>JAQNBH010000017.1:42154707-42882741 GCA_028752905.1 Cladorhizidae sp. MBARI D1340-BT2 | reverse complement strand
ATATAGTTCTAACACCCACTCACACTCACCTGCACTAGTAGATATAGTTCTACACCACTCACACTGCCTGTCAACTAGTAGATATAGTTCTACATCACTCACACTCCTGCACTAGTAGATATAGTTCTACATCACTCACACTCCTGCACTAGTAGATATAGTTCTACATCACTCACACTCCTGCACTAGTAGATATAGTTCTACATCACTCACACTCCTGCACTAGTAGATATAGTTCTACACCACTCACTCACTTCCTGCACTAGTAGATCATAGTTCTACACCACTCACACTCCTGCACTAGTAGATATAGTTCTACATCCACTCACACTCCTGCACTAGTAGATATAGTTCTACACCACTCACACTCCTTGCACTAGTAGATATAGTTCTACACCACTCACACTCCTGCACTAGTAGATATAGTTCTACACCACTCACACTCCTGCACTAGTAGATATAGTTCTACACCACTCACACTCCTGCACTAGTAGATATAGTTCTACACCACTCACACTCCTGCACTAGTAGATATAGTTCTACATCACTCACACTCCTGCACTAGTAGATATAGTTCTACATCACTCACACTCCTGCACTAGTAGATATAGTTCTACACCACTCACACTCCTGCACTAGTAGATATAGTTCTACACCACTCACACTCCTGCACTAGTAGATATAGTTCTACACCACTCACACTCCTGCACTAGTAGATATAGTTCTACACCACTCACACTCCTGCACTAGTAGATATAGTTCTACACCACTCACACTCCTGCACTAGTAGATATAGTTCTACATCACTCACACTCCTGCACTAGTAGATATAGTTCTACATCACTCACACTCCTGCACTAGTAGATATAAGTTCTACATCCACTCACACTCCTGCACTAGTAGATATAGTTCTACACCACTCACACTCCTGCACTAGTAGATATAGTTCTACATCCACTCACACTCCTGCACTAGTAGATATAGTTCTACACCACTCACACTCCTGCACTAGTAGATATAGTTCTACACCACTCACACTCCTGCACTAGTAGATATAGTTCTACACCACTCACACTCCTGCACTAGTAGATATAGTTCTACACCACTCACACTCCTGCACTAGTAGATATAGTTCTACACCACTCACACTCCTGCACTAGTAGATATAGTTCTACACTCACTCACACTCCTGCACTAGTAGATATAGTTCTACATCCACTCACACTCCTGCACTAGTAGATATAGTTCTACACCACTCACACTCCTGCACTAGTAGATATAGTTCTACACCACTCACACTCCTGCACTAGTAGATATAGTTCTACATCACTCACACTCCTGCACTAGTAGATATAGTTCTACACCACTCCACACTCCTGCACTAGTAGATATAGTTCTACACCACTCACACTCCTGCACTAGTAGATATAGTTCTACACCACTCACACTCCTGCACTAGTAGATATAGTTCTACACCACTCACACTCCTGCACTAGTAGATATAGTTCTACATCACTCACACTCCTGCACTAGTAGATATAGTTCTACACCACTCACACTCCTGCACTAGTAGATATAGTTCTACATCACTCACACTCCTGCACTAGTAGATATAGTTCTACACCACTCACACTCCTGCACTAGTAGATATAGTTCTACACCACTCACACTCCTGCACTAGTAGATATAGTTCTACACCACTCACACTCCTGCACTAGTAGATATAGTTCTACATCACTCACACTCCTGCACTAGTAGATATAGTTCTACACCACTCACACTCCTGCACTAGTAGATATAGTTCTACATCACTCACACTCCTGCACTAGTAGATATAGTTCTACATCACTCACACTCCTGCACTAGTAGATATAGTTCTACACCACTCACACTCCTGCACTAGTAGATATAGTTCTACACCACTCACACTCCTGCACTAGTAGATATAGTTCTACATCACTCACACTCCTGCACTAGTAGATATAGTTCTACACACTCACACTCCTGCACTAGTAGATATAGTTCTACACCACTCACACTCCTGCACTAGTAGATATAGTTCTACACCACTCACACTCCTGCACTAGTAGATATAGTTCTACATCACTCACACTCCTGCACTAGTAGATATAGTTCTACACCACTCACACTCCTGCACTAGTAGATATAGTTCTACACCACTCACACTCCTGCACTAGTAGATATAGTTCTACACCACTCACACTCTGCACTAGTAGATATAGTTCTACACCACTCAACACTCCTGCACTAGTAGATATAGTTCTACACCACTCACACTCCTGCACTAGTAGATATAGTTCTACATCACTCACACTCCTGCACTAGTAGATATAGTTCTACAACCACTCACACTCCTGCACTAGTAGATATAGTTCTACACCACTCACACTCCTGCACTAGTAGATATAGTTCTACACCACTCACACTCCTGCACTAGTAGATATAGTTCTACACCACTCACACTCCTGCACTAGTAGATATAGTTCTACATCACTCACACTCCTGCACTAGTAGATATAGTTCTACACCACTCACACTCCTGCACTAGTAGATATAGTTCTACACCACTCACACTCCTGCACTAGTAGATATAGTTCTACACCACTCACACTCCTGCACTAGTAGATATAGTTCTACATCCACTCACACTCCTGCACTAGTAGATATAGTTCTACATCACTCACACTCCTGCACTAGTAGATATAGTTCTACAATCACTCACACTCCTGCACTAGTAGATATAGTTCTACATCACTCACACTCCTGCACTAGTAGATATAGTTCTACATCACTCACACTCCTGCACTAGTAGATATAGTTCTACATCACTCACACTCCTGCACTAGTAGATATAGTTCTACACCACTCACACTCCTGCACTAGTAGATATAGTTCTACATCACTCACACTCCTGCACTAGTAGATATAGTTCTACATCACTCACACTCCTGCACTAGTAGATATAGTTCACCACTCACTCTGCACTAGTAGATATAGTTCTACATCACTCACACTCCTGCACTAGTAGATATAGTTCTACATCACTCACACTCCTGCACTAGTAGATATAGTTCTACATCACTCACACTCCTGCACTAGTAGATATAGTTCTACACCACTCACACTCCTGCACTAGTAGATATAGTTCTACATCACTCACACTCCTGCACTAGTAGATATAGTTCTACATCACTCACACTCCTGCACTAGTAGATATAGTTCTACACCACTCACACTCCTGCACTAGTAGATATAGTTCTACACCACTCACACTCCTGCACTAGTAGATATAGTTCTACATCACTCACACTCCTGCACTAGTAGATATAGTTCTACATCACTCACACTCCTGCACTAGTAGATATAGTTCTACACCACTCACACTCCTGCACTAGTAGATATAGTTCTACATCACTCACACTCCTGCACTAGTAGATATAGTTCTACACCACTCACACTCCTGCACTAGTAGATATAGTTCTACACCACTCACACTCCTGCACTAGTAGATATAGTTCTACATCACTCACACTCCTGCACTAGTAGATATAGTTCTACATCACTCACACTCCTGCACTAGTAGATATAGTTCTACATCACTCACACTCCTGCACTAGTAGATATAGTTCTACATCACTCACACTCCTGCACTAGTAGATATAGTTCTACATCACTCACACTCCTGCACTAGTAGATATAGTTCTACACCACTCACAACTCCTGCACTAGTAGATATAGTTCTACATCACTCACACTCCTGCACTAGTAGATATAGTTCTACACCACTCACACTCCTGCACTAGTAGATATAGTTCTACATCACTCACACTCCTGCACTAGTAGATATAGTTCTACATCACTCACACTCCTGCACTAGTAGATATAGTTCTACATCACTCACACTCCTGCACTAGTAGATATAGTTCTACACCACTCACACTCCTGCACTAGTAGATATAGTTCTACACCACTCACACTCCTGCACTAGTAGATATAGTTCTACATCACTCACACTCCTGCACTAGTAGATATAGTTCTACACCACTCACACTCCTGCACTAGTAGATATAGTTCTACATCACTCACACTCCTGCACTAGTAGATATAGTTCTACACCACTCACACTCCTGCACTAGTAGATATAGTTCTACACCACTCACACTCCTGCACTAGTAGATATAGTTCTACACCACTCACACTCCTGCACTAGTAGATATAGTTCTACATCACTCACACTCCTGCACTAGTAGATATAGTTCTACATCACTCACACTCCTGCACTAGTAGATATAGTTCTACATCACTCACACTCCTGCACTAGTAGATATAGTTCTACATCACTCACACTCCTGCACTAGTAGATATAGTTCTACACCACTCACACTCCTGCACTAGTAGATATAGTTCTACACCACTCACACTCCTGCACTAGTAGATATAGTTCTACACCACTCACACTCCTGCACTAGTAGATATAGTTCTACATCACTCACACTCCTGCACTAGTAGATATAGTTCTACATCCACTCACACTCCTGCACTAGTAGATATAGTTCTACACCACTCACACTCCTGCACTAGTAGATATAGTTCTACATCACTCACACTCCTGCACTAGTAGATATAGTTCTACACCACTCACACTCCTGCACTAGTAGATATAGTTCTACACCACTCACACTCCTGCACTAGTAGATATAGTTCTACACCACTCACACTCCTGCACTAGTAGATATAGTTCTACATCACTCACACTCCTGCACTAGTAGATATAGTTCTACACCACTCACACTCCTGCACTAGTAGATATAGTTCTACACCACTCACACTCCTGCACTAGTAGATATAGTTCTACACCACTCACACTCCTGCACTAGTAGATATAGTTCTACACCACTCACACTCCTGCACTAGTAGATATAGTTCTACATCACTCACACTCCTGCACTAGTAGATATAGTTCTACATCACTCACACTCCTGCACTAGTAGATATAGTTCTACATCACTCACACTCCTGCACTAGTAGATATAGTTCTACACCACTCACACTCCTGCACTAGTAGATATAGTTCTACATCACTCACACTCCTGCACTAGTAGATATAGTTCTACATCACTCACACTCCTGCACTAGTAGATATAGTTCTACATCCACTCACACTCCTGCACTAGTAGATATAGTTCTACATCCACTCACACTCCTGCACTAGTAGATATAGTTCTACATCACTCACACTCCTGCACTAGTAGATATAGTTCTACATCACTCACACTCCTGCACTAGTAGATATAGTTCTACACCACTCACACTCCTGCACTAGTAGATATAGTTCTACACCACTCACACTCCTGCACTAGTAGATATAGTTCTACATCACTCACACTCCTGCACTAGTAGATATAGTTCTACACCACTCACACTCCTGCACTAGTAGATATAGTTCTACACCACTCACACTCCTGCACTAGTAGATATAGTTCTACACCACTCACACTCCTGCACTAGTAGATATAGTTCTACACCACTCACACTCCTGCACTAGTAGATATAGTTCTACACCACTCACACTCCTGCACTAGTAGATATAGTTCTACATCACTCACACTCCTGCACTAGTAGATATAGTTCTACATCACTCACACTCCTGCACTAGTAGATATAGTTCTACATCACTCACACTCCTGCACTAGTAGATATAGTTCTACATCACTCACACACTCCTGCACTAGTAGATATAGTTCTACACCACTCACACTCCTGCACTAGTAGATATAGTTCTACATCACTCACACTCCTGCACTAGTAGATATAGTTCTACATCACTCACACTCCTGCACTAGTAGATATAGTTCTACACCACTCACACTCCTGCACTAGTAGATATAGTTCTACATCACTCACACTCCTGCACTAGTAGATATAGTTCTACACCACTCACACTCCTGCACTAGTAGATATAGTTCTACATCACTCACACTCCTGCACTAGTAGATATAGTTCTACATCCACTCACACTCTGCACTAGTAGATATAGTTCTACATCACTCACACTCCTGCACTAGTAGATATAGTTCTACATCACTCACACTCCTGCACTAGTAGATATAGTTCTACACCACTCACACTCCTGCACTAGTAGATATAGTCTACTCACACTCCTGCACTAGTAGATATAGTTCTACATCACTCACACTCCTGCACTAGTAGATATAGTTCTACACCACTCACACTCCTGCACTAGTAGATATAGTTCTACACCACTCACACTCCTGCACTAGTAGATATAGTTCTACACCACTCACACTCCTGCACTAGTAGATATAGTTCTACACCACTCACACTCCTGCACTAGTAGATATAGTTCTACACCACTCACACTCCTGCACTAGTAGATATAGTTCTACATCACTCACACTCCTGCACTAGTAGATATAGTTCTACATCACTCACACTCCTGCACTAGTAGATATAGTTCTACACCACTCACACTCCTGCACTAGTAGATATAGTTCTACACCACTCACACTCCTGCACTAGTAGATATAGTTCTACATCACTCACACTCCTGCACTAGTAGATATAGTTCTACACCACTCACACTCCTGCACTAGTAGATATAGTTCTACACCACTCACACTCCTGCACTAGTAGATATAGTTCTACATCACTCACACTCCTGCACTAGTAGATATAGTTCTACATCACTCACACTCCTGCACTAGTAGATATAGTTCTACACCACTCACACTCCTGCACTAGTAGATATAGTTCTACACCACTCACACTCCTGCACTAGTAGATATAGTTCTACATCACTCACACTCCTGCACTAGTAGATATAGTTCTACACCACTCACACTCCTGCACTAGTAGATATAGTTCTACACCACTCACACTCCTGCACTAGTAGATATAGTTCTACATCACTCACACTCCTGCACTAGTAGATATAGTTCTACACCACTCACACTCCTGCACTAGTAGATATAGTTCTACACCACTCACACTCCTGCACTAGTAGATATAGTTCTACATCCACTCACACTCCTGCACTAGTAGATATAGTTCTACATCACTCACACTCCTGCACTAGTAGATATAGTTCTACACCACTCACACTCCTGCACTAGTAGATATAGTTCTACATCACTCACACTCCTGCACTAGTAGATATAGTTCTACATCACTCACACTCCTGCACTAGTAGATATAGTTCTACACCACTCACACTCCTGCACTAGTAGATATAGTTCTACACCACTCACACTCCTGCACTAGTAGATATAGTTCTACATCACTCACACTCCTGCACTAGTAGATATAGTTCTACACCACTCACACTCCTGCACTAGTAGATATAGTTCTACACCACTCACACTCCTGCACTAGTAGATATAGTTCTACACCACTCACACTCCTGCACTAGTAGATATAGTTCTACATCACTCACACTCCTGCACTAGTAGATATAGTTCTACACCACTCACACTCCTGCACTAGTAGATATAGTTCTACACCACTCACACTCCTGCACTAGTAGATATAGTTCTACACCACTCACACTCCTGCACTAGTAGATATAGTTCTACACCACTCACACTCCTGCACTAGTAGATATAGTTCTACATCACTCACACTCCTGCACTAGTAGATATAGTTCTACATCACTCACACTCCTGCACTAGTAGATATAGTTCTACACCACTCACACTCCTGCACTAGTAGATATAGTTCTACACCACTCACACTCCTGCACTAGTAGATATAGTTCTACACCACTCACACTCCTGCACTAGTAGATATAGTTCTACATCACTCACACTCCTGCACTAGTAGATATAGTTCTACATCACTCACACTCCTGCACTAGTAGATATAGTTCTACACCACTCACACTCCTGCACTAGTAGATATAGTTCTACATCACTCACACTCCTGCACTAGTAGATATAGTTCTACATCACTCACACTCCTGCACTAGTAGATATAGTTCTACACTCACTCACACTCCTGCACTAGTAGATATAGTTCTACATCACTCACACTCCTGCACTAGTAGATATAGTTCTACACCACTCACACTCCTGCACTAGTAGATATAGTTCTACACCACTCACACTCCTGCACTAGTAGATATAGTTCTACACTCACTCACACTCCTGCACTAGTAGATATAGTTCTACACCACTCACACTCCTGCACTAGTAGATATAGTTCTACACCACTCACACTCCTGCACTAGTAGATATAGTTCTACATCACTCACACTCCTGCACTAGTAGATATAGTTCTACACCACTCACACTCCTGCACTAGTAGATATAGTTCTACATCACTCACACTCCTGCACTAGTAGATATAGTTCTACATCACTCACACTCCTGCACTAGTAGATATAGTTCTACACCACTCACACTCCTGCACTAGTAGATATAGTTCTACATCACTCACACTCCTGCACTAGTAGATATAGTTCTACATCACTCACACTCCTGCACTAGTAGATATAGTTCTACATCACTCACACTCCTGCACTAGTAGATATAGTTCTACATCACTCACACTCCTGCACTAGTAGATATAGTTCTACATCACTCACACTCCTGCACTAGTAGATATAGTTCTACACCACTCACACTCCTGCACTAGTAGATATAGTTCTACATCACTCACACTCCTGCACTAGTAGATATAGTTCTACATCCACTCACACTCCTGCACTAGTAGATATAGTTCTACATCACTCACACTCCTGCACTAGTAGATATAGTTCTACACCACTCACACTCCTGCACTAGTAGATATAGTTCTACACACTCACACTCCTGCACTAGTAGATATAGTTCACCACTCCTGCACTAGTAGATATAGTTCTACATCACTCACACTCCTGCACTAGTAGATATAGTTCTACACCACTCACACTCCTGCACTAGTAGATAGTTCTACACCACTCACACTCCTGCACTAGTAGATATAGTTCTACACCACTCACACTCCTGCACTAGTAGATATAGTTCTACATCCACTCACACTCCTGCACTAGTAGATATAGTTCTACACCACTCACACTCCTGCACTAGTAGATATAGTTCTACATCACTCACACTCCTGCACTAGTAGATATAGTTCTACATCACTCACACTCCTGCACTAGTAGATATAGTTCTACACCACTCACACTCCTGCACTAGTAGATATAGTTCTACACCACTCACACTCCTGCACTAGTAGATATAGTTCTACATCACTCACACTCCTGCACTAGTAGATATAGTTCTACACCACTCACACTCCTGCACTAGTAGATATAGTTCTACACCACTCACACTCCTGCACTAGTAGATATAGTTATACATCACTCACACTCCTGCACTAGTAGATATAGTTCTACATCACTCACACTCCTGCACTAGTAGATATAGTTCTACACCACTCACACTCCTGCACTAGTAGATATAGTTCTACACCACTCACACTCCTGCACTAGTAGATATAGTTCTACACCACTCACACTCCTGCACTAGTAGATATAGTTCTACACCACTCACACTCCTGCACTAGTAGATATAGTTCTACACCACTCACACTCCTGCACTAGTAGATATAGTTCTACACCACTCACACTCCTGCACTAGTAGATATAGTTCTACATCACTCACACTCCTGCACTAGTAGATATAGTTCTACACCACTCACACTCCTGCACTAGTAGATATAGTTCTACACCACTCACACTCCTGCACTAGTAGATATAGTTCTACACCACTCACACTCCTGCACTAGTAGATATAGTTATACATCACTCACACTCCTGCACTAGTAGATATAGTTCTACATCACTCACACTCCTGCACTAGTAGATATAGTTCTACACCACTCACACTCCTGCACTAGTAGATATAGTTCTACACCACTCACACTCCTGCACTAGTAGATATAGTTCTACATCACTCACACTCCTGCACTAGTAGATATAGTTCTACACCACTCACACTCCTGCACTAGTAGATATAGTTCTACACCACTCACACTCCTGCACTAGTAGATATAGTTCTACACCACTCACACTCCTGCACTAGTAGATATAGTTCTACACCACTCACACTCCTGCACTAGTAGATATAGTTCTACATCACTCACACTCCTGCACTAGTAGATATAGTTCTACATCACTCACACTCCTGCACTAGTAGATATAGTTCTACATCACTCACACTCCTGCACTAGTAGATATAGTTCTACATCACTCACACTCCTGCACTAGTAGATATAGTTCTACATCACTCACACTCCTGCACTAGTAGATATAGTTCTACATCACTCACACTCCTGCACTAGTAGATATAGTTCTACATCACTCACACTCCTGCACTAGTAGATATAGTTCTACACCACTCACACTCCTGCACTAGTAGATATAGTTCTACACCACTCACACTCCTGCACTAGTAGATATAGTTCTACATCACTCACACTCCTGCACTAGTAGATATAGTTCTACACCACTCACACTCCTGCACTAGTAGATATAGTTCTACATCACTCACACTCCTGCACTAGTAGATATAGTTCTACATCACTCACACTCCTGCACTAGTAGATATAGTTCTACATCACTCACACTCCTGCACTAGTAGATATAGTTCTACACCACTCACACTCCTGCACTAGTAGATATAGTTCTACACCACTCACACTCCTGCACTAGTAGATATAGTTCTACATCACTCACACTCCTGCACTAGTAGATATAGTTCTACACCACTCACACTCCTGCACTAGTAGATATAGTTCTACACCACTCACACTCCTGCACTAGTAGATATAGTTCTACATCACTCACACTCCTGCACTAGTAGATATAGTTCTACACCACTCACACTCCTGCACTAGTAGATATAGTTCTACACCACTCACACTCCTGCACTAGTAGATATAGTTCTACACCACTCACACTCCTGCACTAGTAGATATAGTTCTACACCACTCACACTCCTGCACTAGTAGATATAGTTCTACACCACTCACACTCCTGCACTAGTAGATATAGTTCTACACCACTCACACTCCTGCACTAGTAGATATAGTTCTACACCACTCACACTCCTGCACTAGTAGATATAGTTCTACATCACTCACACTCCTGCACTAGTAGATATAGTTCTACACCACTCACACTCCTGCACTAGTAGATATAGTTCTACACCACTCACACTCCTGCACTAGTAGATATAGTTCTACACCACTCACACTCCTGCACTAGTAGATATAGTTCTACACCACTCACACTCCTGCACTAGTAGATATAGTTCTACATCACTCACACTCCTGCACTAGTAGATATAGTTCTACATCACTCACACTCCTGCACTAGTAGATATAGTTCTACATCACTCACACTCCTGCACTAGTAGATATAGTTCTACACCACTCACACTCCTGCACTAGTAGATATAGTTCTACATCACTCACACTCCTGCACTAGT
The DNA here is from genome assembly GCA_028752905.1 of Cladorhizidae sp. MBARI D1340-BT2. NCBI lineage: Eukaryota > Metazoa > Porifera > Demospongiae > Poecilosclerida > Cladorhizidae > Cladorhizidae sp. MBARI D1340-BT2. The sequence goes on along the minus strand of JAQNBH010000017.1, from coordinate 42,871,228 downwards.
AGATATAGTTCTACACCACTCACACTCCTGCACTAGTAGATATAGTTCTACATCACTCACACTCCTGCACTAGTAGATATAGTTCTACATCACTCACACTCCTGCACTAGTAGATATACAGTAGAGGCCAAAAAAACCTTTACGTACCGTTTGCGTTGGACGTTTGTGGTACGTTTGAGTCGCAGCGTTGCTGTACCGTTAGGCATACGTTCGCCGAACGTTCGCCAAACGTTTGCCATACGTTCGCTAAACGTTGGCCCAAAACGTTTAGGGATCGTTAATTGAGCGTTGTAAAATTGAATTTCTCCAGCGCATGCCAGATCGACGAAGGCCGGAGAAAGGCTAACTGTCGTTGCTCTAGCGGTTATTCTTTCAGAATCAAGATGCCTTCTTAATAGAATTTTATTCTTTAGGATCTAGAGGATTCAAGGCTGCAGCTATCGTCTGTATTTTGAAGGAGGGCCTGACAGCAACAAGGCAAAGCGTCCAGTTTTGTCAAGCACTGCGAGACTGGTATCGCCTCACAGCCATGGAGCGGAGTTTTTTATTGCAACTAGTTTTGGGATGGAACTATGTGAAAGTTAATATCTAGTGTAGAAGCTTTCTGTGTCACACTGAAGCTATGTTGGTTGTTAGTGGCTAATGATAATCTAGGCCTGAGTCTTGATGGTATTTTGGTTAGAGCCAATGTGCTGATGTGTGTAATAAGGTGTAGATTTATACTCTGGTGTTTTAAACCTGTTAATTTTATTATAGCGTGAAACATTTGGTGAAGGTAAATGTGTGGGCCAGTATAATGAGAGCCCCACTTTTTGTTCAAATTCTTCACTAGACCCTTTTTACCCTTTGTAAAGGATGTTTGCTCCCATCACCTCTTCATGCAGGACACTGACCCCAAACGTACATCCAGGCTGGCTAAGGAGTTCGATATAAATTGATGGAGGATGCCTCCTGAGTTTCAAGATGCCAACCCCATTGAAGACCTGTGACACAAGTTTGAAAGAGTACATCAGGAGAGAAGTGAAGCCCAAGTCCAAAGCTGAATTGGTGGACAGCATAACACAATTTTGATTAACTGTAGATGTCAGAAGTATATAGAACAGACACCTGGAGGGTTGGGCCACGGGGAGGTTTATTTGGAAATCACTTGTGATATCAAGTTGGCAAAACTTTCGTGTGTTGGGTAGCTAGAGGTGTTAAATTTTCTTATTAAATTATCAATAAGAAGATATAAAATAATGATAATTTCAACAACAACTATATAGTTATTGAACAAGTCCAGTCCTGACCCCGCCACCACAGATGTAGAGTGAAGAACTGTAATCCTCGTCTTCCATGACGCTTGAATTCTTCCTCCATGGCTGCCTGGTAACTGCATTTCAAAATAGTAAATCACACATGAACTTGATTTAAAGCATTTGATTTAAAACTTAACAATAGCTGAAATCTTGCCATTATATATCACCCTCACTGCCTTGGCCTCCCACTCCCATTGAGGAGCACCCTAAAACATTGCTGCTTGGTACAGCCACCCAGAACTTTCATTCTGCCAGAAGACCAAACAATAGTCAGCATAATTATCATTACTGGATCCACTGTTCTAGCTTTTATTTTGGGGGGTTTCGTTTTAAATACTGTATGTAACACTAACAACTAGACTGAAGTGTAAAGGCTGGGTCACTACCACAGATAGGCGCTAGAAGTTCAAGCCATTGGAGTTCTACCTAGTGTTACACTTACTGCTCAGAGCGAAGGTAGCAGCGAGAGTTCTTCTGTGAGCCATTCCCAGGACAAATCAAAAGTAGAAGCTGCAACAAAACAGAACAGTAATCAACAGTAAGCCGACTGACTTGACTTTACGCGCTCTATCGAACACGTGGTGTAGGATACCGAATGTTGATTGCGCGTTTCGGGTAATTAAATAACGGTTCGTGCGTTGCGTTCGCAATACGTTGCTTGAGCGTTATCTGTGCGTTCCTTGAGCGTTGCTTGAGCGTTTCTTAAGAAACGTAGAAGCGTTGAACGTTTACCCAACGCAACGGTACGTAAAGTTTTTTTTGGCCGCTACTGTAGTTCTACATCACTCACACTCCTGCACTAGTAGATATAGTTCTACATCACTCACACTCCTGCACTAGTAGATATAGTTCTACATCACTCACACTCCTGCACTAGTAGATATAGTTCTACACCACTCACACTCCTGCACTAGTAGATATAGTTCTACATCACTCACACTCCTGCACTAGTAGATATAGTTCTACACCACTCACACTCCTGCACTAGTAGATATAGTTCTACACCACTCACACTCCTGCACTAGTAGATATAGTTCTACATCACTCACACTCCTGCACTAGTAGATATAGTTCTACACCACTCACACTCCTGCACTAGTAGATATAGTTCTACACCACTCACACTCCTGCACTAGTAGATATAGTTCTACACCACTCACACTCCTGCACTAGTAGATATAGTTCTACATCACTCACACTCCTGCACTAGTAGATATAGTTCTACACCACTCACACTCCTGCACTAGTAGATATAGTTCTACACCACTCACACTCCTGCACTAGTAGATATAGTTCTACATCACTCACACTCCTGCACTAGTAGATATAGTTCTACATCACTCACACTCCTGCACTAGTAGATATAGTTCTACATCACTCACACTCCTGCACTAGTAGATATAGTTCTACATCACTCACACTCCTGCACTAGTAGATATAGTTCTACATCACTCACACTCCTGCACTAGTAGATATAGTTCTACATCACTCACACTCCTGCACTAGTAGATATAGTTCTACATCACTCACACTCCTGCACTAGTAGATATAGTTCTACACCACTCACACTCCTGCACTAGTAGATATAGTTCTACATCACTCACACTCCTGCACTAGTAGATATAGTTCTACATCACTCACACTCCTGCACTAGTAGATATAGTTCTACATCACTCACACTCCTGCACTAGTAGATATAGTTCTACATCACTCACACTCCTGCACTAGTAGATATAGTTCTACACCACTCACACTCCTGCACTAGTAGATATAGTTCTACATCACTCACACTCCTGCACTAGTAGATATAGTTCTACACCACTCACACTCCTGCACTAGTAGATATAGTTCTACATCACTCACACTCCTGCACTAGTAGATATAGTTCTACATCACTCACACTCCTGCACTAGTAGATATAGTTCTACACCACTCACACTCCTGCACTAGTAGATATAGTTCTACATCACTCACACTCCTGCACTAGTAGATATAGTTCTACACCACTCACACTCCTGCACTAGTAGATATAGTTCTACACCACTCACACTCCTGCACTAGTAGATATAGTTCTACATCACTCACACTCCTGCACTAGTAGATATAGTTCTACACCACTCACACTCCTGCACTAGTAGATATAGTTCTACACCACTCACACTCCTGCACTAGTAGATATAGTTCTACACCACTCACACTCCTGCACTAGTAGATATAGTTCTACACCACTCACACTCCTGCACTAGTAGATATAGTTCTACATCACTCACACTCCTGCACTAGTAGATATAGTTCTACACCACTCACACTCCTGCACTAGTAGATATAGTTCTACACCACTCACACTCCTGCACTAGTAGATATAGTTCTACACCACTCACACTCCTGCACTAGTAGATATAGTTCTACACCACTCACACTCCTGCACTAGTAGATATAGTTCTACATCACTCACACTCCTGCACTAGTAGATATAGTTCTACACCACTCACACTCCTGCACTAGTAGATATAGTTCTACACCACTCACACTCCTGCACTAGTAGATATAGTTCTACATCACTCACACTCCTGCACTAGTAGATATAGTTCTACATCACTCACACTCCTGCACTAGTAGATATAGTTCTACATCACTCACACTCCTGCACTAGTAGATATAGTTCTACACCACTCACACTCCTGCACTAGTAGATATAGTTCTACACCACTCACACTCCTGCACTAGTAGATATAGTTCTACACCACTCACACTCCTGCACTAGTAGATATAGTTCTACACCACTCACACTCCTGCACTAGTAGATATAGTTCTACATCACTCACACTCCTGCACTAGTAGATATAGTTCTACACCACTCACACTCCTGCACTAGTAGATATAGTTCTACACCACTCACACTCCTGCACTAGTAGATATAGTTCTACATCACTCACACTCCTGCACTAGTAGATATAGTTCTACATCACTCACACTCCTGCACTAGTAGATATAGTTCTACACCACTCACACTCCTGCACTAGTAGATATAGTTCTACACCACTCACACTCCTGCACTAGTAGATATAGTTCTACACCACTCACACTCCTGCACTAGTAGATATAGTTCTACATCACTCACACTCCTGCACTAGTAGATATAGTTCTACACCACTCACACTCCTGCACTAGTAGATATAGTTCTACATCACTCACACTCCTGCACTAGTAGATATAGTTCTACATCACTCACACTCCTGCACTAGTAGATATAGTTCTACACCACTCACACTCCTGCACTAGTAGATATAGTTCTACACCACTCACACTCCTGCACTAGTAGATATAGTTCTACACCACTCACACTCCTGCACTAGTAGATATAGTTCTACACCACTCACACTCCTGCACTAGTAGATATAGTTCTACATCACTCACACTCCTGCACTAGTAGATATAGTTCTACACCACTCACACTCCTGCACTAGTAGATATAGTTCTACACCACTCACACTCCTGCACTAGTAGATATAGTTCTACACCACTCACACTCCTGCACTAGTAGATATAGTTCTACACCACTCACACTCCTGCACTAGTAGATATAGTTCTACACCACTCACACTCCTGCACTAGTAGATATAGTTCTACACCACTCACACTCCTGCACTAGTAGATATAGTTCTACACCACTCACACTCCTGCACTAGTAGATATAGTTCTACACCACTCACACTCCTGCACTAGTAGATATAGTTCTACACCACTCACACTCCTGCACTAGTAGATATAGTTCTACACCACTCACACTCCTGCACTAGTAGATATAGTTCTACATCACTCACACTCCTGCACTAGTAGATATAGTTCTACATCACTCACACTCCTGCACTAGTAGATATAGTTCTACATCACTCACACTCCTGCACTAGTAGATATAGTTCTACATCACTCACACTCCTGCACTAGTAGATATAGTTCTACACCACTCACACTCCTGCACTAGTAGATATAGTTCTACACCACTCACACTCCTGCACTAGTAGATATAGTTCTACATCACTCACACTCCTGCACTAGTAGATATAGTTCTACACCACTCACACTCCTGCACTAGTAGATATAGTTCTACACCACTCACACTCCTGCACTAGTAGATATAGTTCTACATCACTCACACTCCTGCACTAGTAGATATAGTTCTACACCACTCACACTCCTGCACTAGTAGATATAGTTCTACATCACTCACACTCCTGCACTAGTAGATATAGTTCTACATCACTCACACTCCTGCACTAGTAGATATAGTTCTACATCACTCACACTCCTGCACTAGTAGATATAGTTCTACACCACTCACACTCCTGCACTAGTAGATATAGTTCTACATCACTCACACTCCTGCACTAGTAGATATAGTTCTACACCACTCACACTCCTGCACTAGTAGATATAGTTCTACATCACTCACACTCCTGCACTAGTAGATATAGTTCTACATCACTCACACTCCTGCACTAGTAGATATAGTTCTACACCACTCACACTCCTGCACTAGTAGATATAGTTCTACATCACTCACACTCCTGCACTAGTAGATATAGTTCTACACCACTCACACTCCTGCACTAGTAGATATAGTTCTACACCACTCACACTCCTGCACTAGTAGATATAGTTCTACACCACTCACACTCCTGCACTAGTAGATATAGTTCTACACCACTCACACTCCTGCACTAGTAGATATAGTTCTACATCACTCACACTCCTGCACTAGTAGATATAGTTCTACATCACTCACACTCCTGCACTAGTAGATATAGTTCTACACCACTCACACTCCTGCACTAGTAGATATAGTTCTACACCACTCACACTCCTGCACTAGTAGATATAGTTCTACATCACTCACACTCCTGCACTAGTAGATATAGTTCTACACCACTCACACTCCTGCACTAGTAGATATAGTTCTACATCACTCACACTCCTGCACTAGTAGATATAGTTCTACATCACTCACACTCCTGCACTAGTAGATATAGTTCTACACCACTCACACTCCTGCACTAGTAGATATAGTTCTACACCACTCACACTCCTGCACTAGTAGATATAGTTCTACATCACTCACACTCCTGCACTAGTAGATATAGTTCTACATCACTCACACTCCTGCACTAGTAGATATAGTTCTACATCACTCACACTCCTGCACTAGTAGATATAGTTCTACATCACTCACACTCCTGCACTAGTAGATATAGTTCTACACCACTCACACTCCTGCACTAGTAGATATAGTTCTACACCACTCACACTCCTGCACTAGTAGATATAGTTCTACACCACTCACACTCCTGCACTAGTAGATATAGTTCTACATCACTCACACTCCTGCACTAGTAGATATAGTTCTACATCACTCACACTCCTGCACTAGTAGATATAGTTCTACACCACTCACACTCCTGCACTAGTAGATATAGTTCTACATCACTCACACTCCTGCACTAGTAGATATAGTTCTACACCACTCACACTCCTGCACTAGTAGATATAGTTCTACATCACTCACACTCCTGCACTAGTAGATATAGTTCTACATCACTGCACTAGTAGATATAGTTCTACATCACTCACACTCCTGCACTAGTAGATATAGTTCTACATCACTCACACTCCTGCACTAGTAGATATAGTTCTACACCACTCACACTCCTGCACTAGTAGATATAGTTCTACACCACTCACACTCCTGCACTAGTAGATATAGTTCTACATCACTCACACTCCTGCACTAGTAGATATAGTTCTACACCACTCACACTCCTGCACTAGTAGATATAGTTCTACACCACTCACACTCCTGCACTAGTAGATATAGTTCTACACCACTCACACTCCTGCACTAGTAGATATAGTTCTACACCACTCACACTCCTGCACTAGTAGATATAGTTCTACATCACTCACACTCCTGCACTAGTAGATATAGTTCTACACCACTCACACTCCTGCACTAGTAGATATAGTTCTACATCACTCACACTCCTGCACTAGTAGATATAGTTCTACACCACTCACACTCCTGCACTAGTAGATATAGTTCTACACCACTCACACTCCTGCACTAGTAGATATAGTTCTACACCACTCACACTCCTGCACTAGTAGATATAGTTCTACATCACTCACACTCCTGCACTAGTAGATATAGTTCTACACCACTCACACTCCTGCACTAGTGGATATAGTTCTACATCACTCACACTCCTGCACTAGTAGATATAGTTCTACACCACTCACACTCCTGCACTAGTAGATATAGTTCTACATCACTCACACTCCTGCACTAGTAGATATAGTTCTACATCACTCACACTCCTGCACTAGTAGATATAGTTCTACATCACTCACACTCCTGCACTAGTAGATATAGTTCTACACCACTCACACTCCTGCACTAGTGGATATAGTTCTACATCACTCACACTCCTGCACTAGTAGATATAGTTCTACACCACTCACACTCCTGCACTAGTAGATATAGTTCTACACCACTCACACTCCTGCACTAGTAGATATAGTTCTACATCACTCACACTCCTGCACTAGTAGATATAGTTCTACATCACTCACACTCCTGCACTAGTAGATATAGTTCTACACCACTCACACTCCTGCACTAGTAGATATAGTTCTACATTACTCACACTCCTGCACTAGTAGATATAGTTCTACATCACTCACACTCCTGCACTAGTAGATATAGTTCTACATCACTCACACTCCTGCACTAGTAGATATAGTTCTACACCACTCACACTCCTACACTAGTAGATATAGTTCTACATCACTCACACTCCTGCACTAGTAGATATAGTTCTACATCACTCACACTCCTGCACTAGTAGATATAGTTCTACACCACTCACACTCCTGCACTAGTAGATATAGTTCTACATCACTCACACTCCTGCACTAGTAGATATAGTTCTACACCACTCACACTCCTGCACTAGTAGATATAGTTCTACACCACTCACACTCCTGCACTAGTAGATATAGTTCTACATCACTCACACTCCTGCACTAGTAGATATAGTTCTACATCACTCACACTCCTGCACTAGTAGATATAGTTCTACATCACTCACACTCCTGCACTAGTAGATATAGTTCTACATCACTCACACTCCTGCACTAGTAGATATAGTTCTACACCACTCACACTCCTGCACTAGTAGATATAGTTCTACACCACTCACACTCCTGCACTAGTAGATATAGTTCTACATCACTCACACTCCTGCACTAGTAGATATAGTTCTACACCACTCACACTCCTACACTAGTAGATATAGTTCTACACCACTCACACTCCTGCACTAGTAGATATAGTTCTACATCACTCACACTCCTGCACTAGTAGATATAGTTCTACACCACTCACACTCCTGCACTAGTAGATATAGTTCTACACCACTCACACTCCTGCACTAGTAGATATAGTTCTACACCACTCACACTCCTGCACTAGTAGATATAGTTCTACATCACTCACACTCCTACACTAGTAGATATAGTTCTACATCACTCACACTCCTACACTAGTAGATATAGTTCTACACCACTCACACTCCTGCACTAGTAGATATAGTTCTACATCACTCACACTCCTACACTAGTAGATATAGTTCTACATCACTCACACTCCTGCACTAGTAGATATAGTTCTACATCACTCACACTCCTGCACTAGTAGATATAGTTCTACATCACTCACACTCCTGCACTAGTAGATATAGTTCTACACCACTCACACTCCTGCACTAGTAGATATAGTTCTACACCACTCACACTTCGGGATCTTGCGATGATGCTCTCGGCCCAGCCTCCCAGTGCAGTGATCATAGAGGAGGTGGAGGAGGTGGAGGAGGAGTAGGTTTGTCTCTGAGGCAGCAGCTCCACACGGTTAGCAGGGAACCAACCCACGGCCCTCTTCTTCCCTCTACTCTGCAGCTCCCCCTCCCACCAGCCATTAGGAGTCTGCTTCACCACCTGCCAGGGGGGGACATTGGGGGGTGGGGAGAGGGGGGGGGGCATTCGGGGGTGTGGAGAGTGGGAACATTGGGGGGTGGGGAGAGGGGGGGGGACATTGTTGGGTGGGGAGAGTGGGAGACAGCAGAAGAGGAATGAAGAGAAAAGAGTTATTTCTCACAAGCAGAACTTAATTGTACTCACACACAAATCTGATTAGTTCACAATGAATACCTACTTATTGAATCACGATACACTATCTTCACTGATCTTCTGATGAATACACTTAGCTTCACTAGCTAATGAGTGGCAATAGGGAACACTGTGTGGTCACATGACACACTTCCTCCCCTCACCAGGTGCACTGCTGCAATAGAGAGAACCCAGCAATAGGGAACACTGTGTGGTCACATGACACACTCCCTCCCTCACCAGGTGCACTGCTGCAATAGAGAGAACCCAGCAATAGGGAACATTGTGTGGTCACATGACACACTTCCTCCCTCACCAGGTGCACTGCTGCAATAGAGAGAACCCAGCAATAGGGAACACTGTGTGTGGTCACATGACACACTTCCTCCCTCACCAGGTGCACTGCTGCAATAGAGAGAACCCAGCAATAGGGAACACTGTGTGGTCACATGACACACTTCCTCCCTCAGAGAAGCCAGCATGTAGAGCCAGCCTCATGAACAGTCAGCTGCCACCAAATGTTTGTCTGCTGTCTCCCTCACCTTGACCAGCTCTCCAGGCTCCAGGCTGAGCTGTGTGGGCTTGGAGCTTTGGTAGGCAACACGCACACGGGCTATTGGTAGCTTGGTCAGCTTGTTGTCATGAAGATCAGTCGAGGACGAGGAAGAGATGGACCAGGAACGGAGAGATGATGGAGTAGCGTAGATGGAGGGTTGCTCTGCTGTGGGCTTACACTGGACATAGTTGGAAGGAAAGCTACCAGTCTTTCCCTCAAGGATTCCAGTCCACCAGTCTCCCTCAGTGGAAGTCACCTGAGTGGAGAGGAATCAATGAAGGGAGAGGAAGTGAGGATGAGAGGAAGAGAGGAAGTGAGGAGAAGATGAGAGATGAGGAAGTGAGGACGAGAGGAAGTATAAATGATGAGAAGGAAGTGAGGATGGGAGGAAGTGAGAAAATGAAGAGAAGTGAGGACGAGAGGAAGTGAGGATGAGGAAGTGAGGAGAAGAGGAAGTGAGGATGAGAAGAAGTGCAGAGAGGAAGTGAGGATGAGAAGAAGTGCAGAGAGGAAGTGAAGACGAGAGGAAAGTATGCAAATGAGAGGATGTGTAGATGAGGAGCAAAAGATAAAGTGAGGATGAGAGGAGGTGAGAGAGGAGGAGAGGAAGTGAGGAGAGGAGAAGAGGAAGTGAGGATGAGAGGAAGTTAGCAACAAAGTAAGATGACAGGAAGCAAGAAAGGATGGAAAGTAATGGAGGTTATGACTAGTGCCAGCCTTAAGAGTCGGGTTGTTCAGCGTCAAGGGGGAAATCCCAACGGCAAGAGAACAGCCGGTTAATAAATCTATTGCTAAATAACGCACACGCACTGATTAGACGGAGAGGATATAGTTTTGCAAGCCAGTTAAAGAAGGAGCCAAGTCTCACGAGGGAAACTATGCCAGAGGAGCTAGCGATGGCCTCTCAAGCATGCATGTGTACACATGTGTTGGCCTCTCAAGCATGCATGTGTACACATGTGTTGGTCTCTCAAGCATGCATGTGTACACATGTGTTGGCCTCTCAAGCATGCATGTGTACACATGTGTTGGCCTCTCAAGCATGCATGTGTACACATGTGTTGGCCTCTCAAGCATGCATGTGTACACATGTGTTGTTCTCTCAAGCATGCATGTGTACACATGTGTTGGCCTCTCAAGCATGCATGTGTACACATGTGTTGGTCTCTCAAGCATGCATGTGTACACATGTGTTGGCCTCTCAAGCATGCATGTGTACACATGTGTTGGCCTCTCAAGCATGCATGTGTACACATGTGTTGGCCTCTCAAGCATGCATGTGTACACATGTGTTGGCCTCTCAAGCATGCATGTGTACACATGTGTTGGCCTCTCAAGCATGGATGTGTACATGTGTTGGTCTCTCAAGCATGCATGTGTACACATGTGTTGGCCTCTCAAGCATGCATGTGTACACATGTGTTGGCCTCTCAAGCATGCATGTGTACACATGTATTGGCCTCTCAAGCATGCATGTGTACACATGTGTTGGTCTCTCAAGCATGCATGTGTACACATGTGTTGGCCTCTCAAGCATGCATGTGTACACATGTGTTGGCCTCTCAAGCATGCATGTGTACACATGTGTTGGCCTCTCAAGCATGCATGTGTACACATGTGTTGGCCCCTCAAGCATGCATGTGTACACATGTGTTGGCCTCTCAAGCATGCATGTGTACACATGTGTTGTTCTCTCAAGCATGCATGTGTACACATGTGTTGTTCTCTCAAGCATGCATGTGTACACATGTGTTGGTCTCTCAAGCATGCATGTGTACACATGTGTTCGCCTCTCAAGCATGCATGTGTACACATGTGTTGGTCTCTCAAGCATGCATGTGTACACATGTGTTCGCCTCTCAAGCATGCATGTGTACACATGTGTTGGCCTCTCAAGCATGCATGTGTACCATGTGTTTAGAATGCTCATAGAAGTACGTTTGTCTATTAAGCTGGTCATCAAGAAAGTTTTTGAAATCTTACACTAGTTTAGAATTTGTTGAGAATACATGCATGCACATGCACATGCAAGCAAGCAATTAGGCCAATCAGGCCAATCATATGGGCAGAATTATGGGGGAGGAGTCTATATTCACACATGTAGAAGTGATTTGACAATCTTCCAACAAATTACTTAGACACAATTTGAGGCTGTGGAGTGTGTGAGGAGTGAAGCTGTGGAGTGTGTCATGAGTGAGGCTGTAGAGTGTGCGAGGGTGTGGATTGTGTGAGGAGTGAAGCTGTAAAGTGTGTGGAGTGAGGGTGTGGAGTGTTGTGAGGAGTGAGGCTGTGGAGATGTGTGAGAAGGATCAATAATTCCTTGTCTCACACACCCTACAGCATTAACAAGTGCATAATGCATGCCTAGCAAAGGGAAAAGAACTGGAGCTTATATTGAGGGGGTGGGGGGTAGATTTGAAAAGCTGAGCATAAAACCCTGAGCCTCTATGCTCACACCCCTTCAACTAAGCCACTCCCCCCAACACAAAGCATGCACTACCTTGATGGTGTCTCCCACGTAGAAACTGAGGTCTCCTTCAGAACTCCCCACAAACTCGTAAATGGCCTCGTACAGCTCACTGGGCTGTCCTTCACCGCTTCCTTCACCACTCCCCCTCATGGGTGTGACTTCACTGGTGGGTGTGACTTCACTGGTCGATGTGGGCTGATGACTAGGACTCGGTACATTCACACTAGTAGCATGTGCAACCACAGGATGAGAGGGGGAGGCAGGAGCAGTATCCAGGAGAGTCACGAAGGTCTTCGGGAACCACCCAATTTTGCTCCCGACTTGCCCAGACCACCACTTGACGCCCTGTTGAAGTACCTGCACATTCTCCCCCTTCACTAGAGACAGGTGGTTGGGTTTGGAGCCCTGCCACGAGTATAGCACTGTGGCCGGCTGGGAGGGGCTATCAGCAGCTGCGGGGTCAGGGTGAATGGAGGAAGGTCAAAGTGGGGTGGGGTCTGGTGAGGGTGGGATCTGGTGAGGGTGGGATCTGGTGAGGGTGGGATCTGGTGAGGGTGGGATCTGGTGAGGGTGGGATCTGGTGAGGGTGGATTCTGGTGAGGGTGGGATCTGGTGAGGGTTGGGATCTGGTAAGGGTAGGTCCTGGTAAGGGTAGGATCTGGTAAGGGTAGAATCTGGTAAGAAATACAATGTAATTTTATGTCCAGTATTACTAGCTATTGCGGCCTTACTAGGGAGGCATTACTAGGGAGGCATTACTAGGGAGGCATTAAAAAGGATTGTGTTTTTTTCAACAGCAGCCAATGAACTAGTTGATGACGAGGGCCATTATTACCATGGCAACAGACACGCACAAGGAAACATGGCAAGCCATACTCATCATACCACGCATGTAGGTCATACCACACAGGTCATACCACACATGTAGGTCATACCACACACAGGTCATACCACACATGTAGGTCATACCACACACAGGTCATGCCACACACAGGTCATACCACACACAGGTCATACCACACACAGGTCATACCACACACAGGTCATACCACACATGTAGGTCATACCACACACAGGTCATACCACACATGTAGGTCATACCACACTGACAGGCCACACCATACCATAGGCAGGTCATACCATGCAATCATGTCACAGGTAGGTCACCATACAGGTAGGTCATACCATAGGTACTGTAGGTCATACCACACAGGTAGGTCATACCATAGGTACTGTAGGTCATACCACACAGGTAGGTCATACCACACAGGTAGGTCATACCACAGATAACCCAGGTCATACCATACAAGTAGATCGTTGTCTCTACATATAACTAGACAATGACTCACGCAAGGAGCAGGTGTCGATGCTGTTTTCCACCTGGGCCCCGCCCCCATCACGTATCTCGTACATCTCCACTTCACCATCCACAGGCACTGCCTCAGCCACCACCGAGTCACCTTGCTCCAGGTATGACTCTGGTATCCATCCTTCGCTGCCGTCCTCACGTCGTGCCATCACCCAGCCAGGTGAAGCGTCATCCCGAGGCAATGTGGTTACGACATCTCCTTCCATGAGACACACCTCGGTATTGTCGCTGGCCTGGTAATCGTAAAGTGCCCGGTAGAAACCAGCGAGATGGGCAGGAGAGGTGTCTGTCTGAGCAGGTGAGATGCCACCAAGCGTGGCAGATTCTGTGACTGTTGGCTCCACCTCAATGCCTACGTTCAGACTGTCCGAGGTAGTACTGGGCACGGACACTTCCTCCAAGTTCACATACAGAGACTCCGCCTCTCCTGCCGACCGAGCACCTGCAGTGGGAGAAGGGGAACCGAGAGGCAGAGTTGCCGCTGGTGTCCTCCCAGGACTAGAGCTAGTATCATCCGCCGAGCTCCACTCACTGGGCCCTCTGGTGCGCCATATCTCGTGCTGCGGGGAGAGGCCCTTGTCAAATAGTTCACTCAGCATGGCCACTGAGAACCTGTTGACCCCCTGTGCCATTTTCCCCCCTGCCTCAGACCCCCTCATCATCACATCCTCAGAAGACTGAGAGACAGACTTGGCTCTGATCTTGGCTACTGGAGCAACAACCTCCTCCTCTGCCTTAGAACTAGGCACCTCCCTTTCATCTTCCTCCTCCACCTTCTTGAGAGGTTGTAGTATCTCTACGATGTCTGTGGTCATATTACTAGAGAGAGGGTTGGTCTTGGCAGAATACTCCCACGAAGAGTTCAAGTCCAGCAACTGCTGTTTAGTGTCGATGGAGTTCTGCAAGGACTGTTCTTTCTTCTTGTCCTTCCTGCCTTTCTGCTTGCCAGCCTTTCCTTTGTCTACACCGAACTTCACAATTTTCCCTTTGTCACTTACCTCTTGTTTAACAGGCTCAGCTTTGGATAGTTCTGCTACCGCACCTTGCTTGTGTGCCGAGTATGGAACAGGTTTAGCAGGAGAGCTCTATGGCAAGAACAAAGGGGGGGATTATACGCCACCTACAGTAGATACATCGCAAGCCAACTACACACTTGCACGCACCTCTACATCATTAACACACACACCTCTACATCATTAACACACACCTCTACATCATTAACACACACACCTCTACATCATTAACACACACCTCTACATCATTAACACACCTACCTCTACATCATTAACACATACACCTCTACATCATTAACACACCCACCTCTACATCATTAACACACACCTCTACATCATTAACACACACACCTCTACATCATTAACACACCCACCTCTACATCATTAACACACACCTCTACATCATTAACACACCTACCTCTACATCATTAACACATACACCTCTACATCATTAACACACCCACCTCTACATCATTAACACACGCACCTCTACATCATTAACACACCCACCTCTACATCATTAACACACCCACCTCTACATCATTAACACACTCACCTCTACATCATTAACACACCCACCTCTACATCATTAACACACCCACCTCTACATCATTAACACACCCACCTCTACATCATTAACACACACACCTCTACATCATTAACACACACCTCTGCATCATTAACACACCCACCTCTACATCATTAACACACCCACCTCTACATCATAACACACCCACCTCTACATCATTAACACACCCACCTCTACATCATTAACACACGCACCTCTACATCATTAACATACACACCTACATCATTAACACACCCACCTCTACATCATTAACACACCCACCTCTACATCATTAACACACACACCTCTACATCATTAACACACCCACCTCTACATCATTAACACACGCACCTCTACATCATTAACACACGCACCTCTACATCATTAACACACGCACCTCTACATCATTAACACACACACCTCTACATCATTAACACACCCAC
This sequence comes from Cladorhizidae sp. MBARI D1340-BT2, assembly GCA_028752905.1. Taxonomy (NCBI): domain Eukaryota; kingdom Metazoa; phylum Porifera; class Demospongiae; order Poecilosclerida; family Cladorhizidae; species Cladorhizidae sp. MBARI D1340-BT2. Next base: position 42,855,291 of record JAQNBH010000017.1, on the reverse strand, counting down.
CTCTACATCATTAACACACCCACCTCTACATCATTAACACACGCACCTTGCCATCCTGCCTCTGTTTCTGAAGCTCTAACTTCCTCTGTTGCAACTCTGCCACTTTCCTAAGCATTTTCTCCTCTTCATCAACTAGGTCCTCAGTTTCCACGACCACTATGCCAGCTGCACTCGTGGAGGTTGGAGTCTTGTGTGAAGGCTGCTTGCATACTGTGGCATAAATCACTGAACTTGTGGTATCTGTTGGCAGTGGTGGAGGCTGCAGGTACCAGCAGAGATGCAGCATATGTAACATACGCACAAGTGTCGGCCATACACATGCCAACAAGTGCTTGAAGACAACAATGAGCTGTTGTACGATTTGACAAGTTGCTTCGTTATGCCCTCAACACCGCATCCAACAAGTCCCCACACGTGCCCCTCACTGCATCCAACAAGTCCTCGCATGTGCACCTCACCACATCCAACCTCACCACATCCAACAAGTCCTCACACGTGCCCTCACCGCATCAAACAAGTCCCCACACGTGCCCCTCATCACATCCAACAAGTCCTCACATGTGCCCCTCACCACATCCCCTCATCACATCCAACAAGTCCCCACACGTGCCCCTCACCACATCCAACAAGTCCCCACACGTACCCCTCACCACATCCAACAAGTCCCCACACGTGCCCCTCACCACATCCCCTCATCACATCCAACAAGTCCTCGCACGTGCCCCTCACCACATCCAACAAGTCCTCACACGTTCCCTCACCGCATCCAACAAGTTCCCACATGTGCCCCTCACCACATCCAACAAGTCCCCACACGTGCCCCTCACCACATCCAACAAGTCCCCACACGTGCCCTCACCACATCCAACAAGTCCCCGCACGTGCCCCTCACCACATCCAACAAGTCCCCACACGTGCCCCTCACCACATCCAACAAGTCCCCACACGTGCCCCTCGCCACATCCCCTCATCACATCCAACAAGTCCTCACATGTGCCCCTCACCACATCCAACAGGTCCCCACACGTGCCCCTCACCACATCCAACAAGTCCTCACACGTGCCCCTCACCACATCCAACAAGTCCCCACACGTGCCCCTCACCACATCCAACAGGTCCTCACACGTGCCCCTCACCACATCCAACAAGTCCTCACACGTACCCCTCACCACATCCAACAGGTCCCCACACGTGCCCCTCACCACATCCAACAAGTCCCCACACGTGCCCCTCACCACATCCAACAAGTCCTCACACGTACCCCTCACCACATCAAACAAGTCCCCACACGTGCCCCTCACCACATCCAACAAGTCCTCACACATACCCCTCACCACATCCAACAGGTCCCCACACGTGCCCCTCACCACATCCAACAAGTCCCCACACGTGCCCCTCACCACATCCAACAGGTCCTCACACGTGCCCCTCACCACATCCAACAAGTTCCCACACATGCCCCTCACCACATCCAACAAGTCCCCACACGTGCCCCTCACCACATCCCCTCATCAAGTCTTCACACGTGCCCCTCTCTCCCTGTACTATACAGAGGCGTACTTGTGAGTGGTCTTATACATGCACAGTTATCCTACTTAGAATCCAGCCCGCACAGAGGCGGCAGCAGAGCAGGGTGTGGCTTAGCAGGGTGTGGCTTCTACTAGACACTACACAAGCCATGAATATCTTCCTCCTCCCACACATGTCCTCCCGTTAGTCACCATCTGTGCATGCCCTCCCCACAGTATCCCCGAGCTGTGCATATGCTTCATGGCGTACCTGTTCCTCTAGAATCCGGGCCATTCTGATGGCCTTATCTTGCTCTCTCTTAATCTTCTCCAGTCGTGCCTCCTTCTTCAACTTCTCCTTCACTTCAGTCATTGTCTTCTCTCTCGCCTTCTTCTCCTCCTCCTCCCTCCTCTCCCTGTCTTCCCTCTCCCTCTTCTCTTCCTCCTGTCTCAACAGAGCCTCCTCTCTCTGCAGCCGTTCCGTCTCCTCTGCAGCATGCTGTCGGTCCAATACCTTATGACGGAGGTCCTGTGTCAGATCACTGTCTCTCAGGAAGGTCGCCTTCAAGTCCTGCAATGAAGGCACACATCACACACACACACACACACACACACACACAATGGCCACTATATAGAAGAGTCATGAGTTAATGTGGAGATAACTATTTAGAGAACTGCCACTATAGAGAAGTTATAAATTACTACAGAGAATGATTATTTAGAGAACTTCCATTACAGAGAATAGTTCCATAGAGAAAAGTTATAAATTATTATGGAGAATAACTATTCAGCCATTACAAAATATTATAGAGTGTAATCACTTGATTATCAGTTATAGAAACTGTTTTGACGAACTCACACCAGCCTCTTCCTCAGAGTAAGTCAGTCAAAATATCAGCTAATGACAAACTGTTAAAATAGAGACAGATTAGTGAACCTATTATTACAGGAATCGTATAGAGCCTGGTCATTATAGAGAACTTTTATTAGAGATTTGTTATTTATAGAGAATAGTTCATATAGAGGATTATAGACTGTTTTAGAGAACGAGAACTTAATAAAGAATTGTTACTATTGAGAACTTATAGAACTTTTAGAGCACTGGTATTACTAGTTATGAATGCTAGGCATTGAGTGGCCAGCATGTATGTATATATATATATGTACTTAGAAGGTAGTTTGCTGACGAAGGCTACAAATAGTGCTCAATGCTGTGTTAAGGCAGAGCTATTGAATATAGAAAAGTACTGGGATGGCTAGTCCTACTGCAGTTTCATGCTAATGCAATCATCAGGGACAATGAGCAACTGAGGTGGCATATATGAGGTGGGGCAGGCAAGTGGGGTGATGCAAGTCCATGGATGGGCTAATGAATGGGTGTTGATGAGTGTGGTAATTCAAATGCTCTTGAGGAGAAACTTGTTCTTGTGCCTACACTTTGAAAGGAATTCCGATCGCTTGTTCAATGATGATTGGCTGTCGGAGTAGATGATGTGGAGTTTTTCAGCAATGCACAAGTTGCAACGTTTTGATATGGTGGAACACGATGCTGCTCTGTCGATAATGGCCCATTTTATGTTGTGTCTGGTTTTGCTGTCTTTAAGTTTCCATATGTATTTGGAGAGTTCTGTAGTGTTTCTGTTGTTTTCGTGGTTGAAGGAGAACATCTGGTTTGTGTAGCGTGCCTTGAAAGTTGTATCCGTGAGCCCTGTAGCGAATTATTTCCTGGTCCAGCTACTTTGACAAAGGCAATGCTCTGTAAAGAAATAGGTGGAAGGACTTGAAATGAGCGATGCTCCCTGCGGAGAAACCTCGGAGGCTTTCAAGATGAAAAAAACAGACACATATTACATGCTAATAATAATTTACTACTACAGTGGAACCTCTACATCCACCATATCGAAACGTTGCAACTTGTGCATTGCTGAAAAACTCCACATCATCTACTCCGACAGCCAATCATCATTGAACAAGCGATCGGAATTCCTTTCAAAGTGTAGGCACAAGAACAAGTTTCTCCTCAAGAGCATTTGAATTACCACACTCATCAACACCCATTCATTAGCCCATCCATGGACTTGCATCACCCCACTTGCCTGCCCCACCTCATATAATGCTCACATGCCACCTCAGTTGCTCATTGTCCCTGATGATTGCATTAGCATGAAACTATAGTAGGACTAGCCATCCCAGTACTTTTCTATATATATATATGTATATATATATATATATATATATACTGTATATGTACTGGTATTACTAGTAATGAATGCTAGGCATCAAGTGGCCAGCATGTATATATATATATATATGTGTGTGTACTGGTATTACCGTAAAGTACGCAGCAAGCGCCCTCCACGTAGCAAGCGCCCACTACGCTGTTTTCAGCGATCTAGGATTTTGTAGGGTTCATAGCAAGCGCCCACTATATAGAAATTGATCGTAATATAAGCGCATGCGCCAATTTTAATTTTTGATAGTGCCACCTTGGCAGAACTGTTACCTGTAGTTGAAAATGGCACAAAGTCATGCAGGACAAAAAAATAAGAAAAGAAGCTTTACTGTTTCTCCTATGGATGTGTCCATAAATAAGCCAATGAAAGAGTTGTGGATGGAGTGGCGTAGGACTTGCAACAGTAGAACATCCCATGGCAATCTCAAGCAACCCTCAAGACAACAAGCCATTGATTGGGTCTCTGCTGCCTGGGAGTCAATTCCAGGAAATTTGATAGAGAGTTCCTTTCTCTCTTGTGGCATCTCCAACAGCATTGATGGCTCTGAGGATAGTCTAATTAGAGATTGCATTCCGATGCTGAGCAAAGACAGAGAGGAGAGAGATAGCGACGTGAATATTTATAAGCCACGTGAATATTCATAAGTCACACGAATATTCATGTCACGTGAATATTTATAAGCCACGCAAATATTCATAACCACATGTTGAGTAGTTACGTCAGAATGGAACTCCAGCATCCCTTCCCCGCCAGCCATTGGCCAATTCTCACTTGTCTATGCAGCCAATTCTCACTGTCTATGCAGCCAGTTCTCACCTGTCTATGCAGCCAGTTCTCACCTGTCTATGCAGCCAGTTCTCACCTGTCTATGCAGCCAGTTCTCACTTGTCTATGCAGCCAGTTCTCACCTGTCTATGCAGCCAGTTCTCACCTTTCTATGCAGCCAGTTCTCACCTGTCTATGCAGCCAGTTCTCACCTGTCTATGCAGCCAGTTCTCACCTGTCTATGCAGCCAGTTCTCACCTGTCTATGCAGCCAGTTCTCACCTGTCTATGCAGCCAGTTCTCACCTGTCTATGCAGCCAGTTCTCACCTGTCTATGCAGCCAGTTCTCACTTGTCTATGCAGCCAGTTCTCACCTGTCTATGCAGCCAGTTCTCATTCCTCGATCTTCAAATATGCTCTGATCAACCAATCTTTCTATTCACTATGGCAACCATTAACAGTTTGCATATGTACTGTCAGCCCCTTCAATTAGATGCTCAATCACGTTCTTACGGGTGAACAGTGCGGCAATGTCAAGTGTTCCATCCAACTTCCCCCCCCCCCCCCCCCGAGGGCTCGCCTCCATCACCAATTAGCAGCATAGCCTGTCTAGCAGCAATAGCTGCTGGACAAGGTTCTTTAGGTTTTCAAAGCCAATGCTTCACCCAAATACTCTGTCTGGGCAGCTTAAGGCATATGATGTCAGCTGATAGAACTATACAAGCGCTGGTAGTTGGTCAATAGTTCACACTGGACTCCAGCTGTCGCTGCTGTCACTAATGGTGGTGAGGTCGAGGTGGTACGTATGCTTGGCGAGTATCACACTGTCAACCAGAACCTTTTCAGAGTGCCATGAGGTGTACGTATGCTTGGCGAGTATCACACTGTCAACGAGAGCCTTTTCAGAGTGCCACGGGGTGTACGTATGCTTGGCGAGTATCACACTGTCAACCAGAGCCTTTACAGAGCTGCATGCATACATGTATATATATGTACACTCTATGTAGAACACGCCCACCCATCCAGTACCCATCCCACCACACGCCCTCCTGTGGGGTACCCATCCCACCACATGCCCTCCTGTGCAGTACCCACCCCACCACACGCCCTCCTGTGTAGTACCCACCCCACCACACGCCCTCCTGTGTGGTACCCATCCCACCACACGCCCTCCTGTGTGGTACCCATCCCACCACACGCCCTCCTGTGTGGTACCCATCCCACCACACGCCCTCCTGTGTGGTACCCACCCCACCACACGCCCTCCTGTGGGGTACCCATCCCACCACACGCCCTCCTGTGCGGTACCCACCCCACCACACGTCCTCCTGTGCGGTACCCATCCCACCACACGCCCTCCAGTGCGGTACCCATCCCACCACACGCCCTCCTGTGGGGTTCCCATCCCACCACACGCCCTCCTGTGTGGTACCCATCCCACCACACGCCCTCCTGTGTGGTACCCATCCCACCACACGCCCTCCTGTGGGGTACCCATCCCATCACACACCCTCCTGTGTGGTACCCATCCCATCACACGCCCTCCTGTGTGGTACCCACCCCACCACACGCCCTCCTGTGGGGTACCCATCCCATCACACGCCCTCCTGTGTGGTACCCATCCCATCACACGCCCTCCTGAGGGGTACCTGGAAGAGCTGTTGGTTATTGAGCAGGGTGACCTGTAGCTCCTGGCTGGTCTTGGAGTTGTGTGAGATGTTGGAGCGCATTCCTGCCAGCGAGGCAGCCAGCTGCATGATCTTGTCCTTGAGTTCCTGCCGCTGCTGGTGGTAGACAGTCATCTCGGGACTCTGCTGTGCCTGCAAGGTCTCCCGCAGCTCTCGACGCTGACGCTGTAGGTTAGCCAGCTGCGAGTGGTACGTCTGTAAGGGAGAAAGAGACATGACACACCCACTGGCACTTGGTACAGACGTCAGCTGTCTGATTGAGAGGAAGTTATGTAGTCACATTGTCCATCACCTGACATCTTGACGTCACCCTCAGCTCTACATAGCCCTAGTCCCAGCCCTAGCCCTAGCCCTAGTCTTAGTCCTAGTCTTAGCCCTAGCTCTAGCCTTAGCCCTAGCCCTAGTCCTAGCTCTAGCCCTAGCTCTAGTCTTAGTCCTAGCTCTAGTCTTAGTCCTAGTCTTAGCCCTTGCTCTAGTCTTAGCCCTAGTCCTGTAGCTCTAGCCCTAGTCCTAGCTCTAGCCCTAGTCCTAGCTCTAGTCTTAGCCCTAGCTCTAGTCTTAGTCCTAGTCTTAGCTCTTCTTAGCCCTAGTCCTAGCTCTAGCCCTAGCCCTAGTCTTAGCCCTAGTCTTAGCCCAAGCTCTAGTCTTAGCCCTACAGTAGCTCTAGTCTTAGCCCTAGCTCTAGTCTTAACCCTACAGTAGCTCTAGTCTTAGCCCTATCTCTAGTCTTAGTCCTAGCTCTAGTCTTAGCCCTAGCTCTAGTCTGCTTTAGACCTAGCCAAGCCCTACAGTGCAGCCCATTCTTAGCCCTAGCTCTAGTCTTAGCCCTATGCCCTGCCAGCACATACATAGTGTTCTACAATTGCTTACTCACATTCAGCTCTGTCTGCAGCTTGGTGAGCTCTGCTCTCCTCACGTCATGCGAGAGACGCAAGCTCTTCAGGTCAGTAGTCATCCGAGCCCTGCTACTCTCCTGTCTCTCAGTGCTGGCCACTACACTCAACTTCTTCTGGTCCAGCTGCCGGAGTTGGTCCTCCAGTTGCGAGTGCTGCACACGTAATGAGTAGAGATGCTTCTTCTCCCAATCTCTCTGCCCTTCCAGCTCTGCCAATCTCTTCCTAGCCCACTCGGCCTTCCTCTTCTCCTCTAGCTCCCTCTGTTCCTCCTCCCTCTTCAAGGCCAGCTTCTTCATCTGCAGCTCTCTCTCCTTCTCTATTTCAATGGCCTTCTTGTGCTGCCGCTCTAGCTCAGCCTGACGAGCCAACTCGGCCTCGCACCTACACACAGACACACATGAAGTGCTAAGAGCAGAATTATTCTCCTGAGCTGATCCTGAGCTGATCCTGAGCTGATCCGAGCTGATCCTAATCTGATCCTGAGCTGATCCTGAGCTGATCTGATCCTGAGCTGATCTTGAGCTGATCTGATCCTGAGCTGATCTGATCCTGAGCTGATCCTGAGCAGATCCTGAGCTAATCCTGAGCTGATCCTGATCTGATCCTGAGCTGATCTGATCTGATCTGATCCTGATCTGATCTGATCCTGATCTGATCTGATCCTGAGCTGATCCTGAGCTGATCCTGAGCTGATCCTGAGCTGATCCTGAGCTGATCCTGATCTGATCCTGAGCTGATCCTGAGCTGATCCTGAGCTGATCCTGGATCTGATCCTGATCTGATCCTGGATCTGATCCTGATCTGATCCTGGATCTGATCCTGATCTGATCCTGATCTGATCCTGATCTGATCCTGAGCTGATCCTGAGCTGAACCTGAGCTGATCCTGAGCTAATCTCAGAGACGGGATGACCTCCTCGAGTGTGAGGCTTGGATGCCCTAGACAAGACAATGAATTTGGCCAGTTCCTTAGGAACAACTTGCGGCTGATGTCCATGATCATGCATTAGTTCTAGTCTGACTCACTCTTGTTGCAACCGCCTCTCTTCCTCCTCTCTCTTCTTGCGCTCAATCTCCGACTGGAGGAAGACAATGAAGGAATGAATTATGTGCCAGACAACTCCACCAATAGTATGCCAGCGAGACTAATCAACACCAGCCACCAGTAACAAGACAGACGGAGATAATCAACAAACACACAAACACACACCATAACAACAAACAACAAACAATCATAACAACAAACAACAAACAATCATAACAAACAAAAAAAATCATAACAACAAACAACAAAAAATCATAGCAACAAACAACAAACAACAATCATAACAACAACAATCATAACAACAAACAATCATAACAACACACAGCCATAACAACGAACAGCCATAACAACAAGCACATGCCCACATGGGGGTGTGTCTGTCTCACCGCCTCCCTCTCCTGCTGCTCCCTGATGGCTCTTCGTCTCCTCTCAAGCTCCAGCCTTCCGGCCTCAAAGTTCTCCTTCCTTCGGTCCTCAAAGCTGACATTGTCCTCCCCTTGCAAGGCCAATTGACTGTCCTTACGTCCGAGACCTTGGCTGAGGTTGCGAGCGTGGCCCCCGGCTCTGGGGTTACGGGCATTCCCACTCACACTAGGGCTTTGCTCACTCTTCACGCCCACAGATGTGTCGGCAGTCTGTGACAAGAACAGCAGCAAAGATCAACACAGCAAAGACTCACAATGGAGTGTGGCACACACCACACACACGCGGTACCTCCCCTCCCTCCCTCCCTATGCCCAAGCCACTGGGCTTCGGGTAACTACGGTTCCAGATGCCTTGCATTGCAAACACTGTGTGGATATGAAATCTGTCGTGTCTAAAATGATCTTGAGGATATTATTTCATGTCATTAGATGCTACAGAAAACAAGATATCTACGAAATATATTTTATAGATGCTCCTTCTAACTGCAGGCCAGATCTCTATATAGCAGGTGACTGCCAGATCTCTCAGTTAGAGACCAGGATTTCTATATAGCAGGTGACTGCCAGATCTCTCAGTCAGAGACTAGGATCTCTATATAGCAGGCGACTGCCAGATCTCTCAGTCAGAGACTAGGATCTCTATATAGCAGGCGACTGCCAGATCTCTCAGTTAGAGACCAAGAGCTCTATATAGCAGGTGACTGCCAGATCTCTCAGTTAGAGACCAGGATCTCTATATAGCAGGCGACTGCCAGATCTCTCAGTCAGAGACCAGGATTTCTATATGCATGTAGTAGGTGACTGACAGATCTCTCAGTTAGAGACTAGGATCTCTATATAGCAGGCGACTGCCAGATCTCTCAGTTAGAGACTAGGATCTCTATATAGCAGGTGACTGACGATCTCTCAGTCAGAGACCATGAGCTCTATATACATATAATGTGCCAACCTTGGTATCTATGAGTCTTGCAGGGCTTGGCCAGCGTAACGCACGTTACGTGTCACACACTTTATATGCACATTGCTTGGACATATGTCAACATATGAGCCTGGGTAATGGTTTATAATCAAGAAGGAACATAGCTGGAGAAATATTGAATATTTTGGGAGCTAGGGGGGAAATAGTGCTCGTTATGCATGTTACGAAATCCTGACGCCAATTTCTCCCACCAAACTTTGATACAATATTGTATTAAACTAATCATGGAAATTTCCCTTTTACATATGTTCTATATGATTATGTTGACTATCATTAACCAAAATTTGATGTTTCTATCAATACCCATGTCCCCACTGCGTAGCCATCATAAGAAAGTGTACCGTAACGCATGTTACATAACACACGTTACGCACACAATTAGTATTACTGAGAAGCTTGCATGTAGCAGAGAAATTGTCTAAACATTTTATTTGCAGAAGTAAATTATTTCTCATAACATGTAAATAAATCAAGTGGGGGGGGCTGATTTGGGCAGTCAACTGATTTGTTTCCATCCAACCAACCCTTGGGTCATAATATTTTCATCACTGTCACTCAGTACAAACAATCTGCTGGAATTATTTATGGAACCAGTCAGCTTCATAAAAGACAGCATAACGTGACTATCTGTGGCAATCAGAACTTCTCTGAGCCTCACATGTCAGGATTTCGTGGCCATGGCCTGCAGCGTATAATGTGCCAATCTTGGTATCTATGAGTCTTGCAGTGTATAATGTACCAACCTTGGTATCTATGGGTCTTGCAGTGTATAATGTACCAACCTTGGTATCTATGGGTCTTGCAGTGTATAATGTACCAACCTTGGTATCTATGAGTCTTGCAGTGTATAATGTACCAACCTTGGTATCTATGGGTCTTGCAGTGTATAATGTACCAACCTTGGTATCTATGAGTCTTGCAGTGTATAATGTACCAACCTTGGTATCTATGAGTCTTGCAGTGTATAATGTACCAACCTTGGTATCTATGGGTCTTGCAGTGTATAATGTACCAACCTTGGTATCTATGGGTCTTGCAGTGTATAATGTACCAACCTTGGTATCTATGGGTCTTGCAGTGTATAATGTACCAACCTTGGTATCTATGGGTCTTGCAGTGTATAATGTACCAACCTTGGTATCTATGGGTCTTGCAGTGTATAATGTACCAACCTTGGTATCTATGAGTCTTGCAGTGTATAATGTACCAACCTTGGTATCTATGGGTCTTGCAGTGTATAATGTACCAACCTTGGTATCTATGAGTCTTGCAGTGTATAATGTACCAACCTTGGTATCTATGAGTCTTGCAGTGTATAATGTACCAACCTTGGTATCTATGAGTCTTGCAGTGTATAATGTACCAACCTTGGTATCTATGAGTCTTGCAGTGTATAATGTACCAACCTTGGTATCTATGAGTCTTGCAGTGTATAATGTACCAACCTTGGTATCTATGAGTCTTGCAGTGTATAATGTACCAACCTTGGTATCTATGGGTCTTGCAGTGTATAATGTACCAACCTTGGTATCTATGGGTCTTGCAGTGTATAATGTACCAACCTTGGTATCTATGAGTCTTGCAGTGTATAATGTACCAACCTTGGTATCTATGAGTCTTGCAGTGTATAATGTACCAACCTTGGTATCTATGGGTCTTGCAGTGTATAATGTACCAACCTTGGTATCTATGGGTCTTGCAGTGTATAATGTACCAACCTTGGTATCTATGGGTCTTGCAGTGTATAATGTACCAACCTTGGTATCTATGGGTCTTGCAGTGTATAATGTACCAACCTTGGTATCTATGGGTCTTGCAGTGTATAATGTACCAACCTTGGTATCTATGGGTCTTGCAGTGTATAATGTACCAACCTTGGTATCTATGGGTCTTGCAGTGTATAATGTACCAACCTTGGTATCTATGAGTCTTGCAGTGTATAATGTACCAACCTTGGTATCTATGGGTCTTGCAGTGTATAATGTACCAACCTTGGTATCTATGGGTCTTGCAGTGTATAATGTACCAACCTTGGTATCTATGAGTCTTGCAGTGTATAATGTACCAACCTTGGTATCTATGGGTCTTGCAGTGTATAATGTACCAACCTTGGTATCTATGGGTCTTGCAGTGTATAATGTACCAACCTTGGTATCTATGAGTCCTGCAGTGTATAATGTACCAACCTTGGTATCTATGAGTCTTGCAGTGTATAATGTACCAACCTTGGTATCTATGGGTCTTGCAGTGTATAATGTACCAACCTTGGTATCTATGAGTCTTGCAGTGTATAATGTACCAACCTTGGTATCTATGGGTCTTGCAGTGTATAATGTACCAACCTTGGTATCTATGAGTCTTGCAGTGTATAATGTACCAACCTTGGTATCTAAGGGTCTTGCAGTGTATAATGTACCAACCTTGGTATCTATGAGTCTTGCAGTGTATAATGTACCAACCTTGGTATCTATGAGTCTTGCAGTGTATAATGTACCAACCTTGGTATCTAAGGGTCTTGCAGTGTATAATGTACCAACCTTGGTATCTATGGGTCTTGCAGTGTATAATGTACCAACCTTGGTATCTATGGGTCTTGCAGTGTATAATGTACCAACCTTGGTATCTATGGGTCTTGCAGTGTATAATGTACCAACCTTGGTATCTATGAGTCTTGCAGTGTATAATGTACCAACCTTGGTATCTATGGGTCTTGCAGTGTATAATGTACCAACCTTGGTATCTACATATGAGTCTTGCAGTGTATAATGTACCAACCTTGGTATCTATGAGTCTTGCAGTGTATAATGTACCAACCTTGGTATCTATGGGTCTTGCCGTGTATAATGTACCAACCTTGGTATCTATGGGTCTTGCAGTGTATAATGTACCAACCTTGGTATCTATGAGTCTTGCAGTGTATAATGTACCAACCTTGGTATCTATGGGTCTTGCAGTGTATAATGTACCAACCTTGGTATCCATGACATTCCCGCTGGCCTTGTGGGTGTTGGTCCTTTCTATTGTGTGGTACTTCCTCGAGGAGGAGGGGGAGGAGTAGGGGGAGGAGGAGGGGAGGAGTTCTGGAGGTAGAGAGGTTGGGAGAGAGCGTCCACTAGTCTTCACCGAGACCATGAGGTGCATGGCTATGCAATACTCCTCCAGAGACAGCCTGCCGTCCTTGTCCAGGTCAGAGAGGTCCCTGTGTGTGTGTGTGTGTGTGTGTGTGTGTAGGTGTAGTCATAGCAACAGAGGTGCAACATATAGCTATACAAACTACAATAGGAACCACACAAATAATCCTCTTAAATTCCATTCCACGTGTGCCTGCCTAGCGCCATGCCAAAGAGTACCATTCTTCCCGTGCTTCTTGTGGTTAGCATGTACCAACATGCACCTCATACATATGTAGCAACAAATAAATATTCAGACATCACCCCACCACATGTGTACAGTCCTATACTACACTGTGTTATATATGTGCACTTCATCATCCTATACTTACTATAAGCACTGTATTGCACGTGCTATACTGTACTACACATGCTGTAGTGTACTACACATGCTGTAATGTACTACACATGCTGTAGTGTACTACACATGCTGTAATGTACTACACATGCTGTAGTGTACTACACATGCTGTAATGTACTACACATGCTGTAGTGTACTACACATGCTGTAATGTACTACACATGCTGTAATGTACTACACATGCTGTAATGTACTACACATGCTGTAATGTACTACACATGCTGTAATGTACTACACATGCTGTAGTGTACTACACATGCTGTAGTGTACTACACATGCTGTAATGTACTACACATGCTGTAATGTACTACACATGCTGTAATGTACTACACATGCTGTAGTGTACTACACATGCTGTAGTGTACTACACATGCTGTAATGTACTACACATGCTGTAATGTACTACACATGCTGTAGTGTACTACACATGCTGTAGTGTACTACACATGCTGTAGTGTACTACACATGCTGTACTGAGTACTACACATGCTGTACTGTGTTGTACTCTACTGTGGTACCCTCTACTATACTACCGTAGAATACGTACTCAGCCGCTCAACCACTCGCCTCTAAAATCAGGGGGGTTGGCGCTAGCTCCAGCATATGGGCAGTTACTACAGCAACTCAGTTTGCGTCATTACTCCACCGTTTGCACACGGAACCAATAATTTTCACACTGTCTTGGGGCGCGGCGTACTCACGCAATAACACTGAAGTGCAGTACAATACAATGTAAAGATAAAACATGTGCTAGCTAGTGTTGGTTTTGTTTGTCCTCTTCTCCAGGTTCCCTTCCAACTCATCAGCTTCACCATCACTCACCCCAGCGAAAGGATCTTCGTCGTCATTGTCACTCTCTTCATCAACTTTCTTCGGAACGCATTCAGAGCACTCTAGCTCTAGGTAGTCAAAGACTTGTTGGCTGAAGACTGGCGCACCAGCATGAAGTTTCCTTTTCTTCTTCCCACCACCAATGTTTGCATCAACAAGTCAAGTGTATCGCACTTTTCATTCCACTCATGCACGCTCTTTCTGTCAACTCCAAAAAATGTTTACTGTCTGTGATTCATTTTGCATCCCTTGACCTCTGTACCATTCTACAATCTAAGCCATTGTGTAATTTTTCGATTTTTAACCTGCACATCTCTGTGCCATCTTGTACAACATGCTAGGTAGCTCAGGGCGGCATAGACACTGAATGGGAGTGGTCTGGGGAGAGGGCGCGATACGGGCACATGGCCAAGCGGCTGAATAGCGCATCGTAGCTAGTGGGCACTCGATCTCGATCGTCCTAAACCAGGATGGTGGGCGGTTACTACATCAATGGGCACTTAGTCTAGAACGTCTTGATCATAGGGCGGGTGCTTACTACGTACTCTACGGTACATACTGCATTGTATTATCTAATACATCAAGCACTCAATACTTGCCATGTGTGTGTGTGTGTGTTAGTTTATAACTCAGGGACCTTCTGGCACTCAATACTTGCCATGTGTGTGTGTGTGTGTTAGTTTATAACTCAGGGACCTTCTGGCACTCGATACTTGCCATGTGTGTGTGTGTGTGTGTTAGTTTATAACTCAGGGACCTTCTGGCACTCAATACTTGCCATGTGTGTGTGTGTGTGTTAGTTTATAACTCAGGGACCTTCTGGCACTCAATACTTGCCATGTGTGTGTGTGTGTGTTAGTTTATAACTCAGGGACCTTCTGGCACTCAATACTTGCCATGTGTGTGTGTGTGTGTTAGTTTATAACTCAGGGACCTTCTGGCACTCAATACTTGCCATGTGTGTGTGTGTGTGTGTTAGTTTATAACTCAGGGACCTTCTGGCACTCAATACTTGCCATGTGTGTGTGTGTGTGTTAGTTTATAACTCAGGGACCTTCTGGCACTCAATACTTGCCATGTGTGTGTGTGTGTGTTAGTTTATAACTCAGGGACCTTCTGGCACTCAATACTTGCCATGTGTGTGTGTGTGTGTTAGTTTATAACTCAGGGACCTTCTGGCACTCAATACTTGCCATGTGTGTGTGTGTGTGTTAGTTTATAACTCAGGGACCTTCTGGCACTCAATACTTGCCATGTGTGTGTGTGTGTGTTAGTTTATAACTCAGGGACCTTCTGGCACTCAATACTTGCCATGTGTGTGTGTGTGTGTTAGTTTATAACTCAGGGACCTTCTGGCACTCAATACTTGCCATGTGTGTGTGTGTGTGTTAGTTTATAACTCAGGGACCTTCTGGCACTCAATACTTGCCATGTGTGTGTGTGTGTGTTAGTTTATAACTCAGGGACCTTCTGGCACTCAATACTTGCCATGTGTGTGTGTGTGTGTGTTAGTTTATAACTCAGGGACCTTCTGGCACTCAATACTTGCCATGTGTGTGTGTGTGTGTTAGTTTATAACTCAGGGACCTTCTGGCACTCAATACTTGCCATGTGTGTGTGTGTGTGTTAGTTTATAACTCAGGGACCTTCTGGCACTCAATACTTGCCATGTGTGTGTGTGTGTGTTAGTTTATAACTCAGGGACCTTCTGGCACTCAATACTTGCCATGTGTGTGTGTGTGTGTTAGTTTATAACTCAGGGACCTTCTGGCACTCAATACTTGCCATGTGTGTGTGTGTGTGTTAGTTTATAACTCAGGGACCTTCTGGCACTCAATACTTGCCATGTGTGTGTGTGTGTGTTAGTTTATAACTCAGGGACCTTCTGGCACTCAATACTTGCCATGTGTGTGTGTGTGTGTTAGT
This sequence comes from Cladorhizidae sp. MBARI D1340-BT2, assembly GCA_028752905.1. NCBI lineage: Eukaryota > Metazoa > Porifera > Demospongiae > Poecilosclerida > Cladorhizidae > Cladorhizidae sp. MBARI D1340-BT2. Next base: position 42,839,465 of record JAQNBH010000017.1, on the reverse strand, counting down.
TTATAACTCAGGGACCTTCTGGCACTCAATACTTGCCATGTGTGTGTGTGTGTGTTAGTTTATAACTCAGGGACCTTCTGGCACTCAATACTTGCCATGTGTGTGTGTGTGTGTTAGTTTATAACTCAGGGACCTTCTGGCACTCAATACTTGCCATGTGTGCATGTGTGTGTTAGTTTATAACTCAGGGACCTTCTGGCACTCAATACTTGCCATGTGTGTGTGTGTGTGTTAGTTTATAACTCAGGGACCTTCTGGCACTCAATACTTGCCATGTGTGTGTGTGTGTGTTAGTTTATAACTCAGGGACCTTCTGGCACTCAATACTTGCCATGTGTGTGTGTGTGTGTTAGTTTATAACTCAGGGACCTTCTGGCACTCAATACTTGCCATGTGTGTGTGTGTGTGTTAGTTTATAACTCAGGGACCTTCTGGCACTCAATACTTGCCATGTGTGTGTATGTGTGTTAGTTTATAACTCAGGGACCTTCTGGCACTCAATACTTGCCATGTGTGTGTGTGTGTGTTAGTTTATAACTCAGGGACCTTCTGGCACTCAATACTTGCCATGTGTGTGTGTGTGTGTTAGTTTATAACTCAGGGACCTTCTAGCACTCAATACTTGCCATGTGTGTGTGTGTGTGTTAGTTTATAACTCAGGGACCTTCTGGCACTCAATACTTGCCATGTGTGTGTGTGTGTGTTAGTTTATAACTCAGGGACCTTCTGGCACTCAATACTTGCCATGTGTGTGTGTGTGTGTTAGTTTATAACTCAGGGACCTTCTGGCACTCAATACTTGCCATGTGTGTGTGTGTGTGTTAGTTTATAACTCAGGGACCTTCTGGCACTCAATACTTGCCATGTGTGTGTGTGTGTGTTAGTTTATAACTCAGGGACCTTCTAGCACTCAATACTTGCCATGTGTGTGTGTGTGTGTTAGTTTATAACTCAGGGACCTTCTGGCACTCAATACTTGCCATGTGTGTGTATGTGTGTTAGTTTATAACTCAGGGACCTTCTGGCACTCAATACTTGCCATGTGTGTGTGTGTGTGTTAGTTTATAACTCAGGGACCTTCTGGCACTCAATACTTGCCATGTGTGTGTGTGTGTGTTAGTTTATAACTCAGGGACCTTCTGGCACTCAATACTTGCCATGTGTGTGTGTGTGTGTTAGTTTATAACTCAGGGACCTTCTGGCACTCAATACTTGCCATGTGTGTGTGTGTGTGTTAGTTTATAACTCAGGGACCTTCTAGCACTCAATACTTGCCATGTGTGTGTGTGTGTGTTAGTTTATAACTCAGGGACCTTCTGGCACTCAATACTTGCCATGTGTGTGTGTGTGTGTTAGTTTATAACTCAGGGACCTTCTGGCACTCAATACTTGCCATGTGTGTGTGTGTGTGTTAGTTTATAACTCAGGGACCTTCTGGCACTCAATACTTGCCATGTGTGTGTATGTGTGTTAGTTTATAACTCAGGGACCTTCTGGCACTCAATACTTGCCATGTGTGTGTGTGTGTGTTAGTTTATAACTCAGGGACCTTCTGGCACTCAATACTTGCCATGTGTGTGTGTGTGTGTTAGTTTATAACTCAGGGACCTTCTGGCACTCAATACTTGCCATGTGTGTGTGTGTGTGTTAGTTTATAACTCAGGGACCTTCTGGCACTCAATACTTGCCATGTGTGTGTGTGTGTGTTAGTTTATAACTCAGGGACCTTCTGGCACTCAATACTTGCCATGTGTGTGTGTGTGTGTTAGTTTATAACTCAGGGACCTTCTGGCACTCAATACTTGCCATGTGTGTGTGTGTGTGTTAGTTTATAACTCAGGGACCTTCTGGCACTCAATACTTGCCATGTGTGTGTGTGTGTGTTAGTTTATAACTCAGGGACCTTCTGGCACTCAATACTTGCCATGTGTGTGTGTGTGTGTTAGTTTATAACTCAGGGACCTTCTGGCACTCAATACTTGCCATGTGTGTGTGTGTGTGTTAGTTTATAACTCAGGGACCTTCTGGCACTCAATACTTGCCATGTGTGTGTGTGTGTGTTAGTTTATAACTCAGGGACCTTCTGGCACTCAATACTTGCCATGTGTGTGTGTGTGTGTTAGTTTATAACTCAGGGACCTTCTGGCACTCAATACTTGCCATGTGTGTGTGTGTGTGTTAGTTTATAACTCAGGGACCTTCTGGCACTCAATACTTGCCATGTGTGTGTGTGTGTGTTAGTTTATAACTCAGGGACCTTCTAGCACTCAATACTTGCCATGTGTGTGTGTGTGTGTTAGTTTATAACTCAGGGACCTTCTGGCACTCAATACTTGCCATGTGTGTGTGTGTGTGTGTTAGTTTATAACTCAGGGACCTTCTGGCACTCAATACTTGCCATGTGTGTGTGTGTGTGTTAGTTTATAACTCAGGGACCTTCTGGCACTCAATACTTGCCATGTGTGTGTGTGTGTGTTAGTTTATAACTCAGGGACCTTCTGGCACTCAATACTTGCCATGTGTGTGTGTGTGTGTTAGTTTATAACTCAGGGACCTTCTAGCACTCAATACTTGCCATGTGTGTGTGTGTGTGTTAGTTTATAACTCAGGGACCTTCTGGCACTCAATACTTGCCATGTGTGTGTGTGTGTGTTAGTCTATAACTCAGGGACCTTCTGGCACTCAATACTTGCCATGTGTGTGTGTGGGTGTTAGTTTATAACTCAGGGACGGACCTTCTGGCTAGCATGGAAGCTTTTAAGACAAATAATTTTGTTTTTGCTTTGGGGGGTGCTCTTTTTAGAGTATTTGCAAGAACAGTGGACATTTTGAAAAATGTAAACCTATCCATCCATGCTTTTATATGTTCTTGATAGTAGCGCACACACACACACCCACCCACCCACACACACACACACACACAACAGTAGCACAAGGCAGCACTAGCAACAGATTACACTATCTAGCCACAGGTTGAGCTCTCCTAATGCAAGATGCTTGCTAGCAAGGCTGCCTCTAGCCTACTCTATTAGCAAGGCACAGCAGTGGCTAAAACAGAGAAATTTATAGAGGCCAACATCGTCAAAGGAAAACAGATGGCCATAATACAGTAGATGAGTGCCTAAACCCTGCTTCATGGGGAGCCCAGCTACTGAGTGCCTAGGCTCTGCTTCATGGAGAGCCCAGCTACTGAGTGCCTAGGCTCTGCTTCATGGGGAGCCCAGCTACTGAGTGCCTAGGCTCTGCTTCATGGAGAGCCCAGCTACTGAGTGCCTAGGCTCTGCTTCATGGAGAGCCCAGCTACTGAGTGCCTAGGCTCTGCTTCATGGAGAGCCCAGCTACTGAGTGCCTAGGCTCTGCTTCATGGGGAACCCAGCTACTGGGTGCCTAGGCCCTGCTTCATGGGGAGCCTAGCTACTGAGTGCCTAGGCTCTGCTTCATGGAGAGCCCAGCTACTGAGTGCCTAGGCTCTGCTTCATGGAGAGCCCAGCTACTGAGTGCCTAGGCTCTGCTTCATGGAGAGCCCAGCTACTGAGTGCCTAGGCTCTGCTTCATGAAGAGCCCAGCTACTGAGTGCCTAGGCCCTGCTTCATGGGGAACCCAGCTACTGGGTGCCTAGGCCCTGCTTCATGGGGAGCCTAGCTACTGAGTGCCTAGGCTCTGCTTCATGGAGAGCCCAGCTACTGAGTGCCTAGGCTCTGCTTCATGGAGAGCCCAGCTACTGAGTGCCTAGGCTCTGCTTCATGGAGAGCCCAGCTACTGAGTGCCTAGGCTCTGCTTCATGGGGAGCCCAGCTCCTGAGTGCCTAGGCCCTGCTTCATGGGGAGTCAGCTATATCCTACTATGTATACTGTACTGTACTACTGTATAATGTACTACAGTACATGAACATTGTACTATACGGTACTATGCTGTACTATATTTTATATACTGTATCACACTGATGTACTGTACCATATTGCACTATACTGTATTGTACCATATTATACTATATTATACTGTATCATACTGTATTATACTTTATTATACAGTTAGATACTCTATCATACAGTTAGATACTCTATCATACCGTACTACACTGTATTATACTGTACTGTACTGTGTCATACTGTACTATACTGTGTTGTACTGTACTATACGGTGCTGTACTGTACTATGCTGTGTTGTACTGTATTATACTGTACTATACCATGTTGTACTATACTATACTGTATTATGCTGTGATATACTGTACTATACTGTATTATACTGTATTGTACCATATTATGCTATGTCATACTGTACTATGCCGTGTCATACTGTACTATATGTATGCTGTCATACTGTACTATGCTGTGCCATACTGTACTATGCCGTGTCATACTGTACTATGCCGTGTCATACTGTACTATGCCGTGTCATACTGTACTATGCCGTGTCATACTGTACTATGCCGTGTCATACTGTACTATGCCGTGTCATACTGTACTATGCCGTGTCATACTGTACTATGCCGTGTCATACTGTACTATGCCGTGTCATACTGTACTATGCCGTGCCATACTGTAGTATGCTGTGCCATACTGTACTATGCTGTGTCATACTGTACTATATGTATGCTGTCATACTGTACTATGCTGTGCCATACTGTACTATGCCGTGTCATACTGTACTATGCCGTGTCATACTGTACTATGCCGTGTCATACTGTACTATGCCGTGTCATACTGTACTATGCCGTCATACTGTACTATGCCGTGTCATACTGTACTATGCCGTGTCATACTGTACTATGCCGTGTCATACTGTACTATGCCGTGTCATACTGTACTATGCCGTGTCATACTGTACTATGCTGTGCCATACTGTACTATGCTGTGCCATACTGTACTATGCCGTGTCATACTGTACTATGCCGTGTCATACTGTACTATGCCGTGTCATACTGTACTATGCTGTGCCATACTGTACTATGCTGTGTCATACTGTACTATGCTGTGTCATACTGTACTATGCTGTGCCATACTGTACTATTCTGTGTCATACTGTAGTATGCTGTCATACTGTACTATACCGTGTCATACTGTGTTGTACTGTACTATGTTGACTGTACATAACAAAAACACTAACCAGATCTGTGACAGAACAGGTTTGCCCAGTCCAGACTTAGTCAGAATGCCCCTGGCAGTCACACCTGTACACACACACACACACACACACCACGTAACACATTCTTTCCATATATACAAGTACATCCATGCGTGCACTTTGCACTCTTCATGACTCACCTGAAATATAGCCGGACTTGCTGACGTCCACAGTGTTGAAGTCCTGACGGTACTTGGTCCTGGCTTGTGTACTCATCCTCCAGCCATGACCAACCACACCCCCTCTGCCATGCCCACTAACTGATGAGGAAGATGTGGCAGGTGAGAGCCCTGACACAGACCAGGACTTGGACATACCCCCAGGAACAGCGTCAGCCTGGAAGTCTGCTCTTGTTCCAAAGCCACTCCCACCAGCAGTAGCCGATATGTTTGAGAACTACAGAAAACACGGGACGGGAAGATGATGGCTGTGTGTGGCCAGGGAGATGATGGCTGTGTGTGGCCAGGGAGATGATGGCTGTGTGTGGCCAGGGAGATGATGGCTGTGTGTGGCCGGGGAGATGATGGCTGTGTGTGGCCAGGGAGATGATGGCTGTGTGTGGGTGTGGCCAGGGAGATGATGGCTGTGTGTGGCCAGGGAGATGATGGCTGTGTGTGGCCAGGGAGATGATGGCTGTGTGTGGCCAGGGAGATGATGGCTGTGTGTGGCCAGGGAGATGATGGCTGTGTGTGGCCAGGGAGATGATGGCTGTGTGTGGCCAGGGAGATGATGGCTGTGTGGAGCCAGGGAGATGATGGCTGTGTGTGGCCAGGGAGATGATGGCTGTGTGTGGCCAGGGAGATGATGGCTGTGTGTGGCCAGGGAGATGATGGCTGTGTGTGATGACCACACAGCATATCTAGGCATGATACTCACAACCTGACCTGACACACCTCCCTGCACTGTGCATGTCCTGACCTGACACACCTGCCTGCACTGTGCATGTCCTGACCTGACACACCTGCCAGCACTATGCATGTCCTGACCTGACACACCTGCCTGCACTATGCATGTCCTGACCTGACACACCTGCCTGCACTGTGCATGTCCTGACCTGACACACCTGCCTGCACTATGCATTTCCTGACCTGACACACCTGCCTGCACTATGCATGTCCTGACCTGACACACCTGCCTGCACTGTGCATGTCCTGACCTGACACCTGTCTGTGGTGCATGTCCTGACACAAAGGCTGTTCCCACTCCTGATGTTGCACAAGTAAACCCTTTACCAGACAGTGTTGACTCACGGAGGGAGGAAGCGAGGCAGAGGAGGCAGACTGTTCCTGAGCTTGTCGGATCATGGCCATGGCGGTGCAGAACTGAGCTTTGTTGATCTTGCCATCTCTGTCCTGGTCAACACTGCTCCTGCAAGGGGGCAGACAGAGAACATGGACCATCTAATACACATCCACTAATTGAGACTGCCCCTCTAATTGTAATGACTTGGACATCTAATACATATCCACTAATTGAGACTGCTCCTCTAATTGTAATTACCTGGACCATCTAATACTAATTGAGACTGCCCCTCTAATTGTAATGACTTTGACATCTAATACATATCCACTAATTGAGACTGCCCCTCTAATTGTAATGACCTGGACATCTAATACATATGCACTAATTGAGTCTGCCCCTCTAATTATAATGACGTCAAATTTAAAGCTACAACTGAGTTCAGGACTAATCAGTTGACAAAATTAGAATGCAAAAATCATAGGCTGCAGTTCGTTAGAAGCACCAGCTCTGTTGAAGACAGCAAACAGAAGGCACAGGGTAGAGGACTAGGCCTGCAGCAAACAGAAGGCACAGGGTAGAGGACTAGGCCTGCAGCAAACAGAAGGCACAGGGTAGAGGACTAGGCCTGCAGCAAACAGAAGGCACAGGGTAAGAGGACTAGGCCTGCAGCAAACAGAAGGCACAGGGTAGAGGACTAGGCCTGCAGCAAACAGAAGGCACAGGATAGAGGACTAGGCCTGCAGCAAACAGAAGGCACAGGATAGAGGACTAGGCCTGCAGCAAAACTTACAGCAAATATATCATGCAGGAGTGCCTCTTTTCAGAGGTTCAGAGGGAAGGTGAAGGGTTCAGAGGGAAGGGTTCAGAGGGAAGGTTCAGGTTCAGAGGGAAGGTGAAGGGTTCAGAGGGAAGGGTTCAGAGGAAAGGTGAAGGTTCAGAGGGAAGGTTCAGGTTCAGAGGGAAGGGTTCAGAGGGAAGGTGAAGGTTCAGAGGGAAGGTGAAGGTTCAGAGGGAAGGTGAAGGTTCAGAGGGAAGGTGAAGGTTCAGAGGGAAGGTGAAGGTTCAGAGGGAAGGTGAAGGTTCAGAGGGAAGGTGAAGTTATCGGTCGGTCATTTTCTCACAAAGAAAACTTGTCACACAGACAGTAGCAATACTCGTTGTCTTTCTGAGTTATTGTGTGCACAAGACATAAAAAGCACATCCACTCACATGCTGCACAGGCACACCCACTTACATGTACATGCTGCATAGACAGCCTATCAGGTTCACTCTTTAATCACTGACACTAACCAAATCTGTTTAATCACTGACACTAACCAAATCTGTTTAATCTTTAATCACTGACACTAACCAAATCTGTTTAATCACTGACACTAACCAAATCTGTTTAATCACTGACACACCAAATCTCTTTAATCGCTGATACCAACCAAATCTGTTTAATCGCTGACACTAACCAAATCTGTTTAATCACTGACACTAACCAAATCTGTTTAATCACTGATACTAACCATATATGTGCCAGTTCCACAGAAGTAAGTCCGGAGGCGTGGAAGATTGTCTTCACTTGCTCTCCTGCAACAATATCAACTCATACATCGACTTGTTACCAATACACAAGCATGTGCTCATACAGCACATGCACCTGCCCCGTGGGTGTTCATACAGCATATGCACCTGCCCCATGTGTGCTCATACAGCACATGCACCTGCCCCGTGGGTGCTCATACAGCACATGCACCTGCCCCGTGGGTGCTCATACAGCACATGCACCTGCCCCGTGGGTGCTCATACAGCACATGCACCTGCCCCGTGGGTGCTCATACAGCACATGCACCTGCCCCGTGGGTGCTCATACAGCACATGCACCTGCCCCGTGGGTGCTCATACAGCACATGCACCTGCCCCGTGGGTGCTCATACAGCACATGCACCTGCCCCGTGGGTGCTCATACAGCACATGCACCTGCCCCGTGGGTGCTCATACAGCACATGCACCTGCCCCGTGGGTGCTCATACAGCACATGCACCTGCCCCGTGGGTGCTCATACAGCACATGCACCTGCCCAGTGCGTGCTCATACAGCACATGCACCTGCCCCGTGGGTGCTCATACAGCACATGCCCCGGCCCCATGTGTGCTCAAACAGCACATGCACCTGCCCTGTGGGTGCTCATACAGCACATGCACCTGCCCCATGTGTGCTCATACAGCACATGCACCTTCCCCATGTGTGCTCATACAGCACATGCACCTGCCCCGTGGGTGCTCATACAGCACATGCACCTGCCCTGTGTGTAAGACTACCTCACCTGCCCTCTGACTGACTGTCTGCATCGGCATTCTTTAACAACCCACCTTGACTAAGTACATAAATGGTGTGCTGCGAGTTGTTGAAAAATTGAGTCATAATCGACTATAATTGGAGTGAACTAGTTATATAGATCTCATCCTATCTGTGCCATTGTTAATGACAGAGGTGGACAGAGCTAAACCACTCCAGCTGTTGTTAATGACAGGAGCCTGCTGGATGGACAGAGCTAAACCACTCCAGCTGTTGTTAATGACAGGGGCCTGCTGGATGGACAGAGCTAAACCACTCCAGCTGTTGTTAATGACAGGAGCCTGCTGGATGGTCAGAGCTAAACCACTCCAGCTGTTGTTAATGACAGAGGCCTGCTGGATGGACAGAGCTAAACCACTCCAGCTGTTGTTAATGACAGGAGCCTGCTGGATGGATAGAGCTAAACCACTCCAGCTGTTGTTAATGACAGGGGCCTGCTGGATGGACAGAGCTAAACCACTCCAGCTGTTGTTAATGACAGGGGCCTGCTGGATGGACAGAGCTAAACCACTCCAGCTGTTGTTAATGACAGGAGCCTGCTGGATGGATAGAGCTAAACCACTCCAGCTGTTGTTAATGACAGGGGCCTGCTGGATGGACAGAGCTAAACCACTCCAGCTGTTGTTAATGACAGGGGCCTGCTGGATGGACAGAGCTAAACCACTCCAGCTGTTGTTAATGACAGGAGCCTGCTGGATGGATAGAGCTAAACCACTCCAGCTGTTGTTAATGACAGGGGCCTGCTGGATGGTCAGAGCTAAACCACTCCAGCTGTTGTTAATGACAGGAGCCTGCTGGATGGTCAGAGCTAAACCACTCCAGCTGTTGTTAATGACAGGGGCCTGCTGGATGGATAGAGCTAAACCACTCCAGCTGTTGTTAATGACAGGGGCCTGCTGGATGGATAGAGCTAAACCACTCCAGCTGTTGTTAATGACAGGGGCCTGCTGGATGGATAGAGCTAAACCACTCCAGCTGTTGTTAATGACAGGGGCCTGCTGGATGGATAGAGCTAAACCACTCCAGCTGTTGTTAATGACAGGGGCCTGCTGGATGGATAGAGCTAAACCACTCCAGCTGTTGTTAATGACAGGAGCCTGCTGGATGGACAGAGCTAAACCACTCCAGCTGTTGTTAATGACAGGAGCCTGCTGGATGAACAGAGCTAAACCACTCCAGCTGTTGTTAATGACAGGAGCCTGCTGGATGGTCAGAGGTAAACCACTCCAGCTGTTGTTAATGACAGGGGCCTGCTGGATTGACAGAGCTAAACCACTCCAGCTGTTGTTAATGACAGGGGCCTGGAGCTAAACCACTCCAGCTGTTGTTAATGACAGGGGCCTGTTGGATGGATAGAGCTAAACCACTCCAGCTGTTGTTAATGACAGGGGCCTGCTGGATGAACAGAGCTAAACCACTCCAGCTGTAGTTAATGACAGGGGGCTGCTGGATGGACAGAGCTAAACCACTCCAGCTGTTGTTTAGCTCTGTCCATGCAGGACCCTTGTCATTAACACACACACACTTAACAGCACCTGTCAACCACCACCAACCCACTGCTCTACGGCTGACGGTTCTTCTGAGAGTGTAACTCATCTGCTATGTGTCAATTGTTCTTTTTCACCACTCAGTGATGGACTAGACATCAGAAGAGAGGTGTCAACATTGCACCTCCGTGGGTCGCCAGCAACACTTGAGAATATTCCAGGACGTACCTGCCCCCAGGCCCAGAACACCCCCAGCCCTAGAACACCCTCCCCGTAGAGCAGATCCAAGTGCCGTTTGATCCCCACCAGGACCAACCGGGGCGGGGGGGGGAGGGGGGATAGTCCCTGGGATATCTTACAGGAAAGATTGTGGCAGTACGGGACATGCACCGAGGCCTATCCATTACTATGGTTACATTGAGCTGTGATTGGTCAGAGGAGCATCTCCGCCCACCCCTTACCTGTAACGAGCCCTCCCACTGGATACACGGAGTTGAATTGGACCTCATCAAACTGTTGGTGTGTTTGGGATGTGTGACTAGCCACACCCACAAAACTGGTTCCAGGTCCAGTAGCTGCCCAACCTCCTCCAAATCCATGTCCGAAACCACCTACAGGCACATCCATGAATACACTTACATCATCCCATGCAGTCACATCCATCCATGAATATACTTACATCATCCTATGCAGTCACATACATCATGAATATACTTACATCATCCCATGCAGTCACATACATCATGAATATACTTACATCAATCATCCCATGCAGTCACATCCATCCATGAATATACTAGTCACATACATACATGTACATGTTGTTTGAAAACAAGGCCAATGTATTGTATTGTCATGGCAACTGCAGACCAAAAACATTCTGATGACACTTTACCATTTAAAATCATTTACACCAAATACCGTATATTGCTTGCTTTCCGAGAAGCTCAATTTTCAAATATTGCCGTAACGGGCTTGAGGTTAATTCAAGTCCTTACCAGACCCTATTATTATTATTATTGGATGGCATGATTTTCGTGTCTAGGATCAAATATGTGAAAACCTCAAAACTTAGCTCCTCGGGGGGAAGCGCTGACCTATTTGTGTCCATGACGCTGCCTTTTTAGAAGTTCATAGACTTTTATTTCTACTGTCTACAGTGAGGGCCACTACAACAAAAGTTTGTCCGAGGACAATTAATTTTGTTCTGCCATTCTGAGAATCTGATCTGCCTTCAAGAAATTATAACAGACAAGCACCTCATAAGTAGTGAGTGTACAAACAAGTAAAACTTGATTTGAGCTATGCAAATCACTGGTTGAGTCAGTCCTCCTGTATCCAGGCAACAAGTGCCAGCTCCTCCTCCTCATTACTGGCTGTGGCAGAGGGCGGGTCACCTGATGCTTCGATACGTTCGTGGCTGTGCACATGTGCTTATTCTAGAGCATTGGTTAGTGTTGGATATTTTGACTGAGCAAATTGATCTTTGTTCGGACCAACACGCAAATTGATATTTGTTCGGACCAACACGTGAGATGATGGGGAAAGGTCCGGTGTCCGACTGAAATTTCCTGAACTGCATTTAGATATTTAAGTGGATCTTGACAAATTCAATTTACTACACTAGCGAAGGATTCTAGGCATGCTGGAAGTGTTTGTGTTGCTAGGAAGCTTCCAAAGGAGCTGTAGCCGAGAGGGATGGGCTTTGCTTTTGGCACTTCAAAATAGTGTAGGCAATACAGGACCTACATCATGGGAGGTGGAGTCAAACTTCTTGCTCGTAGCAGTTGCCCAGTGGAGGCCATTCTCTACATGTGGAGATGCTGCCCCAAGGCACAATGCAAACACCTTCACCATCACACGTGCTTGGATTAAGTGGGTACTAATAAGAATACGTGATAGGCTTGGCAGGACTGGTAGATAATTACTGTTTCCTCCACCATGCTGTTCCATGGTGTGCATGTTACATTTTAGCTGACATGACAACACCTGCTTTGCTGTCTGGTGAACGTGTTACCTTAGGTGTCGACCACTCCCACTCACATCCTGGCTTTCAGGCCCTTAGTGCTAATTGTATTAACTGTGTGTAATTATAAGGCCTGTCCACACTCCACAAGCCAAAGTGCATTAAATCGTGTCCACTTCGATAGGTAGCTTGATGCGAATCAGAGCAACACATTAAAGCAACTACGCGAGTGTGCGCTGAAAAGAATTTCATTCGCTCGCGTCTTTGTGATGCTGCAGTTGGGAACTTTGGAGCAGATGTATACTATCCTGGATTGTGGCTAACTAGCTAGCTAGACCAACTACATGTTTATACACTGCATCTGACTTCTGAAGTTCGTGCAGATGCGACCTTAGTTAGTTCTGCCTTTCCCTCAGCTCTCAGCTCTCTCCTCTTCTCTGCACAAAATGTTTCCTGTACATCTGTAGGAGCTGATCAGCAAGAAAAGGACGCAAAAACAAACTCCATCTCAACTACAGCTACAGGATATGATTTTGACTGACTTAAAGTAGAAGATTATTTTGCTTCATACTGTTTATTTTGGTGCTAGTGTGGACGCGGCATCGATGTGCATCAGCATCTTCCCCTGATGCAATGTGCACTAATAAACATCAATTTAAATTAGTGTGAGGTCTTAATTGTATTAACTATGTGTAGCTAATTAACAGCATTCTCTAAACACCTTCTTGGATAATACCAAGTGTTGGATAACTCCTTCCACCAGGTGAGTGTCCTCCACCAGGTGAGTGTCCTCCACCAGGTGAGTGTCCTCCACCAGGTGAGTGTCCTCCACCAGGTGAGTGTCCTCCACCAGGTGAGTGTCCTCCACCAGGTGAGTGTCCTCCACCAGGTGAGTGTCCTCCACCAGGTGAGTGTCCTCCCCAAGTGAGTGTCCTCCACCAAGTGAGTGTCCTCCACCAAGTGAGTGTCCTCCACCAGGTGAGTGTCCTCCACCAGGTGAGTGTCCTCCACCAGGTGAGTGTCCTCCACCAGGTGAGTGTCCTCCACCAAGTGAGTGTCCTCCACCAGGTGAGTGTCCTCCACCAGGTGAGTGTCCTCCACCAAGTGAGTGTCCTCCATCAGGTGAGTCTCCTCCACCAAGTGAGTGTCCTCCACCAGGTGAGTGTCCTCCACCAGGTGAGTGTCCTCCACCAGATGAGTGTCCTCCACCAGGTGAGTGTCCTCCACCAGGTGAGTGTCCTCCACCAAGTGAGTGTCCTCCACCAAGTGAGTGTCCTCCACCAAGTGAGTGTCCTCCACCAAGTGAGTGTCCTCCACCAAGTGAGTGTCCTCCCCAAGTGTGTTCCTCAACAATGATCCTCAGGATTACAATCCTTCTCCCTTACGGGATACTTCAGGTCAAAATTTCAAATCTAGGGGAAAGGGTGTGTCCCTACTAAGGCTCCATAATTTCCTCATGGTTGCTAGGCAGCTACTGTACAATGTGGATGTTTATTGCCCTGCCTCTAACCCCACCTTCCAAGAAAACCAGCGCTTAACTGTGATCGCCAATTCCTCTGCCATTACATATTTTACATAATTGTTTGAGATGCGATGAGCAAAGAAAGGAACTGTATAGTCTCGGGATCCAGGGACGGCACCTCAAGTGTTTTGAGGCCACCATAACACCCTTCACCGGAGAAAGGCTCCACTTGGGGAAGGATGAAGACAGTTCTTGGGAAAGACATGCTGTAGGCATCCTCTATGGCTTGGGAAAGACATGCTGTAGGCATCCTCTATGGCTTGGGACAGACATGCTGTAGGCATCCTCTATGCCTTGGGAAAGACATGCTGTAGGCATCCTCTATGGCTTATGGCTTGGGACAGACACGCTGTAGGCATCCTCTATGGCTTGGCACAGACATGCTGTAGGTATCCTCTATGGCTGGGGACAGACATGCTGTAGGCATCCTCTATGGCTGGGCACAGACATGCTGTAGGCATCCTCTATGGCTGGGGACAGACATGCTGTAGGCATCCTCTATGGCTTGGGACAGACATGCTGTAGGCATCCTCTATGGCTTGGGACAGACATGCTGTAGGCATCCTCTATGGCTTGGGACAGACATGCTGTAGGCATCCTCTATGGCTGGGGACAGACATGCTGTAGGCATCCTCTATGGCTTGGGAAAGACATGCTGTAGGCATCCTCTATGCCTTGGGAAAGACATACAGTACTGTAGGCATCCTCTATGGCTGGGCACAGACACGCTGTAGGCATCCTCTATGGCTTGGGAAAGACATGCTGTAGGCATCCTCTATGGCTTGGGAAAGACATGCTGTAGGCATCCTCTATGGCTTGGGACAGACATGCTGTAGGCATCCTCTATGGCTGGGCACGGACACAATATGGTTTGCATATTGCTTTTTAAACAATAGTAAGACGACAGCAAGACAGGCGCTTCCTAGCGAGGTACCACATATGTACATGCCTAACAAAGACAGTTTGTAATGACAGTGAGACCAGAGCTTATGTGTGCTAAACATCAGACATGGTTTCCATCAAGTCTTTCACTTGCTTACCTGGCGTATTATATACCAGGCGTATTATATACCAGGCTTATTATATACCAGGCTTATTATATACCAGGCTTATGTACCAGGCTTATTATATACCAGGCTTATTATATACCAGGCTTATTATATACCAGGCTTATTATATACCAGGCTTATTATATACCAGGCTTATTATATACCAGGCTTATTATATACCAGGCTTATTATATACCAGGCTTATTATATACCAGGCTTATTATATACCAGGCTTATTATATACCAGGCTTATTATATACCAGGCTTATTATATACCAGGCTTATTATATACCAGGCTTATTATATACCAGGCTTATTATATACCAGGCTTATTATATACCAGGCTTATTATATACCAGGCTTATTATATACCAGGCTTATTATATACCAGGCTTATTATATACCAGGCTTATTATATACCAGGCTTATTATATACCAGGCTTATTATATACCAGGCTTATTATATACCAGGCTTATTATATACCAGGCTTATTATATACCAGGCTTATTATATACCAGGCTTATTATATACCAGGCTTATATTATATACCAGGCTTATTATATACCAGGCTTATTATATACCAGGCTTATTATATACCAGGCTTATTATATACCAGGCTTATTATATACCAGGCTTATTATATACCAGGCTTATTATATACCAGGCTTATTATATACCAGGCTTATTATATACCAGGCTTATTATATACCAGGCTTATTATATACCAGGCTTATTATATACCAGGCTTATTATATACCAGGCTTATTATATACCAGGCTTATTATATACCAGGCTTATTATATACCAGGCTTATTATATACCAGGCTTATTATATACCAGGCTTTATTATATACCAGGCTTATTATATACCAGGCTTATTATATACCAGGCTTATTATATACCAGGCTTATTATATACCAGGCTTATTTTATACCAGGCTTATTATATACCAGGCTTATTATATACCAGGCTTATTATATACCAGGCTTATTATATACCAGGCTTATTATATACCTGGCTTATTATATACCAGGCTTATTATATACCAGGCTTATTATATACCAGGCTTATTATATACCAGGCTTATTATATACCAGGCTTATTATATACCAGGCTTATTATATACCAGGCTTATTATATACCAGGCTTATTATATACCAGGCTTATTATATACCAGGCTTATTATATACCAGGCTTATTATATACCAGGCTTATTATATACCAGGCTTATTATATACCAGGCTTATTATATACCAGGCTTATTATATACCAGGCTTATTATATACCAGGCTTATTATATACCAGGCTTATTATATACCAGGCTTATTATATACCAGGCTTATTATATACCAGGCTTATTATATACCAGGCTTATTATATACCAGGCTTATTATATACCAGGCTTATTATATACCAGGCTTATTATATACCAGGCGTATTATATAATATACCAGGCTTATTATATACCAGGCTTATTATATACCAGGCTTATTATATACCAGGCTTATTATATAATATACCAGGCTTATTATATACCAGGCTTATTATATACCAGGCTTATTATATACCAGGCTTATTATATACCAGGCTTATTATATACCAGGCTTATTATATACCAGGCTTATTATATATACTAGGCTTATTATATACTAGGCTTATTATATACCAGGCTTATTATATACCAGGCTTATTATATACCAGGCTTATTATATACCAGGCTTATTATATACCAGGCTTATTATATACCAGGCTAATATACCAGGCTTATTATATACCAGGCTTATTATATATACTAGGCTTATTATATACCAGGCTTATTATATACCAGGCTTATTATATACTATACAATACCAGGCTTATTATATACCAGGCTTATTATATACCAGGCTTATTATATACCAGGCTTATTATATACCAGGCTTATTATATACCAGGCTTATTATATACCAGGCTTATTATATACCAGGCTTATTATATACCTGGCTTATTATATACCTGGCTTATTATATACTAGGCACCTGGCTTATTATATACCTATTATATACTAGGCTTAGGAATTACTAAGCTCCCTAGCAACCAGAATGTCATCCTTGAAATCCTTGAAAATGGTTGGCTAGCAAAAGAGCACAAAATGATTACAGGGATTGAATGTCATTATGGACACCGGAGGAATGCTCATGAGGATGCTGTCTACGCATGCACGCACGCACGCACAGACACACACACCACACACTTAGCCAAGACCTATAGCAGCAGCCTTAGCTACGCTGGAGTATTGCAAGCAGTTATAGATGAGAGGATAACATTCCTGTGGAGGTATGTACACCTGGGGGTATTTTACAAGTCTTGATATTTATTTATTACTTCCCTGCTAGTGGGGCAATAAACTTGAATGGCCTCCTGTGCATTCACCCCCTCCAAGAAGGTCTAAAAAGTGCACTTGTTTGTGTAGCAGCAGAGGAACATGCCAAGCAGTTCAAGGAGGACCATATTCTGCACCTTCTGCATTCACTATGTACATGTACTTCTTTCATGAAGACTAAAACAAAAAAAATTCTAAAGGTGATCACCAGAAGTCTGAAATGGAAAATGGCATTTTTGAAACAGAAAATGATCCCTTGTCTAGTACTGACACAGCAGTTGCTTGCAGCATAAGTTCAACTATGCAGAATGTAATAGCCTATAATTAGTTATTAGAGTGAACTAGCTGTGCATATCTGACTGGCTAGGGGTTGTCATGGTTCAATGCTTTCACAGCTATTATGAAAGTAGAGTCAGTCAAGGCGATCCAAATATGCACTCTAGATGGTCACACATAATTACATTAGACCTTGGGCTACTAATATTCAACACTAGCACATGCGACTAATGAAAGTGGGAGGGACTACACCTCCTACATTGCTTTCATGCCAACTAATGCACACCTGCAAAATAATAAGTTGAGGAACTCCTTTTAGATCAAGGTAGGTTCACAGCCTACAGCATAAGGTTCACAGCCTAGCATAAGGTCCACAGCCTGGGGTCCACACAGCCTAGCATAAGGTCCACAGCCTACAGCATAAGGTCCACAGCCTAGCATAAGGTCCACACAGCCTAGCATAAGGTCCACAGCCCACAGCATAAGGTCCACACAGCCTAGCATAAGGTCCACACAGCCTAGCATAAGGTCCACAGCCTAGCACAGCCTAGCACAAGGTCCACAGCCTAGCATAAGGTCCACATAGCCTATGTTCTCAGCCTAGCATAAGGTTCGCCTGGCATAAGGTCCACAGCCTAGCATAAGGTCCACAGCCTAGCATAAGGTCCACACAGCCTAGCATAAGGTCCACAGCCTAGCATAAGGTCCACAGCCTAGCATAAAGTCCACAGCCTAGCATAAGGTCCACACAGCCTAGCATAAGGTTCACACAGCCTAGCATAAGGTTCTCAGCCTAGCATAAGGTTCACACAGACTAGCATAAGGTCCACAGCCTAGCATAAGGTTCTCAGCCTAGCATAAGGTTCACACAGCCTAGCATAAGGTCCACAGCCTAACATAAGGTTCACAGCCTAGCATAACAGCCTAGCATAAGGTCCACACAGCCTAGCATAAGGTCCACAGCCTAGCATAAGGTCCACAGCCTAGCATAAGGTCCACAGCCTAGCATAAGGTCCACACAGCCTAGCATAAGGTCCACAGCCTAGCATAAGGTTCTCAGCCTAGCATAAGGTCCACAGCCTAGCATAAGGTCCACACAACCTAGCATAAGGTTCACAGCCTAGCATAAGGTTCACACAGCCTAGCATAAGGTCCACAGGCCACAGCATAAGGTCCACACAGCCTAGCATAAGGTCCACCTAGCATAAGGTTCACAGCCTAGCATAAGGTTCACACAGCCTAGCATAAGGTCCACAGCCCACAGCATAAGGTCCACACAGCCTAGCATAAGGTCCACAGCCTAGCATAAGGTCCACAGCCTAGCATAAGGTCCACAGCCTAGCATAAGGTCCACAGCCTAGCATAAGGTCCACACAGCCTAGCATAAGGTCCACAGCCTAGCATAAGGTTCTCCTAGCATGAGGTCCACAGCCTAGCATAAGGTCCACAGCCTAGCATAAGGTTCACACAGCCTAGCATAAGGTCCACATAGCCTAGCATAAGGTTCACAGCCTAGCATGAGGTTCACAGCCTAGCATAAGGTTCACACAGCCTAGCATAAGGTTCACAGCCTAGCATAAGGTTCACAGCCTAGCCTAGCATAAGGTCCACACAGCCTAGCATAAGGTCCACAGCCTAGCATAAGGTTCTCAGCCTAGCATAAGGTCCACAGCCTAGCATAAAGTCCACACAGCCTAGCATAAGGTTCACAGCCTAGCATAAGGTCCACACAGCCTAGCATAAGGTTCACAGCCTAGCATAAGGTTCACAGCCTAGCATAAGGTCCACAGCCTAGCATAAGGTCCACAGTCTAGCATAAGGTCCACAGTCTAGCATAAGGTCCACAGCCTAGCATAAGGCGACTTGTTCCATTGAGTGTTGCACTTCAAACCTTGCATCGAGCTGCATAGTCAACAAGTATTAAACAATACCTGACACCAGCAAGGAGTACACGTCAGCTAAGGCACAACTTAGGCATAATTGTGTTTAGTAGCCAAGAATAGCTGACTCAGCAATGGCTAGCTATGTACATCCGCTGATAGAAGACAGCCATTACTAGCTAAATGGTTACCAAGATATATATATATATAGTGTCAATACAAGTCCTATTCAACTACTAGCTACCCTAATAGCAAGACTCAAGTTACACCCGACAGCATAACTACTAGCTAGCTATAGAAACCTAACTTCCAGGGGGTTTCATGCATCCTGCTTTGCCCAGATGTCATATTGGTTGAGTACATACTTGTGGGCTAGCAGTTTCAAATAGACCTGCCCACAAGCTGGGCCAGTCCCTCACAGTTTCAATTAGACCTGCCCACAAGCAGGGCCAGTCCCTCACAGTTTCAATTAGACCTGCCCACAAGCAGGGCCAGCCCCTCACAGTTTCAATTAACCTGCCCACAAGCAGGACCAGCCCCTCACAGTTTCAATTAGACCTGGCCCACCAGCAGGGCCAGTCCCTCACAGTTTCAATTAGACCTGCCCACAAGCAGGGCCAGCCCCTCACAGTTTCAATTAGACCTGCCCACAAGCAGGGCCAGCCCCTCACAGTTTCAATTAGACCTGCCCACCAGCAGGGCCAGCCCCTCACAGTTTCAATTAGACCTGCCCACCAGCAGGGCCAGCCCCTCACAGTTTCAATTAGACCTGGGCCAGCCCCTCACAGTTTCAATTAGACCTGCCAACAAGCGGGGCCAGCCCCTCACAGTTTCAATTAGACCTGCCCACCAGCAGGGCCAGTCCCTCACAGTTTCAATTAGACCTGCCCACAAGCAGGGCCAGTCCCTCACAGTTTCAATTAGACCTGCCCACAAGCAGGGCCAGACCCTCACAGTTTCAATTAGACCTGCCCACAAGCAGGGTCAGCCCATCACAGTTTCAATTAGACCTGCCCACAAGCAGGGCCAGACCCTCACAGTTTCAATTAGACCTGCCCACCAGCAGGGCCAGTCCCTCACAGTTTCAATTAAACCTGCCCACAAGCTGGGCAGCTCCCACTGGTCTACAATATTTACTGCAAGCTATGCAGCTGACAGTAGTTCATCACTTGCTAAACTATTGAAGTGTGATGCAGTGCAAGAGTAAACCACACCCTACTCTTACAAGGCAAGAGTAAACCACACCCCACTCTTACGAGGCAAGAGTAAACCACACCCTACTCTTACGAGGCAATGGCTGCAAGAGTAAACCACACCCTATTCTTACCAGGCAATGGATGCAAGAGTAAACCACACCCTATTCTTACCGGTGCACCCATAAACCACACCCTACTCTTACCAAGCAATTGAAGCAAGAGTAAACCACACCACACTCTTACAAGGCATTGGATGCAAGAGTAAACCACACCCTACTCTTACCAGGCAATGGGTGCAAGAGTAAACCACACCCTATTCTTACCGGTGCACCCGTAAACCACACCCTACTCTTACCAGGCAATTGAAGCAAGAGTAAACCACACCACACTCTTACAAGGCATTGGATGCAAGAGTAAACCACACCCTACTCTTACCAGGCACCGGGTGCAAGAGTAAACCACACCCTACTCTTACCAGGCACCGGATGCAATAGTAAACCACACCCCACTCTTACCAGGCAATGGATGCAAGAGTAAACCACACCCCACTCTTACAAGGCACTGTAGGCAAGAGTAAACCACACCCTACTCTTACCAGGCAGTGGATGCACGAGTAAACCACACCCTACTCTTACCAGGCAGTGGATGCACGAGTAAACCACACCCTACTCTTACAAGGCAATGCTGCAAGAGTAAACCACACCCTACTCTTACCAGGCAATGGATGCAAGAGTAAACCACACCCTACTCTTACCAGGCAATGGGTGCAAGAGTAAACCACACCCTACTCTTACCAGGCAATGGAGGCAAGAGTAAACCACACCCCACTCTTAAACCACACCCTACTACTCTTACCAGGCAATGGAGGCAAGAGTAAACCACACCCTATTCTTGCACAGTGTTGCATATGCCAATGTCATATTGTCATGCAACATTGCAGTGTTGCATCATATTGTCATGCAACATTGCATAGTGTTGCATCATGTTGTCATGCAACATTGCACAGTGTTGCATCATATTGTCATGCAACATTGACAGTGTTGCATCATATTGTCATGCAACATTGCAGTGTTGCATCATGTTGTCATGCAACATTGTGTCATGCAACATTGCACAGTGTTGCATCATATTGTCATGCAACATTGCACAGTTTGCATCATATTGTCATGCAACATTGCACAGTGTTGCATCATGTTGTCATGCAACATTGCAGTGTTGCATCATGTTGTCATGCAACATTGCACAGTGTTGCATCATATTGTCATGCAACATTGCACAGTGTTGCATCATATTGTCATGCAACATTGCGGTGTTGCATCATGTTGTCATGCAACATTGCACAGTGTTGCATCATGTTGTCATGCCTTCCATCAGTGGCTGCCACTCCCTCTCAACCAACTCTTAGATGACATAATAACATGACAATAACCTTCTCAATAATCAACTTCAACTTGTATTCTCTTGATGTTTCGACTGCTGAAATCTAGAGCATCTAGAGCATCTAGTCGAAATGTCGAGAGAATACAATTTGAAGCTGATTATTGAGAAGGTTATTATAATAATATTACTATGACTTTCACAATAATCAACTTGAAATTTACCTATCGACATTTCAATTAGCTCTTGCTTTTCAGAAGGAGGGAATTTCTCATACTGCCATGCCCACCTAAAACTAACCACATTTTGCCTGCACATCCTCTGGAGCCATCAGCAGCCCTAGCCGAGAATCTGCCCAACCACATGTGTGTGACTACTGTGTACGAGGACACTCCACATGAGGCTAGGATGATGATGTCTACCTACACATGTATCTATAGACCACATCATCCACTAGATGGATGCCTGACGACAAGGTCCTACCAGAAAGGAGGGGTATGCCACACACTTTTACTAACACCATCATCTGGAGATGGTTGCACTCCAAACAATCCAGTGATCCTCCCTTCCAGAGAAGGCTCTAGGACCCCTGGCATATTAAATCTGTGGTGTCCAACAGGCTGCTCTAGTCAATGTGGGCCAGGCCATGTAGCTGGCTAGCATCAGCATAAACAGAGATGGGGAAAAAAATATGACCGAGTGAAATGTTGAGCACACCACAGTGGAGCACCCATACTAGTATTCCTGTGAGGTGGTCAGCTATGACATAAAATAATGACCAGCTCAATAAAACATGCGATTGTACTTGGGACACTTTTCCCCGATAGATAAGATCAAGATGAGTTTATACGCTTTGTTCCAACAACAGCAAAGTACAATGCCCTCCTCAATAATCTTGAAATGTATTCCTCTTGACTTGTAATTTGTTACTTCAACTGAGAGTTAGTTGAGAGACTATTAATGTACGCAAGTGCTAGAGCAGAGGAACATTTTACCAGCAGCTGAGCAGGCTACTATATGTAAATATTCAACAGCAGCTAACAATGTAACAATATTGCTAACAATGTGGACATCTTAACAATGTTGCTATGACCAGAGCATACTAATTGCTACATGGAAGCCCATTGAACTACCTCAACATGGTTACCAGACATTCTGGAACACACAAGTGCTGCAACTAGCTTGAAGTTGTCAGTGCTTCTATAGGCTGACTAGTCGCAAAATGCTGGCATTTCCACTGCTGCCTGAATGCCCTGGTTCTCATGCAATAACAACTCCCGCTTGCTCATTACTGTAGAAAGTATAACACAAATTCAAATAGCTGATGTAGTCTCACCTGTGTCCATCATCCCCACCCTGCTGGGTGTGGTTGAATTCCCCAGTGATCTGGATGGAGGGACTGTGTTGCTACTACCAGGGCCCCAGCCAGCAAAAGCCATCACAGGATAACGTCCTAGGCCGCGGAACGAACACTACTTTTACTAGCTACCAGTGTCCCCACGCTAAGCTCAGCACACTCTCTCAAGGCAGATACGCCAGCACATTCTCTCAAGGCAGGTACGCTGTATAAACTGGTCGCAGCTGTGATGTTTACTTTTTTTATCCGGTGCACCTCATACTGGTAACGTGCACGTGAGTGCAAGGAAAAGAGGCGTGTCCGCTCCGATCGCGCAGTGTCTAGGAAGGACTCCACCAGAGAGAACGGTCTACAGGTTTCTGTTGCAGGGGCGTACGCAGACTTTTGAAAAGGGGGGTTATGTTATATGTCGGATGTGGATCATGTGGCCGAAAGCCATGGTGAGGATAGTGCAAGAGGGAAATATATATTCCCCATCCAGCACAAATCGTGCTTGGTGACTACAGCTCCTGACCTTAAAAGGGTAAATGCTACTGCATGTGCACGTGGTAAAAAGAATGGGCCTCCAAGAGCTAAGAATGCTAAAAGGAGTGCTCCAGTTAGCCGTGTATCAGCAGAGGAACGTGCCAAGCAATTCGAAGAAGACTTATGCTGACACTGACAGTGGTGTGTTCTGCAAATATTGTGAGCATAGCATAGATTTCAAGAGTTGACACTGTAAAGGATCAGCTGAAGAGTAAGAAGTACAGCACCTGGAAAAAGCTGAGGGAAACTCAGAATAGTGCATCAGCAGAATCCTCTACAAGCAGGCAAGTCACACTCTCAAGCATTGTGAAGTCAAAAGACTTGAGAGAGGAGTTTGCATTAGACTATATAAGGTTTTGCACCATTGCAGATATTCCTCTGCATAAGACAGAGAAGATGCGACCATTTCTGAAGAAGTACTGTAAACAAGCTGGCAGTCTACCTCAAGTGTCAACTCTTCGCAAGGTATATGTACCTCGTCTTTTTGAAAAGCATTATATTCAGCAGCTGAGGTCTTCAAGAGCCAGCTTGTTAGCATCACAGCAGATGAAACAACGGATGTCAGAGATCACAGCATATTGAACGTAATAGCTAGTGTTCGTGGCAAACCTTTTCTCAGTGGAGTTATCCATCTGGAAGCATGACCATAGTACGTTCAGTCAGGCAATAATTTGGTCTATCACAGATATTGAATTGAATTGAATCAAATCACTGCTGTGGTATCTGACAGTGCTGCTTGTTGCAAAATGGCATACAGAGAATGCAGTTTTTCCGAACACTCCATGCCTATACCTTCGACATCCTTGCAGCAGAGGTATTTCACCATCGTGTATTTACACATACCCATGACCTTGTCACAATGATAAAGTCTTCACTTTTCAAGAAGTAAACATTTTAAACGGCAACCACAACAAAGTAACAACGCTAAGATTAAATGGCTCCAGATTTCTCCGAGGTAGGTACAGGCCTCTACGCACCAGGTTCGACTTCAGAGAGGTCAAATATACTGCTAGTTGATAGAGAAATCCTTCGTTTCCTTGGGTAGATATCCATCACTTTGAAGGGAGCCGGGAAGAAAATCTCGCTTTTTAAAATATCTTTCAGATTTTATCTCTAGCACTGATCTCAAACTCCCTCCAGTTCCTGTGTCCACATGCTGGAACTCCTGGTCATCTACCATGCCACGAGAATCCATCTGTATTTTTTTAAGGATTTTACAAACAGGAAAACAGCAAGGGAATGGCCATCGAAATGATAATTGAGCTTGTGACACACAAAGAACTGTACCCAGAAATATGTCTTCACCTTTACTTTGTCAAAGAAAATTGTTAGCACCTAATGACTGTGCTGACATCATTGGAGGTACAGGGAACACCATTAGCCTGTACAGTGTACAATCTGTTGGAAGATTTGAAAGCATATCTTGAACCTGGCTCAACAAAAACAAGCTTTGGAAGTGAAACTGATCAGCCGAGTTACCAGCAATTGAAAAGAAAAAGATGATCAATCTTTCCAAGAAGTTTTCAGGCTATCTCTTCAGAAGCTCAACTCAATAGCCACATAGTAATTCTGTGCACCACTACTCATATTACAAAGTTTCCCAAATATTCAACCCTCGCCAACTACCTACCATTACACACAACATCAGTGATTACTGTGAAATTCAAGGCTTTCCAAAATCCATCACCTGGATGGATTGCTTGAGGAGTTTCTCATCTACTGTCGATCTCCAGTAGATATGTTGCCTAATCCGCTTGTTTTGTACGACTACTGTGGTGGCATGCAGGATCGGCTTCCCTCTATTGCAAGAGATGCTATGTGGCTGCCTGTGACCTCAGTGGATGTGGAGAGAAGCTTCTCCCAATACAAGCATCTTCTCAGTGATAGAAGGGAGAGACTTACTGAGGACAACGCTGAGCGACTAATGATGCTTTATTACAATGGAGACGTAGAGGGACAGTTTAATGTTTAGTTAGTTGTTTTTTTCCTTTCTCATGAGAAAGGGGACAGTTTGGTTGTTTTTCACTCGAACTATTATTTGTTATTTGCATTTGTACCTATTTTCATAAACATAAATTTGAAACGGAAAATTTTCTGAAGGTTGATGATGAAACGGAATCAGGCAAAACCTGAACGGAAAATGGCATTTTTTGAAACGGAAAATGATCCCCTCTACATGTAACTGTGCAATGATTAGCTGATTAGCTCATTAAGTTATTGTAAATTTTGTTTCCACATTATTTAACACTTATCAATGTACCTGTGTATAATTAAAATTATATTAATGAAGTGTGCCAGTGCCTGAAATGAAATCTGAGGGAGGGAAAAACACAAACACATTCCAACGAATATCATTAAAATGAAAGGGGGGTTCTTCAGAACCCCCCCCCCCCCCCTGCGTACGCCCATGTACAGTTGGTGCTGAGTTGGAAAGGGCATAAACTTCCCAATTTGGAATTCTCTACCACATATATAGTCACCAATCGTTTTCTAAGTATTTTCTTAACCACAATATGGCCCTTGCTTGCTTATGCATGAAACCAACCAATTCCAAAATTGGCTCTGCATAGCATTGAGCACTGTTTGTGGCCTACATTGACAAACCACTTTCACTATGAACTCTCAGTTGACACCGAGCAAGTCAAAAAGAAGAGATGATTTTTTGGTGTTTTAAAAAAAAAAAATTAACATAACTGCTCTAGAATATTTGTGAGGTGAATGGATCAACTCTGTGTCTTCTGAATGGAGTATCCTGCACCTCGTTAACATTTAGCATCGGGGATCACCCAGCCAATGTCTGAATGGCTAGGGTAAATTAGATGCTCGATCTCCGTAACTGTTTGGGCTCTCAAGAAGCTGTAAGAGCCAAAATAAAGCCCATTAAGTAACCAATGCTATTAGGTATTGGTCAGGCAAAAAGGTATACATAACCACACCCCTTTAGATAATTTATATGAACCGGCTCCAAAATATTAAAATTTTGCATTTTGTATGTACCTCATTATAATCACAAAAGTATTATTATTAGTTGACGTGTTAGTTACTATTACATAGCCTCACATGTATCATGTCTATAAAAATACCAAACATAACTATGAATTTTCTGTGAAAAGATAAATCAGAGAGTGCAGTAACAATCCTTATATTAGACCGACCCTAAAAATGGCCAATGGCAAAAAAGAAAAGAACAAAAAGGAACACAGTTCTTCTCTATCTCCACTAAAACTCACTTTGGCAGTTTCTTTACAACCTAGACAGCCGAATTTAGTTCCAAAAATACTTTCTCCTGCACAAACTTGCTTCCCACCAACTATACAAATGCTCAGTCAAACCTTGAAGAAGACTCATTCACAAATGCTCTAAGCTACTTCAAACCTACGAACACTCATTCACAAATGTCCCAAGCTACTTCAAACCTACGAACACATTCACAAATGCTCCAAGCTACTTCAAACCTACGAACACTCATTCACAAATGCTCCAAGCCCTACAACACTCACTTCACAAATGCTCCAAGCTACTTCAAACCAATGAATCCTGCTATATATATACACCTGGTTGTCCCAGTACTTTGCCTTCCCAAATTATTCCTAAAGGCTAGAACACCTAGGCGAAATGTCGAGTGAGTTGATTCGTCATTGCTATAGTAAAAGCAGGCCTAACGATACCATTTCATGAGCTTTACGCACCACATAGCGGGAAGTACGCACGTTTTTTTTCTTCTTTTTCTTTTTTTCCTTCCAACAAATGTCTGAAGTCAGACTGTATGATATTATAATTCATGTTCTAATCTTCGGGTGGGACACAACCCTCAGAGCAAGCCAGGGCTATGTCTGCATCTTTGATGGGGTGATGTCTCGAAGATCTGCTTCCTCTAATACACATCACAGCAGATCTGAGGATGGCAAATGATATTTTACGTCTCTTACCACATAATATACAACACGCATATTGTGCTAATATATCCCGCTTCCTGTTAATAATAATAATAATTTTTCAGCATAACATGACAAATACTCAGTTATGAGATGATAGTGATATATAATTGAGATTGAATGCTGATGGCTTACCAGCTCTGTCACTGACAGCCATGATTACTTAGTACTATATATATTTAGGTGTTTGAGGGATATACATACAGTGGTTGCATGGGCATATAGAGTGATAGGTACATGGGTTTGTTGTTCATCCGAAGCACTGTGCAGTCCGAGAACACCGACTTAGGGTCATCTACCACAATATGTTAGATTAAAATCACCTTCTCAATAATCAAGTTCAAATTTTATTTCGACGTTTCGCTCTAGCCTATCAGGCATACGAGACACTAAGGCTCGCGTGAGCCCACTATACCCCACGTGCCAGTACACGTGCCTAACACGTGCACCGGATGTAAATATAAATAATAATAATAATAATAACAACAACAACAACAACAACAACAACAATAATAATAATGATAATAAAATTTAAATAATGAATAGATAATTAAAAAAATTAAAAAAAATTACAGTAATAATAAATAAAAATAAATAAAAAATTATTATGGTGGTCGTACCTTCAAGTTCAGGCTCTTCAGAGTAGCTCCCCAGCAACCAGGCAAGTCCATTCCACAGTCTTGATTGAACCGCTCATACTTTGGTACTAGGACAATGTACCTCACTAGCAGTTCCTTGTCTTCTGGCCTGGTCCAAGATGGTAGCTTCCTGCCACAAAATAGGATGTCCATTATCCCATGCATGCTCAGTAATTGCAGACTTCTCTTTATTACGCCATCTTGATGTTCTTTCACTCTGGTCTCCAGTCTTCTGATGGTCTCCTCTATGTAGTACTTCCCACATCTACAAGGGATGCAGTACACAGCAATGAGTGCATATTAGCTGGTAAAATATCCTTCACTCTGCTCAGTTGTATCCTCAGAGTTCTTCCCGATCTGAAGACGACTTTGATGTCGAACTTCCTGCAGACCCTCCTGATGCCAGCTACATAAGGAATCACTACCCATAGGATCCTTCTTTTTAGACCCTATACAGGTGTACTCAACTTCCTTTCTGCGTTTAGATGTTCCTGCAGATGGAAGGTTGATGAAGGCTTGCAGATAACTGTTCTCTATGAAGACCTTATTCAAATGATGTTCTTCCTTTCAAAGGTCCTCCTTCTCAGTCACTACTTTTCTGGCTCTATCATACAAGCTCTTCACCACTCCTCTTTTGACATGGATAGGATGATGTGATCCATAATCAAGGTACCGGTTGGTATGCGTGGGTTTTCTGTAACGATTGCAGTTAGCCTTCCATCTTCCTTCCTGTGTAGGTGGCAGTCCAGAAAGGGCAACGATCCGTCCACTTCAAGCTCCATGGTAAACTTTATGGATGGCCTGATGTTGTTCAGATGGTTCAACAACTCCTGCTCACTTCCCTTCTTCACAATGCAGAAGGTATCATCCACGTATCTCTTCCAAACCCTTGGCTTCAGTGGGGCAGTGTGAGTGCCAATTCCTCAAAGAATTCCATATAAAGGTGGCTACCACTGCAGATACTGGAGAGCCCATTGCTGCACCCTCTTTCTGCTCGTAGTATTTTTCTTGATACCTGAAGTAGGTGGATTTCAGGCACAACTCCAACAGTTCAGAAATCCTGTCAGCACCTAGTGTAGTCCTCTCACTCAAGCTCTCATCTTTCGTCAACATTTCAAAAATTACTTCAACAGCCTCATCTATGTAAAAAGAGAAGACGCATCAAAACTGACAAGACACTCATCCTGTGCCAAACATTCATATTGAATACGCTCGATAAATTGCCCAAAATCCTTGACATATCTACTTGTATTTCCAGCTAGAGGTGATATCAAGAACTTGGAAAGATTATACAATGGTCCACGTATACAAGACACAATAGGCCTAAGGGGAACCTCAGGTTTATGTATCTTAGGGAGCCCATAAATCAGTGGTGGTGGTCTACTTCCAGTGGCCCTAATTCTATTGTATAATGCAGTTGTTATTTCTCCCGTCTTCTCCATATTCTTTAACACATGATTCACCTTGCTTTCCTGTGCCTTGGTAGGATCCTTCTTCAGTATTCCATATGTTTTGGTTTCCAGCATTCCCGTCTGCTTTGAAATGTACCTGTCCTTTGTCATCAGAACTGTTATCTTCCCTTTGTCTGCTGGTAAGATTACGAGCTCTTCCATCTTCCTCAGTTCTCCAAGGGCCTTTCTCTGTTCCTTCGTCAGGTTGTCCTTCGGTTTTCTTGCTATTCTCAAAATTCCACATATTCTTCCTTGAAGCTCGTGTACCTTATTATCCTCCAGCTTACTGGCTATCTCTTCCACTACTGCAGCTATGGTATTTATCAGAGGTAGACTCTTTGGAGCAGGGACAAAGTTAAGACACCTTTAGCATTGTGCGAAGTGTGTGTGTGTGTAGCAAGATATAGACCTATTTGATGTTGAATATTTATATAGATTTTGGCTACTACTACATAAATGCATACTGTAGCTGCTACAGCTGCCAAGCCTAACACAATTCTTAAATAGGTAAGCCTCAGATACACCTGCTCTTTATCTGGCATATCGCTTGCTTAGAAACATCATTTCATCTTCTTCCAGTCTCTCTCATCCTCTCCTTCGTCTTTTGTTTGCCACAAGAAAAAGACCATTTTCTGTACCTACTCTTGTATCCAACGGTAACACATTCTCCTCTAGCCGTGATAAAGCTGAAATACTTAATTCTGAATGCTTTCATCCAACTGTATCTTATCCTCTTCTATTCCAGACTTCCCAACCATGCTGCCCTCCAGACTCTCTCTGTACTGAATCTGATGTTATTGGCCTGATTCCTCGTTTACCTTCTTCAACAGCCTCTGGCCCTGATTTGATCTCCTTTAGAATGCTTAAATCTACATGCCTATCCATAGTTGCTCCCCTTATTTATATCTTTAACTTATCTTTGTCTCAAGAAAACTTCCAGTTGATTGGAAAATTCCTTCATTGTTCCCATCTCTAAATGTTCATCGAATCTTGACAGTCCCTCTAACTACCGGTCCATTTCCTTACTCTCTCTAGTTAGTAAGCTGCTTGAAAAGCATGTTCACTCTCTCCTTTATAAATTCTCTATCGAACACAATATTATCTCTTCTTCTCAATTTAGTTTTCTTCCTCCATCAGTCCACTTCTTCAGCCCTTCTCTTGGCCAATCAGTCCTTTCACTCTCTTCTTCAAACTGGTTATATTTGTTTTCTAGACCTTTGATTCTGTTCCTCACAAACCATTACAATTGATCTCCTTTCCCTCCTTACCTCATAAACTGGCTTCACTCCTGTCTTACATTCGCAACAAGTGATCGTCACAGGCACCACCTCCTCACCTGCCCCTGTATCTTCTGGTGTCCCTCAGGGATCTATATAGGTCCTCTCCTCTTTATAATTTATATCAATGGGTGTGTGTAATGTGCCTTTGTCTGTCTCATCTAAGCTTATTCTCTACACCGATGATATCCTTGTTTTCGCCCCATTCTGATTTTTCTCTCTTTCAGAATGAGACCTAAACTGTATCACTGCCTGGCTTGCTTCCCAATCTCTCACACTTGATCTAATGAAGTCAAAATACATGCTTATTTCTTATAAACAATCTCTTCTAAGTCTCTGCCACTTCTGTGTGTATCTCTGATTCTCTAATTCAGTTAGTGACTTCGTTTAAGAACATGGGAATCCTCTTTTCTTCAACTCTATCCTGGAACAAACACATTTTTTACATCTCTTCCCCAAGACCTGTAAATTGCTTTGCCTTCTCTACTGTCATTTCTACTGCTATTCAGACACTTCTACAGTTCCCTTGTCCATCCCCATCTGGAGTACTGTTCTTTTCTCTCTGAGACCCCAATCATCCTATCTTTCTTCTCATCTTGAGAGAATACAATACTTTGCATGTAAATTATGTAATAAATGGCCCTCAGACTACACTTCTCTTCTCACTAAGCTTTATCTTCCAACTCTACCCTCTCGCCGGCATAATGCCTTTTTCGTCAAACTCATTCGCAATGATATAGATTCTCCTTCAAGCCTCCGACTATGCCAACCAACTCCCTATACAACCTCCAACCCTTCCACAGTAATCGTCTGTTGATCCCATTCAGAACTCAGCCTGCTTACCTTTTACTACTACTAGGCTTTGGAACTCTCTCCCCAATTACATTAAAGTTCACTTGGACAATCTAAGAACTATATTCAACATCAACTATCAACTATAATCATATTCCTACATGTATTTGTTGACTTATTTTTACTCTTCTTATTAGCCTCTTGGTGATCTTTTTCAATAAAAAAAATAAAAAATAAAACATAATATTAATTTATTTTTTACGAAACTATCAGCACTACAATACATACATACATACACATGAATACATAGATGATGAATAAAGTTAGATGATCCCAACAACTCTTCTGAGTGGCATCGTCTCCGGCCACCTAGTGTAGAAAGTGAGCCAACAACATCCATCGCTATCCTCTGAAATGGTGTTAAAACTGTCAATTGACTAACAGGAGAAAGTTCAAAGTTACATTTAAGACTAAGCAGCCAATAATGCACATGCAAGACTGCATCCAATAAATGCCCACCCCCAGGATACATAGCCCACAAATGAAGAGAAGACAAACAGTTTTACTCTTGACAATATATACTTAATCAGGGCCGGATCCAGGAATTTTAACAAGGGGGGGGGGTGGAGATCATACAGGTATCCAATGGATCGTTGGCCATAAGGCCTCCCATTCAGACAAAACTGATAATTCGCCACAGTTTAACTATCTGAAAATTCACCACAATTTGAGATGCATCTCATAGTCCTCATATGTTAACAACTGCCATAGAAAATCAACGAAAATATATGTACACATATATTATAATGATTGATTTAACAGTAGTTAGTCAGTAAAAAGTGACGCTTCAAACATCCTTCTCAGATGTGCCTGCCCAAACGCATAGCAAATATCATCCACAGGTATTCGTTCCTTGTAGTTCATAGCAATAATCCCAAGATCAGAAAAACGTTCCTCGTCATTGTAGATTGCATGTACGTCTTGATCCTTCTCAATAAAGAAAAAGAGCGTTCTGCTTCAGCGCTTGTGATCGGCAATGTGCAAGCTATTACTAAAAGGTGATGGATGTTTGGGAATACATCCATATCACAATTTGCAAGAGCAGACTGTCAGGTAATGAAGTGTCATCACTATGTCTGCATTCAGCCACATAGCCTGCCACCTCCTGAGTTAACTTGCTAGTGACCTAGGAAATGGAAGATCCCTTTCCCAATACAGCAAGTCATCCAGAGCATTTTTGACCAAGTCCATTGATGTGCTATGTATAATTGATGGCATTAAAGAGAGCAATATTTTAGCATGGGAGTTGTCCTCAGAAAATCTCTCTTTTATTTGAGTGATCAGAGAGTCAAGAAGAGGAATAGCAACTGCATTGTAGTTGACAATTGGAGTATCGCTTGGAGTATTGCTTCTATTCCTTTGCAAACTCGTCCTCCTGGGAACAGATTCAGCAACACCGACATTATCTGCCATCTGTAGAATTTCTTCATACCAGAAACTGAAAATTGTGTCGATATTATTTCGTGTGGTTTCAATGTTGTCAATTACTGTACTGACCATTTTATAAGCATCAAAGACATCTTGGTCCTGTTTCTGAAGTTTGAAGTTTTGATGCCATAATTTTTACTTCATACTTCATCAAGGATGTTCTTTGTTATGCAATATTTTGAAATAAAGAAAGTGAAGCTTTCAGCCCTTGTGCTTTCACTTTGGTATCTCTGTCCCACCAGCTCCCAGATTCAGAAACTAAGTCTGGATACTCAGCTGGTGAAACGATGGCATGTAAGAAAGTGACTAATGGTTCGAAAAATACTTCTAAACAAGTATGCCTTTCTACCCAGCGTGTTTTGCAAAGTCCTGGAAGTTTAGAATGGGATCAATCTGGAAGGTATTTTTTCAAGGTCAATTCAAACATTCTTTGCCGCTTGGGACTGTTTGGTTGTAAATCATTAATAAGGCTGATGAGATTCCTTACCTCCTGAACCTTGCGCACGATGCAGCAATTGAAAGGTTAAGCTTATTTGAAAAACAGTGGGTATATAAAGCCAAGGGAGAGTAATTTTGGCCCATCATATGCCTGACCACAAATATTTGCTGGATTTAAAGGCACCGATATGAGAAAGGGCTTGTTATCTCCATGGTGGCCTACAAGTAACATCTAGGATGACTTCATTAAGATAATACAAACATAGCTACATGTTCTGCATGATACAGGAGGAACACACAGGCTTAGCTAAGATCATGGCCACACTATTAAGCTTCCTTAACCTTCATGCTTTGACTATTCATCGATTTTCTGTGAATGCAAACAAATTCTCTGCAATGAATTTTTTGCAAACGATTTTCTGCAATCGATTTTTTCACATTTTCTGCAATCGATTTTTTATTACTATTTTCTGCAATCGATTTTTTTCGCAAATGATTTTCAACGATTTTCTGCAATCGATTTTTTCACTTCACATTTTTGTCGCATTCGGCATTCCATAATGATCTCCTTCAACACTGGCCAGCTTCGCTTTGCAGCTCTCCAGGAATGGCGGTTTCCTACTGACCTTGCAGGAGGAGAGCCGCAAAATCTTGTCTTTACTACTAGAGGAGTGCACATACATATGCACATACATACTGCATTCAAGATTACTTAGTCCAAGTGAATTCAATATCCATAGATACAGTACAAACAGAGATTGACATGATAAAGATCTGATCAGGTGTCTGGCTGGTACAGATGATCTTTTTGAAGTCCTTTGTTGCTTTTCCCAGAAGAATGATTAGTAGACACATGTTGTTGAGTAAGTGCATTATGTGGCTTAGATGGTTAGGGTTACACTCATCAAAATACACATGTGCACTGCACAAACCTTGTCCACCCCACACACTGATAGTATACACATGTTCACTGTACACACCCTCAAATAGCTGTGCCAGCTCAAACTTGACCAAACATTGTCCGAGTGCACTGAACACTAACTCTCTTGAGGTTAGTCTGGGTTTAGTACTTCAATGTACAGGTCAGTCTGGGTTCAGTACTTCAATGTGCAGGTCAGTCTGGGTTCAGGACTTCAATGTACAGGTTAGTCTGGGTTCAGTACTTCAATGTACAGGTCAGTCTGGGTTCAATATACTTCAATGTGCAGGTCGGTCTGGGTTCAGTACTTCAATATACAGGTCAGTCTGGGTTCAGTACTTCAATGTGAGGTCAGTCTGGGTTCAGTACTTCAATGTGCAGGTTAGTCTGGGTTCAGTACTTCAATGTACAGGTCAGTCTGGGTTCAGTACTTCAATATACAGGTCAGTCTGGGTTCAGTACTTCAATGTGAGGTCAGTCTGGGTTCAGGACTTCAATGTGAGGTCAATCTGGGTTCAGGACTTCAATGTACAGGTTAGTCTGGGTTCAGTACTACAATGTACAGGTCAGTCTGCATTCAGTACTTCAATGTACAGGTCAGTCTGGGTTCAGTACTTCAATGTGAGGTCAGTCTGGGTTCAGGACTTCAATGTACAGGTTAGTCTGGGTTCAGTTCCTAAATGTGCAGGTCGGTCTGGGTTCAGTTCCTAAATGTGCAGGTCAGTCTGGGTTCAGTACTTCACTGTACAGGTTAGTCTGGGTTCAGTACCTCAATGTACAGGTTAGTCTGGGTTCAGTACTTCAATGTGAGGTCAGTCTGGGTTCAGGACTTCAATGTACAGGTTAGTCTGGGTTCAGTTCCTAAATGTGCAGGTCGGTCTGGTTTCAGTTCCCAAATGTGCAGGTCAGTCTGGGTTCAGTACTTCACTGTACAGGTTAGTCTGGCTTCAGTACTTCAATGTACAGGTTAGTCTTGGTTCAGTACTTCAATGTACAGGTCAGTCTGGGATCAGTACTTCAATGTAGAGGTCAGTCTGGGTTCAGTACTTCAATGTACAGGTTAGTCTGGGTTCAGTATACTACAATGTGCAGGTCAGTCTGGGTTCAGTACTACAATGTGCAGATTAGTCTGGGTTCAGTACTTCAATATACAGGTCAGTCTGGGTTCAGTACTTCAATGTGAGGTCAGTCTGGGTTCAGGACTTCAATGTACAGGTTAGTCTGGGTTCAGTTCCTAAATATGCAGGTCGGTCTGGGTTCAGTTCCTAAATGTGCAGGTCAGTCAGGGTTCAGTACTTCACTGTACAGATTAGTCTGGGTTCAGTACTTCAATGTACAGGTTAGTCTTTATTCAGTACTTCAATGTACAGGTCAGTCTGGGTTCAGTATACTTCAATGTACAGGTCAGTCTGGGTTCAGTACTTCAATGTACAGGTCAGTCTGGGTTCAGTACTTTCAATGTACAGGTCTGTCTGGGTTCCAATGTGCAGGTCAGTCTGGGTTCAGTACTTAAATGTACAGGTCAGTCTGGGTTCAGTACTTCAATGTACAGGTTAGTCTGGGTTCAGTGCTTCAATGTACAGGTTAGTCTGGGTTCAGTACTTCAATGTACCGGTTAGTCTAGGTTCAGTACTTCAATGTACAGGTTGTCTTGGTTCAGTACCTCAATGTACAGGTTAGTCTAGGTTCAGTACCTCAATGTACAGGTTAGTCTGGGTTCAGTACTTCAATGTACAGGTTAGTCTGGTTCAGTACCTCAATGTACAAGTTAGTCTTGGTTCAGTATACTTCAATGTACAGGTTAGTCTGGTTCAGTACCTCAATGTACAAGTTAGTCTGGGTTCAGTACCTCAATGTACAGGTTAGTCTTGGTTCAGTACCTCAATGTACAGGTTAGTCTGAGTTCAGTACCTCAATGTACAGGTTAGTCTGGGTTCACTACCTCAATGTACAGGTTAGTCTTGGTTCAGTACCTCAATGTACAGGTTAGTCTGGGTTCAGTACCTCAATGTACAGGTTAGTCTGGGTTCAGTACTTCAATGTACAGGTCAGTCTGGGTTCAATATACTTCAATGTACAGGTTAGTCTGAGTTCAGTACCTCAATGTACAGGTTAGTCTGGGTTCAGTACTTCAATGTACAGGTTAGTCTGGGTTCAGTACTTCATTGTACAGGTAGGTCTGGGTTCAGTAACTCAATGTACAGGTCAGTCTGGGTTCAGTACTTCAATGTACAGGTCAGTCTGGGTTCAGTACTTCAATGTACAGGTCAGTCTGGGTTCAGTACTTCAATGTACAGGTAGGTCTGGGTTCAGTAACTCAATGTACAGGTCAGTCTGGGTTCAGTACCTCAATGTACAGGTTAGTCTGGGTTCAGTACTTCAATGTACAGGTTAGTCTTGGTTCAGTACCTCAATGTAAAGGTCAGTCTGGGTTCAGTGGGTTCAGTAACTCAACAGTGGAGCAGGAAGGGAAAAAATATTGTATGGGGGTGGGCAGAGCAAGATAGAGATACCATAATATATGTAGCAGTTTTCACTATTAGAATAGAGCTGGTTACACACTATATGCACAATCATGATATATATATTATATATATATATATATTATGTGAATCATCAGTTTAGTCATCATAAACAAATATTTATCCCAAAATTGTAGATAAAATAATGACTAAAAATACAGTCACAGTGTGTAACACAATAATACAGTAGCTATATGTGTAGTGTAATTTTTCTGTCCAATTAATATTTACTGGAAAATAAACTTGAGAATACTAATGGTATGGGAAGGACAACTCTCCCTACCTCCCTTTAATTCCAACTTGTGTATTTCTAAACATAAAGATGGCTGTTGTTTTGAAACAGAACGTAATAATAAACATCCACATAAATACACATTAGTGGGTGGGTGCTTATGTCCTGGATTAGTGGGTGGGTGCTTATGTCCTGGATTAGTGGGTGGGTGCTTATGTCCTGGATTAGTGGGCGGGTGCTGATGTCCTGGATTAGTGGGCAGGTGCTTATGTCCTGGATTAGTGGGCGGGTGCTTATGTCCTAGATTAGTGGGTGTGTCCTGGATTGGTGTTAGTAAACATTTAGAGGAGTAGCAAAAAAAAAGAGATTTTATTCTTTAGCAAAAGTACCGAATTAGAAATGACATGTCCAAAATAGTTAATCTGCTTTTCATTTCTTTAAATAAATTCCTTCATGATGCCATGCTATCAGTTCTGCCCCGATGTATGTGGAACAGCATACAATGATTTACACGTTGCTGTGACATTGAGATATATAGACTTGATAGCATCTGGAAGGAGTTGAAGGTGAAGCTTTAACTTTTGCATGTTAATATCTCTTTGGTAAATATCTTCAGACAGTGTGACTTGTTTGCCATTTGCACTATCAATCAGCAGTCTCTCGACACTTTTCACAAAGAGAAAATTCTGTTGCTTAAGCCGTTTTTCAAGATAGCCTTTTATGCCATCGATAACTTCAAAATACTCCTTTCTGTAATAGATCCTAAAGTATGCTCATCTGACCCATCATTTAATCTCCTTAGAATTTGACATTGACTTGGTAATACAGATTCCTCACACTTCTCTCTAGCTTCTTCTTTGAAGGCCTCAAAAAACTTCTTGAGCATTTCATCATCTCTGTATTTGGTTAGAGCTTGAATGGTTACATTAACTGCAGCAAAGCAATCTTCAACACTAGTATTTACTCCTTGGAGTGTAACTGACAGAAAGCTTTAAGCCAAAGTAGGTTCGATATTTGTCCATGAGTGCTACTATGCCATTAGCTTGCCTAGAGCAGTCATCTGAACCATGCGAGGATGCTTCCAGTGTTACTTGAAGTGCGCCTCATATATAATTATCAAGAATTCGTTGCATTGCTACAGTGCAGATTGTCCACCTCATTGGGAAAAGAGTACGAATTCCAGATTTTGATGAGCCTTCTTGCTGACTTTGAACTTTAAAAAATACCACTTGCCTCTTTGGTGAATATGTTATCAATTGGATCACTTCCATAGAAAAATTTAAGGCTTCCTTCATCTTGCTATTTCTGGCAATATCTTGCAGGCACAAGTTCACGCAAGACAGTGAACAGAAATAGCAGATCTATTTTCATCTTCAAATTGTTTGGCAACACCACTAACATGACCCTGAAAATGTATTGCCCCATCATAACCCTGACCCCGGCAATATTCAAATGGAATGCCTAAAGAAACTAAGCAATCTTTCAGTGATAAGAAGATACATTCAGCTGTAGTAGCATCAAGTTTAATGAGGCCAAAAAATCTTTAATATCATAATTTTCTGACCCATCGCAGAGTAACAACCAGCTGTTCATGATTGGAGACATCCCTTGTTTCATGATTAGAGACATCCCTTGTTTCATCAGCTAAGAGTGAAAACCACTGCTGAGAAAGTAAATTGCCAATCATTGAACGTAATACTTTATTAGCCATTAGCTGAATAATTTTGTTTATTATTTCTGGAGACTGATATTTTTGGGTACTACCCAAGATTTTTCATCAAGCGCCTGCTTGAGCATAACAGTCAAATTAGAGCCACCAGCATGATCATTTCTGACTGTCGCAATAAATATCGCAAAGCCGAAAACTGCTTTATCAGACTCTGTCTCCTACTAATTTGGATAGTGTCAGCTTGACTATGAAGCATTTCAGATACAGGTGTAGACTTCACTGAAATATGAGCTGCTACAGCATCCCTGTGAGCCTGAGAACACTCATGCTCTTTAAATCTTGTAGTAGCTTTTTTCCAATTAGAAAAACCATCTCTGTTAAAGACCAATTGAGCTTTTGTGCTCATAATTGTAACTTTTGGCTGCTTGACAGTAATAGCAAAATACTTTTAGTGAGGTAGAGCAAAAGTGAATCCACGTGAATGACTTATACCAAGATGCCATAAAGCACCTTTTCTGGAGATTTCTTCCAGAACCGTACTTGTTTAAGGTTTTGCCTTGCAAGGCTTCATCTGTTGGTTTGTTGAATATTGTTTTGGTACAACACAAACTATTGCAGATGTTGGAGATTATGGGTAAGGAAGAAGACACACTTCCATCCGACTCATCACTATGATCACACTCAAATCTTCGTTATCATTGATAGCATCTGTTGAGTATTACACAACATTTATTAATGGGAGCTTTTAACTGACCCGGCCAGTGGTTATACACAATTCAAACAAACCTTTAGATGTACATGTACTTGGTTCAACTGTGAGATGAAAGAAGGATTTGATGCCCAACTGACTATCTTTTTTTCTTCTCTTTGCTGGATTCATTTTTTTAAATATTCCACATGTATAGTGCACAGAAGAAAACACTTTTTGTGTGCATCAAAGTGTTAGACTCAAGTAGCAAGGTGTTAGCCAGTGAAAAATAATTTAATACCTGGCCAACAATAATATGATACTAAAGGTAGCAGAAATATTGGGGGGTCAGTGCCCCCCAAATGCAATGTTGGGGGGCTGCCCCCTCCCCCTGTTCCTACTCCACTGCTCAATAATCAGGTCAGAGATGCTCTACTGGTGGAAACATACTGAACATACTGAACAGTCACTTCAACAAATTCTGATCAGCTTCTGCATAGTGTTCCCTTTAGTACTCTGAGCATTCCTGCAGAGAGCATTTCCTGGGTTCATCTTCAAGTGTGTCAGGTGGCTAAAACCTTTAACAAAACTGCCATAGCTACTTCTGCATGCGCATTTCCGTTTCAGAGTTTGCCATCACATTGTAGGACATTGTAGCACCAATTTGGATAAATAATCTTAGCTAGCTATTTCTTGGGGTATAGGCTGGTCATTATTAGGAAGATATACAGGTTTTAGGTGTGAGGGTGTACAGGTGTGTGTGTATATGCATGTGTATGCGTGTGGTAAGTGTGAGTGGTGTACATATGTGTGTGTAACTGTATGTGTGTGTGTGTGGTAGGTGTGAGTGGTGTATGTGTGTCTATGCAATGTGGGTGTGGTAAGTGTGAGTGGTGTACATGTGTGAGTGATGTATATATGCCTCTATATAATTTGTGTGTGGGGTAAGTGTGAGTGGTGTTACATGCATGTGTGGTAAGTGTGAGGTGTATATGTGTGTGTATATAGATGTGTGTGCATGTGTGGTAAGTGTGAGGTGTACATGTGTGTGTATATAGATGTGTGTGCGCATGTGTGGTAAGTGTGAGGTGTACATGTGTGCGTATATAGATGTGTGTGCATGTGTGGTAAGTGTGAGGTGTACATGTGTGTGTATATAGATGTGTGTGCATGTGTGTTAAGTGTGAGGTGTACATGTGTGTGTATATAGATGTGTGCATGTGTGGTAAGTGTGCATATATACATGAAGTGTTGGGTGGAATAGAGCATATCATAACTAGATTGATGTTGATCTGACATAAATGCTGTATAAACCTTCAGTCCTCTCAATTCAATTGGCCTCACTACTAATTCTCTAGGAGTTGTGGCTCCCCTCACTTCAGGAGATGTGTTCATGGTAATGCTGAGCATGCATAAACTAATCCAGTCAGCACCAGTACCTCTTTGCCTAGACACAACCTACCAAGGCTGCCATTAAGCCACAGAGAGCCAGGTGGCAGGTGGCAGGTCCTATTGTTCTCAACAGAGTGTGGGGTGTAGCTGCATATATTTTATGAACACGTT
This sequence comes from Cladorhizidae sp. MBARI D1340-BT2, assembly GCA_028752905.1. Lineage (NCBI taxonomy): Eukaryota > Metazoa > Porifera > Demospongiae > Poecilosclerida > Cladorhizidae > Cladorhizidae sp. MBARI D1340-BT2. The sequence goes on along the minus strand of JAQNBH010000017.1, from coordinate 42,798,143 downwards.
CTTGCTGATAGTGTTTTGCATTCCTACATCTTGACAAATGATACATACCCACTGCTGGTACATATATAGCAGCATGGCTGAAGTGGGTGTACCTTTGCCCCCACTTATGTGGCATGACTAATTCTGCCAGCTTGGTTGGGAGTGGCTGAGGCTGTTTATAGCCAGAGACCACCAACTCACTGGTGACATCTATGCCCACTAGAACCTTAAAATCAAGATGGAGGAAGTGGAGTGGCAATTGTGAAACCACTCACTGCTAGTGTTGCATTGCCAACTTGCTACAGTCAAGTTCATCCTAACACACTTCCTGTTGCTGCCTACAGATCAACGAGAGATAATAAATAGTTTTGATATATATATTTTTTTAATTGACTTGCTTCTTTATGCTACCCATCTTCCACTGAGTTGGTCAGAACTCTCTCACTTACTCCATTACTTCAGCCATTAATTCCATCAATCATCACTTCAGTCTCAGTAAAGCTAAAAGTGAAGACAGAACTTATACTGCCAACAAGACAGTATGTAACCAGGTCTCAATACTGCCAACAAGACAGTATGTAACCAGGTCTCAATACTGCCAACAAGACAGTATGTAACCAGGTCTTAATACTTTCAACAAGAAGTGTGTGTAACCAGGTCTCAATATACTGCCAACAAGACAGTATGTAACCAGGTCTCAATACTTTCAACAAGAAGTGTGTGTAACCAGGTCTCAATACTGCCAACAAGACAGTATGTAACCAGGTCTCAATACTTCCAACAAGACAGTATGTAACCAGGTCTCACTGCCAAGAAGACAGTATGTAACCAGGTCTCAATACTTTCAACAAGATAGTATGTAACCAAGTCTCAATACTTCCAACAAGACAGTATGTAACCAGATCTCAATACTGCCAACAAGACAGTATGTAACCAGGTCTCAATACTGCCAACAAGACAGTATGTAACCAGGTCCCAATATTGCCAACAAGACAGTATGTAACCAGGTCTCAATACTGCCAACAAGACAGTATGTAACCAGGTCTCAATACTTCCAACAAGACAGTATGTAACCAGGTCTCAATACTTCCAACAAGACAGTATGTAACCAGGTCTCAATACTGCCAACAAGACAGTATGTAACCAGGTCTCAATACTGCCAACAAGACAGTATGTAACCAGGTCTCAATACTTCCAACAAGACAGTATGTAACCAGGTCTCAATACTGCCAACAAGACAGTATGTAACCAGGTCTCAATACTGCCAACAAGACAGTATGTAACCAGGTCTCAATACTTCCAACAAGACAGTATGTAACCAGGTCTCAATACTGCCAACAAGACAGTATGTAACCAGGTCTCAATACTTCCAACAAGACAGTATGTAACCAGGTCTCAATACTTTCAACAAGAATCTCAATACTTCCAACAAGACAGTATGTAACCAGGTCTCAATACTGCCAACAAGACAGTATGTAACCAGGTCTCAATACTGCCAACAAGACAGTATGTAATCAGGTCTCAATACTTCCAACAAGACAGTATGTAACCAGGTCTTAATACTTCCTACAAGACAGTATGTAACCAGGTCTCAATACTTCCAACAAGACAGTATGTAACCAGGTCTCAATACTTCCAACAAGACAGTATGTAACCAGGTCTCAATACTTCCAACAAGACAGTATGTAACCAGGTCTCAATACTGCCAACAAGACAGTATGTAACCAGGTCTCAATACTTCCAACAAGACAGTATGTAACCAGGTCTCAATACTTCCAACAAGACAGTATGTAAACAGGTCTCAATACTGCCAACAAGACAGTATCTAACCAGATCTCAATACTGCCAACAAGACAGTATGTAACCAGGTCTCAATACTAACAACAAGACAGTATGTAACCAGGTCTCAATACTAACAACAAGACAGTATGTAACCAGGTCTCAATACCTCCAACAAGACAGTATGTAACCAGGTCTCAATACTGCCAACAAGACAGTATGTAACCAGGTCTCAATACTTCCAACAAGACAGTATGTAACCAGGTCTCAATACTTCCAACAAGACAGTATGTAACCAGGTCTCAATACTGCCAACAAGACAGTATGTAACCAGGTCTCAATACATCCAACAAGACAGTATGTAACCAGGTCTCAATACTTCCAACAAGACAGTATGTAACCAGGTTTCAATACTGCCAACAACAAGTATGTAACCAGGTCTCAATACATCCAACAAGACAGTATGTAACCAGGTCTCAATACTGCCAACAAGACAGTATGTAACCAGGTCTGCCAACAAGACAGTATGTAACCAGGTCTCAATACTGCCAACAAGACAGTATGTAACCAGGTCTCAATACTTCCAACAAGACAGTATGTAACCAGGTCTCAATACTGCCAACAAGACAGTATGTAACCAGGTATCAATACTGCCAAAAAGACAGTATGTAACCAGGTCTCAATACTGCCAACAAGACAGTATGTAACCAGGTCTCAATACTTCCAACAAGACAGTATGTAACCAGGTCTCAATACTGCCAACAAGAAGTATGTAACCAGATCTCAATACTGCCAACAAGACAGTATGTAACCAGGTCTCAATACTTCCAACAAGACAGTATGTAACCAGGTCTCAATACTTCCAACAAGACAGTATGTAACCAGGTCTCAATACTGCCAACAAGACAGTATGTAACCAGGTCTGCCAACAAGACAGTATGTAACCAGGTCTCAATACTTCCAACAAGACAGTATGTAACCAGGTCTCAATACTTCCAACAAGACAGTATGTAACCAGGTCTTAATACTGCCAACAAGACAGTATGTAACCATGTCTCAATACTTCCAACAAGACAGTATGTAACCAGGTCTCAATACTGCCAACAAGACGGTATGTAACCAGGTCTCAATACTGCCAACAAGACAGTATGTAACCAGGTCTCAATACTGCCAACAAGACAGTATGTAACCAGGTCTTAATACTTCCAACAAGACAGTATGTAACCAGGTCTCAATAGTGCCAACAAGACAGTATGTAACCAGGTCTCAATACTGCCAACAAGACAGTATGTAACCAGGTCTCAATACTGCCAACAAGACAGTATGTAACCAGGTCTCAATAGTGCCAACAAGACAGTATGTAACCAGGTCTCAATACTTCCAACAAGACAGTATGTAACCAGGTCTCAATACTGCCAACAAGACAGTATGTAACCAGGTCTCAATAGTGCCAACAAGACAGTATGTAACCAGGTCTCAATACTGCCAACAAGACAGTATGTAACCAGGTCTCAATACTTCCAACAAGACAGTATGTAACCAGGTCTCAATACTTCCAACAAGACAGTATGTAACCAGGTCTCAATACTTCCAACAAGACAGTATGTAAAACCAGGTCTCAATACTTCCAACAAGACAGTATGTAACCAGGTCTCAATACTGCCAACAAGACAGTATGTAACCAGGTCTCAATAACTGCCAACAAGACAGTATGTAACCAGGTCTCAATACTACCAACAAGACAGTATGTAACCAGGTCTCAATACTGCCAACAAGACAGTATGTAAGCAGGTCTCAATACTGCCAACAAGACAGTATGTAACCAGGACTCAATACTGCCAACAAGACAGTATGTAACCAGGTCTTAATACTGCCAACAAGACAGTATGTAACCAGGTCTCAATACTTCCAACAAGACAGTATGTAACCAGGTCTTAATACTGCCAACAAGACAGTATGTAACCAGGTCTCAATACTTCCAACAAGACAGTATGTAACCAGGTCTCAATACTGCCAACAAGACAGTATGTAACCAGGTCTCAATAACTGCCAACAAGACAGTATGTAACCAGGTCTCAATACTACCAACAAGACAGTATGTAACCAGGTCTCAATACTTTCAACAAGAAGTGTGTAACCAGGTTGGTTCCAGGGATGAGGCTGAAGGGACTCAATTGGAGTCAGTTATATGTCGGTGTATATGGCTTGAATTCATGTGTGGTGCTGGACTCCTGCTATGCAGCAGTCATCCTTAATGTGATTGGTAGCTAACAAAGTTTCATTTAGGCAGGGGTGGAGATAGCAAAAGCCAAACCCCCCCCCCCCCCCCCCCCCCCCCCCACACACACACACCCCTGGGAATTAATACAGGTATTGCGGGTATTGCGCATTTTACTCAGCTCGGATAGCAATTTTTTTATTCTATTTCTGGAAATCACTATGGCTATTACAAAAAGACTAGCTTCAAAGGTGAGTTTTCATCAACTTCATTTGAGAGAACTTATTTTATAGAGAAACAGCAGAAACAGGCAGAGAAAGAATGATGACTGCAAGTAGGTTGAAGATGGGAAGCACAGTTTTCAATATTTCCAACTTTGTGTGCTTTCATTGAGTTGCTTGCTCATGCAGCTTCTGGCAAAAGGTTTTCCCCTCAGTGCTAATATCAGAGGGCAGGTTTAAGTGTATTCACCATGTAAGATCTTTGCTGGCCAATTCCTGACATTGCACAGAGTGGGCTAAGAACTCTTTTTCAACAATGGGAACAGTCAATGCTTGGCTTGGATGGAAGATGCTCATTGCTGCCATTGCTTCTTCAGAAGAGGAGAAATGACTTTAAATGGAAGACTGATGAATGGCCTAGCTATATTTGTCATTCTGGAATGATTTCATGTCTGCAGGAGAAATTTTTATTCTGGTTGCTTCTTCTATAGAAGTTACAGTGCCAACTAACTTGTTGTAGGCAAAAACTACATTATTCACTGTGTGTGAAGGGTTAATTGTTAATTGTGTAGCCTACAACAGCTCATACACACTTTTCCTTCCAGCCACCAGTTCAGTCATTTGTGCCGGAATTCCCCAGGGAAACTCCCTAGGAAATTCCCTGGGAAAATCCCTGTGCTCTCTCTGCTGGAATTCCCCAGGGAAATTTCATGGGAAATACAAAGCCAGAAACCAGGAATTGTGGCTTCAATACTGATAATGAATACTAACAGTAACAGATATGTGGCTTATCATAATAAGCCTTAGATGATTAATAAGTCACATATCTTATACAACTGTATCAACCTGGCTCAATGCAAGGAGGTGACTGATGCTCAACCTCCACTGCATGCAGAATTCAAACACATTCTGGTACATACATACTGTTACATTATACAAGTACCTGGATACCATGTTATGTTTTTATGGCTTCAGTGGCAGGGTTCAGAGGTGAACTTACATTCAGGTAGCTTGGATATACCACGTTACCTCGTTAGGTGGAAAATGTTACTTGAAGACACTCGACTGTGTCCTGCTGGTAAAGGGTGAATAGCTACAACAAGAAAAGAAAAAGCACATGAACAGAAAGAAGGGCCATGTCTAGTCTAGGTAACCATGGATAAACTTTCATATAGAGCTGAAGTTGGACTTTAGGGGATACCTCAGAAGGCCTGGCAAGGCACTTACAACTTGCTACACAAAGTTATTGATTGATGATATGTCCTCAACCTCCTTTCCGTTTAATAAGCAGCTCTACCTTTTAACAATGACATTGCAGTGAGTAGCTAGTGTTCTGGCAATATCTAATGATATGTTCCCACGTCTAATATTAGGGTTGAGCAGCACAGCAACAAGATATCAGGCGAATCTATCTAATGGCCTGTGATGTTAATTTCTAGCTCTTCTCTGTTACCACATACGTCTCTGTAGGAAGGCAAGCAGCGTACTCTCCAGGCTGATCTTGTATATAATTACATCATGTCTAATAATATTTTTAAAAGACCGTTTCTCCCTCGTACCTCTCCAGGTATAATTACCTTGCACTCCTCCTGACTCCAGATGCCTGGGGTGGTATATAACACATGCACATGCAAGCACATGCATACACAAAATAGTGAATGGCGTAGGACTTTGTTCTATACCGAGACAGCAGCATGGTGGAGCGAGCTGGATTTCCTTTCTGAGCTCCACATTGCCTGTGAAACGAGTTTTTGACACTGCAATGGTAGCACAATTCTGCAAGAGAAATATTCCATCAGCCCTGTCATCAGCCCTGCCTTTAATCAAAGGTTTGTAGTCTAGGTGACCCCAATGCATACGCACCTTGACCCCCATGTGATCTGGAGATACTCCATACCTGATCAGACCAATGGGATAGGAAACTTTCCAAGATGTCTACTCCTGCGTTCCAATAAAGTCAAACATGACATCTTGGAGCTGCTGCTCAACAGACTTTGCCTTCTCGGATACTGAGAGCAGTGATGAAGGTACTAGATGGATTGGAGATGATGCCGTTCACCCTAAGATGGTTGATCTCAAGGGAGCCCTGAATTTCACCACAGTGTTGGCCATTTGATGCACAATCTAGTGTTATCTGGTTTATAATGTAGACATCAATATTCATTATAAAGTTAGTGGCGAGAGAGTTAAATAACATGATCAAAACTCTGTATAACAATAATTATAATGGATTTTTTATGCAGTGCATGTAGATACAGTATATCACATCCACAACTGCCTATAATGACATTGCTGGTATGTACCTCAGAAAGAGATTAATCAGAGAATTGGAGCATGGAATGTATAGTCGTGTTGAATTCTATGAACATGTTCTAGCAATAAACTTGTTATTCTACACGAGAAATCCTTTTCTGGATTTCCAAGAAATAACCAAACTGGCGTATATAGCAGTATTATAATAATCATAATCTTATGGCACACAAGTCACTACAGTTTTGCTCTGGCAACCATCTACCCTCAAATATTAATCATGTCGATCATTTTGGTATAGAGATCTTTCTTTTCTTGACTCAACCTTGCCTGGTACGTCAAAATGATGTCAGGACTTGGATGAAGTGCCAGTTCCATCACAAATGGACCATCAAGAATGTTGGCAGGAGGAAGCTCAAGAAATGGAGAATGGAGCATCAAATTCAGACTGCACACATTGCGGTACAGACTCTGCCACTCCAGCAAGGCATGATAGACCTTGATCCACATGGGATCTGTGAAGAGGATTGGGACAGACTTCCCTCGACCCTCTCCAGAGCTAAAGAAGAAGTTGAGGACGAGAGCCTTGATGAGCTGGTCAGGGTGTGGCAGGTGCTCGGATTGCAGGAGACTTTTGGCCCAATAGTGAGTAGCAAGGCCTGCCAACACATACACTTGATCTAAGTCCTTCTCAAACCGTGATAGCATATCAGCTGGTGATTGAAGTATTTCACACATGGCACGCTTGGCTAGTTCCTCTCTTTCTGTGTCATCTAAGTCGAAGATCTTGTCAACAGAAAGTTCTTGATATCTGTCATGCACTAGGACACTATAAGGTTTGTATCCCCATGGTGGGCTCTCACTGCGATAATACTCTGTGACACACCTCCTGAACTTACGACTCATCAAGCCGGACACTAGTCCATACATCACTTGTCGGATTGGTAGCCCAAGCATGGGCACTGGACGTTGTTCAGGATCTCCCACGGTTTGTTCAAGAGTGCATTCTCCAAGAACAAATGCATTTATGATAAGCACAGGATAGTCTCCCACTCGGTGCTGTTGCAATATTTGTGACAAATCACAATCTCCAGAGCATTTGATTGTCGAGGTTGTCAGCAGAGTATCCATGCTGATAGTGCAAGAAGATAAGTCGAACAGTTCATGTGCAGTTTGACAATTCTTGGCAAGAGCTTGGCACTGGCGACCAAAACTCAATGACGTCAGCCTTCGTTGAAAGTCAAGGAAAGATTTGATGTTTCTATCTTTGAGGAAGTTAACAATAGCAAAAATTGGTGACCTTCCTTGTAGCTCTATACCGGAATTCTTGGAACGAGCTGTTATCTCTCCTCTAATACGGCCATGATAAAGGTAAGGAAGAGATGATTCTGACCCAGTCCCCATGATTGCGACTATGGCAAAAATGAGGTTGGGATTGAACAGTTGCAGAAAAGTAACCAGCTCCGTCTGCTTGTAAATAGTGGCCTTGCAAGCAATGGTGTCAAGATGCTTGATAATGATCACACCCTCAGCAATGCCACTCACACAGTAGATGGTGCTATTGGTAAGCACAGGACAGCAATAGTGGTTAGCCAGACCCACAATAGTGCTGTGTACCTTTCCGTCTGCTATGAACAGAGCTAAGTCCAATTCTTTAAGAGAACGGTTGTACACTTGTCTTGCAAGCAGAGGTAGATGGTGTGAAACATCCACAGAAGGATCTGTATGATGTTCTTTCAACTCCTCTGGCATTACACTTATGGATCTGTCCCTCCTGTAGATCGTGTCATGAAGATTGGTCTTAGAGCCGCCTCCGTCCAAAACAACTATAGGCTCAACTCCTGCCTTTGTCAGTGCTTCAAAGTAGTCCATTGTAACTTTGTGTTGGTCTGCATAGCATCCACCACTCCCCCACTCCAGCTTGTGAACATCATAGAGGTCATGGAGCACACCATAGCCATCAACAATCAGTTTACCTTGAATTGAGACTTCTTTTGTGCAAACCCTGTCCTTGTTTTCATTGATTAGCCCCAAAAGTCCTTTGATACCCATTTCTTTGCAAAAGTGTAGGTGATCCCCCGAGCTATTGCCGTTATATACCCCAATACGTGCGCGCGCAGGGATTCCGAGGCGAAACTTGGTAACCCATTGTCACGAGCGATTGGAAATCATTTTCCAACTGCGCGCTTGACCACTTTTAGCAAAAAGTCGTTGGTTAGCCACTGGGCTAATTTCAGCTCTCAGCACTTGGCAATCTGGAGATATTTATGCAAAAAAAGATCAGGCACTCGGGTTTTGAGATATATACCACCACTTTAGCTCCAGTAACTTGGGTATAATTATACCTATGTTTTAGTATCCAAGAGAGCACACAGAAATACCTTATCTTTTGAGCTATATATCAAATCCATGCCATGAAGTTTGCAGAATCCATGGAACTATAAAGTGGTAACAACATTTTTTTTATCACCTACTATATAGTTTGTGGAATCAGTCCATCTGGCAGCTCTTAGTGTATTTCTAGTTTAGTCCCAGGGAGATAACTCTGCTCATGGACAGTTGTGAGGATGTTATGTGGAGGGAGATAACTCTGGCTTGTTAATACGTTTAACGTGTACTTTCAGACAACCTCTACAGCTACTGTCCATCGATTGCATGGGGAAAGGGAGCGTCTATTGAAAACTGTGCTGTCTTTTTTTGTCAAACCCACTGATATTCGAAAACATTCAAAAGGCTTGAATCCTGCACTAAGATTTATTTGTCAGTGATAGTACTGCAGCTTTACTTATTGAGTTGACAGGAAATGAAGGTGGCTCTGTTAGCAAATTTTACAGTGAACTTGTTAGCTTCTGTATGAGAGAGCAGTTGAAATGTTTTAACTTTTCTTCTGATATTTTTAACACCCTATCCTTTCTCAACCCAGTTCTTTGTCAGGAGATACCTCAGTCAAGTTTTGACTCCATTGGATCTACTTTTTTCAATTTGTTCGACAAGGCCCTGGTGAAATTGGACATCATGAGTTAGTGATCAATGATCTCACTGACAATTAGGACAGAGCGTGATGCTGTAAGTTCTGGCTTACTGTTCTTAAACACCAATGGGTGATTTCAAATATGCGAATCTGAGCAAACTAAGATCTGGAGCCATTGTCGAAACCTTCATTAAATGCAGATAGCAAACGAGTTTTCAGCTTGGTTCATAGGATATAAAGACAGACTACTGTCCTTCTCCAAGAGTGACTGTGTCAGCATTGGTTGCCTGTCACTAACAATACAGCATCATGTTGCAAGGCATGTGAGTTTGACCAGTCATTAATGTCAGAGGCAAAGATTAGCACACGACAAAAGAATCTCTCCTTTATGCAATAAATGTGCTCCTTCATCTTTAAAAAAATGCTTTTTGATGTAGTGCCAGTGTGTGTGTCAATGGAACGAAATATTCATATCAGAGAGGATTCGCAATACACAAAAATTGAGAAGTTGTACTGAAACTGTTTTATCTTACAATAACCTCCTCAATAATCAACTTCAAATCGTATTTTCTCGACATTTCGGCCAAATGCTCTAGCCTTCATCAGATGCTAAGACTTGCATGAGCCTGCTATAATTATACCAGTAGCTATATAGCTATCCACCATATGCTACCGGCACACATTTCCAGCATGTGAACCAGCACACGCGTCCAACACATGAACCAGAACATGCGTCTAGCACCTAAATTGGATGTAAAATTAATATTTTTTTGCTAGCTGCCTCTACAGGTTTATGGTTGTCTGCTCCTCCCATCTCATCTCTAGGCATTTGCACGGACGACAACACCATCCGTATTGCTGTCTCGAAACTGGAGCCTTCTGGCCTCTACAGAAATGATGGGAAGTGCCCAGATGGCATCACGTTGGTTCCGTGGAAGTGTGGGAAATTGTTGGTGTTGGATACCACTTGCATTGACACTTTCTCTCCCTCCTACATTGGTAGTGCCTCCACAGGCAGGAGCAGTAGCGGCTTTGGCTGAGGAAAGAAAGAGTGAGTAGTACACCAATTTGAACAATAAAAATCACTCCTTTGTTCCTGTAGCAATTGAAACTTCAGGTGTGTTTGGACCACAGAGTTCACTCTTTCTAAGGGATTTGGGGCAGCATCTCTTTCAAGCGACTGCAGAGAAGAACTCCCTTCACCACCTCCTGCAGAGACTTTCTGTTGTGGTACAGAGAGGTAATGCAGTTTCGGTTGAGAGAGGAGTTTGCATTAGACTATATAAGGTTTTGCACCATTGCAGATATTCCTCTGCATAAGACGGAGAAGATGCGACCATTTCTGAAGAAGTACTGTAAACAAGCTGGCAGTCTACCTCAAGTGTCAACTCTTTGCAAGGTATATGTACCTCGTCTTTTTGAAAAGCATTATTCAGCAGCTGAGGTCTTCAAGAGCCAGCCTGTTAGCATCACAGCAGATGAAACAACGGATGTCAGAGATCACAGCATATTGAACGTAATAGCTAGTGTTCGTGGCAAACCTTTTCTCATTGGAGTTGTCCATCTGGAAGCATGACCATAGTACGTTCAGTCAGGCAATAATTTGGTCTATCACAGATATTGAATTGAATTGAATTGAATCAAATCACTGCTGTGGTATCTGACAGTACTGCTTGTTGCAAAAAGGCATACAGAGAATGCAGTTTTTCCGAACACTATCCATGCCTATACCTTCTACATCCTTGCAGCAGAGGTATTTCACCATCATCGTGTATTTACACATACCCATGACCTTGTCACAATGATAAAGTCTTCACTTTTCAAGAAGCCGGGAAGAAAATCTCGCTTTTTAAAGTATCTTTCAGATTTTATCTCTAGCACTGATGTCAAACTCCCTCCAGTTCCTGTGTCCACATGCTGGAACTCCTGGTTTGCAGCTGTCATCTATATACCATGCCACGAGAATCCATCTGTATTTTTTAAGGATTTTACAAACAGGAAAACAGCAAGGGAATGGCCATCGAAATGATAATTGAGCTTGTGACACACAAAGAACTGTACCCAGAAATATGTCTTCACCTTTACTTTGTCAAAGAAAATTGTTAGCACCTAATGACTGTGCTGACATCATTGGAGGTACAGGGAACACCATTAGCCTGTACAGTGTACAATCTGTTGGAAGATTTGAAAGCATATCTTGAACCTGGCTCAACAAAAACAAGCTTTGGAAGTGAAACTGATCAGCCAAGTTACCAGCAATTGAAAAGAAAAAGATGATCAAGTCTTTCCAAGAAGTTTTCAGGCTATCTCTTCAGAAGCTCAATAGCCACGTAGATAGTAATTCTGTGCACCACTACTCATATTACAAAGCTTCCCAAATATTCGACCCTCGCCAACTACCTACCATTACACACAACATTAGTGATTACTGTGCAATTCAAGGCTTTCCAAAATCCATCACCTGGATGGATTGCTTGAGGAGTTTCTCATCTACTGTCGATCTCCAGTAGATATGTTGCCTAATCCACTTGTTTTGTACGACTACTGGGGTGGCATGCAGGATCGGCTTCCTACTCTTTCCTCTAATGTAAGAGATGCTATGTGGCTGCCTGTGACCTCAGTGGATGTGGGGAGAAGCTTCTCCCAATACAAGCATCTTCTCAGTGATAGAAAGGAGAGACTTACTGAGGAGAACACTGAGCGACTAATGATGCTTTATTACAATAGAGACGTAGAGGGACAGTTTAATGTTTAGTTAGTTGTTTTTTCCCTTTCTCATGAGAAAGGGGACAGTTTGGTTGTTTTTCACTCAAACTATTATTAAATTTGTTATTTGCATCTGTACCTATTTTCATAAACATAAATTTGAAGCTGGAAAATTTTCTGAAGGTTGATGACGAAATGGAATCAGGCAAAACCTGAATGGAAAATGGCATTTTTTTAAACGGAAAATGATCCCCTCTACATGTAACTGTGCAATGATTAGCTCATTGAGTTATTGTAATTTTGTTTCCACATTATTTAACACTATCAATGTACCTGTGTATAATTAAAATTATATTAATGAAGTGTGCCAGTGCCTGAAATGAAATCTGAGGGAGGGAAAAACACAAACACATTCCAACGAATACATTAAAATGAAAGGGGTTCCCCCCCCCTCCATGTACAGTTGGTGCTGAGTTGGAAAGGGCATAAACTTCCCAATTTGGAATTCTCTACCACATAGTCACCAATCGTTTTCTAAGTCTTTTCTTAACCACAATATGGCCCTTGCTTATGCATGAAACCAACCAATTCCAAAATTGGCTCTGCATAGCATTGAGCACTGTTTGTGGCCTACATTGACAAACCACTTTCACTATGAACTCTCAGTTGACACCGAGCAAGTCAAAAAGAAGAGATGATTTTTTGTTTTTTATTTTAATTTTTTTAACATAACTGCTCTAAAATATTTGTGAGGGGAATGGATCAACTCTGTGTCTTCTGAATGGAGCATCCTTCACCTCGCTAACATTTAGCATCGGGGATCACCCAGCCAATGTTTGAATGGCTAAGGTAAATTAGATGCTCGATCTCCGTAACTGTTTGGGCTCTCAAGAAGCTGTAAGAGCCAAAATAAAGCCCAATAAGTAACCAATGCTATTAGGTATTGGTCAGGCAAAAAGGTATACATAACTACACCCCTTTGGATAATTTATATGAACCGGCTCCAAAATTATTAAAATTTTGCATTTTGTATGTACCTCATTATAATCACAAAAGTATTATTATTAGTTGACGTGTTAGTTACTATTACATAGCCTCACATGTATCATGTCTATAAAAATACCAAACATAACTATGAATTTTCTGTAAAAAGATAAATCAGAGAGTGCAGTAACAATCCCTATATTAGACCGACCCTAAAAATGGCCAATGGCAAAAAAAAAAAGAACAAAAAGGAACACAGTTCTTCTCTATCCTCACTTTGGCAGTTTCTTTACAACCTAGACAGCCGATTTTAGCTCCAAAAATACTTTTCTCCTGCACAAACTTGCTTCCCACCAACTATACAAATGCTCAGTCAAACCTTGAAGAAGACTCATTCACAAATGCTCCAAGCTACTTCAAACCTACAACACTCACTTCACAAATGCTCCAAGCTACTTCAAACCAACGAATCCTGCTATATATATACACCTGGTTGCCCCAGTACTTTGCCTTCCCAAATTATTCCTAAAGGCTAGAACACCTAGGCGAAATGTCGAGTGAGTTGATTCGTCATTGCAAAAAGGGTTATAGTAAAAGCAGGCCTAACGATACCATTTCATGAGCTTTAATTTCGCACCACATAGCGCACAGCTTTTTTTTCTTTTTCTTTTTTTTCCCAACAAATGTCTGAAGTCAGACTGTATGATATTATAATTCGTGTTCTAATGTTCAGGTGGGACACAACCCTCAGAGCAAGCCAGGGCTATGTCTGCATCTTTGATGGGGTGATGTCTCGAAGATCTGCTTCCTCTAATACACATCACAGCAGATCTGAGGATGGCAAATGATATTTTACATCTCTTACCACATAATATACAACACGCATATTGTGCTAATATATCCCGCTTCCTGTTAATAATAATAATAATTTTTCAGCATAACATGACAAATACTCAGTTATGAGATGATAGTGATATATAATTGAGATTGAATGCTGATGGCTTACCAGCTCTGTCACTGGCAGCCATGATTAATTATATATTTAGGTGTTTGAGGGATATACATACAGTGGTTGCATGGGCATATAGAGTAATAGGTATATACATGGGTTTGTTGTTCATCCGAAGCACTATGCAGTCCGAGAACACCGACTTAGGGTCATCTACCACAATATGTTACATTAAAATCACCTTCTCAATAATCAAGTTCAAATTTTATTTTGACGTTTCGCTCTAGCCTATCAGGAATACGAGACACTAAGGCTCGCGTGAGCCCGCTATACCCCACGTGCCAGTACACATGCCTAACACGTGCACCGGATGTAAATATAAATAATAATAATAATAATAATAACAACAACGACAACAACAATAATAATAATGATAATAAAATTTAAATAATGAATAGATTAAAAAAATTAAAAAAAATTACAGTAATATAAATTAAAAAAATTTTTTTTAATTATGGTAGTCGAGTTCAGGCTCTTCAGAGTAGCTCCCCAGCAACCAGGCAAGTCCATTCGACAGTCTTGATTCAAACCGCTCATACTTAGGTACTAGGCCAATATACCTCACTAGCAGTTCCTTGTCTTCTGGCCTGGTCCAAGATGGTAGCTTCCTGCCACAAAATAGGATGTCCATTATCCCATGCATGCTCAGCAATTGCAGACTTCTCTTTATTACGCCATCTTGATGTTCTTTCACTCTGGTCTCCGGTCTTCTGATGGTCTCCCCTATGTAGTACTTCCCACAGCTACAAGGGATGCAGTACACAGCAATGAGTGCATATTCGCTGGTAAAATATCCTTCACTCTGCTCAGTTGTTTCCTCAGAGTTCTTCCCGATCTGAAGACAACTTTGATGTCGAACTTCCTGCAGACCCTCCTGATGCCAGCTACATAAAGAATCACTACCCATAGGATCCTTCTTTTTAGACCGTACTCAACTTCCTTTCTGCGTTTAGATGTTTCTGCAGATGAAAGGTTGATGAAGGCTTGCAGATAACTGTTCTCTATGAAGACCTTATTCAAATGATGTTCTTCCTTCCAAAGGTCCTCCTTCTCAGTCACTACTTTTCTGGCTCTATCATACAAGCTCTTCACCACTCCTCTTTTGACATGGATAGGATGATGTGATCCATAATGAAGGTACCGGTTGGTATGCATGGGTTTTCTGTAACGATTGCAGTTAGCCTTCCATCTTCCTTCCTGTGTAGGTGGCAGTCCAGAAAGGGCAACGATCCATCCACTTCAAGCTCCATGGTAAACTTTATGGATGGCCTGATGTTGTTCAGATGGTTCAACAACTCCTGCTCACTTCCCTTCTTCACAATGCAGAAGGTATCATCCACGTATCTCTTCCAAACCCTTGGCTTCAGTGGGGCAGTGTGAGTGCCAATTCCTCAAAGAATTCCATATAAAGGTGGCTACCACTGCAGATACTGGAGAGCCCATTACTGCACCCTCTTTCTGCTCGTAGTATTTTTCTTGATACCTGAAGCAGGTGGATTTCAGGCACAACTCCAACAGTTCAGAAATCCTGTCAGCACCTAGTGTAGTCCTCTCACTCAAGCTCTCATCTTTCGTC
This sequence comes from Cladorhizidae sp. MBARI D1340-BT2, assembly GCA_028752905.1. NCBI lineage: Eukaryota > Metazoa > Porifera > Demospongiae > Poecilosclerida > Cladorhizidae > Cladorhizidae sp. MBARI D1340-BT2. The sequence continues at coordinate 42,782,450 of JAQNBH010000017.1, read as the reverse complement.
AACATTTCAAAAATTACTTCAACAGCCTCATCTATGTAAAAAGAGAAGACGCATCAAAACTGACAAGACACTCATCCTGTGCCAAACATTCATATTGAATACGCTCGATAAATTTCCCAAAATCCTTGACATAATATGTACTTGTATTTCCAGCTAGAGGTGATATCAAATATGCTAAGAACTTGGAAAGATTATACAATGGTCCACGTATACAAGACACAATAGGCCTAAGGGGAACCTCAGGTTTATGTATCTTAGGGAGCCCATAAATCAGTGGTGGTGGTCTACTTCCAGTGGCCCTAATTCTATTGTATAATGTATAATGCAGTTGTTATTTCTCCCGTCTTCTCCATATTCTTTAATACACGATTCACCTTGCTTTCCTGTGCCTTGGTAGGATCCTTCTTCAGTATTCCATATGTTTTGGTTTCCAGCATTCCCATCTGCTTTGAAATGTACCTGTCCTTTGTCATCTGAACTGTTACATTCCCTTTGTCTGCTGGTAAGATTACGAGCTCTCCATCTTCCTCAGTTCTCCAAGGGCCTTTCTCTGTTCTTTCGTCAGGTTGTCCTTCGGTTTTCTTGCTATTCTCAAAATTCCATATATTCTTCCTTGAAGCTCATGTACCTTATTATCCTCCAGCTTACTGGCTATCTCTTCCACTGCAGCTATGGTATTTATCAGAGGTAGACTCTTTGGAGCAGGGACAAACTTAAGACACATTTAGCATTGTGCGAAGTGTGCAAAATATAGACCTACTTGATGTTGAATATTTATATAGATTTTGGCTACTACTACATAAATGCAAATGGTAGCTGCTACAGCTGCCATGCCTAACACAATTCTTAAATAGGTAAGCCTCAGATACACCTGCTCTTTATCTGGCATATCTCTTGCTTAGAAACAGCATTTCATCTACTATTAAACGCATCTTCTTCCAGTCTCTCTCATCCTCTCCTTCGTCTTTTGTTTGCCACAAGAAAAAGACCATTTTCTGTACCTACTCTTGTATCCAACGGTAACACATTCTCCTCTAGCCGTGATAAAGCTGAAATACTTAATTCTGAATGCTTTCATCCAACTGTATCTTATCCTCTTCTATTCCAGACTTCCCAACCATGCTGCCCTCCAGACTCTCTCTGTACTGAATCTGATGTTATTGGCCTGATTTCTCGTTTACCTTCTTCAACAGCCTCTGACCCTGATTTGATCTCCTTTAGAATGCTTAAATCTACATGCCTATCCATAGTTGCTCCCCATAATTATATCTTTAACTTATCCTTGTCTCAAGTACACTTCCAGTTGTTTGGAAAATTCCTTCATTGTTCCCATCTCTAAATGTTCATTGAATCTTGACAGTCCCTCTAACTACCGGTCCATTTCCTTACTCTCTCCAGTTAGTAAGCTGCTTGAAAAGCATGTTCACTCTCTCCTTTACAAATTCTCTATCAAACACAATATTATCTCTTCTTCTCAATTTGGTTTTCTTCCCCATTGGTCCACTTCTTCAGCTCTTCTCTTGGCCAATCAGTCCTTTCACTCTCTTCTTCAAACTGGTTAGATTTGTTTTCTAGATCTCAAAGGCCTTTGATTCTGTTCCTCACAAACCGTTATAATTGATCTCCTTTCCCTCCTTACCTCATAAACTGGCTTCACTCCTTTCTTACATTCGCAACAAGTGATCGTCACAGGCACCACCTCCTCACCTGCCCCTGTATCTTCTGGTGTCCCTCAGGGATCTATATAGGTCCTCTCCTCTTTATAATTTATATCAATGGGTGTGTGTGTAACGTGCCTTTGTCTGTCTCATCTAAGCTTATTCTCTACAACGATGATATCCTTGTTTTCGCCCCATTCTGATTTTTCTCTCTTTCAGAATGAGACCTAAACTGTATCACTGCCTGGCTTGCTTCCCAATCTCTCACACTTGATCTAATGAAGTCAAAATACATGCTTATTTCTTATAAACAATCTCTTCTAAGTCTCTGCCACTTCTGTGTATCTCTGATTCTCTAATTCAGTTAGTGACTTCGTTTAAGAACATGGGAATCCTCTTTTCTTCAACTCTATCCTGGAACAAACACATTTTTTACATCTCTTCCCCAAGACCTGTAAATTGCTTTGCCTTCTCTACTGTCATTTCTACTGCTATTCAGACACTTCTACAGTTCCCTTGTCCATCCCCATCTGGAGTACTGTTCTTTTCTCTCTGAGACCCCAATCATCCTATCTTTCTTCTCATCTTGAGAGAATACAATACTTTGCATGTAAATTATGTAATAAATGGCCCTCAGACTACACTTCTCTTCTCACTAAGCTTTATCTTCCAACTCTACCCTCTCGCCGGCATAATGCCTTTTTCGTCAAACTCATTCGCAATGATATAGATTCTCCTTCAAGCCTCCGACTATGCCAACCAACTCCCTATACAACCTCCAACCCTTCCACAGTAATCATCTGTTGATCCCATTCAGAATTCAGCCTGCTTACCTTTCATATTTCCCTACTACTACTAGGCTACTAGGCTTTGGAACTCTCTCCCCAATTACATTAAAGTTCACTTGGACAATCTAAGAACTATATTCAACACTATCAACTATAATCATATTCCTCCATGTATTTGTTGACTTATTTTTACTCTTCTTATTAGCCTCTTCGTGATCTTTTTCAATAAAAAAATAAAATAAATAAAAACACAATATTATTTATTAATTTATTTTTTACGAAACTATCGGCACTACAATACATACATACATACATACATACACATGAATACATAGATGATGAATAAAGTTAGATGATCCCAACAACTCTTCTGAGTGGCATCGTCTCTGGCCACCTAGTGTAGAAAGTGAGCCAACAACATCCATCGCTATCCTCTGAAATGGTGTTAAAACTGTCAATTGACTAACAGGAGAAAGTTCAAAGTTACATTTAAGACTAAGCAGCCAATAATGCACATGCAAGACTGCATCCAATAAATGCCCACCCCCAGGATACATAGCCCACAAATGAAGAGAAGACAAACAGTTTTACTCTTGACAATATATACCTAATCAGGGCCGGATCCAGGAATTTTAACAAGGGGGGGTTGTAGATCATACAGGTATCCAATGGATCGTTGGCCATAAGGCCTCCCATTCAGAACACAAAACTGATAATTCACCACAGTTTAACTATCTGAAAATTCACCACAATTTGAGATGCATCTCATAGTCCTCATATGTTAACAACTGCCATAGAAAATCAACGAAAATATATGTACACATATATAATGATAAAATTTATTGATTTAACAGTAGTTAGTCAGTAAAAAGTGACGCTTCAAACATCCTTCTCAGATGTGCCTGCCCAAACGCATAGCAAATATCATCCACAGGTATTCGTTCCTTGTAGTTCATAGCAATAATCCCAAGATCAGAAAAACGTTCCTCGTCATTGTAGATAGCATGTACGTCTTGATCCTTCTCAATAAAGAAAAAGAGCGTTCTGCTTCAGCGCTTGTGATCGGCAATGTGCAAGCTATTACTAAAAGGTGATGGATGTTTGGGAATACATCCATATCACAATTTGCAAGAGCAGACTGTCAGGTAATGAAGTGTCATCACTATGGTCTGCATTCAGCCACATAGCCTGCCACCTCCTGAGTTCACTTGCTAGTGACCTAGGAAATGGAAGATCCCTTTCCCAATACAGCAAGTCATCCAGAGCATTTTTGACCAAGTCCATTGATGTGCTATGTATAATTGATGGCATTAAAGAGAGCAATATTTTAGCATGGGTGTTGTCCTCAGAAAATCTCTCTTTTATTTGAGTGATCAGAGAGTCAAGAAGAGGAATAGCAACTGCATTGTAGTTGACAATTGGAGTATCGCTTGGAGTATTGCTTGTATTCCTTTGCAAACTCGTCCTTCTGGGAACAGATTCAGCAACACCGACATTATCTGCCATCTGTAGAATTTCTTCATACCAGAAACTGAAAATGGTGTCGATATTATTTCGTGTGGTTTCAATGTTGTCAATTATTGTACTGACCATTTTATAAGCATCAAAGACATCTTGGTCCTGTTTCTGAAGTTTGAAGTTTTGATGCCATAATTTTTACTTCATACTTCATCAAGGATGTTCTTTGTTATGCAATATTTTGAAATAAAGAAAGTGAAGCTTTCAGCCCTTGTGCTTTCACTTTGGTATCTCTGTCCCACCAGCTCCCAGATTCAGAAACTAAGTCTGGATACTCAGCTGGTGAAACGATGGCATGTAAGAAAGTGACTAATGGTTCGAAAAATACTTCTAAACAAGTATGCCTTTCTACCCAGCGTGTTTTGCAAAGTCCTGGAAGTTTAGAATGGGATCAATCTGGAAGGTATTTTTTCAAGGTCAATTCAAACATTCTTTGCCGCTTGGGACTGTTTGGTTGTAAATCATTAATAAGGCTGATGAGATTCCTTACGTCCTGAACCTTGCGCACGATGCAGCAATTGAAAGGTTAAGCTTATTTGAAAAACAGTAGGTATATAAAGCCAAGGGAGAGTAATTTTGGCTTGCACTCCTGAATTTCAGATGACATCACAGCAGCACCATCATATGCCTGACCACAAATATTGCTGGATTTAAAGGCACCGATATGAGAAAGGGCTTGTTATCTCCATGGTGGCCTACAAGTACCATCTAGGATGACTTCATTAAGATAATACAAACATAGCTACATGTTCTGCATGATACAGGAGGAACACACAGGCTTAGCTAAGATCATGGCCACACTATTAAGCTTCCTTAACCTTCATGCTTTGACTATTCATCGATTTTCTGTGAATGCAAACAAATTCTCTGCAATGGATTTTTTGCAAACGATTTTCTGCAATCGATTTTTTCACATTTTCTGCAATCGATTTTTTTTTACTATTTTCTGCAATCGATTTTTTCCGCAAATGATTTTCTGCAAACGATTTTCTGCAATCGATTTTTTCACTTCACATTTTTGTCGCATTCGGCATTCCATAATGATCTCTTTCAACACTCGCCAGCTTCGCTTTGCAGCTCTCCAGGAATGGCAGTTTCCTACTGACCTTGCAGGAGGAGAGCCGCAAAATCTTGTCTTTACTAGAGGAGTGCACATACATATGCACATACATACTGCATTCAAGATTACTTAGTCCAAGTGAATTCAATATCCATAGATACAGTACAAACAGAGATTGACATGATAAAGATCTGATCAGGTGTCTGGCTGGTACAGATGATCTTTTTGAAGTCCTTTGTTGCTTTTCCCAGAAGAATGATTAGTAGACACATGTTGTTGAGTAAGTGCATTATGTGGCTTAGATGGTTAGGGTTACACTCATCAAAATACACATGTGCACTGCACAAACCTTGTCCACCCTACACACTGATAGTATACACATGTTCACTGTACACACCCTCAAATAGCTGTACCAGCTCAAACTTGACCAAACATTGTCCGAGTGCACTGAACACTAACTCTCTTGAGGTTAGTCTGGGTTCAGTACTTCAATGTACAGGTCAGTCTGGGTTCAGTACTTCAATGTGCAGGTCAGTCTGGGTTCAGGACTTCAATGTACAGGTTAGTCTGGGTTCGGTACTTCAATGTACAGGTCAGTCTGGGTTCAGGACTTCAATGTACAGGTTAGTCTGGGTTCAGTTCCTAAATGTGCAGGTCGGTCTGGGTTCAGTACTTCAATATACAGGTCAGTCTGGGTTCAGTACTTCAATGTGAGGTCAGTCTGGGTTCAGTACTTCAATGTGCAGGTTAGTCTGGGTTCAGTACTTCAATGTACAGGTCAGTCTGGGTTCAGTACTTCAATATACAGGTCAGTCTGGGTTCAGTACTTCAATGTGAGGTCAGTCTGGGTTCAGGACTTCAATGTGAGGTCAATCTGGGTTCAGGACTTCAATGTACAGGTTAGTCTGGGTTCAGTACTTCAATGTACAGGTCAGTCTGGGTTCAGTACTACAATGTACAGGTCAGTCTGCATTCAGTACTTCAATGTACAGGTCAGTCTGGGTTCAGTACTTCAATGTGAGGTCAGTCTGGGTTCAGGACTTCAATGTACAGGTTAGTCTGGGTTCAGTTCCTAAATGTGCGGGTCGGTCTGGGTTCAGTTCCTAAATGTGCAGGTCAGTCTGGGTTCAGTACTTCACTGTACAGGTTAGTCTGGGTTCAGTACCTCAATGTACAGGTTAGTCTGGGTTCAGTACTTCAATGTGAGGTCAGTCTGGGTTCAGGACTTCAATGTACAGGTTAGTCTGGGTTCAGTTCCTAAATGTGCAGGTCGGTCTGGTTTCAGTTCCCCAAATGTGCAGGTCAGTCTGGGTTCAGTACTTCACTGTACAGGTTAGTCTGGGTTCAGTACTTCAATGTACAGGTTAGTCTTGGTTCAGTACTTCAATGTACAGGTCAGTCTGGGATCAGTACTTCAATGTACAGGTCAGTCTGGGTTCAGTACTTCAATGTACAGGTCAGTCTTGGTTCAGTACTACAATGTGCAGGTCAGTCTGGGTTCAGTACTTCAATGTGCAGGTTAGTCTGGGTTCAGTACTACAATGTGCAGATTAGTCTGGGTTGAGTTCCTAAATGTGCAGGTCGGTCTGGGTTCAATACTTCAATGTACAGGTCAGTCTGGGTTCAGTACTTCAATATACAGGTCAGTCTGGGTTCAGTACTTCAATGTACAGGTTAGTCTTGGTTCAGTACTTCAATGTACAGGTCAGTCTGGGTTCAGTACTTCAATGTACAGGTCAGTCTGGGTTCAGTACTTCAATGTACAGGTCAATCTGGGTTCAGTACTTTCAATGTACAGGTCTGTCTGGGTTCCAATGTGCAGGTCAGTCTGGGTTCAGTACTTCAATGTACAGGTCAGTCTGGGTTCAGTACTTCAATGTACAGGTTAGTCTGGGTTCAGTACTTCAATGTACCGGTTAGTCTAGGTTCAGTACTTCAATGTACAGGTTGTCTTGGTTCAGTACCTCAATGTACAGGTTAGTCTAGGTTCAGTACCTCAATGTACAGGTTAGTCTGGGTTCAGTACTTCAATGTACAGGTTAGTCTAGGTTCAGTACCTCAATGTACAAGTTAGTCTGGGTTCAGTACCTCAATGTACAGGTTAGTCTGAGTTCAGTACCTCAATGTACAGGTTAGTCTGGGTTCAGTACCTCAATGTACAGGTTAGTCTTGGTTCAGTACCTCAATGTACAGGTAGGTCTGGGTTCAGTAACTCAATGTACAGGTCAGTCTGGGTTCAGTACCTCAATGTACAGGTTAGTCTGGGTTCAGTACTTCAATGTACAGGTCAGTCTGGGTTCAGTACCTCAATGTAAAGGTCAGTCTGGGTTCAGTACCTCAATGTACAGGTTAGTCTGGGTTCAGTACCTCAATGTACAGGTCAGTCTGGGTTCAGTACCTCAATGTACAGGTTAGTCTATGTTCAGTACCTCAATGTACAGGTTAGTCTGGGTTCAGTACTTCAATGTACAGGTTAGTCTAGGTTCAGTACCTCAATGTACATGTTAGTCTGGGTTCAGTACCTCAATGTACAGGTTAGTCTGGGTTCAGTACTTCAATGTACAGGTTAGTCTTGGTTCAGTACCTCAATGTACAGGTCAGTCTGGGTTCAGTACTTCAATGTACAGGTCAGTCTGGGTTCAGTACTTCAATGTACAGGTCAGTCTGGGTTCAGTACTTTCAATGTACAGGTCTGTCTGGGTTCCAATGTGCAGGTCAGTCTGGGTTCAGTACTTCAATGTACAGGTCAGTCTGGGTTCAGTACTTCAATGTACAGGTTAGTCTGGGTTCAGTACTTCAATGTACCGGTTAGTCTAGGTTCAGTACTTCAATGTACAGGTTGTCTTGGTTCAGTACCTCAATGTACAGGTTAGTCTAGGTTCAGTACCTCAATGTACAGGTTAGTCTGGGTTCAGTACTTCAATGTACAGGTTAGTCTGGTTCAGTACCTCAATGTACAAGTTATTCTTGGTTCAGTACTTCAATGTACAGGTTAGTCTGGTTCAGTACCTCAATGTACAAGTTAGTCTGGGTTCAGTACCTCAATGTACAGGTTAGTCTTGGTTCAGTACCTCAATGTACAGGTAGGTCTGGGTTCAGTACCTCAATGTAAAGGTCAGTCTGGGTTCAGTACCTCAATGTACAGGTTAGTCTGGGTTCAGTACCTCAATGTACAGGTTAGTCTCGGTTCAGTACTTCAATGTACAGGTCAGTCTGGGTTCAGTACCTCAATGTAAAGGTCAGTCTGGGTTCAGTACCTCAATGTACAGGTTAGTCTGGGTTCAGTACCTCAATGTACAGGTTAGTCTGGGTTCAGTACCTCAATGTACAGGTTAGTCTGGGTTCAGTACTTCAATGTACAGGTTAGTCTGGGTTCAGTACTTCAATGTACAGGTCAGTCTGGGTTCAGTACCTCAATGTACATGTTAGTCTGGGTTCAGTACTTCAATGTACAGGTCAGTCTGGGTTCAGTACTTCAATGTACAGGTCAGTCTGGGTTCAGTACTTCAATGTACAGGTCAGTCTGGGTTCAGTACTTCAATGTACAGGTCAGTCTATGTTCAGTACCTCAATGTACAGGTTAGTCTGGGTTCAGTACCTCAATGTACAGGTCAGTCTGGGTTCAGTACTTCAATGTACAGGTTAGTCTGGGTTCAGTACCTCAATGTACAGGTCAGTCTGGGTTCAGTACTTCAATGTACAGGTTAGTCTGGGTTCAGTACTTCAATGTACAGGTCAGTCTGGGTTCAGTACCTCAATGTACATGTTAGTCTGGGTTCAGTACTTCAATGTACAGGTCAGTCTGGGTTCAGTACTTCAATGTACAGGTCAGTCTGGGTTGAGTACTTCAATGTACAGGTCAGTCTGGGTTCAGTACTTCAATGTACAGGTCAGTCTATGTTCAGTACCTCAATGTACAGGTTAGTCTGGGTTCAGTACCTCAATGTACATGTTAGTCTGGGTTCAGTACTTCAATGTACAGGTCAGTCTGGGTTCAGTACTTCAATGTACAGGTCAGTCTGGGTTCAGTACTTCAATGTACAGGTCAGTCTGGGTTCAGTACTTCAATGTACAGGTCAGTCTGGGTTCAGTACTTCAATGTACAGGTCAGTCTGGGTTCAGTACTTCAATGTACAGGTCAGTCTGGGTTCAGTACTTCAATGTACAGGTCAGTCTGGGTTCAGTAACTCAATGTACAGGTCAGTCTGGGTTCAGTACCTCAATGTACAGGTTAGTCTAGGTTCAGTACTTCAATGTACAGGTCAGTCTGGGTTCAGTACCTCAATGTACAGGTTAGTCTGGGTTCAGTACCTCAATGTACAGGTCAGTCTAGGTTCAGTACTTCAATGTACAGGTTAGTCTGGGTTCAGTACCTCAATGTACATGTTAGTCTGGGTTCAGTACTTCAATGTACAGGTCAGTCTGGGTTCAGTACTTCAATGTACAGGTCAGTCTGGGTTCAGTACTTCAATGTACAGGTCAGTCTGGGTTCAGTACTTCAATGTACAGGTCAGTCTGGGTTCAGTACTTCAATGTACAGGTCAGTCTGGGTTCAGTACTTCAATGTACAGGTCAGTCTGGGTTCAGTACTTCAATGTACAGGTCAGTCTGGGTTCAGTACTTCAATGTACAGGTCAGTCTGGGTTCAGTACTTCAATGTACAGGTCAGTCTGGGTTCAGTACTTCAATGTACTGGTAGGTCTGGGTTCAGTAACTCAATGTACAGGTCAGTCTGGGTTCAGTACCTCAATGTACAGGTTAGTCTGGGTTCAGTACTTCAATGTACAGGTTAGTCTTGGTTCAGTACCTCAATGTAAAGGTCAGTCTGGGTTCAGTGGGTTCAGTAACTCAACAGTGGAGCAGGAAGGGAAAAAATATTGTGTGGGGGTGGGCAGAGCAAGATAGAGATACCATAATATATGTAGCAGTTTTCACTATTAGAATAGAGCTGGTTACACACTATATGCACAATCATGATATATATATTATATATATATATATTATGTGAATCATCAGTTTAGTCATCATAAACAAATATTTATCCCAAAATTGTAGATAAAATAATGACTAAAAATACAGTCACAGTGTGTAACACAATAATACAGTAGCTATATGTGTAGTGTAATTTTTCTGTCCAATTAATATTTACTGGAAAATAAACTTGAGAATACTAATGGTATGGGAAGGACAACTCTCCCTACCTCCCTTTAATTCCAACTTGTGTATTTCTAAACATAAAGATGGCTGTTGTTTTGAAACAGAACGTAATAATAAACATCCACATAAATACACATTAGTGGTTGGGTGCTTATGTCCTGGATTAGTGGGTGGGTGCTTATGTCCTGGATTAGTGGGTGGGTGCTTATGTCCTGGATTAGTGGGCGGGTGCTGATGTCCTGGATTAGTGGGCAGGTGCTTATGTCCTGGATTAGTGGGCGGGTGCTTATGTCCTAGATTAGTGGGCGGGTGCTTATGTCCTAGATTAGTGGGTGTGTCCTGGATTGGTGTTAGTAAACATTTAGAGGAGTAGCAAAAAAAAGAGATTTTATTCTTTAGCAAAAGTACGGAATTAGAAATGACATGTCCAAAATAGTTAATCTGCTTTTCATTTCTTTAAATAAATTCCTTCATGATGCCATGCTATCAGTTCTGCCCCGATGTATGTGGAACAGCATACAATGATTTACACGTTGCTGTGACATTGAGTAACTTTTAATTCGCTTAAGAGATGAAAAACTTCGCTCAGCTGAAGCAGTGGTGACAGGTAGTGTAATATAGCTTATGAACTTCTGTAATAAATGTTTTTAAGCTAGGCTGCATGTTGAATACATCACAAATTGTTTGGATTCATGTGACTTGTCGGGGAAATTACCCTCTCCTGAGGCCTTCCTGCCTCAACGAATAACACTGGTCCGAGCAGAGACTACTTCTGGTAATTTCCACCGCGACGCCTAGGAGCTCAGGGTACTGGCTACACCACCAATCACCCCTCCTAGACCTAACTGGACAAGCCGTACCTCCGCCTCTCTCTCTAGGCCCTTTACGGTCTTGCCCCTTTGGCTCCCTACCCTTCACTTGGGTAGATAAGTATTTGATTAAATACAAGTCAATGCCAAAGACACATACAGAGTATAGTCTAACTTCTCTCTCTCTCTCTGACTGTCTCTCTCCTCTCCTTATATACATACATTCAGTCACATGATAATGATAGCCAATCAAATACTATAGTTCATTCTATCTGTAATCTTGGTCTTGGGTGTTCTTGTGGTATTCATTGTGGCTGTTCCCTTTTAGTCTTGGGTGTATCCAATACTTGTGGTATTCACTGTGGCTGTTACCTTTTAGTTAATCTTAGTCTTGGGTGTATCCAATGCTTGTGGTAGTAGTGATCCATTAACTGTGGGTTGTGGTTATGGTGGGTTACTGTTTGAAAAGTCAGGGGGTGGTCCTGTTAATTTCCCTGACATGACTTCCTTAACTGGAATTCCATCCATAGTGATATATAGACTTGATAGCATCTGGAAGGAGTTGAAGGTGAAGCTTTAACTTTTGCATGTTAATATCTCTTTGGTAAATATCTTCAGACAATGTGACTTGTTTGCCATTTGCACTATCAATCAGCAGTCTCTCGACACTTTTCACAAAGAGAAAATTCTGTTGCTTAAGCCGTTTTTCAAGATAGCCTTTTATGCCATCGATAACTTCAAAATACTCTTTTCTGTAATAGATCCTAAAGTATGATCTGACCCATCATTTAATCTCCTTAGAATTTGACATTGACTTGGTAATACAGATTCCTCACACTTCTCTCTAGCTTCTTCTTTGAAGGCCTCAAAAAACTTCTTGAGCATTTCATCATCTCTGTATTTGGTTAGAGCTTGAATGGTTACATTAACTGCAGCAAAGCAATCTTAAACACTAGTATTCACTCCTTGGAGTGTAACTGACAGAAAGCTTTAAGCCAAAGTAGGTTCGATATTTGTCCATGAGTGCTACTATGCCACTAGCTTGCCTAGAGCAGTCATCTGAACCATGCGAGGATGCTTCCAGTGTTACTTGAAGTGCCTCATATATAATTATCAAGAATTCGTTGCATTGCTACAGTGCAGATTGTCCACCTCATTGGGAAAAGAGTACGAATTCCAGATTTTGATGAGCCTTCTTGCTGACTTTGAACTTTTTTAAATACCACTTGCCTCTTTGGTGAATATGTTATCAATTGGATCACTTCCATAGAAAAATTTAAGGCTTCCTTCATCTTGCTTCTGGCAATATCTTGCAGGCACAAGTTCACGCAAGACAGTGAACAGAAATAGCAGATCTATTTTCATCTTCAAATTGTTTGGCAACACCACTGACATGACCCTGAAAATTTATTGCCCCATCATAACCCTGACCCCGGCAATATTCAAATGGAATGCCTAAAGAAACTAAGCAATCTTTCAGTGATAAGAAGATACATTCAGCTGTAGTAGCATCATTAATGAGGCCAAAAAATCTTTAATATCATAATTTTCTGACCCATCGCAGAGTAACAACCAGCTGTTCATGATTGGAGACATCCCTTGTTTCATGATTAGAGACATCCCTTGTTTCATCAGCTAAGAGTGAAAACCACTGCTGAGAAAGTAAATTGCCAATCATTGAACGTAATACTTTATTAGCCATTAGCTGAATAATTTTGTTTATTATTTCTGGAGACTGATATTTTTGGGTTACTACCCAAGATTTTTCATCAAGCACCTGCTTGAGCATAACAGTCAAATTAGAGCCACCAGCATGATCATTTCTGACTGTCGCAATAAATATCGCAAAGCCGAAAACTGCTTTATCAGACTCTGTCTCCTACTAATTTGGATAGTGTCAGCTTGACTCTGAAGCATTTCAGATACAGCTGAAATATGAGCTGCTACAGCACCCTGTGATCCTGAGAACACTCATGCTCTTTAAATCTTGTAGTAGCTTTTTTCCAATTAGAAAAACCATCTCTGTTAAAGACCAATTGAGCTTTTGTGCTCATAATTGTAACTTTTGGCTGCTTGACAGTAATAGCAAAATACTTTTAACGAGGTAGAGCAAAAGTGAATCCACGTGAATGACTTATACCAAGATGCCATAAAGCACCTTTTCTGGAGATTTCTTCCAGAACCGTACTTTTTTAGGTTTTGCCTTGTAAGGCTTCATCTGTTGGTTGGTTGAATATTGTTTTGGTACAACACAAACTATTGCAGATGTTGGATATTACGGGTAAGGAAGAAGACACACTTCCATCCGACTCATCACTATGATCACAAGTTAAGATATCAGAACAAATTTCCTCACCCCCTATCACTCAATTCTTCGTTATCATTGATAGCATCTGTTGAGTATTACTCAACATAAAATTTTATTAATGGGAGCTTTTAACTGACCCGGCCAGTGGTTACACACAATTCAAACAAACCTTTAGATGTACTTGGCTCAACTGTGAGATGAAAGAAGGATTTGATGCCCAACTGACTATCTTTTTTCCTTCTCTTTGCTGGATTCATTTTTTAAATATTCCACATGTATAGTGCACAGAAGAAAACACTTTTTGTGTGCATCAAAGTGTTAGACTCAAGTAGCAAGGTGTTAGCCAGTGAAAAATAATTTAATACCTGGCCAACAATAATATGATACTAAAGGTAGCAGAAATATTGGGGGGTCAGTGCCCCCCAAATGCAATGTTGGGGGGCTGCCCCCCTCCCCCTGTTCCTACTCCACTGCTCAATAATCAGGTCAGAGACGCTCTACTGGTGGAAACATACTGAACATACTGAACAGTACAAACATCACTTCAACAAATTCTGATCAGCTTCTGCAGTGTTCCCTTTAGTACTCTGAGAATTCCTGCAGAGAGCATTTCCTGGGTTCATCTTCAAGTGTGTCAGGTGGCTAAAACCTTTAACAAAACTCCTCAGACAGCCATAGCTACTTCTGCATGCGCATTTCCGTTTCAGAGTTTGCCATCACATTGTAGGACAGTAGCACCAATTTGGATAAATAATCTTAGCTAGCGGGTATAGGCTGGTCATTATTAGGAAGATGTACAGGTTTTAGGTGTGAGGGTGTACAGGTGTGTGTGTATATGCATGTGTATGCATGCGGTAAGTGTGAGTGGTGTACATATGTGTGTGTAACTGTTGTGTGCGTGGTAGGTGTGAGTGGTGTATGTGTGTCTATGCAATGTGTGTGTGGTAAGTGTGAGTGGTGTTACATGTGTGAGTGGTGTACATGTGGGAGTGATGTATATATGCCTTTATATAATTTGTGTGTGGGGTAAGTGTGAGTGGTGTACATGCATGTGTGGTAAGTGTGAGGTGTATATGTGTGTGTATATAGATGTGTGTGCATGTGTGGTAAGTGTGAGGTGTACATGTGTGTGTATATAGATGTGTGTGCATGTGTGGTAAGTGTGAGGTGTACATGTGTGTGTATATAGATGTGTGTGCATGTGTGGTAAGTGTGAGGTGTACATGTGTGTGTATATAGATGTGTGCGCATGTGTGGTAAGTGTGAGGTGTACATGTGTGTGTATATAGATGTGTGCGCATGTGTGGTAAGTGTGAGGTGTACATGTGTGTGTATATAGATGTGTGTGCATGTGTGATAAGTGTGAGGTGTACATGTGTGTGTATATAGATGTGTGTGCATGTATGGTAAGTGTGAGGTGTACATGTGTGTGTATATAGATGTGTGTGCATGTGTGGTAAGTGTGAGGTGTACATGTGTGTGTATATAGATGTGTGCATGTGTGGTAAGTGTGCATATATACATGAAGTGTTGGGTGGAATAGAGCATATCAGAACTAGATTGATGTTGAGCTGACATAAATGCTGTATAAACCTTCAGTCCTCTCAATTCAATTGGCCTCACTACTAATTCTCTAGGAGTTGTGGCTCCCCTCACTTCAAGAGATGTGTTCATGATAATGCTGAGCATGCATAAACTAATCCAGTCAGCACCAGTACCTCTTTGCCTAGACACAGCCTACCAAGGATTAATGTTCTCAACAGAGTGTGGGGTGTAGCTGCGTATATTTTATGAACACGTTCTTGCTGATAATGTTTTGCATTCCTACATCTTGACAAATGATACATACCCACTGCTGGTACATATATAGCAGCATGGCTGAAATGGGTGTATCTTTGCCCCTACTTATGTGGCATGGGCTGAAGTGGGTGTACCTTTGCCCCCACTTATGTGGCATGACTAATTCTGCCAGCTTGGTTGGGAGTGGCTGAGGCTGTTTATAGCCAGAGACCACCAACTCACTGGTGACATCTATGCCCACTAGAACCTTAAAATCAAGATGGAGGAAGTGGAGTGGCAATTGTGAAACCACTCACTGCTAGTGTTGCATTGCCAACTTGCTACAGTCAAGTTCATCCTAACACACTTCCTGTTGCTGCCTACAGATCAACGAGAGATAATAAATAGTTTTGATATATATATATTTTTAATTGACTTGCTTCTTTATGCTACCCATCTTCCACTGAGTTGGTCAGAACTCTCTCACTTACTCCATTACTTCAGCCATTAATTCCATCAATCATCACTTCAGTCTCAGTAAAGCTAAAAGTGAAGACAGAACTTATACTGCCAACAAGACAGTATGTAACCAGGTCTCAATACTTCCAACAAGACAGTATGTAACCAGGTCTCAATACTTCCAAGACAGTATGTAACCAGGTCTCAATACTGCCAACAAGACAGTATGTAACCAGGTCTCAATACTGCCAACAAGACAGTATGTAACCAGGTCTCAATACTTCCAACAAGACAGTATGTAACCAGGTCTCAATACTTCCAACAAGACAGTATGTAACCAGGTCTCAATACTGCCAACAAGACAGTATGTAACCAGGTCTCAATACTGCCAACAAGACAGTATGTAACCAGGTCTCAATACTGCCAACAAGGCAGTATGTAACCAGGTCTCAATACTTCCAACAAGACAGTATGTAACCAGGTCTCAATACTGCCAACAAGACAGTATGTAACCAGGTCTCAATACTTCCAACAAGACAGTATGTAACCAGGTCTCAATACTTCCAACAAGACAGTATATAACCAGGTCTCAATACTTCCAAGACAGTACAGGTCTCAATACTGCCAACAAGACAGTATGTAACCAGGTCTCAATACTTCCAACAAGAAGTATGTAACAAGGTCTCAATACTTCCAACAAGACAGTATGTAACCAGGTCTCAATACTGCCAACAAGACAGTATGTAACCAGGTCTCAATACTTCCAACAAGACAGTATGTAACCAGGTCTCAATACTGCCAACAAGACAGTATGTAACCAGGTCTCAATACTTCCAACAAGACAGTATGTAAGCAGGTCTCAATACTTCCAAGACAGTATGTAACCAGGTCTCAATACTGCCAACAAGACAGTATGTAACCAGGTCTCAATACTGCCAACAAGACAGTATGTAACCAGGTCTCAATACTGCCAACAAGACAGTATGTAACCAGGTCTCAATACTGCCAACAAGACAGTATGTAACCAGGTCTCAATACTGCCAACAAGACAGTATGTAACCAGGTCTCAATAGTGCCAACAAGACAGTATGTAACCAGGTCTCAATACTGCCAACAAGACAGTATGTAACCAGGTCTCAATAGTGCCAACAAGACAGTATGTAACCAGGTCTCAATACTGCCAACAAGACAGTATGTAACCAGGTCTCAATACTGCCAACAAGAAGTGTGTAACCAGGTTGGTTCCAGGGATGAGGCTGAAGGGACTTAATTGGAGTCAGTTATAATTATGTCGGTGTATATGGCTTGAATTCATGTGGTGCTGGACCCCTGGCAGCAGTCATCCTCCTTGCCAGTAATGTGATGGTAGCTAACAAAGTTTCATTTGGGCAGGGGTGCAAAAGCCAGAACCTCCCCCCCCCCCCCGCACACACACCTTGGAATTAATACAGGTATTGCGGGTATTGCAAACAAAGAGCATTTTACTCAGTTCAGATAGCAATTTTTTAATTCTTTAAGATCACGTCTTCGACTGGAAATCACTATGGCTATTACAAAAAGACTAGCTTCAAAGGTGAGTTTTCATCAACTTCATTTGAGAGAACTTCTTTTATAGAGAAACAGCAGAAACAGGCAGAGAAAGAATGATGACTGCAAGTAGGTTGAAGATGGGAAGCACAGTTTTCAATATTTCATTGAAACTACAACTTTGTGTGCTTTCATTGAGTTGCTTGCTCATGCAGCTTCTGGCAAAAGGTTTTCCCCTCAGTGCTAATATCAGAGGGCAGGTTTAAGTTTATTCACCATGTAAGATCTTTGCTGGCCAATTCCTGACATTGCACAGAGTGGGCTAAGAACTCTTTTTCAACAATAGGAACAGTCAATGCTTGGCTTGGATGGAAGATGCTCATTGCTGCCATTGCTTCTTCAGATGAGGAGAAATGACTTTAAATGGAAAACTGATGAATGGCCTAGCTATATTTGTCATTCTGGAATGATTTCATGTCTGCAGGAGAAATTTTTATTCTGGTTGCTTCTTACAATTTATCTCTAGAAGTTACAGTGCCCAACTTGTTGTAGGCAAAAACTACATTATTCACTGCGTGTGAAGGGTTTTGCATCAAGACTGGATGCGATGACAACCAGGTTTTCTGCACGACAGATTTTACTGTATTTCACCACTTGTGGAAGTGTGTAGCTAGTCAAGCAAGAACATTGCTGTACTTGTGGTTGGCCTGTTAAGGGATTTGTTAAGTCCCAATGCTTCTGGCTCATGTGTAGCTACTGTACCAAAGACCTGACCCAGAGCATCATAATTGCTAGCCTACATCTCATCACACTTCTCCTGCCAGCCACCAGTAGTTCCAGTTCAGTCATTTGTGCCCAGGGAAACTCCCTAGGAAATTCCCTGGGAAAATCCCTGCTCTCTCGCTGGAATTTCCCTGGGGAAATTTCCTGAAGCCAGAAACCAGCTTCAATACTGATAATGAATCCACTAACAGTAACAGATATGTGGCTTATCATATTAATAAGCCACATATCTTATACAACTGTTCTATCAACCTAGCTCAATGCAAGGAGGTGCAACTACATGTATAGTGAACATGAACTGATGCTCAACCTCCACTGCATGCAGAATTCAAACACATTCTGGTACATACATACTGTATATTATACAAGTACCTGATACCATGTTATGTTTTTATGGCTTCAGTGGCAGGGTTCAGAGGTGAACTTACATTCGGGTAGCTTGGATATACCCCTTACCTCGTTAGGTGGAAAATGTTACTTGAAGACACTTGACTGTGTCCTGCTGGTAAAGGGTGATAGCTACAACAAGAAAAGAAATAGCACATGAACAGAAAGAAGGGCCATGTCTAGTCGAGGTAACCATGGATAAACTTTCATATAGAGCTGAAGTTGGACTTTAGGGGATACCTCAGAAGGCCTGGCAAGGCACTTACAACTTGCTACACAAAGTTATTGATTGATGATATGTCCTCAACCTCCTTTCCGTTTAATAGGCAGCTCTACATTTTAACAATGACATTGCAGTGAGTAGCTAGTGTTCTGGCAATATCTAATGATATGTTCTCACGTCTAATATTAGGGTTGAGCAGCACAGCAACAAGATATCAGACGAGTCTATCTAATGGCCTGTGATGTTAATTTCTAGCTCTTCTCTGTTACCACATACGTCTCTGTAGGAAGGCAAGCAGCGTACTCTCCAGGCTGATCTTGTATATACATCATGTCTAATAATATTTTTAAAAGACCGTTTCTCCCTCGTACCTCTCCAGGTATAATTATCTTGTACTCCTCCTGACTCCAGATGCCTGGGGTGGTATATAACACATGTACATGCAAGCACATGCATACACAAAATAGTGAATGGTGTAGGACTTTGTTCTATACCGAGACAGCAGCATGGTGGAGTGAGCTGGATTTCCTTTCTGAGCTCCACATTGCCTGTGAAACGAGTTTTTGACACTGCAATGGAAGCACAATTCTGCAAGAGAAATATTCCATCAGCCCCGTCATCAGCCCTGTCTTTAATCAAAGGTTTGTAGTCTAGGTGACCCCAATGCATATGCACCTTGACCCCCATGTGATCTGGAGATACTCCATACCTGATCAGACCAATGGGATAGGAAACTTTCCAAGATGTCTACTCCTGCATTCCAATAAAGTCAAACATGACATCTTGGAGCTGCTGCTCAACAGACTTTGCCTTCTCGGATACTGAGAGCAGTGATGAAGGTACTAGATGGATTGGAGATGATGCCATTCACCCTAAGATGGTTGATCTCAAGGGAGCCCTGAATTTCACCACAGTGTTGGCCATTTGATGCACAATCTAGTGTTATCTGGTTTATAATGTAGACATCAATATTCATTATAAAGTTAGTGGCGAGAGTTAAATAACATGATCAAAACTCTGTATGACAATAATTATAATGGATTTTTTATGCAGTGCATGTAGATACAGTATATCACATCCACAACTGCCTATAATGACATTGCTGTTATGTACCTCAGAAAGAGATTAATCAGAGAATTGGAGCATGGAATGTATAGTCGTGTTGAATTCTATGAACATGTTCTAGCAATAAACTTGTTATTCTACACGAGAAATCCTTTTCTGGATTTCCAAGAAATAACCAAACTGGCGTATATAGCAGTATTATAATAATCATAATCTTATGGCGCACAAGTCACTACAGTTTTGCTCTGGCAACCATCTACCCTCAAATATTAATCATGTCGATCATTTTGGTATAGAGATCTTTCTTTTCTTGACTCAACCTTGCCTGGTACGTCAAAATGATGTCAGGACTTGGATGAAGTGCCAGTTCCATCACAAATGGACCATCAAGAATGTTGGCAGGAGGAAGCTCAAGAAATGGAGAATGGAGCATCAAATTCAGACTGCACACATTGCGGTACAGACTCTGCCACTCCAGCAAGGCATGATAGACCTTGATCCACATGGGATCTGTGAAGAGGATTGGGACAGACTTCCCTCGATCCTCTCCAGAGCTAAAGAAGAAGTTGAGGACGAGAGCCTTGATGAGCTGGTCAGGGTGTGGCAGGTGCTCGGATTGCAGGAGACTTTTGGCCCAATAGTGAGTAGCAAGGCCTGCCAACACATACACTTGATCTAAGTCCTTCTCAAACCGTGATAGCATATCAGCTGGTGATTGAAGTATTTCACACATGGCACGCTTGGCTAGTTCCTCTCTTTCTGTGTCATCTAAGTCTAAGATCTTGTCAACAGAAAGTTCTTGATATCTGTCATGCACTAGGACACTATAAGGTTTGTATCCCCATGGTGGGCTCTCACTGCGATAATACTCTGTGACACACCTCCTGAACTTACGACTCATCAAGCTGGACACTAGTCCATACATCACTTGTCGGATTGGTAGCCCAAGCATGGGCACTGGACGTTGTTCAGGATCTCCCACGGTTTGTTCAAGAGTGCATTCTCCAAGAACAAATGCATTTATGATAAGCACAGGATAGTCTCCCACTCGGTGCTGTTGCAATATTTGTGACAAATCACAATCTCCAGAGCATTTGATTGTCGAGGTTGTCAGCAGAGTATCCATGCTGATAGTGCAAGAAGATAAGTCGAACAGTTCATGTGCAGTTTGACAATTCTTGGCAAGAGCTTGGCACTGGCGACCAAAACTCAATGACGTCAGCCTTCGTTGAAAGTCAAGGAAAGATTTGATGTTTCTATCTTTGAGGAAGTTAACAATAGCAAAAATTGGTGACCTTCCTTGTAGCTCTATACCGGAATTCTTGGAACGAGCTGTTATCTCTCCTCTAATACGGCCATGATAAAGGTAAGGAAGAGATGATTCTGACCAAGTCCCCATGATTGCGACTATGACAAAAATGAGGTTGGGATTGAACAGTTGCAGAAAAGTAACCAGCTCCGTCTGCTTGTAAATAGTGGCCTTGCAAGCAATGGTGTCAAGATGCTTGATAATGATCACACCCTCAGCAATGCCACTCACACAGTAGATGGTGCTATTGGTAAGCACAGGACAGCAATAGTGGTTAGCCAGACCCACAATAGTGCTGTGTGCCTTTCCGTCTGCTATGAACAGAGCTAAGTCCAATTCTTTAAGAGAACGGTTGTACACTTGTCTTGCAAGCAGAGGTAGATGGTGTGAAACATCCACAGAAGGATCTGTATGATGTTCTTTCAACTCCTCTGGCATTACACTTATGGATCTGTCCCTCCTGTAGATCGTGTCATGAAGATAGGTCTTAGAGCCGCCTCCGTCCAAAACAACTATAGGCTCAACTCCTGCCTTTGTCAGTGCTTCAAAGTAGTCCATTGTAACTTTGTGTTGGTCTGCATAGCATCCACCACTCCCCCACTCCAGCTTGTGAACATCATAGAGGTCGTGGAGCACACCATAGCCATCAACAATCAGTTTACCTTGAATTGAGACTTCTTTTGTGCAAACTCTGTCCTTGTTTTTATTGATTAGCCGCAAAAGTCCTTTGACGCCCATTTCTTTGCAAAAGTGTAGGATCCCCGATCTCTAGCTCTAGTTATATACCCCAATACATGCGCGCGCAGGGATTCCGCCCATTGTCACGAGCGATTGGAAATCATTTTCCAACCGCGCGCTTGACGAAAAAAGTCGTTATACAGTTAGCCACTGGGCTAATTTCAGCTCTCTAGCACTTGGCAATCTGGAGATATTTATGCCAAAATAAATCAGGCACTCTGGTTTTGAGATATATACCACCACTTTAGCTCCAGTATAACTTGGGTATAATTATACCTATGTTTTAGTATCAAAAGATTTAGTTTGTGGAATCAGTTAATTTAAAAGTGCACATCTGGCAGCTCTTAGTGTATTTCTAGTTTAGTCCCAGGGAAAAAACCCTGCTCCTGGGCAGTTGTGAGGATGTTATGTGGAGGGAGATAATTCTGCTCATGGGCAGCTGTGAGGATGTTATGTGGAGGGAGATAACTCTGCTCCTGGGCAGTTGTGAGGATGTTATGTGGAGGGAGATAGCTCTGCTCATGGGCAGCTGTTAGGATGTCATGTGGAGGGAGATAACTCTGCTCATGGGCAGCTGTGAGGATGTTATGTGGAGGGAGAAGATAACTCTGCTCCTGGGCAGTTGTGAGGATGTTATGTGGAGGGAGATAACTCTGCTCCTGGGCAGCTGTTAGGATGCTATGTGGAGGGAAATAGCTCTGATCAATGGGCAGCTGTGAGGATGTTATGTGGAGGGAGACAACTCTGGCCTAAATTTCTTGTTAATACGTTTAAACAAGTTTAACGTGCCCCTTTTTTCTCTTGTGGTTACCACTTTATAACTCCATAGAATCCGTAAACTTCATGATGTAGACTTGATATATAGCTCAAAAGATAGATCTATCTTTGTGCTCTCTGTTGATAGTAAAATATGTATTCGTA
This sequence comes from Cladorhizidae sp. MBARI D1340-BT2, assembly GCA_028752905.1. Lineage (NCBI taxonomy): Eukaryota > Metazoa > Porifera > Demospongiae > Poecilosclerida > Cladorhizidae > Cladorhizidae sp. MBARI D1340-BT2. The sequence goes on along the minus strand of JAQNBH010000017.1, from coordinate 42,759,961 downwards.
AGTATAACTCGTGTACTTTCAGACAACCTCTACAGCTACTGTCCATCGATTGCATGGGGAAAGGGAGCGTCTATTGGAAACTGTGCTGTCTTTTTTTTGTCAAACCCACTGATATTCAAAAACATTCAAAAGGCTTGAATCCTGCACTTGCCTAATGAAGATTTATTTGTAAGTGATAGTACTGCAGCTTTACTTATTGAGTTGACAGGAAATGAGGGTGGCTCTGTTAGCAAATTTTACAGTGAATTTGTTAGCTTCTGTATGAGAGAGCAGTTGAAATATTTTAACTTTTCTTCTGATATTTTTAACACCCTATCCTTTCTCAACCCAGTTCTTTGTCAGGATATACCTCAGTCAAGTTTTGACTCCATTGGATCTACTTTTTTCAATTTGTTCGACAAGGCCCTGGTGAAATTGGACATCATGAGTTAGTGATCAATGATCTCACTGACAATTAGGACAGAGCGTGATGCTGTAAGTTCTGGCTTACTGTTCTCAAACACCAATGGGTGATTTCAAATATGCGAATCTGAGCAAACTAAGATCTGGAGCCATTGACAAAACCTTCATTAAATGCAGATAGCAAACGAGTTTTCAGCTTGGTTCATAGGATATAAAGACAGACTACTGTCCTTCTCCAAGAGTGACTGTGTCAGTAATTGGTTGCCTGTCACTAACAATACAGCATCATGTTGCAAGGCATGTGAGTTTGACCAGTCATTAATGTCAGAGGCAAAGACTAGCACATGACAAAGGAATCTCTCCTTTATTCAATAAATGATAACGATCTTTTTTAAATGCTTTTTGATGTAATAGTAGTGTGTGTGTTAATGGAATGAAATATGAAATGAATTTTTTTTATCACACCAGAAAGGATTCGCAATACAAAAAAATTGAGAAGTTGTACTCACTGAAACTGTTTTCTCTTACAATAACCTCCTCAATAATCAACTTCAAATTGTATTTTCTCGACATTTCGGCTAGATGCACTAGCCTTCATCAGATGCTAAGACTCGCGTGAGCCTGCTATAATTATCCCGGTAGCTATATAGCTATCCACCACATGCTACCAGCACACATTTTCAGCATGTGAACCAGCACACACGTCCAACACATGAACCAGAACATGCGTCTAGCACGTAAATTGGATGTAAAATTGCTAGCTGCCTCTACAAAACAATCAGGTTTATGGTTGTCTGCTCCTCCGATCTCATCTCTAGGCCTTTGCATGGACGACAACACCATCCGTATTGCTGTGGGTCTTCGCCTAGGTACTCCTTTGTGTAGGCCACATGCGTGTCAGCACTGTGAGGCTGCTGTTGACCAATTCGCTACCCATGGTCTTAGCTGCCGTCACAGTGTGGGCTGCCATTTTTGTCATGCTGCCATCAATGACATTGTTTGTACACAGGTCTTTAGCTTCGGCAAAAATACCCTCGAAACTGGTCCGTGGAAGTGTGGGAAAATGTTGGTGTGGGATACCACTTGCATTGACACTTTCTCTCCCTCCTATAGTAGTGCCTCCACAGTGGCATGAGCAGTAGCGGCTTTGGCTGAGGAAAGAAAGAGAGAGAAGTATACCATAAAAATCACTCCTTTGTTCCTGTAGCAATTGAAACTTCAGGTGTGTTTGGATCACAGAGTTTACTCTTTCTAAGGGATTTGGGGCAGCGTCTCTTTCAAGCGACTGCAGAGAAGAACTCCCTTCACCACCTCCTGCACAGGCTTTCTGTTGTGGTGCAGAGAGGTAATGCAGTTTCGGTTGCGGGGACCACAGATACTTGGATTTAGACCCTGAAAACATTTTCTTTTAATTATATAATAATAATAATAATAATAATAATAATAATAATAATAATAATAATAATAATAATAATAATAATAATAATATTAATAATAATTAATAATAATAATAATAATAATAATAATAATAATAATAATAATAATAATAATAATAATAATAATAATAATAATAATAATAATAATAATAATAATAATAATAATAATATTAATAATAATAATAATAATAATTAATAATAATAATATTAATAATAATAATTAATAATAATAATAATAATAATAATAATAATAATAATAATAATAATAATAATAATAACAACAACAACAACAACAACAACAACAACAACAACAATAATAATAACAACAACAATAATAATTAAAATATATATATAATACAAACCTAAAATTAATGTAACACATTAAAATAATAAATAAAAATTCCTTTAAAAAATAAATAATAATAAATAAATAAATTAAAAAATACCCTTCGTCGGCTAGTGGTCAAGGTAGCTGGGAATGTGATAAGCGACATGGCATTCCTGCTAGCACCCAGGCAACTGGGTTTTAGAATCAGTTGGGGGGGGGGGAAGCAGCTGTTCATACCCCAGGCAGTTTCTTAACATCCTGCAACCTAACCCCATGCAGTAGTAAAGTTTGACATCAAAAACGCTTTCAATTCCGTATGCAGAGACAAGATGTTGGAAGCTCTATACCTTAGCACATGTTATCTACCCTATTCTGTATACTCATCACCATCCTCCTTGTTCTGGGGTGACGTCCTTGCAATCAGCAGAAGGGGTATAGCAGGGGAATCCCCTTTGCCCTCTTCTTTCACTCCATCCTAACTGTGCTCAGCTGTCATCGGAGTTGTGTGTAATATTTCTAGATTACTTTACTCTGGGGGGCTCAATGGAGTCATGATCTAGAGCTCATTAAACAAACTGAAAAGATTGGGTTAATTTTGACAGCAAATCTGAGATCATTTGCCATGATGCAGTTTCGAGAGGAACCATCTTATGCTCTCTCCCAGGAGCTCATGTGGTTGATCCCTCTGATGCCTGTCTCCTGGGTTAGTTTGGATTATTTCCCAACTGTTCTTAGGGAGAAAATCAGTGCCATTGAGGTCATGGGGGGTAGACTCAGGTTCGTTTCTGCTCAAGATGCCTTAAAATCCTGCATTTTCTATCCTTAAGCTTCTACACACCCTCAGGACTTCTCCATGTTTTCTCTCTCCTGCCCTGATAGATTATGATGAGAGTCTCCAGTCAATTGTGAGTGGTATCACTAACATTAATTTCACTGAAGGATTCAAAAATTGCATTTTTCACACACACACACACACACCACATGCATGCATGCACGCACACACACCACGCGCATGCATGCACACACACACACCACATGCACGCATGCACGCACACACACCATGCGCACACACACACAACACGTGCACACATGCATGCACACACAACACGCGCACGCATGCATGCACACACACCACGCACACGCACACACCCCCCTTTGGCCATTGCCATCATTTCCAGAATAATAAAGCCAAACTGAGCAAACTACTGGATCAGCACTGCACAGAGGCCTGCTTGTTATTTTGAGAAGGATTCCCTATGAAATAAATATCTTACATCTGTATAAAGCATCCAGGGTGTCCTGGACAGTCCAGGGATTTCACCCTCTTCACAATTCTGTCCGGGGTTCCAGGGAACAACTACCTTTGTCCAGGGATTTTAGCTGTATGGCCATAATAATATATTCACACGGTTATTTGTTGCATGTAAAAAGCTAATCATAAATGTGCCAAAGCACAAGACTTTTACCTTGTTAATATGACATCCAAAAACACTGCATGCAGCTGCATCGTGATCATTTGCCTTGGCCAGAATTTTATAGTCGGGCCAGCTTCACTTGGTGTAGTCCATGTGGTAGCCAGCTACTTCAACTGCAGACTTCAGCAGACTAGATTGTTGCATGCCTAAGGAGGATTAGCCACATGGCTAAATTGGAAGGCTTTTTTCCCTGATGAAGAAGTGTGTTATGTCAATGTCCTCATTGAGGCACATATGTGCTGGGATGTGACTCACACATGTGCTGGGGTGCGGCTCACACATGTGCCAGAGTGTGGCTCACACATGTGCCGGAGTGTGGCTCACACATGTGCTGGGGTGTGGCTCATACATGTGCTGGGGTGTGGCTCACACATGTGCTGGGGTGTGTCTCACACATGTGCCAGAGTGTGGCTCACACATGTGCTGGAGTGTGGCTCACACATGTGCCAGGGTGTGGCTCACACATGTGCCGGGGTGTGGCTCACACATGTACCAGGGTGTGGCTCACACATGTGCCAGGGTGTGGCTTACACATGTGCCGGAGTGTGGCTCACACATGTGCCAGAGTGTGGCTCATGCCGGGGTGGCTTACACATGTCCTGGGGTGTGGCTCACACAGTTGCCAGGTGTGGCTCACACATGTGCTGGAGTGTGGCTCACACATGTGCTGGAGTGTGACTCACATATGTGCCAGAATGTGGCTCACACATGTGCTAGAGTGTGGCTCACACACATGCCAGAGTGTGGCTCACACATGTGCCGGAGTGTGGCTCAGTTATTATTGATGCCTAGTCAAAATGTCGAGTGAGTAAATACAAGTGTAAGTCATTGTATCTACTTTGTCAACTGATAGCTCATTGGGATATATTTTTCCTTGCAACCTTCTCTATCATAAAGAGGTCATGGTAATTATACTTAATGACACCCCTCATCTTCTTCAACTTAACCTTCACTCAATTCCAATGTAAGCCAACCTGTTGTGCATTCACAGTCGCAGGTCCAACAAAATGCTGGTGAGTGATTGGGTGTGGAATGGTTGGCAAATTGTTACATACTTCCCACTTGGATGTAGGTTTCCAAATGGATGAATGCCAACCTGGTGTGTGAGTGATTGTGAGCAGCAATGTAGCTGCATCCCTGGCTGAACTATCAGTGCAGCTGCATCCCTGGCCAGACTATCAGTGCAGCTGCATTCCTTGGCTGGACTATTAGTGCAGCTGCATCCCTGGCCGGATGGACTATCAGTGCAGCTGCATCGCTGGCCGGACTTTCAGTGCAGCTGCATCTGGCTGGACTATCAGTGCAGCTGCATCCCTGGCTGGACTATCAGTGCAGCTGCATCCCTGGCTGGTCAGTGCAGCTGCATCCCTCACTGGACTATCAGTGCTGCATCTCTGGCTGGACTATGTGCAGCTGCATCCCTGTCCAAACTTTCAGTGCAGCTGCATCCCTCGCTGGACTTCAGTGCAGCTGCATCCCTGGCTGGACTATCAGTGTAGCTGCATCCCTGACTGGACTATCAGTGCAGCTGCATCCCTGGCTGGACTATCAGTGTAGCTGCATCCCTGACTGGACTATCAGTGCAGCTGCAACCCTGGCTGGACTACTATCAGTGCAGCTGCATCCCTCTGGACTATCAGTGCAGCTGCATCTCTGGCTGGACTATCAGTGCAGCTGCATTCCTGGCTGGACTATCAGTGCAGCTGCATCCCTGGCTGGACTATCAGTGCAGCTGCATCCCTGGCTGGACTATCAGTGCAGCTGCATCCCTCTGGACTATCAGTGCAGCTGCGTCCCTGGCTGGACTATCAGTACAGTTGCGTCCCTGGCTGGACTATCAGTGCAGCTGCATCCCTGGCTGGACTATCAGTGCAGCTGCATCCCTGGCTGGACTATCAGTGCAGCTGCATCTATGGCTGGACTATCAGTGCAGCCACATCCCTGGCTGGACTATAAGTGTAGCTGCATCACTGGCTGGACTATCAGTGCAGCTGCATCCCTCTGGACTATCAGTGCAGCTGCATCTCTGGCTGGACTATCAGTGCAGCTGCATCTCTGGCTGGACTATCAGTGCAGCTGCATCCCTGTCTGGACTATCAGTACAGCTGCGTCCCTGGCTGGACTATCAGTGCAGCTGCGTCCCTGGCTGGACTATCAGTGCAGCTGCGTCCCTGGCTGGACTAACAGTGCAGCTGCATCTCTGGCTGGACTATCAGTGCAGCTGCATCTCTGGCTGGACTATCAGTGCAGCTGCATCTCTGGCTGGACTATCAGTGCAGCTGCATCTCTGGCTGGACTATCAGTGCAGCTGCATCTCTGGCTGGACTATCAGTGCAGCCACATCCCTGGCTGGACTATCAGTGTAGCTGTATACATGGCTGGACTATCAGTGCAGCTGTATTCCTGGCTGGACTATCAGTGCAGCTGCATTCCTGGTTGGACTATCAGTACAGCTGACTATGACACTGTTATGAGCAAGGATAGCAACTTTTTTAGGACTCCAAAATCAAAAAAGGGGCTCCCAGACTCCCCTAGCCCCTAGATAGAGCAGCTTGCTATGCACACTCTCCACCCCACCCCCCAACCACCCCGACACGCACACACGCACACTTAGGGTAGATTCCTGAAAGCACCCCTGCATAACACTTGATGAATGAATAGGAGTAATATGACAATTGCCTTTGCTATATAACCCTTTCAGTAAAAGATATATTGCATAATTCAGACATAGTACATCAAATGAAATTGAATATGTAACCAACAGATGAAACAAAGTAAATGACTGAGGGCCCTAGATCAGTGAGGTACCTACTTACTTAGTACATAGTCCCACAGAGCTTGGGCAGGGGCAGCAAAGACAAGGAGAGTCAAGCAAACAAGATATATATAGTGACTGATAAGTATTGATTAGGGGGCACAGAGTTGAGTCAATTACAGCATGTTCCATGGTCTACCATTGCTAGGCAACTCCAGGTCATCTCTAGCTCCGAACATGCGCAGAAGCATGCAATTACCACTTTCCCACCAACATCAAATGTTTGATGCTACAAGAGCTCAGGTAGGATTTTAAAACCCAGCCATGGTCTTGGTAAGTGAGTGACCAAGGGCCCTAATTTCCATGTAGAGTGAACACTTTTAGCATCTACGTCATAATTGATGATTGTGTTTCTCACTCTTTCTCCTCTTAACTCCTACTAACTCCTGCTAACTCCAGTTATTGATTTCTGTGGGTTTTTTTTGCACTGCTTTCATTCCTTTTTCTGATAATTAAAGTCTACATTATGTGGTTTCCATTGTCCAAATCTGGAGACCACCCCTCCAATAAATGTGGCAATATGTGATAAAAGATAAAAAAGAAATATTTGAATTAAAAAAGGCACAAAAAAAAAAGAAGAAATCAGACAAAAAATAACGAGAAAAACAATTTTCTTGTTATCTAATGAGTCCTGTCGTGGCCCCATACTGACTGACCAACCACAGACCCCATGTTCCCTCTTGGTATATATATATTACAGAGAGACGCTGAAGAAGGTACACCATCGACTTCACCTCTCCAGTACATTACTATAATTAATGCTGAGTCCCTTGGGACCATCAGACTGTCACAGAGTGCAATACAAAAATAAATGTAATTTTTTTAAAGTAATGACAATAAAGTTGACTTGTGCTGTAATAAACACGTTAATGTTCAATGTTGTGAATGAGTTGTACTGCTTGATTGTGCTGGAGTGAGGGGGGGCCATATATCAGTCCCTTCCTCCTCTGCTAACGCTTCACTATACATGCGAAATGCACCCACACACTTCCACCATTAATCAATGCAGAGCTGACAGAACCAAATACCTGAGGGAAATTTAATCAATGCGAGGTACCTTACTGTAGCGCGGGGCCTGGACTTCGGCTGGGCGCCACGCCAATTTCTGCGGGAATATACCGCGAGTGCGAGTAACTAGGCAGGAATTTGGCGTGACAGGCTGTCGATACTTTATCAGCGAAACCTTCATCTGGGTGAATAGACACAGCTTGCGCTATATGTTGGCAGAGGCACGAACAAGTAAATGGAGGTAGCCTTGGCATGTAAAGTAGTTGGTGCAGTCGTAGGCTTAATATCCCTGGCCTTGTGGTGGAAGCTGTCTGGGGATATGGCGACCTGGATTCAACTGTTGTGGTTTAGGTCTGACAAAAGACTCCCGCCAGTGGGGGGTAGCTGGTTACCATGGCTGGGTTGTGCACTCAGCTTTGGAAAACAACCTCTGAACTACATTAATGAGACCCACAAGAAGGTATGTAGACAGGCTGTAGTAAATAATATACAGCATTATATATTTACCCTCAGCTGTGCATACTCCCACTTGGCTGATATACAGTATTATATATTTACACTCAGCTCCCACTAGTCTGTAGTAAATAATATACAGCATTATATATTAACCCTCAGCTGTGCATACTCCCACTAGTCTGTAGTAAATAATATACAGCATTATATATTTACCCTCAGCTGTGCATACCCCCACTTGACTGTAGTAAATAATATACATCATTATATATTTACCATCAGCTATGCATACTCCCACTAGTCTGTAGTAAATAATATCATTATATATTTACCATCAGCTATGCATACTCCCACTAGTCTGTAGTAAATAATATCATTATATATTTACCATCAGCTGTGCATACTCCCACTTGGCTGTATTAAATAATATACAGCATTATATATTAACCCTCAGCTGTGCATACTCCCACTAGTCTGTAGTAAATAATATACAGCATTATATATTTACCCTCAGCTGTGCATACTCCCACTTGGCTGTAGTAAATAATATACAGCATTATATATTTACCCTCAGCTGTGCATACTCCCACTAGTCTGTAGTAAATAATATCATTATATATTTACCCTCAGCTGTGCATACTCCCACTTGGCTGTAGTAAATAATATACAGCATTATATATTTACCCTCAGCTGTGCATACTCCCACTAGTCTGCAGTAAATAATATACAGCATTATATATTTACCCTCAGCTGTGCATACTCCCACTAGTCTGCAGTAAATAATATACAGCATTATATATTTACCCTCAGCTGTGCATACTCCCACTAGTCTGCAGTAAATAATATACAGCATTATATATTTACCCTCAGCTGTGCATACTCCCACTAGTCTGCAGTAAATAATATACAGCATTATATATTAACCCTCAGCTGTGCTTACTCCCACTTGGCTGTAGTAAATAACATACAGCATTATATATTTACCCTCAACCTATTGAGTTTTAGAAAAATGAGGGGGGGGAGTCTGCCCCTGCTACTAAATCACGTGATATTTTCCATAAAGCTATATAACTTTTTCTGGTTAGTTGATTTGCCTGTGGTTTATATCAGTTGAAGGTATAAAAATGAATGCTACACATCACAGTGTATTGAAAGCTTTAAAGTTAAGGCTACTCTACAACCCAGCATATTCGTTGGCGCTAGAATGCGACTATTGTTGAGTAGGGCTTCCTCTAGATGCGATAATAATTTCAGGCTAGCACCTTACAATCAGGAACCACCACTTCAACCATTTCAGGCACTCAGAGTTTGAGGTACTTCCACTTTGGCTGCATGTTATTTATACCTATGCACCTTTTTTGATGCTAAAAGAGAGCACACAGAGCATTAGAGCTATATAAAAGTGTGCAGAATGTATGGAGCTCCAAAGTCATAACCACAAGGTTATGAAACCAAGTTTTCCAGACCCTGTCCCTCCTTATTTTAACTGGTATATTGTCACTCGTTTGTGTCTTCTACGAGCACTTTTCCTGGTACTATAGGCAAGGTCGAGTCTCTACTCCAATCAATATAGTAGGCTAAATGCAGGGTCAAATATATGTCTTTCATTCTATGTATGATCCCTCCCCTACCTGTATCTGCCCCTCCCCTGCCTGTGTCTGGTTCCTCCTACTTCCTACGTCCTCTTGTGTATCTATCAGTTAGGAGAGATTTTCACACTCCAAGTGGTAGGCAAGACGATGACCTTTGTAATGGAGCCAAACTTCTACAATACATTCTTCACCTCCACCTCGGTCGACTTCGAAGCTGCTATAGTGCCAGTTTGCAAGCGAGTCGGTATGCGGTATATAACAAAAAATTGCTTTTGAAATTGTATTGCAATTGTTTGCTTGTTTTTTAATAAAAGGTCATCTAAATATTTGTCTTCTACTTGGGGAGCTCTATTTGGTTTCCTTTCTTTCTTGATAGTTCAATTTAAACATATATGTCATCAGTGCTGAAGGGGCACAAAACCTCCCCTCTTTTGCTTCCCTTACTCAGCTTGACTACCTATATATGCTCACTGCAGCAATAGTCTCCACATTAGATTACATAATGAGGCAGTCTAGAGCTGGGGAGTGATCTCTTGTTTCTTTATCAAGAAAATTAATTGCATTTTGTAGAGCAGGAAGAGGAAGATAGAAAATGCTTTGGTCCAACATGAACACTTCCTATCAACACTATGGACAGCTTAGGTAGCAATTTATGTCCCAATGAATTTTCTGAATATTTTGACAATTTTCCAACTGACACCTGCAAGTACTGAACAAGCTTTAAAGTTGATTAAAAGTGTTAGGAGATTTACTAATGGCCAAGAGCAATTGAGATCTCTGTTTATGTTATATGCCTACAAAGATCTTCTGCTGGACTCAGACACAGTGATCTACTTTTTAATCCTTTGTGAATCATTATTGATATTCGCACTCATAACTTACATGTTTCAGTTGGTAAGATATATTTTACATAATTATATACTTGAAATTAACCACACATCTATTTGCATGAAAGAAAAATTAATCACCAAGGAGGTAGTAGGTGTGAGGAAAATAATGCAACAAACAAAGTGCTGTTCTCATCTGACTGGCAAGTTCCAACTGCTTGTGGATCACACTGAAAATACTTCAGCTCACTTGAACTCCATGGTTACTTCTTCATCCCGAATATACCTTGAGAGGTTGAAATGTATTTTTCTTTTAAAAGAAAGCCCAAATCTCTTTTCAATGGGTGTGGCCCATTTATTTGCCCCACCCCTTTTATTTCTTGGATCCACTCCTGATTATTTGACTGGATTTGCTAAAACTTGTCAAACTTGTCTAAATGTGTGGAACAGATTTATAATAATCAACTTGACATTTACTCCCTCAATGTTTCGGCAGATGCTCTAGCCTTCACCAAGAAAAAAAACTGATGAAGGCTAGAGCATCGAGCAAATTTCAAGAAAGTCATTGTATTTCAACTGAGAGTTCATTGAGAATTATTTAGATATAGGCAGTTTTGTTTGTCAAAATTTATCAAAAACATTTGCTTCCTAAACCTGTAGCAGTTATAAGCTTAGGTGTACCAGTGCTCTCAACTAAGGACCTGAATGATGGGATGCACCGACCATCATCTTGAGCAAAGTTAGTAGTATATGGCTTCACCTCGGCAGTGTACAGCTTCAACTTATACGCTAGCATCCTACAATGCATTTGAAATGCAGGTACTCCACTAATTAATTTTTGATTGCTTGCTGGAGGGAAACTTTGTACATATGTCATAACTGAATAACATACGGCTTTCCCCAAATCTATATAGTCACATACACATGCCATCAAAGCTGGTTGTTATGTATGGCACGCATTGCATTTAGTCAGCAAGAAAATGGCTGCACAATACTGAATGTGATGTGAATTAATTTCTTATAGCCAACTAGGCTAGCTAGAAGGTGGTGGAAGGTTGAACTGTTGCAGAGCAGAGCCTGGAGAGAGTCATGTGGACATCACATATATAATTTTTCTGGTCTCGAGAAATGGAAGAAATGATTCTTACCAATAGTGAATAAAGCTAACAGGAAAGTAAGTGCTTAACAAAAAGTGGTTGCTTAAAACAAAAAGTGGGAGCTTAACAAAAAGTGAGTGCTTAACAAAAAGTGAGTGCTTAACAAAAGTGGGTTGTTTTTAATTAACAACCAGCTTTCACAATAAACACTTCACCTCATACTCCATGGCAATGAGTTCAGCAGTAAGCAAATGCAATTTATGTGCAACTCTTGTGATTCCAATAGCTGGAATCTCTCCTCGGTCCTTTTCCTCTCGCTTCCTCCAGTGTGCCGACCTAGTCAAGGGTCGTCTCTCTACTGACACTGGTGTGCTATGCACTGCTTTGTGCAAAGAGTACTACCAGGAGCTCAGCAGCTATGGCCAGTGTGGGGAGAAAGACCTCATGGACTTTGTGCGGGATGTCATGTTTGGCAGTGTGGTGAGAAAGCTCTTTGGTCCGGATAATGTTCCAGCCAGCAAAGTGAGTGAAAGTCCAGTCTCCACATGCAACATCTATTCTTAATGTTCATCGTTGTCTTTGTTCAGTTGTTGTTGTTGCAGCTGCTGCTGCTATTCTTATTGTTTCTGCTTCTGCTACTATTGTTGTTGTTATTGTTTTGCTGTTTATTATTTAGGAAGACATGCGTTCTTTGATGATGGACTTCATTAAATATGATAGGGACTTTGAATATGGTGCCGAGTTGCCGGGAATACTGCTCCCGTTGGTCTTACATATGCACACATATTGATGCAGCACTCACTTCATTTGTTGTACAGGGAGTGGCAGAGGACAAAATCAAAGTTGTTGGCGATGTTTAAGATAATGGGCAAAAGAATCCGTGATCGTCACACCAAAGACAAGCAGGATTCCTCTTCCTCTCGTCCAGTTTTGGAGGAGATGTTGGTGTCCATTGTGGATTGGAAGAGCGTACAAAACTATTCACTCCTCTTTCTCTGGGCCTCACAGGGCAATGCCATCCCAGTGTGTTACATCATAACAGTATCATCACATACATGTTTGACATTTAACTTAGTCATCCTTTACCTGCTGCAGGTTGTGTTCTGGGCCCTATGTCTGATTCTCTCCCATCCTGAAAGTTGTCAGTTTGCACTTGAAGAGGTCCAAAATGTGTCATTATACACGCAAGGTATTGATTTAATGGAGAGGAATTAGTGAGAATACTTTTTCAATTCCTTCTCCATGTTTTGGAAGAAGCCTCCCTCTGGGAAGTTGAATGGAAATGTTTTTATCACCATTGCATACCATATCTCTGGTGTATCTATTTAAATATCTATGCTTCATATGTTCACCCATAACAATAGGAACGGTTCAATGCTTTAAAGTTTACATAATGAAGGAAATGTCATCTTTGTGAACAAGAGATCAAGGGGTTTGCTTGCAAATTCAAAGAAGAAAAACTGGCTGAATAGAGATGCACAGTTATTAGCTGTCAGGGCAAGGATGATGTTTCATTCCGACATCACTTGATTAATTAGCTATGGAGATGGAATGAGGTGGAATGTAACATCAATTCCTGTTTCACAATCTGTCTGCCCATTATGCTTCAGATCAGGTGGTGTGATTTTGGAAGCCAGTTAAATACTTACAATTCTCGATATTGTTAGAGCAATCCATCCAACTATGCTAGGATTTCTACATAGAAATAACTGAAGTGTATGTGTGCATGCACATGTATGTGTGTGTCCGTGTGTGCGTGTGCACGTATGTGTGTGTGTGTGCATGTATGTGTGTATCTGTGTGTGTGTGTTATGTGTGTATGTGTCTGTGTGCGTCCGACTGTGTATATGTGTGCATGTATGTCTGTCCCTCTGTGTGTTGTATGTGTGTCTCTCTGTGTGTTGTGTGTGTGTCTCTGTGTGTGTGTGTGTATGTGTCTGCATATGTGTGTGTGTCTGTGTGTGTGTGTGTGTTGCCTCTCCAATTAGCAAAAAAAAATTGTCTGTGCGATGCAAAAGAAAGAAGTGAATGAATATTGTGGGGCAGGCAAGGGGTACTGTGTGCTTCAGATAGATGCCTCTCATGGCATTATGGGTATTGCTTATGTCTTGATATTGATTAGATGGTGCATTTTGTCCAATGGAAGAAAGCAGTCTGAAGAAGATGACATACATTAAGAGGTAGGCATAAGATGAGTCGCTGCTTTGTCTGGCAGCTAAAGATGATGTTGTTGTGCATGTATTTACTGCACTGAAATCCTGGCATGGCCAACATTTAGATGAAATTATAGAGGCTTAATAAATGCACGAGTATAGAGTCTTGGTCGAGAGAGGATCATCAACCATAGGAAGCACTTTATATCACATATGACATGACATTGTGAAATGCTCTCCCCCCCACCCTAACCTTTTCAATGAAAAATGCAATTCAACATCACTAACGCTTTCTTTCTTAAGACTTGTGCAGTTGTTTAGCTTTACACTTAGTCATAGTAGTACGCAGACTTCCAGGAGTGGGTGGCATTCATGGAGGAGAAATCCACTTCCATTCCCGCATTATGCAAGTGTGTGCTTTATTAGAGCTAGTATCTGATATCTGGAGGTATGTGATGCTGAGGCAGCTATATATGCCTTCACTTGGAGCTCTGGAGGTGCATGCTGAGGCAGCTATATATGCTTTACTTGGAGCTCTGAAGGTGCATGCTGAGGCAGCTATATATGCTTCACTTGAAGCTATGGAGGTGCATGCTGAGGCAGCTTTATATGCTTTACTTGGAGCTCTGAAGGTGCGTGCTGAGGCAGCTATATATGCTTCACTTGGAGCTCTGAAGGTGCGTGCTGAGGCAGCTATATATGCTTCACTTGGAGCTCTGAAGGTGCATGCTGAGGCAGAGCTATATATGCTTTACTTGGAGCTCTGAAGGTGCATGCTGAGGCAGCTATATATGCCTTCACTTGGAGCTCTGGAGGTGCATGCTGAGGCAGCTATAATATTATATGCTTTACTTGGAGCTCTGAAGGTGCATGCTATGGCAGCTATATATGCTTCACTTGGAGCTCTGAAGGTGCATGCTGAGGCAGCTATATATGCTTTACTTGGAGCTATGGAGGTGCATGCTGAGGCAGCTATATATGCTTTACTTGGAGCTCTGAAGGTGCATGCTGAGGCAGCTATATATGCTTCACTTGGAGCTCTGAAGGTGCATGCTGAGGCAGCTATATATGCTTTACTTGGAGCTCAGAAGGTGCATGCTATGGCAGCTATATATGCTTCACTTGGAGCTCTGGAGGTGCATGCTGAGGCAGCTATATATGCTTTACTTGGAGCTCTGGAGGTGCATGCTGAGGCAGCTATATATGCTTTACTTGTAGCTCTGGAGGTGCATGCTATGGCAGCTATATATGCTTCACTTGGAGCTCTGAAGGTGCATGCTGAGGCAGCTATATATGCTTCACTTGGAGCTCTGAAGGTGCATGCTGAGGCAGCTATATATGCCTTCACTTGGAGCTCTGAAGGTGCATGCTGAGGCAGCTATATATGCTTTACTTGGAGTTGGAGGTGCATGCTGAGGCAGCTATATATGCTTTACTTGGAGCTCTGGAGGTGCATGCTGAGGCAGCTATATATGCTTCACTTGGAGCTCTGAGGTGCATGCTGAGGCAGCTATATATGCCTTCACTTGGAGTTCTGAAGGTGTATGCTGAGGCAGCTATATATGCTTTACTGGAGCTCTGGAGGTGCATGCTGAGGCAGCTATATATGCTTCACTTGGAGCTGTTGAGGTGCATGCTGAGGCAGCTATATATGCTTTACTTGGAGCTCTGGAGTTATATGGTTCTGTGATGGTTGTGCTTGATTAGGTAACTCGCAGTTCGGAGTGCAGCTATGGGCACTCATAACTGCAATTTTAACCTTTGACCGTGATAATTGTCTTTATGAATTCATGTTCACTCTGTGATGCCATGCACATGTGGCTATCTAGCAGACTCTTATCTCCCCAATACATTGCCTTAGATGTTTGCTGGAAGCTGTGAGGCTGTACGCTCCCGGGATCATCATCAGGAAAGTTGTGAAAACATTGAACATTGAAGTGAGGGAGTTTCTTTAGTCACATATCACATCTTCATTCCCTCTCCCTCCCAATCACTCCTCCCTCTCCCTTTCTCCTCTCTGCCTTTCCCACTCTCTGTCCCCTACCTCCTCCCTAACTTCCATAGAATTGCCTGGTTCCCGCTGGCCATCTTCTTGCACTCTCACCATATTGGAGCCACAGGAATGAAAAATATTTCCCAGATCCTGAGAAGTTTAAGCCAGTCAGTTAATATTCTTGTTGTTTTGTTATTATTATTACCATTTTTTCTAACTCCTGAGGATGGCTACTAATTTTGTTCGAACTTTGCCTTCTATGCCTGCAGTAGAAACCTAAGATTTGTGCTCTCTATGCCCGCAGCAGAAACCTAAGATTTGTGCTCTTTATGCCCGCAGGAGAAACCTAAGATTTGTGCTCTCTATGCCCGCAGTAGAAATTTAAGATTTGTGCTCTCTATACCTGCAGTAGAAACCTAAGATTTGTGCTCTCTATGCCCACAGTAGAAACTTAAGATTTGTGCTCTCTATGCCCGCAGTAGAAACTTAAGATTTGTGCTCTCTATGCCCGCAGTAGAAACCTAAAAGAAGATTTATAGTAACGATGTTTAAACCACCTCTGAGACCAAATTCAAAGCTGCCATTGGCCTGGGGCATCAGCCTCACTAGCAAACTGCTTGCATGGGCAAGCTTGCTGTAGCTAGTGCAGTTCTTTGATAACATCACAATGTCGTGGGATTTGTGAGCCATCCAACCATGCCAAGTGCCATGTGTTTTCTGGTAATGGTGGCTTCTAGCAATTTTTAGAGACAAACCCGAGGCCGTCATTGCCTCCTAATATTCTTGTAAAATATCTCGCACATTGGCTGTAAACTACCTACTGATAATCGATGCATGCTAGGAGGTATCTGCTGATAACCAATGATTATGCTATATAACAATGATCCAGTGGCGGCGGCGATGGTCCGGCCACTCCGGTTTTGGCCGGACCACTTTTGGTAACATGCTGCGCATGCGCGAATGATGCCCTTACCCAATTGTTTTGGACGGTCTGGCTGTGGCATGGCTTCGAGCTTTGGTGTAGCGTCTGAAGTGATCGATAACTTCCTGAAGTTCCCGGCCAACCGCCCGAATCCTTTGCCTTTCCGAAGAGAGCTTTTGGGAAGAAGAAGGTAAGGATAGATCTTGCCAAGCGAGCTGATTCCGTACCTGGTCTTGGCTACAATATAGTGAAGCCAGAGATTCTCTGCACTGCCACCTCTTCTGCAAAGCTGTTAAGGCTAAGCATATAACAGAGAAGCCAAGAGCTACCGATGCTGCTTTTGTAAGTTTAGCGACTTCCTCATAGATCTTTTAACTTAACTTTTAAAGTTTATAAGTACTATTCACTTATTTAGAATGCTTTATATTGTAGTTATCTCGGGGATTTACGAACTGGAAAGATACCACACTAGGTATCCACAGCATGAGAAAAGTCAGTGCCACCAGATAGCAGTTGAGAAGCTAATTACAGTGCCAACAACTACACGATATGTAGGTGAGATGCTCTCTAGTACTTTGGCCCAAGACAGAGCAAAAAATCGGGGCACTTCCTTCTAAAGGTTCTGAGCATAAACAAGGCAGGGATGTGGGATACATGGTCATGACAATCGTGGTGATGGAAATCTGTTTCAACTGATGAAGCTCATGAGTGGAGAGGACTCCAAGGGAATTGGGATCATGTAAAGAGTAAGACTCCGGAAGTCGAAAAATCCATGCGCGTCAATTGTTTTCGTGGTATATATTTTAAAACACACTTTTCCCTGCTTATCGTTAAATGCGTGCACCATGTAGAGTGAGTCCTTTAATTTTGATGGAGCATTCAGAAGGCATCAAGAAAGGATACTCTAAGTAAGTAACAAATCACCCTGGACAGAACAATATTCATTAACAGCAATACACAATAAAAAATTAACACAACTTCATATTAACACAACTTCATAAAACAACAAATGCATCATCGACTTTGAGACAAAAACAACAACAAAACAAATCATCAGAGGGCAAACTTATACTGGGTGTTTTGATTGCATGTAGGATGCTGCCAAAAACCTCAGCAGTTGTGTGGGCATTCCTCTCCCTCCACATAAATTCATCAAGGTATGGAGGAAGTTGACGATAAACCCCCTTCATCCTGTTAAACTTTATCTTCGCCTGCATTATTGATCAAATTATCTATATACTGTGTATATCTTGCGGTATAACTTACTCTATTCCAGTAGGATTCAACATTTTGATTATCGGACAGCTACAAAGGGCTGTTGAACAAACCTCCCGCAACCACTGATACACATAATCGCAGTTGGTCGACTGCACCATGCTTCACTTGCAGCAGCCAGTAACCTGGTAACTCTCTGTCCCACCAATATATTAGAAGAAGCCATGTCTGCAAACTCAGCATTGACTTTGAGAAGAAGCTCCCTTCAATAGGATATATTATCTATTATTAAATCTAAAAATATCGACATAGACATACAAACCATGACAAATCGACTTTACAGTTTTACACGCACGACACCCCCATGTAAACCCATCTTTCAGGCTGGACTTCTTACGGCTAACCATAGCAACTGTACACCAAGTAACAACACCAAACATTTCAGACATAATGTCATATTTCAAAGAATTGTCACCGACAAGGAATTAACTAGCTTTTGGCTAAACTTCTACTAGTTATGCCTGCTACGAATAGTACCAGTGAACGGTCATTTAGTGCAATGCGTCGTGTGAAGTCCTATTTGCGTTCAACAATGTCTCAGGAGAGATTGAACAGTTTAACGACATTGCAGATCTTACGGACAAAATTGTTCTAAACTAGAATTTGTCATTAAAAGTGAACGCAGACAACATGTATTTGGTACCTTTATTTAACTATTATTAGCTTTAAATGTGAAAATGAAAAATCTGTCACATTTTGACCACACCCAACCACACCCACATCCTGGCCTGACCACCTCAAAATTGGCGGAGCCACCCCTGCAATCGCTGATTGTGACTGATCCCAGTGGCAGTAAAAGTGTGATGTACGAGACATTAGTCACATGACATATCATTCATCACATGAAATGATATTTTTGCTGCAGGGGCGCTGGTCATCTGTAGATGTGGACAAGAATCAGTTCCCGCCTGGGTTCATAGCATTTGGTGGAGGGCGGTACCAGTGTCCTGGCAGGAGATTTGCTCTGATGGAGATGCAGTTGTTACTAGTGATGGTCCTCAACATGTTCAAGCTTGATCTCCAAGATCCTGTTCCTCAGCCTGTAAGTTAGTATGCACATGTCTGAACTTGTAATCAGGTCATTAGGAGGTAGGGAACTGTTTTCAATAATCAAAGCTGGGGGTTTGCTCGCAAGCAAAACAAGCCCTCACTGGGGAGTTGAATGGAAAACTTGGTACAGCATGGCATATGTACACATCTATCCATTGTATATATTATATATTGTATGTGTTCACTGAACATTTACCTGTAAAAAATATACCCCCATGAAAAATAGAAATGAGCACCTTTTAGTGAAAAAGGTCACAAAAACTGCTGATGGATTAAAATACAGAAGAGAAGCTGCCCTAGAGTGTTGGAGGGCTGCATAGTTAGCAGGGTTAGGATGCAGAGGTTTCATTGCAACACAGTCTTCATAATAGATATGTGGTTAATACATCATTTGTCATGAAGGTGTAGAAACTAGCTATAGCAAGCTTGGCGCAGTAAAACTAAATTTCTTTGCAAGTCATGTCACTCAAAGGTGCTACTCTCTCAGAAATCAAGTACTAAAGGTAACAGGATTCAGATAAAGAGGGAGGAAACAAAAGATAGCCGACTACATATGGTCAGTCAATAGAGGAGAGATATGCTAAATGATTGAGAATATATTGAACACATATAGGTCAAGAGATGTCTAAATTATCATGAGGCATTGATGACTTTCCTTAATGTCTGAGTTGTTGACTTCTGCATGATCTTGCCTTAAGTAGTCCCCTCTCATAGCCATACTTCACATACCATATTTGTCCAATTGAAAGCTGCAGTCACTAAATATTTCAGCCTCAGGGAGAGGGGAGCTACTATTAGAGAGTGGCACCTAATGAGAGAGGCATTTATTTATTTGGAAGGCAAGCACAGGCACGCCACATGGCAACGTAAACTGACTCATCAGCAATGACTCATCAGCAATGACTCATCAGCAATGACTCGGAGCCCATTCGAGGCAAAGCAAACTTATCTAATATCTAGTTAAGTGTGCAGAATTTATGGAGCTCTAAAGTCGTACCCACAAGGTTATGAAACCACACTTTTCAGGCATGATCTCCCCTTATTTTAATTGTGTTTTGCTATCATTGACCGCACCACATGCAGAAGCTTTGTACATTCAAACCACTAAATATATCTTTTTGCTGTAGTTGACGAACAAACAAGGTATGCCAGGCTGTTGTATTGGACAAAGGATATATTTATGACGACGTTTTGTTAGTTAGCTATTTAAACAACACCAATGACACATTTTTACATAAAATTGTTATATCATATAACCATTTCATTTAGGGTGTTACTTTAGTTTTCCAATACAGTTTAAATTGAAATGTGTATTCTGAGCAAATTTGGTTGCTTATGATGGACTATCTCTAGATCCTACAAGATGGCTGAATTCAGGCAATCACATACATATTTCGAGTACAAGTGAACTTTGTTCAGTTGCTCAAATGAGAATAAACAGAACAGCATGCAATGTACCTGAAGTAAGAACACACAGAACAGTGTGTAATACCTGAAGTAAGAACACACAGAACAGTGTGCAATACCTGAAGTAAGAACACACAGAACAGTGTGCAATACCTGAAGTAAGAACACACAGAACAGTGTGCAATACCTGAAGTAAGAACACACAGAACAGTGTGCAATACCTGAAGTAAGAACACACAGAACAGTGTGCAATACCTGAAGTAAGAACACACAGAACAGTGTGCAACACCTGAAGTAAGAACACACAGAACAGTGTGCAATACCTGAAGTAAGAACACACAGAACAGTGTACAATACCTGAAGTAAGAACACACAGAACAGTGTGCAATACCTGAAGTAAGAACACACAGAACAGTGTGCAATACCTGAAGTAAGAACACACAGAACAGTGTACAATACCTGAAGTAAGAACACACAGAACAGTGTGCAATACCTGAAGTAAGAACACACAGAACAGTGTGCAATACCTGAAGTAAGAACACACAGAACAGTGTGCAATACCTGAAGTAAGAACACACAGAACAGTGTGCAATACCTGAAGTAAAAACACACAGAACAGTGTGAAATACCTGAAGTAAGAACACACAGAACAGTGTGCAATACCTGAAGTAAGAACACACAGAACAGTGTGCAATACCTGAAGTAAGAACACACAGAACAGTGTGCAATACCTGAAGTAAGAACACACAGAACAGTGTGCAATACCTGAAGTAAAAACACACAGAACAGTGTGCAATACCTGAAGTAAGAACACACAGAACAGTGTGCAATACCTGAAGTAAGAACACACAGAACAGTGTGCAATACCTGAAGTAAGAACACACAGAACAGTGTGCAATACCTGAAGTAAGAACACACAGAACAGTGTGCAATACCTGAAGTAAGAACACACAGAACAGTGTGCAATACCTGAAGTAAGAACACACAGAACAGTGTGCAATACATGAGTAAGAAAACACAGCAATACCTGAAGTAAGAACATACAGAACAGTGTGCAATACCTGAAGTAGTAAGAACACACAGAACAGTGTGCAATACATGAAGTAAGAACACACAGAACAGTGTGCAATACCTGAAGTAAGAACACACAGAACAGTGTGCAATACCTGAAGTAAGAACACACAGAACAGTGTGCAATACCTGAAGTAAGAACACACAGAACAGTGTGCAATACCTGAAGTAAGAACACACAGAACAGTGTGCAATACATGAAGTAAGAACATACAGATCAGTGTGCAATACCTGAAGTAAGAACATACAGAACAGTATGCAATACCTGAAGTAAGAACACACAGAACAGTGTGCAATAACTGAAGTAAGAACATACAGAACAGTGTGCAATACCTGAAGTAAGAACACACAGAACAGTGTGCAATACCTGAAGTAAGAACATACAGAACAGTGTGCAATACCTGAAGTAAGAACACACAGAACAGTGTGCAATACATGAAGTAAGAACACACAGCAATACCTGAAGTAAGAACATACAGAACAGTGTGCAATACATGAAGTAAGAACATACAGAACAGTGTGCAATACCTGAAGTAAGAACATACAGAACAGTGTGCAATACCTGAAGTAAGAACATACAGAACAGTATGCAATACCTGAAGTAAGAACACACAGAACAGTGTGCAATACCTGAAGTAAGAACACACAGAACAGTGTGCAATACCTGAAGTAAGAACACACAGAACAGTGTGCAATACCTGAAGTAAGAACACACAGAACAGTGTGCAATACCTGAAGTAAGAACACACAGAACAGTGTGCAATACCTGAGTAAGAACACACAGAACAGTTTGCAATACCTGAAGTAAGAACACACAGAACAGTGAGCAATACCTGAAGTAAGAACACACAGAACAGTGTGCAATACCTGAAGTAAGAACATACAGAACTGTGTGCAATACCTGAAGTAACAAAATACAGAACAGTGTGCAATACCTGAAGTAAGAACACACAGAACAGTGTGCAATACCTGAAGTAAGAACATACAGAACAGTATGCAATACCTGAAGTAAGAACACACAGAACAGTGTGCAATACCTGAAGTAAGAACGCACAGAACAGTGTGCAATACCTGAAGTAAGAACACACAGAACAGTGTGCAATACCTGAAGTAAGAACATTCAGAACAGTATGCAATACCTGAAGTAAGAACACACAGAACAGTGTGCAATACCTGAAGTAAGAACACACAGAACAGTGTGCAATACCTGAAGTAAGAACACACAGAACAGTGTGCAATACCTGAAGTAAGAACATACAGAACAGTGTGCAATACCTGAAGTAAGAACACACAGAACAGAGAACAGTGTGCAATACCTGAAGTAAGAACATACAGAACAGTGTGCAATACCTGAAGTAAGAACACACAGAACAGTGTGCAATACCTGAAGTAAGAACATACAGAACAGTGTGCAATACCTGAAGTAAGAACACACAGAACAGTGTGCAATACCTGAAGTAAGAACATACAGAACAGTTGGCAATACCTGAAGTAAGAACACACAGAACAGTGGGCAATACCTGAAGTAAGAACACACAGAACAGTGTGCAATACCTGAAGTAAGAACACACAGAACAGTGTGCAATACCTGAAGTAAGAACACACAGAACAGTGTGCAATACCTGAAGTAAGAACACACAGAACAGTGTGCAATACCTGAAGTAAGAACACACAGAACAGTGTGCAATACCTGAAGTAAGAACACACAGAACAGTGTGCAATACCTGAAGTAAGAACACACAGAACAGTGTGCAATACCTGAAGTAAGAACACACAGAACAGTGTGCAATACCTGAGGTAAGAACACACAGAACAGTGTGCAATACCTGAAGTAAGAACACACAGAATAGTGTGCAATACCTGAAGTAAGAACACACAGAACAGTGTGCAATACCTGAAGTAACAACACACAGAACAGTGTGCAATACATGAAGTAAGAACACACAGAACAGTGTGCAATACCTGAAGTAAGAACACACAGAACAGTGTGCAATACCTGAAGTAAGAACAAACAGAACAGTGTACAATACCTGAAGTAAGAACACACAGAACAGTGTGCAATACCTGAAGTAAGAACACACAGAACGGTGTGCAATACCTGAAGTAAGAACACACAGAACAGTGTGCAATACCTGAAGTAAGAACACTCAGAACAGTGTGCAATACCTGAAGTAAGAATACACAGAACAGTGTGCAATACCTGAAGTAAGAACACACAGAACAGTGTGCAATACCTGAAGTAAGAACACACAGAACAGTATGCAATACCTGAAGTAAGAACACACAGAACAGTATGCAATACCTGAAGTAAGAACACACAGAACAGTGTGCAATACCTGAAGTAAGAACACACAGAACAGTGTGCAATACCTGAAGTAAGAACACACAGAACAGTGTGCAATACCTGAAGTAAGAACACACAGAACAGTGTGCAATACATGAAGTAAGAACATACAGATCAGTGTGCAATACCTGAAGTAAGAACATACAGAACAGTATGCAATACCTGAAGTAAGAACACACAGAACAGTGTGCAATAACTGAAGTAAGAACATACAGAACAGTGTGCAATACCTGAAGTAAGAACACACAGAACAGTGTGCAATACCTGAAGTAAGAACATACAGAACAGTGTGCAATACCTGAAGTAAGAACACACAGAACAGTGTGCAATACATGAAGTAAGAACACACAGCAATACCTGAAGTAAGAACATACAGAACAGTGTGCAATACATGAAGTAAGAACATACAGAACAGTGTGCAATACCTGAAGTAAGAACATACAGAACAGTGTGCAATACCTGAAGTAAGAACATACAGAACAGTATGCAATACCTGAAGTAAGAACACACAGAACAGTGTGCAATACCTGAAGTAAGAACACACAGAACAGTGTGCAATACCTGAAGTAAGAACACACAGAACAGTGTGCAATACCTGAAGTAAGAACACACAGAACAGTGTGCAATACCTGAAGTAAGAACACACAGAACAGTGTGCAATACCTGAGTAAGAACACACAGAACAGTTTGCAATACCTGAAGTAAGAACACACAGAACAGTGAGCAATACCTGAAGTAAGAACACACAGAACAGTGTGCAATACCTGAAGTAAGAACATACAGAACTGTGTGCAATACCTGAAGTAACAAAATACAGAACAGTGTGCAATACCTGAAGTAAGAACACACAGAACAGTGTGCAATACCTGAAGTAAGAACATACAGAACAGTATGCAATACCTGAAGTAAGAACACACAGAACAGTGTGCAATACCTGAAGTAAGAAAGCACAGAACAGTGTGCAATACCTGAAGTAAGAACACACAGAACAGTGTGCAATACCTGAAGTAAGAACATTCAGAACAGTATGCAATACCTGAAGTAAGAACACACAGAACAGTGTGCAATACCTGAAGTAAGAACACACAGAACAGTGTGCAATACCTGAAGTAAGAACACACAGAACAGTGTGCAATACCTGAAGTAAGAACATACAGAACAGTGTGCAATACCTGAAGTAAGAACACACAGAACAGAGAACAGTGTGCAATACCTGAAGTAAGAACATACAGAACAGTGTGCAATACCTGAAGTAAGAACACACAGAACAGTGTGCAATACCTGAAGTAAGAACATACAGAACAGTGTGCAATACCTGAAGTAAGAACACACAGAACAGTGTGCAATACCTGAAGTAAGAACATACAGAACAGTTGGCAATACCTGAAGTAAGAACACACAGAACAGTGGGCAATACCTGAAGTAAGAACACACAGAACAGTGTGCAATACCTGAAGTAAGAACACACAGAACAGTGTGCAATACCTGAAGTAAGAACACACAGAACAGTGTGCAATACCTGAAGTAAGAACACACAGAACAGTGTGCAATACCTGAAGTAAGAACACACAGAACAGTGTGCAATACCTGAAGTAAGAACACACAGAACAGTGTGCAATACCTGAAGTAAGAACACACAGAACAGTGTGCAATACCTGAAGTAAGAACACACAGAACAGTGTGCAATACCTGAGGTAAGAACACACAGAACAGTGTGCAATACCTGAAGTAAGAACACACAGAATAGTGTGCAATACCTGAAGTAAGAACACACAGAACAGTGTGCAATACCTGAAGTAACAACACACAGAACAGTGTGCAATACATGAAGTAAGAACACACAGAACAGTGTGCAATACCTGAAGTAAGAACACACAGAACAGTGTGCAATACCTGAAGTAAGAACAAACAGAACAGTGTACAATACCTGAAGTAAGAACACACAGAACAGTGTGCAATACCTGAAGTAAGAACACACAGAACGGTGTGCAATACCTGAAGTAAGAACACACAGAACAGTGTGCAATACCTGAAGTAAGAACACTCAGAACAGTGTGCAATACCTGAAGTAAGAATACACAGAACAGTGTGCAATACCTGAAGTAAGAACACACAGAACAGTGTGCAATACCTGAAGTAAGAACACACAGAACAGTATGCAATACCTGAAGTAAGAACACACAGAACAGTATGCAATACCTGAAGTAAGAACACACAGAACAGTGTGCAATACCTGAAGTAAGAACACACAGAACAGTGTGCAATACCTGAAGTAAGAACACACAGAACAGTGTGCAATACCTGAAGTAAGAACACACAGAACAGTGTGCAATACCTGAAGTAAGAACACACAGAACAGTGTGCAATACATGAAGTAAGAACATACAGATCAGTGTGCAATACCTGAAGTAAGAACATACAGAACAGTATGCAATACCTGAAGTAAGAACACACAGAACAGTGTGCAATAACTGAAGTAAGAACATACAGAACAGTGTGCAATACCTGAAGTAAGAACACACAGAACAGTGTGCAATACCTGAAGTAAGAACATACAGAACAGTGTGCAATACCTGAAGTAAGAACACACAGAACAGTGTGCAATACATGAAGTAAGAACACACAGCAATACCTGAAGTAAGAACATACAGAACAGTGTGCAATACATGAAGTAAGAACATACAGAACAGTGTGCAATACCTGAAGTAAGAACATACAGAACAGTGTGCAATACCTGAAGTAAGAACATACAGAACAGTATGCAATACCTGAAGTAAGAACACACAGAACAGTGTGCAATACCTGAAGTAAGAACACACAGAACAGTGTGCAATACCTGAAGTAAGAACACACAGAACAGTGTGCAATACCTGAAGTAAGAACACACAGAACAGTGTGCAATACCTGAAGTAAGAACACACAGAACAGTGTGCAATACCTGAGTAAGAACACACAGAACAGTTTGCAATACCTGAAGTAAGAACACACAGAACAGTGAGCAATACCTGAAGTAAGAACACACAGAACAGTGTGCAATACCTGAAGTAAGAACATACAGAACTGTGTGCAATACCTGAAGTAACAAAATACAGAACAGTGTGCAATACCTGAAGTAAGAACACACAGAACAGTGTGCAATACCTGAAGTAAGAACATACAGAACAGTATGCAATACCTGAAGTAAGAACACACAGAACAGTGTGCAATACCTGAAGTAAGAACGCACAGAACAGTGTGCAATACCTGAAGTAAGAACACACAGAACAGTGTGCAATACCTGAAGTAAGAACATTCAGAACAGTATGCAATACCTGAAGTAAGAACACACAGAACAGTGTGCAATACCTGAAGTAAGAACACACAGAACAGTGTGCAATACCTGAAGTAAGAACACACAGAACAGTGTGCAATACCTGAAGTAAGAACATACAGAACAGTGTGCAATACCTGAAGTAAGAACACACAGAACAGAGAACAGTGTGCAATACCTGAAGTAAGAACATACAGAACAGTGTGCAATACCTGAAGTAAGAACACACAGAACAGTGTGCAATACCTGAAGTAAGAACATACAGAACAGTGTGCAATACCTGAAGTAAGAACACACAGAACAGTGTGCAATACCTGAAGTAAGAACATACAGAACAGTTGGCAATACCTGAAGTAAGAACACACAGAACAGTGGGCAATACCTGAAGTAAGAACACACAGAACAGTGTGCAATACCTGAAGTAAGAACACACAGAACAGTGTGCAATACCTGAAGTAAGAACACACAGAACAGTGTGCAATACCTGAAGTAAGAACACACAGAACAGTGTGCAATACCTGAAGTAAGAACACACAGAACAGTGTGCAATACCTGAAGTAAGAACACACAGAACAGTGTGCAATACCTGAAGTAAGAACACACAGAACAGTGTGCAATACCTGAAGTAAGAACACACAGAACAGTGTGCAATACCTGAGGTAAGAACACACAGAACAGTGTGCAATACCTGAAGTAAGAACACACAGAATAGTGTGCAATACCTGAAGTAAGAACACACAGAACAGTGTGCAATACCTGAAGTAACAACACACAGAACAGTGTGCAATACATGAAGTAAGAACACACAGAACAGTGTGCAATACCTGAAGTAAGAACACACAGAACAGTGTGCAATACCTGAAGTAAGAACAAACAGAACAGTGTACAATACCTGAAGTAAGAACACACAGAACAGTGTGCAATACCTGAAGTAAGAACACACAGAACGGTGTGCAATACCTGAAGTAAGAACACACAGAACGGTGTGCAATACCTGAAGTAAGAACACACAGAACAGTGTGCAATACCTGAAGTAAGAACACACAGAACAGTGTGCAATACCTGAAGTAAGAACACTCAGAACAGTGTGCAATACCTGAAGTAAGAATACACAGAACAGTGTGCAATACCTGAAGTAAGAACACACAGAACAGTGTGCAATACCTGAAGTAAGAACACACAGAACAGTATGCAATACCTGAAGTAAGAACACACAGAACAGTATGCAATACCTGAAGTAAGAACACACAGAACAGTGTGCAATACCTGAAGTAAGAACACACAGAACAGTGTGCAATACCTGAAGTAAGAACACACAGAACAGTGTGCAATACCTGAAGTAAGAACACACAGAACAGTGTGCAATACCTGAAGTAAGAACACACAGAACAGTGTGCAATACCTGAAGTAAGAACACTCAGAACAGTGCGCAATACCTGAAGGAACGTTATTCTTTTTCTTTGATAGTCAGAGACTAGTGCATGTATCAGAGTATACGGACTCTTCGAATGGGGAAGTATAGCTTCACTACATGACAGCATTGTGTAGTCTACTCTAGATAGATTTTGTACTCGAACATTTTGTATAAATTCTGCTTGCTTCCTCAAGAGAAGATCTTGAAGCTCAGCACCAGTGTCAAGCTCGAGTCTACTGCTCAAGTAATGTAATAACTTTCTGTGGCCTTCCAGGTCCTCTTTTCGCCACCATAAGTTTTGGTAGTTGGCTTGGCTTTCAGTGGATACCATAGTAGTTCCTTAGACACATCTAGATTTACCTGACATCATAAGCGACAGAGCATAAATCATAAATAGCATCATTTTGTACATGCATCACGTTCATGGTGAGCAATTTTCCAATTATGGGTCACAGCAGGTGAAAGTCAGAGCATCTAGTCGAAACATCAAAATAGTAAATTTCAAGTTGATTGTTATGTCAACTGGGAGTCCTTTGAGAGTACTTTTTCCATGGCGCATAATTACAGCTTTTACAGAAAGTCAACCCAATATAATTGTAATAAGAAGCACTTTTGTTCATGTGTATATATAAAGGCTCTATTAAAAATTATACCACTTCTCCAAAAGGTCGAATAACATAATCTAACCTTTTTGGTCTGCATAGGAAGTGGATATTAGTGCTTGGTGACATGATTTTCATAGCCAGACTCTCTTTGTTTGTGGATGGTCTTATATGTGAGTAAGACACATCTTGCCTGCATAATCCCAGCACTGGTGTGAATTATTGTGGGCGCTGACCCAACCAAACACCTTATCCTCTCTTGCCACTTCCATGTAATCTGCTTTGTATCTCTCCCTTTCTTCTTGACATATCTTGAACTGCATCTTCTTTACTTTCTTCCAATTCTCTTCTTCATTTTCATCTGCTCTCCTTTTTCTCTCGTCAACCTAAAGTTACTTTAAATATCGTCTGTGTCTGTGCACACAGAGCCCCTGCACTTGTTGATATTGTCTGCGTCTGTCCACACAGAGCCCCCTGCACTTGTTAATAATGTCTGTATGTGCACACAGAGCCCCCTGCACTTGTTAATAATGTCTGTCTGTGCACACAGAGCCCCCTGCACTTGTTAATAATGTCTGTCTGTGCACACAGAGCCCCCTGCATATTCTGGGTGCTCCTCATCCTCTAACAAGCTGCCGAGTGAAGTATACCAGAAAGATTACTAACAAAGACTGATATCAGTCAACATAATTTGCTGCAACAAATCATATTTATATTTATTACATACTTGGAGTATATAAATGCTGTTTGACATCATGCACACACATCATGCAGACGCAACACAAATGTCATGCCCCTTTATAGATTATATACATACAGTATATTCAGTATATATACACCCATCATAAAAACTCGCATACAACAACAGGTCCACTCATAAAAACTTGACCAGAAGACTCCAAATGCACTACTTCATTCCTCAATTGCAATAAAAAGGCACGGGTATATAGTGGAGAGTCTGTAGATGGTGCAACCAAGCAAGCTCACATGCTGCGTAGATTGAGTAAAGACCAAGCATGATGTATTGAGAAGCAAAATTAATGATTCGGTTCTGTTGTTTGGTTATGTAATTCTCACTCCTCGGAAACTGTTGTAAATGCAAAGGAGACCATAAGTGATCCTCTACCAAAGCATCTGCTGTTAAGTTGTAGAGATTTCCTGTGCAACTGTTACCAAATCCTTGAAGGAGTCTGTAGTGAGCCCTGTATGTTGTTTCCTTTTTTCCAGCTAAACATTTGCTGATGACTTGGTGTAGAGTTTTTAGAGGAGGGAAGTCAATATGAAAGAAGGGGTCAATCCAATATTGAGTGGGGAAGTATATATAACTTAACCAGGAGTTCCCCACAAACTCATCGTACATATACTGTGTAACATACATAAGAATATATATACATGCCTAAATACACATGATTTTGGACCATTCATTAAGTCAGGCAAAGATGCTATCAGTATTTGAGGCGACTGTGCGGTCATTAAGTCATTCCAAATTCTCATTTATGTATCGTCATACAATAATGTTCTGCTAACAAAAGTATACTACCCTGATTTTTTCTGTCCCACATCTAGTACTGGCACTAGCAAGCTTTTATTCTAGCACCTAACCCTTACCTTTCCATGGCCCTACCTTAGGCATGGGCTAACTGCTGCTCGTGAGTACTTATGCTCCACCTCTTGGACAATCAAGTGGAGGTGGTCTAGAACCTGCTTCTCAGAAAATCAAGTTGCTGAGTACCAATCCATTTCACAGGGAGCAAAGCTTTTATGACAACCAGACTAGCTATATACTACAGCTATAGCTGTGAATGCCTGCCTAGTCCACAAGTCTGTGTAGCATCCCAACGTCCAAAAAGGTACTTTTTTGGGCAACCACTTAAAAAATGGCACTCTAGTACGGGGGAGGGGGGGGGGCATGGCCCTTGGATCAACCCCAATATAAGCCCCCAAGGGTCGAAAAAATCCTGCGCGTTTTTAATTACGCGAGCGGTACAAAAAGGTGTCGAATTGGGTTCAATAAACAGCTGCTTTTGAGCGCCAAAAAAGGTGTCGATGAACAACTTATAATTTCATTTTTCATTCTTATTATTTAAAATGTTATCAAATTTATTTAATTATTTAAAATGGTTATTTATTGTATAGTTATTTATTTAAAATTGGTATTGTGCAGTTATATTGGGATTGATCCCTATTTACTAGTCCTACACTCTTTAGCTACGCTAGCTAAACTATTTACTGGTATGGCCTAACAGTCATAAAAGAAACTATTGAGTTAGCTGAAGTAAAGTTAGTTATTCACCTTGGTCACACGAGTTCTTCGCTTTACTTTTTTATTATATTATCAGCTCATATACTTGGAAACATTTTGAGATTTGAGTAATGAAGTACCAGTAAGTAATCACAAAGAGGAGTAGCACCTAGAACTTCTCTGTCTACTCTCCAGTTCATCTGACACGAGGACACACTAAATATTGCCAATCTGATAAAAAAACACCTGGTCTCTGGGAAAAGATCGCGTGCGAATTGAGCAATCTCGTCAATTTACAGTACTACGGTACTAAATGTTAACATCAACAGTACCTATCCATAATACTACTAGCTAACAGTGTCCCACTGCCCAAGGAGAGGGGAGGGGAGGTTACCAAAGATCATTCCTCAACTTGCCATACAACAGTTCCTTTCTCCTCTGCCACCACTTCCCTACCAATACATAACACACTCACCCACCTCCTCCATTACTGAATCACTTACTCCCTCCACACCTTTCCCCAACAGCAGTGCCATCTTTCCATCCTTACCCACTCTTCTATATTAATCCAGCCACTGTCCAGCCGCTACAATTCTGCACACCTCATCCACCAGCCAGCCGACCACTCTCGAATTCACCAAGAAATGCCCCCCATCTTTCCCTGCTCCACTATCACACATGATACACCTCGCATTCCTAGTTATCCCACATCACCCTTTAATAACCCAGCTGATGCAGTCCTCAGTCTAAATTGCAACCGCACACCTTCCTGACCATGGACCTCACATACCTCCACCCCACTTACAATTCTTTGCCAATTTATAAAATGTCAGCATACTCTTGCCGTTTACTTCCTCCCCCCAATCCATCTCATTTCTCACCTTCATTTCCCCTTCCACTTACATACTGACTCAACCTCATTGTTTATCTCGTATTTTCTCCTCAGGATCTCATTTTCTTCCCACCATCCGATTCCTCCATCCTCTCGTAAATATACAACTTTTTTACCAAATCTGTTCTGTTCCAACACCTCTAATCTCCAAATAAACCTTCATCTCTTCCCTCCTCTCCTCTAGCTTCCTCCACCCCATATTTCCCTGTATTTCCTCTCCTGCTACTGAATTACTTGCCCCCAACAATCTCCTACCCACTCTCATCTGTAACTCCAACTTCTTGCAAGCATTATGTCCTCCTGTCCCCACCACACTTCGGCTGCATCCATGTCTCACTAGAAGCTCCCACACCATCCTTCCTCTGCCTACTTCCACCTGCCCATTCACTCTACTCATCCATGTCACCTTTCCAACCCACTCTTCTGCCTTCTTTGCCATCTTCTCTAACTGAACATTACCCCTTAGCTTCCTATGTGTAAGGTGGAAGATGAAGTTTAATAGTAAGAAAAAGAGCAAGAGGTCATGGTAGTAGGGAAGAAGGAAACAGGAGTGAATTTGGAGGATTTGTAAGGAGAGCCTATAATTCCACCGCAGAGTTCACCAGAAGAACAACATCATCTGCATACATAAGTGCCACACACCAAGAGCCTTCCACCTTGACTCCTAGCTCAGCTCTCTCCAACTCTTCTGCCATTCCCATCAAATCAATATTGACATCCCTGCCTAAGTACATTCTCCACAGAGAACCACCTTGACCTCTGTCCGTTCAATATCACCATCTCTCCACCCCACTATACAATCTTACACATGTCCCCACAAGTTTCTCCTCTACTCCATACAGTAATTACTGCCTCAACTTGTGCCACAGTCCCTCACTCCACACACTATCATAGCCTTGCTTATGTCCAGGAAAGCCTCTTCTTCTCCCTCTTCCTCACTTCACAAACTCCCCATAACCAACCACTGGTCCAAAAATCTCCTCCGACTCCTAAATCCTCCTTGTGCTTCAGTCGAAATCCTATCCTCAGCAAACCATCCCGACCTCCTTGCCAACACTCTCACAAATCCTTCACCACACTACAACACAATACAATCCCCCCATAATTCCCTACTTCGTCCTCATCGCCATCCTTGTGGAGAGGTACTAGCAAAGTCCTCTTCCAGTCCACTGGGCAGCACTCAATCCTCATCAGCACATTCATGACCTGCACCATCACCTCCACCAATCTTCTACTCCATACATCAGCATCTCATTCAACATTCCATCAGGGCCTGTTGCCTTTTCTCTCTTCAAACACTTCATTATCTCTACTACTTCTTCCTAACTTACTTCTTCACACATACCCAACTCATGCCCACTCACATCTCCTATCTCTAATTCTGGTGTGGCATCTTCCTCCCCAACTCTTCCCAGTATTTTGCCATCACCTCCAACACCTCGGCTTCCTTCTCCACTATTCCCCCTCATCATCTTTCACTCCGGATCATGTAAAGAGTAAGACTCCGGAAGTCGAAAAATCAGTGCACGTCAATTAATTATCGCGGTATATATTTGAAAACGCTGCTTATCTTAAACGCGCGCGCTAAACTCACCGCGCTTTCAGAAGGTGGATACTCCAAGTAAATAACAGCTATCTCAGGACTACTAACACAAGTAATACAACTTCATATTAACACAACTTCATAAAACAACAAATGCAGCATAAAAAACAACAACCAAAAAAAAAGTAACACAACTTCATATCAACACAACTTCAAAGAACTTCATAAAACAACAAATGCAGCATCATGTGTTTTGAAAAGCATCAGCAGTCGTGCTGGCATTCCTCTCCCTCCACATAAAGTCATCGAGGTATGAAGGAAGTTGATCACGACGAACCCCCTTCATCCTTTTAAACTTTATCCTCGCCTGCTAAAATCAATTTATCTAACATACTGTGTATATCTTGTGGTATAACTCACTCTATTCCAGTACGATTCAACATTTTGTGTGCACACCTGTGACTGGATTTAGGAACTCTATTGAATGGTTAACAGTCTGATGAGCAACCACTTCAGGCAGAGAAGCAACCTGTCTGTAAGCAGCCCACTGATCCGAATGGATTATCGCAACATGAGACCGTATGATGAGACCGTATGATAGGGAGTAATGTTGCAGCGTCTCTCCGGGGCATGTAACCTGAAAATTTGTGTTGAACAACTACATAGAATGGAGTGGAATTGTGATTGTTTACAGCATACCCAGTGCAGGAGTATGACTGGTGTCCACCAATCCAAACACCCGGATGGTGGCCGGGTCCCAATGATGCTGTATCCACAATAATTATAATAATGATTCTATATTGATGCTTTTCTGATGCTTTTCTGATAATGATGCTATGGCCACAAGAATGTACTGTTTATGTGACAATTGACAACACACTGAATTGGGACTCATGATGACTCCAGGCCCACCTAAGATTATTGGACAGCTAAGGGCTGTTGAGCAAACTTCCTGCAACCACTGGTACACATTAATTGCAGTTGGTCGACTGCACCTTCTTCACTTGCAGCAGCAGTAACTGGGTACTCTCTACAAAAGGAGCCAAGTTTGCAGACTAAGCATGAAGAAGCTCCCTTCAATAAATCTAAAAATATTGACATAGACATACAAACCATGACGAATCGACTTTACGGTTTAACACGCAGGGCAAACCCATCTTTCAGGCTGGATCTAACCATAGTTACATTGCAACTGTACACCAAGTAACAACACCAAACATGTTCATCATAATATTATTATCAATAATCATCCTATGATTTAATGTTGCTATTGCTGAGCCTGTTAAGGCCATCACATATATAATACAGCACAGTTTGAAACTATTTAGTAACTAACCTAATAACAATCTATATTTTAAAAAGAAGTCAACAGTACTTAATTAATAAAATTATTCACAATATTAAGTTACGAGTGTCCCGCTGCTCAGGAAGGGGGGACAGGAGTGGACCAAAGATCATTCCTCAGCTGACCATACAACAACTATTATTATTACTTTTTAGATATTTTCTCCCTTACATTCTACAAGTAACAGTACTTGCCAAAAGAGATTGGCTCCTATCCAATGACTTCCCGCTCTGTACATAGCGCGCGCGTTTAAGATAAGCAGAGAAAAGTGCGTTTAATTTTTTTTACCGCGATAATTCATTGACGCGCACTGATTTTTCGACTTCCGGAGTCTAATACTCTTTACATGATCCTTCACTCCTTTTATGCTTCCTCTTTGCTTCTAAAATCATCCCAAAACAGCTTACAACTAGTCCCATCCTGCTCTTTATAGTTCTCTTCCTCAATTCCTTCTTCTCTTTCCTGATAATCTTTTTCACTTCCTTTCTTGCTTCTCTATAGTCATCCTATAGTTGTCTTAATGCAGCCTCTCTCTCTCCATCTCTTCCTGGCTTCCCTCAACCTCTTACATTTCTCCTTCCTAACACCAATTCACCTCTCCACATCCTACTACACAATTATTTCCTGTCTTACAAATATTATTTTTGATTTACACAACTGTAAGTTTGAGGATTGTACCTTCCTTCCTCACTCAATATTTATATTTTCTTCCCCCGCTTATAATAGAGTTGCAACGCGCGGTGACCAGAGACGGACCACGCTTTCTCAACTGCGCGTGCGCCAACAGTAGGCGTTGCTAAAGGTCAAGGTTCAGATTAAATGTCTGCTGCAGGGCTAGTCATCAGTCGTAGGTCTGTCGTGCGATTGGTATGAACGCAAAGAGAAGTTCCGAGTTGTTGTGGTATTAGATAATCAACCGTCAGCTTACTGTTCAATTGGTTCCATTAATATTGCGAAGGGTGTCCAGTCTAGCTAGCCATGTTCAAAAAGCCTGACCCTAAAGGTGAGTGGGTTGTTTTTGTTTACAGTTGTGTAGGTTGTTGTCTGCTTGTTGTCAGGTTGTTTGTGGTTTATGGTGCTAATAACTGCTGGCTGAGGTCACGTGGTTTGTTCTGGTAGTTGTGTAGGAATGTGAATGAGATACAGGCTCCTTGCCAAATTATACCCAAACATGATAGTGCCACGCCCATCTATTTTATTGTTCTACTCCCTTTCCTGGCTTAGCGCTAGCCAAGAGGCAGTGCTGCTGGTAGGTGCTTAGGCCCTGCTACTTGGGGTGACCTTGGATCCATGAGCTGCTGGTAGGTGCCTAGGCCCTGCTACTTGGGGTGACCCTGGCTCAGCCCTAGCCAAGATGCAGTGCTGCTGGTAGGTGCTTAGGCCCTGCTACTTGGGGTGACCTTGGATCCATGAGCTGCTGGTAGGTGCCTAGGCCCTGCTACTTGGGGTGACCCTGGCTCAGCCCTAGCCAAGATGCAGTGCTGCAGGTAGGTGCCTAGGCCCTGCTATTTGGGGTGACCCTGGCTTAGCGCTAGCCAAGAGGCAGTGTTCCTGGTAGGTGCTTAGGCCCTGCTACTTGGGGTGACCTTGGATCCATGAGCTGCTGGTAGGTGCCTAGGCCCTGCTACTTGGGGTGACCCTGGCTCAGCCCTAGCCAAGAGGAACGGTGCTGGTAGGTGCCTAGGCCCTGCTACTTGGGGTGACCTTGGATCCATGAGCTACTTTCCCATGAGCACAGGAGGATAACACACAAACACTGAGCCACTTCATACTGTGTGGGCCTGTGATCTTGCTGTTGTTAGGGAAACCAATCCACACAAGTGTGTGTATGTGGTGTGTTGTACAAGACAGCTCATCCTATTCCCTCTAAGATTAGCTGCCATCCTATGATTGTGCGACACCATCACTCCACCTTCCTGTTTCCTTGACAACGAGTAGTGTCCAACAATCATTTCTCCACCAGAAGGGGAGGACGACTATACAAGGGGGACCACTATACAAGGGGGACCACTATACAAGGGGGACCACTAGGACCACTATACAAGGGAGACGACTATACAAGGGGGACCACTATACAAGGGGGACCACTATACAAGGGGGACCACTATACAAGGAGGACCACTATACAGGGGGACTCTATACAAGGGCTACTATACAAGGATACAAGGAGGGCCACTATACAAGGGAGACTACTATACAAGGGGGACCACTATACAAGGGACCACTATACAAAGGGGACTCTATACAAGGGACCACTATACAAGGGGGACTCTATACAAGGGACCACTATACAAGGAGGACCACTATACAAGGAGGACCACTATACAAGGTGGACTCTATACAGGGGGCTACTATACAAGGGGGACCACTATACAAGGGATACTACTATACAAGGGGGACCACTATACAAGGGGGACCACTATACAAGGAGGACCACTATACAAGGTGGACTCTATACAGGGGGCTACTATACAAGGGGGACCACTATACAAGGGGACTCTATACAAGGGCTACTATACAAGAATACAATACAAGGGAGACTACTATACAAGGGAGACTACTATACAAGGTGGACTCTATACAAGGGACTACTATACAAGTGATACTACTATACAAGGGACCACTATACAAGGGGACTCTATACAAGGTTGACTCTATACAAGGGGCTACTATACAAGGATGCAAGGAGGACCCCTATACAAGGGGGACTCTATACAAGGTTGACTATACAAGGACTACTATACAAGTGATACTACTATACAAGGTGGACTCTATACAAGGGGCTACTATACAAGGATACAAGGAGGACCACTATACAAGGGGGACTCTATACAAGGTTGACTATACAAGGGGCTACTATACAAGGATACAAGGAGGACCACTACAAGGGGGACCACTGTACAGGACTCTATACAAGGATACAAGGGGGCACTATACAAGGAAGACTACTATACAAGGACACAAGGGGGACCACTATACAAGGGAGACGACTATACAAGGGACCACTATACAAGGGGACTCTATACAAGGTTGACTCTATACAAGGGGCTACTATACAAGGAGGACCACTATACAAGGGGGACTCTATACAAGGTTGACTATACAAGGGGCTACTATACAAGGATACAAGGAGGACCACTATACAAGGGGGACCACTGTACAGGACTCTATACAAGGATACAAGGGGGCACTATACAAGGAAGACTACTATACAAGGACACAAGGGGGACCACTATACAAGGGGGACTCTATACAAGGGGCTACTATACAAGGTGGATCACTATACAAGGGGGCTACTATACAAGGATACAAGGGGGACCACTATACAAGTGGCTACTATACAAGGGGATCACTATACAAGTGGCTACTATACAAGAGGGATCACTATACAGGGGGGAACCTGGAATGTACTACATAGGCCACCACCATAGTGTTGGTTGTTAGGCAGGGCACCTGTAGCATTGGATGATCAGCAAACAAGTGCTTACCCCCCTCAAGGAGCCGCTGCAGACGTGATCTATTTATTTCTGGTACAGATTGCCAAGTGTAATTACCAGGCTAGCTTACGTGGGTGGCAAATGATTGAGCAGACCAGAGCCTGGAGAATGTCATACTCGTGGACGTCAATAAACATGTCTGGTTGTGCTATATAGCAAGCGAGTAAGCACTTTCTTTCCAAGCAGTAGGAGACATAATATAAACCTCGAGGCTTGAAGCAACAGTACAGTTGCATAACAGACTTACCTATGTGACGACTCTCGCTGTGTTTATAATTAGGTTTAAGCAAACAAATGTTGTCATGATTTTGCTACATGAAACATGATCGTGCATATGTGTGTGCATGTGCAACACCTCACTCTCATGGCTGTAATAGAGTAGATATGAGCGCGTGCAACACCCTAGAAGTTGGTCGTTAAGCACTTGCACTTATGAACAATGGAAATCATTAACTGCATGAGGGAGTGCACATCTGCCAATCAACAAGAAGGTACGCATATATGGCAGCAGTGGGTGTGTGTACCAGGCGAGCTAGAATGATGGCGACTCTTTGTCTTCTTCCCTTTGTTTAGTTCTTCATCTTGAGACTCAGTGTTCCTCTTAATTGCTGGGGGCCAGAAGACCTGTAGATGTGATGTTCACATCCCCAGGGACATGGTGTGTGCAGTGATTCACAACCAAACATGCTAAGACTCATATAGTTCTGCACTAGTGTGGTGTGTAGTGCTACACAACCAAACATGCTAAGACTCATATAGTTGTGCACTAGTGTGGTGTGTAGTGCTACACAACCAAACATGCTAAGACTCATATAGTTGTGCACTAGTGTGGTGTGTAGTGCTGCACAACCAAACATGCTAAGACTCATATAGTTGTGCACTAGTGTGGTGTGTAGTGCTACACAACCAAACATGCTAAGACTCATATAGTTGTGCACTAGTGTGGTGTGTAGTGCTACACAACCAAACATGCTAAGACTCATATAGTTGTGCACTAGTGTGGTGTGTAGTGCTACACAACCAAACATGCTAAGACTCATATAGTCCTGCACTAGTGTGGTGTGTAGTGCTACACAACCAAACATGCTAAGACTCATATAGTCCTGCACTAGTGTGGTGTGTAGTGCTACACAACCAAACATGCTAA
Organism: Cladorhizidae sp. MBARI D1340-BT2; assembly: GCA_028752905.1. Taxonomy (NCBI): domain Eukaryota; kingdom Metazoa; phylum Porifera; class Demospongiae; order Poecilosclerida; family Cladorhizidae; species Cladorhizidae sp. MBARI D1340-BT2. The sequence continues at coordinate 42,720,321 of JAQNBH010000017.1, read as the reverse complement.
GACTCATATAGTTGTGCACTAGTGTGGTGTGTAGTGCTACACAACCAAACATGCTAAGACTCATATAGTTGTGCACTAGTGTGGTGTGTAGTGCTACACAACCAAACATGCTAAGACTCATATAGTCCTGCACTAGTGTGGTGTGTAGTGCTACACAACCAAACATGCTAAGACTCATATAGTTGTGCACTAGTGTGGTGTGTAGTGCTACACAACCAAACATGCTAAGACACATATAGTTGTGCACTAGTGTGGTGTGCAGTGCTACACAACCAAACATGCTAAGACTCATATAGTTGTGCACTAGTGTGGTGTGTAGTGCTACACAACCAAACATGCTAAGACTCATATAGTTGTGCACTAGTGTGGTGTGTAGTGCTACACAACCAAACATGCTAAGACTCATATAGTCCTGCACTAGTGTGGTGTGTAGTGCTACACAACCAAACATGCTAAGACTCATATAGTTGTGCACTAGTGTGGTGTGTAGTGCTACACAACCAAACATGCTAAGACTCATATAGTTGTGCACTAGTGTGGTGTGTAGTGCTACACAACCAAACATGCTAAGACTCATATAGTCCTGCACTAGTGTGGTGTGTAGTGCTACACAACCAAACATGCTAAGACTCATATAGTTGTGCACTAGTGTGGTGTGTAGTGCTACACAACCAAACATGCTAAGACTCATATAGTCCTGCACTAGTGTGGTGTGTAGTGCTACACAACCAAACATGCTAAGACTCATATAGTTGTGCACTAGTGTGGTGTGTAGTGCTACACAACCAAACATGCTAAGACTCATATAGTTGTGCACTAGTGTGGTGTGTAGTGCTACACAACCAAACATGCTAAGACTCATATAGTCCTGCACTAGTGTGGTGTGTAGTGCTACACAACCAAACATGCTAAGACTCATATAGTTGTGCACTAGTGTGGTGTGTAGTGCTACACAACCAAACATGCTAAGACTCATATAGTTCTGCACTAGTGTGGTGTGTAGTGCTACACAACCAAACATGCTAAGACTCATATAGTTGTGCACTAGTGTGGTGTGTAGTGCTGCACAACCAAACATGCTAAGACTCATATAGTTGTGCACTAGTGTGGTGTGTAGTGCTACACAACCAAACATGCTAAGACTCATATAGTTGTGCACTAGTGTGGTGTGTAGTGCTACACAACCAAACATGCTAAGACTCATATAGTTGTGCACTAGTGTGGTGTGTAGTGCTACACAACCAAACATGCTAAGACTCATATAGTTGTGCACTAGTGTGGTGTGTAGTGCTACACAACCAAACATGCTAAGACTCATATAGTCTTGCACTAGTGTGGTGTGTAGTGCTACACAACCAAACATGCTAAGACTCATATAGTTGTGCACTAGTGTGGTGTGTAGTGCTACACAACCAAACATGCTAAGACTCATATAGTTGTGCACTAGTGTGGTGTGTAGTGCTACACAACCAAACATGCTAAGACTCATATAGTCCTGCACTAGTGTGGTGTGTAGTGCTACACAACCAAACATGCTAAGACTCATATAGTTGTGCACTAGTGTGGTGTGTAGTGCTACACAACCAAGCATGCTAAGACTCATATAGTTGTGCACTAGTGTGGTGTGTAGTGCTACACAACCAAACATGCTAAGACTCATATAGTTGTGCACTAGTGTGGTGTGTAGTGCTACACAACCAAACATGCTAAGACTCATATAGTTGTGCACTAGTGTGGTGTGTAGTGCTACACAACCAAACATGCTAAGACTCATATAGTTGTGCACTAGTGTGGTGTGTAGTGCTACACAACCAAACATGCTAAGACTCATATAGTCTTGCACTAGTGTGGTGTGTAGTGCTACACAACCAAACATGCTAAGACTCATATAGTTGTGCACTAGTGTGGTGTGTAGTGCTACACAACCAAACATGCTAAGACTCATATAGTTGTGCACTAGTGTGGTGTGTAGTGCTACACAACCAAACATGCTAAGACTCATATAGTTGTGCACTAGTGTGGTGTGTAGTGCTACACAACCAAACATGCTAAGACTCCATATAGTTGTGCACTAGTGTGGTGTGTAGTGCTACACAACCAAACATGCTAAGACTCATATAGTCCTGCACTAGTGTGGTGTGTAGTGCTACACAACCAAACATGCTAAGACTCATATAGTTGTGCACTAGTGTGGTGTGTAGTGCTACACAACCAAACATGCTAAGACTCATATAGTTGTGCACTAGTGTGGTGTGCAGTGCTACACAACCAAACATGCTAAGACTCATATAGTTGTGCACTAGTGTGGTGTGTAGTGCTACACAACCAAACATGCTAAGACTCATATAGTTGTGCACTAGTGTGGTGTGTAGTGCTACACAACCAAACATGCTAAGACTCATATAGTTGTGCACTAGTGTGGTGTGTAGTGCTACACAACCAAACATGCTAAGACTCATATAGTTGTGCACTAGTGTGGTGTGCAGTGCTACACAACCAAACATGCTAAGACTCATATAGTCGTGCACTAGTGTGGTGTGTAGTGCTACACAACCAAACATGCTAAGACTCATATAGTTGTGCACTAGTGTGGTGTGTAGTGCTACACAACCAAACATGCTAAGACTCATATAGTTCTGCACTAGTGTGGTGTGTAGTGCTACACAACCAAACATGCTAAGACTCATATAGTTGTGCACTAGTGTGGTGTGTAGTGCTACACAACCAAACAGATGTCGTGGCTTAGTATGTTGAGGCTGCATAAATCAAATATGCGTAGTCGGTGTCAGTTCATTGTTTGTCAAGACTATCAAAGCTCATATGTGTCCTCAGACAGCCTTGGACAGCCTCAGGAAGCCTCAGTAGGCCTTTGACAGCCTCAGTCAGCCTCGGGTAGCTTCAGGAAGCCAAGGCAGCAGCCTCAGCAAGCCTCCCAGCTTGTCGCCTCGGTCTACCTCAGGAAGCTTCAGGAAATCTTAGGTACAGTAGCCTCAGGCAGTCAGCTTCGGGCAGCCTCAGGACGCCTCAGCTAGGCTCTGGAAACCTCGGCCAGCCAGGGACAGGCAGGTAATCTCACATTCAGTAGTGCAAGCCGCATGTGTTCTGTTAGCACACTAATTTGACGACTAAAAAACTCTGCAACAGCTCAATTGTCTGCCAACTTTCTGGCTAATCTGCTACGCAGACTTAACAAAACCTCTTTGACATTGCACGCACACACACACACGGGGGAAGTGTTCGCTTATTCTCTTGCTACTAACTAGTACCTGCGCTTAACGACCAAGTTTGTTTGTGGACCCTGTATAAGCTACTCCCCTTCCCAAGTGAAGAAGTTGCTCCAATGCAAGTGTCCATTGTAGCTCATCCTTCATCCTGACCTAATGACCCTTCAAGCTGACCTAATGACCCATTCATGCTGACCTAATGACCCATTCATGCTGACCTAATGACCCATTCATGCTGACCTAATGACCCATTCATGCTGACCTAATGACCCATTCATGCTGACCTAATGACCCATTCATGCTGACCTAATGACCCATTCATGCCGACCTAATGACCCATTCATGCCGACCTAATGACCCATTCATGCCGACCTAATGACCCATTCATGCCGACCTAATGACCCATTCATGCCGACCTAATGACCCATTCATGCCGACCTAATGACCCATTCATGCCGACCTAATGACCCATTCATGCCGACCTAATGACCCATTCATGCCGACCTAATGACCCATTCATGCCGACCTAATGACCCATTCATGCCGACCTAATGACCCATTCATGCTGACCTAATGACCCATTCATGCCGACCTAATGACCCATTCATGCTGACCTAATGACCCATTCATGCTGACCTAATGACCCATTCATGCCGACCTAATGACCCATTCATGCTGACCTAATGACCCATTCATGCTGACCTAATGACCCTTCATGCTGTCCTAATACTTCTCATGCTTGACCTAATAACCTTCATGCTGACCTAATGACCCTTCATGCTGACCTAATAACCTTATCCTGACCTAATGACCCATTCATGCTGACCTAATGACCCATTCGTGCTGACCTAATGACCCCTTCACGCTGACCTAATGACCCTTCATGCTGACCTAATACTTCTCATGCTGACCTAATGACCCTTCATGCTGACCTAATGACCCTTCATGCTGACCTAATAACCTTCATGCTGACCTAATGACCTTCATGCAGACTAATGACCCTTCAAACTGACCTAATCCTGACCTAATGACCTCTTCATTCGGACCTAATGACCCTTCGTGCTGATCTAATGAACCATCATGATAATCTAATGACCCTTAATACTGACTTATGCCCCTTCATGCTGACCTAATGACCCTTTCATGCTGACCTAATGACCTGTTGTTGTTTGGTTGAGCAGAGCAGATGCGGCAGCAGCAGCGAGTACTACGCAAGACTACTCGTGATCTAGAGAGAGACAGAGGAGCAATGGACAGACAGGAGAAGCAAGTGGTCAGTCCACCACGCCATGTGTGTGTGTGTGTGTACATGTGCATAGAGCACTCGCTCTAGATATTGGTATTCGTGTACATATAGCACTCACACTATTGTTATTCGTGTTTATATAGCACTCACTCTTTTGGTATTCGTGTATATATATATATAGCACTCACTCTATTGGTATATGGGTATATATAGCACTCACTCTATTGGTATACGTGTATATATAGCACTCACTCTATTGGTATACGTGTATATATAGCACTCACTCTATTGGTATACGTGTATATATAGCACTCACTCTATTGGTATATGTGTATATATAGCACTCACTCTATTGGCATACGTGTATATATAGCACTCACTCTATTGGTATACGTGTATATAGCACTCACTCTATTGGTATATGTGTATATATAGCACTCACTCTTGGTATTCGTGTGTATATAGCACTCGCTCTATTGGTATGTGTATATCTAGCACTCACTCTATTAGTATTCGTGTGTATATAGCACTCACTCTATTGGTGTGTGTATATATAGCACTCACTCTATTAGTATTCGTGTGTATATAGCACTCACTCTATTGGTATATGTGTATATATAGCACTCACTCTATTAGTATTCGTGTGTATATAGCACTCGCTCTATTGGTGTGTGTATATATAGCACTCACTCTATTAGTATTCGTGTGTATATAGCACTCACTCTATTGGTATTCGTGTACATATGATGGGCATGTAAAGTACACTATATCGATGCTCTTGTCTCGCCAAGACTCACTGTGACAGCTGCTTGACGTAGTTTGGGCCACTTTTAGCTCCAGAACACTTACATTATGCCTTGAATCCTTCACCAAGATAGTAAATTAATCCTAAGTTCCTTCTTCAAGGATCTATCTATCATCTTTATCCCCCACCTCCAAACTTGAGAACCACAAGTCAATTAATAACAAATTAACTAACCAGAAGATACCTAGCGTTCCAATAACTAGCAGCGACGTGTTCCAATGACTAGCAGCGACGTGTTCCAATGACTAGCAGCGACGTGTTCCAATGACTAGCAGCGACGTGTTCCAATGACTAGCAGCGATGTGTTCCAATGACTAGCAGCGACGTGTTCCAATGACTAGCAGCGACGTGTTCCAATGACTAGCAGCGATGTGTTCCAATGACTAGCAGCGATGTGTTCCAATGACTCGCAGCGACGTGTTCCAATGACTAGCAGCGACGTGTTCCAATGACTAGCAGCGACGTGTTCCAATGACTAGCAGCGACGTGTTCCAATGACTCGCAGCGACGTGTTCCAATGACTAGCAGCGACGTGTTCCAATGACTAGCAGCGACGTGTTCCAATGACTAGCAGCGACGTGTTCCAATGACTAGCAGCGACGTGTTCCAATGACTAGCAGCGATGTGTTCCAATGACTAGCAGCGACGTGTTCCAATGACTAGCAGCGACGTGTTCCAATGACTAGCAGCGACGTGTTCCAATGACTAGCAGCGACGTGTTCCAATGACTAGCAGCGACGTGTTCCAATGACTCGCAGCGACGTGTTCCAATGACTAGCAGCGACGTGTTCCAATGACTAGCAGCGACGTGTTCCAATGACTAGCAGCGATGTGTTCCAATGACTAGCAGCGACGTGTTCCAATGACTAGCAGCGATGTGTTCCAATGACTAGCAGCGATGTGTTCCAATGACTAGCAGTGACGTGTTCCAATGACTAGCAGCGATGTGTTCCAATGACTAGCAGCGACGTGTTCCAATGACTAGCAGCGATGTGTTCCAATGACTAGCAGCGATGTGTTCCAATGACTAGCAGTGACGTGTTCCAATGACTAGCAGCGACGTGTTCCAATGACTAGCAGCGAAGTGTTCCAATGACTAGCAGCGACGTGTTCCAATGACTAGCAGCGACGTGTTCCAATGACTAGCAGCGACGTGTTCCAATGACTAGCAGCGACGTGTTCCAATGACTAGCAGCGACGTGTTCCAATGACTAGCAGCGACGTGTTCCAATGACTAGCAGCGACGTGTTCCAATGACTAGCAGCGATGTGTTCCAATGACTCGCAGCGACGTGTTCCAATGACTAGCAGCGACGTGTTCCAATGACTAGCAGCGACGTGTTCCAATGACTAGCAGCGACGTGTTCCAATGACTAGCAGCGACGTGTTCCAATGACTAGCAGCGACGTGTTCCAATGACTAGCAGCGACGTGTTCCAATGACTAGCAGCGACGTGTTCCAATGACTAGCAGCGACGTGTTCCAATGACTAGCAGCGACGTGTTCCAATGACTAGCAGCGACGTGTTCCAATGACTAGCAGCGACGTGTTCCAATGACTAGCAGCGACGTGTTCCAATGACTAGCAGCGACGTGTTCCAATGACTAGCAGCGACGTGTTCCAATGACTAGCAGCGACGTGTTCCAATGACTAGCAGCGACGTGTCCCAATGACTAGCAGCGACGTGTTCCAATGACTCGCAGCGACGTGTTCCAATGACTAGCAGCGACGTGTTCCAATGACTAGCAGCGACGTGTTCCAATGACTAGCAGCGACGTGTTCCAATGACTAGCAGCGACGTGTTCCAATGACTAGCAGCGACGTGTTCCTATGACTAGCAGCGACGTGTTCCAATGACTAGCAGCGACGTTCAATGACTAGCAGCGATGTGTTCCAATGACTAGAAGCGACGTGTTCCAATGACTAGCAGCGACGTGTTACAATGACTAGCAGCGACGTGTTCCAATGACTAGCAGCGACGTGTTCCAATGACTAGCAGCAACGTGTTCCAATGACTAGCAGCGATGTGTTCCAATGACTAGCAGCGATGTGTCACAATGACTAGCAGCGATGTGTTCCAATGACTTGCAGCGACATGTTCCAATGACTAGCAGCGACGTGTTCCAATGACTAGCAGCGACGTGTTCCAATGACTAGCAGCGACGTGTTCCAATGACTAGCAGCGACGTGTTCCAATGACTAGCAGCGACGTGTTCCAATGACTAGCAGCGACGTGTTCCAATGACTAGCAGCGATGTGTTCCAATGACTAGCAGCGATGTGTTCCAATGACTAGCAGCGATGTGTTCCAATGACTAGCAGCGATGTGTTCCAATGACTAGCAGCGACGTGTTACAATGACTAGCAGCGATGTGTTCCAATGACTAGCAGCGATGTGTTCCAATGACTAGCAGCGATGTGTTCCAATGACTAGCAGCGACGTGTTCCAATGACTAGCAGCGATGTGTTCCAATGACTAGCAGCGACGTGTTCCAATGACTAGCAGCGACGTGTTCCAATGACTAGCAGCGACGTGTTCCAATGACTAGCAGCGATGTGTTCCAATGACTAGCAGCGATGTGTCACAATGACTAGCAGCGATGTGTTACAATGACTAGCAGCGATGTGTTACAATGACTAGCAGCGACGTGTTACAATGACTAGCAGCGATCTGTTCCAATGACTAGCAGCGATGTGTTCCAATGACTAGCAGCGACGTGTTACAATGACTAGCAGCGACGTGTTCCAATGACTAGCAGCGACGTGTTCCAATGACTAGCAGCGACGTGTTCCAATGACTCGCAGCGACGTGTTCCAATGACTAGCAGCGACGTGTTCCAATGACTAGCAGCGACGTGTTCCAATGACTAGCAGCGACGTGTTCCAATGACTAGCAGCGATGTGTTCCAATGACTAGCAGCGATGTGTTCCAATGACTAGCAGCGATGTGTTCCAATGACTAGCAGCGATGTGTTCCAATGACTAGCAGCGACGTGTTCCAATGGCTAGCAGCGATGTGTTACAATGACTAGCAGCGACGTGTTCCAATGGCTAGCAGCGACGTGTTCCAATGACTAGCAGTGATGTGTTCCAATTACTAGCAGTGATGTGTTCCAATGGCTAGCAGCGACGTGTTACAATGACTAGCAGCGATGTGTTCCAATGACTAGCAGCGATGTGTCACAATGACTAGCAGCGATGTGTTACAATGACTAGCAGCGATGCGTATGACTAGCAGCGATGTGTTGCGATGTGTTCCAATGACTAGCAGCGATGTGTTCCAATGACTAGCAGCGATGTGTTCCAATAACTAGCAGCGATGTGTTCCAATGACTAGCAGCGATGTGTTCCAATGACTAGCAGCGATGTGTTCCAATGACTAGCAGCGATGTGTTCCAATGACTAGCAGCGATGTGTTCCAATGACTAGCAGCGATGTGTTCCAATAACTAGCAGCGATGTGTTCCAATGACTAGCAGCGATGTGTTCCAATGACTAGCAGCGACGTGTTCCAATGACTAGCAGCGACGTGTTCCAATGACTCGCAGCGACGTGTTCCAATGACTAGCAGCGACGTGTTCCAATGACTAGCAGCGACGTGTTCCAATGACTAGCAGCGATGTGTTCCAATGACTAGCAGCGACGTGTTCCAATGACTAGCAGCGATGTGTTCCAATGACTAGCAGCGATGTGTTCCAATGACTAGCAGTGACGTGTTCCAATGACTAGCAGCGATGTGTTCCAATGACTAGCAGCGACGTGTTCCAATGACTAGCAGCGATGTGTTCCAATGACTAGCAGCGATGTGTTCCAATGACTAGCAGTGACGTGTTCCAATGACTAGCAGCGACGTGTTCCAATGACTAGCAGCGAAGTGTTCCAATGACTAGCAGCGACGTGTTCCAATGACTAGCAGCGACGTGTTCCAATGACTAGCAGCGACGTGTTCCAATGACTAGCAGCGACGTGTTCCAATGACTAGCAGCGACGTGTTCCAATGACTAGCAGCGACGTGTTCCAATGACTAGCAGCGACGTGTTCCAATGACTAGCAGCGATGTGTTCCAATGACTCGCAGCGACGTGTTCCAATGACTAGCAGCGACGTGTTCCAATGACTAGCAGCGACGTGTTCCAATGACTAGCAGCGACGTGTTCCAATGACTAGCAGCGACGTGTTCCAATGACTAGCAGCGACGTGTTCCAATGACTAGCAGCGACGTGTTCCAATGACTAGCAGCGACGTGTTCCAATGACTAGCAGCGACGTGTTCCAATGACTAGCAGCGACGTGTTCCAATGACTAGCAGCGACGTGTTCCAATGACTAGCAGCGACGTGTTCCAATGACTAGCAGCGACGTGTTCCAATGACTAGCAGCGACGTGTTCCAATGACTAGCAGCGACGTGTTCCAATGACTAGCAGCGACGTGTTCCAATGACTAGCAGCGACGTGTCCCAATGACTAGCAGCGACGTGTTCCAATGACTCGCAGCGACGTGTTCCAATGACTAGCAGCGACGTGTTCCAATGACTAGCAGCGACGTGTTCCAATGACTAGCAGCGACGTGTTCCAATGACTAGCAGCGACGTGTTCCAATGACTAGCAGCGACGTGTTCCTATGACTAGCAGCGACGTGTTCCAATGACTAGCAGCGACGTTCAATGACTAGCAGCGATGTGTTCCAATGACTAGAAGCGACGTGTTCCAATGACTAGCAGCGACGTGTTACAATGACTAGCAGCGACGTGTTCCAATGACTAGCAGCGACGTGTTCCAATGACTAGCAGCAACGTGTTCCAATGACTAGCAGCGATGTGTTCCAATGACTAGCAGCGATGTGTCACAATGACTAGCAGCGATGTGTTCCAATGACTTGCAGCGACATGTTCCAATGACTAGCAGCGACGTGTTCCAATGACTAGCAGCGACGTGTTCCAATGACTAGCAGCGACGTGTTCCAATGACTAGCAGCGACGTGTTCCAATGACTAGCAGCGACGTGTTCCAATGACTAGCAGCGACGTGTTCCAATGACTAGCAGCGATGTGTTCCAATGACTAGCAGCGATGTGTTCCAATGACTAGCAGCGATGTGTTCCAATGACTAGCAGCGATGTGTTCCAATGACTAGCAGCGACGTGTTACAATGACTAGCAGCGATGTGTTCCAATGACTAGCAGCGATGTGTTCCAATGACTAGCAGCGATGTGTTCCAATGACTAGCAGCGACGTGTTCCAATGACTAGCAGCGATGTGTTCCAATGACTAGCAGCGACGTGTTCCAATGACTAGCAGCGACGTGTTCCAATGACTAGCAGCGACGTGTTCCAATGACTAGCAGCGATGTGTTCCAATGACTAGCAGCGATGTGTCACAATGACTAGCAGCGATGTGTTACAATGACTAGCAGCGATGTGTTACAATGACTAGCAGCGACGTGTTACAATGACTAGCAGCGATCTGTTCCAATGACTAGCAGCGATGTGTTCCAATGACTAGCAGCGACGTGTTACAATGACTAGCAGCGACGTGTTCCAATGACTAGCAGCGACGTGTTCCAATGACTAGCAGCGACGTGTTCCAATGACTCGCAGCGACGTGTTCCAATGACTAGCAGCGACGTGTTCCAATGACTAGCAGCGACGTGTTCCAATGACTAGCAGCGACGTGTTCCAATGACTAGCAGCGATGTGTTCCAATGACTAGCAGCGATGTGTTCCAATGACTAGCAGCGATGTGTTCCAATGACTAGCAGCGATGTGTTCCAATGACTAGCAGCGACGTGTTCCAATGGCTAGCAGCGATGTGTTACAATGACTAGCAGCGACGTGTTCCAATGGCTAGCAGCGACGTGTTCCAATGACTAGCAGTGATGTGTTCCAATTACTAGCAGTGATGTGTTCCAATGGCTAGCAGCGACGTGTTACAATGACTAGCAGCGATGTGTTCCAATGACTAGCAGCGATGTGTCACAATGACTAGCAGCGATGTGTTACAATGACTAGCAGCGATGCGTATGACTAGCAGCGATGTGTTGCGATGTGTTCCAATGACTAGCAGCGATGTGTTCCAATGACTAGCAGCGATGTGTTCCAATAACTAGCAGCGATGTGTTCCAATGACTAGCAGCGATGTGTTCCAATGACTAGCAGCGATGTGTTCCAATGACTAGCAGCGATGTGTTCCAATGACTAGCAGCGATGTGTTCCAATGACTAGCAGCGATGTGTTCCAATAACTAGCAGCGATGTGTTCCAATGACTAGCAGCGATGTGTTCCAATGACTAGCAGCCACGTGTTCCAATGACTAGCAGCGATGTGTTCCAATAACTAGCAGCGATGTGTTCCAATGACTAGCAGCGATGTGTTCCAATGACTAGCAGCGACGAATGACTAGCAGCGACGTGTTCCAATGACTAGCAGCGACGTGTTCCAATGACTAGCAGCGATGTGTTCCAATGACTAGCAGCGATGTGTTCCAATGACTAGCAGCGATGTGTTCCAATGACTAGCAGCGATGTGTTCCAATGACTAGCAGCGATGTGTTCCAATGACTAGCAGCGATGTGTTCCAATGACTAGCAGCGACGTGTTCCAATGACTAGCAGCGATGTGTTCCAATGACTAGCAGCGATGTGTCACAATGACTAGCAGCGATGTGTTCCAATGACTAGCAGCGATGTGTTCCAATGACTAGCAGCGATGTGTTACAATGACTAGCAGCGATGTGTTCCAATGACTAGCAGCGATGTGTTCCAATGACTAGCAGCGATGTGTTCCAATGACTAGCAGCGATGTGTTCCAATGACTAGCAGCGACGTGTTCCAATGACTAGCAGCGATGTGTTCCAATGACTAGCAGCGATGTGTTCCAATGACTAGCAGCGATGTGTTCCAATGACTAGCAGCGATGTGTCACAATGACTAGCAGCGACGTGTTCCAATGACTAGCAGCGACGTGTTACAATGACTAGCAGCGATCTGTTCCAATGACTAGCAGCGATGTGTTCCAATGACTAGCAGCGATGTGTGTTCCAATGACTAGCAGCGACGTGTTCCAATGACTAGCAGCGACGTGTTCCAATGACTAGCAGCGACGTGTTCCAATGACTAGCAGCGATGTGTTCCAATGACTAGCAGCGATGTGTTCCAATGACTAGCAGCGATGTGTTCCAATGACTAGCAGCGACGTGTTCCAATGACTAGCAGCGATGTGTTCCAATGACTAGCAGCGATGTGTTCCAATGACTAGCAGCGATGTGTTCCAATGACTAGCAGCGATGTGTTCCAATGACTAGCAGCGATGTGTTACAATGACTAGCAGCGACGTGTCCCAATGACTAGCAGCGATGTGTTCCAATGACTAGCAGCGATGTGTTCCAATGACTAGCAGCGACGTGTTCCAATGACTAGCAGCGACGTGTTCCAATGACTAGCAGCGATGTGTTCCAATGACTAGCAGCGATGTGTTCCAATGACTAGCAGCGACGTGTTCCAATGACTAGCAGCGACGTGTTTCAATGACTAGCAGCGATGTGTTCCAATGACTAGCAGCGATGTGTTCCAATGACTAGCAGCGATGTGTTCCAATGACTAGCAGCGATGTGTTCCAATGACTAGCAGCGATGTGTTCCAATGACTAGCAGCGACGTGTTCCAATGACTAGCAGCGATGTGTTCCAATGACTAGCAGCGACGTGTTCCAATGACTAGCAGCGACGTGTTCCAATGACTAGCAGCGATGTGTTCCAATGACTAGCAGCGACGTGTTCCAATGACTAGCAGCGATGTGTTCCAATGACTAGCAGCGATGTGTTCCAATGACTAGCAGCGACGTGTTCCAATGACTAGCAGCGATGTGTTCCAATGACTAGCAGCGACGTGTTCCAATGACTAGCAGCAACAATTTGATTCTCCATTCAGCACAACACGAACATTGGCAGAGATTGTCGACACAGGAATCACTTGGTGTGTGTGTCTGCAGCCATTGTGCCTAGCAAAGCTTAGTCAGCAGCTGCACGATTTAGCAGCAAAGCAAGTGAGTGCTCGTTTGTTTGCTGAGAAGCTCACTTTTGTGTGAACTATTAAAAACACTTGTGCATTAGTGGCCCACTTTGGACATGATGACCATCAGAATGAGGAGGGTCATTATAATTATATATGGTGACAATAATAATAATAGCAACAATAATATATAGCATCAATAATAATAGCAAATAGCATCAATAATAATAGCATCAATAATAATAGCATCAATAATATAATAATACCATCAATAATAATAGCATCAATAATATATAGCATCAATAATAGCATCAATAATAATAGCATCAATAATAATAGCAACAACAATAATAATAGCAACAGTTCCCTTCTTCTTAACTTATTTACCTGCAGCATGTGAGTAGTTCCCTTCTTCTTTAGCTAAAATATCAATCATGTCATTATTCTGCAGGAGGCAGAGATCAGGAAGGCCGCCAAGCGTGGGGACAAGCAGACCGTCGGTGTCTATGCCAAGCAGCTGGTGAGACTGAGACAACAGAAAACCAAGTCCCTCGGCCTCAGTGCTCAGATCACCTCCACCGGACACCAGATGACGGCAAGTTGGTAATGGTCATCACACTAGAAAACATATTTGAGACATACATAACTGGAAACAGTTATGTCAGTCACTGGAGCAATTAGCTGCAATGCTCAACAGTACTCTAATTAGAGCAATGCCCTGCAGTGATCTAATCGGAACCGGAACAATGAGCTATAGTGTTCTAATTAGATCAATGAGTTCAGTACTCGGCAGCACTCTAATTAGCTAGCAGCATACTAATTAGAGCAATGAGCTGCAGCAGTGCTCAGAAGAACTCTAATTAGAGCAATGAATTACTGTGCTCAGCAGCGCTCTAATTAGATAGATAAATGAGCTATCGTGCTTAGAGACACTCTAATTAGAGAAATGAGCTAATAAATATTACTCTGAGCTAACAATGACTGCACACAGCTTGAGTGAGGATTACTCTGAGCTAACAATGACTGCACACAACTTGAGTGAGGATTACTCTGAGCTAACAATGACTGGACACAACTTGAGTGAGGATTACTCTGAGCTAACAATGACTGGACACAACTTGAGTGAGGATTACTCTGAGCTAACAATGACTGCACACAACTTGAGTGAGGATTACTCTGAGCTAACAATGACTAGACACAACTTGAGTGAGGATTACTCTGAGCTAACAATGACTGCACACAACTTGAGTGAGGATTACTCTGAGCTAACAAGGACTGCACACAACTTGAGTGAGGATTACTCTGAGCTAACAATGACTGCACACAACTTGAGTGAGGATTACTCTGAGCTAACAATGACTGCACACAACTTGAGTGAGGATTACTCTGAGCTAACAATGAATGCACACAACTTGAGTGAGTGTTACTCTAAGCTAACAATGACTAGACACAACTTGAGTGAGGATTACTTGAGGATTACTCTGAGCTAACAATGACTGCACACAACTTGAGTGAGGATTACTCTGAGCTAACAATGACTGCACACAACTTGAGTGAGGATTACTCTGAGCTAACAATGACTGGACACAACTTGAGTGAGGATTACTCTGAGCTAACAATGACTGGACACAACTTGAGTGAGGATTACTCTGAGCTAACAATGACTGCACACAACTTGAGTGAGTGTTACTCTAAGCTAACAATGACTAGACACAACTTGAGTGAGGATTACTTGAGGATTACTCTGAGCTAACAATGACTGCACACAACTTGAGTGAGGATTACTCTGAGCTAACAATGACTGCACACAACTTGAGTGAGGATTACTCTGAGCTAACAATGACTGGACACAACTTGAGTGAGGATTACTCTGAGCTAACAATGACTAGACACAACTTGAGTGAGGATTACTCTGAGCTAACAATGACTGGACACAACTTGAGTGAGGATTACTCTGAGCTAACAATGACTAGACACAACTTGAGTGAGGATTACTCTGAGCTAACAATGACTGGACACAACTTGATTGAGGATTACTCTGAGCTAACAATGACTGGACACAACTTGAGTGAGGATTACTCTGAGCTAACAATGACTAGACACAACTTGAGTGAGGATTACTCTGAGCTAACAATGACTGGACACAACTTGAGTGAGGATTACTCTGAGCTAACAATGACTGGACACAACTTGAGTGAGGATTACTCTGAGCTAACAATGACTAGACACAACTTGAGTGAGGATTACTCTGAGCTAACAATGACTGGACACAACTTGATTGAGGATTACTCTGAGCTAACAATGACTGCACACAACTTGAGTGAGGATTACTCTGAGCTAACAATGACTAGACACAACTTGAGTGAGGATTACTCTGAGCTAACAATGACTGGACACAACTTGAGTGAGGATTACTCTGAGCTAACAATGACTGCACACAACTTGAGTGAGGATTACTCTGAGCTAACAATGACTGGACACAACTTGAGTGAGGATTACTCTGAGCTAACAATGACTGGACACAACTTGAGTGAGGATTACTCTGAGCTAACAATGACTGGACACAACTTGAGTGAGGATTACTCTGAGCTAACAATGACTGCACACAACTTGAGTGAGGATTACTCTGAGCTAACAATGACTGGACACAACTTGAGTGAGGATTACTCTGAGCTAACAATGACTGGACACAACTTGAGTGAGGATTACTCTGAGCTAACAATGACTGCACACAACTTGAGTGAGGATTACTCTGAGCTGACAATGACTGGACACAACTTGAGTGAGGAACTTGAGTGAGGGTTACTCTGAGCTAACACTGACTGGACACAACTTGAGTGAGGATTACTCTGAGCTAACAATGACTGCACACAACTTGAGTGAGGATTACTCTGAGCTAACAATGACTGCACACAACTTGAGTGAGGATTACTCTGAGCTAACAATGACTGCACACAACTTGAGTGAGGATTACTCTGAGCTAACAATGACTGCACACAACTTGAGTGAGGATTACTCTGAGCTAACAATGACTGGACACAACTTGAGTGAGGATTACTCTGAGCTAACAATGACTGCACACAACTTGAGTGAGGATTACTCTGAGCTAACAATGTCTGGACACAACTTGAGTGAGGATTACTCTGAGCTAACAATGACTAGACACAACTTGAGTGAGGATTACTCTGAGCTAACAATGACTGCACACAACTTGAGTGAGGATTACTCTGAGCTAACAATGACTGGACACAACTTGAGTGAGGATTACTCTGAGCTAACAATGACTGCACACAACTTGAGTGAGGATTACTCTGAGCTAACAATGACTAGACACAACTTGAGTGAGGATTACTCTGAGCTAACAATGACTGGACACAACTTGAGTGAGGATTACTCTGAGCTAACAATGACTGCACACAACTTGAGTGAGGATTACTCTGAGCTAACAATGACTGCACACAACTTGAGTGAGGATTACTCTGAGCTAACAATGACTGGACACAACTTGAGTGAGGATTACTCTGAGCTAACAATGACTGGACACAACTTGAGTGAGGATTACTCTGAGCTAACAATGACTGCACACAACTTGAGTGAGGATTACTCTGAGCTAACAATGACTGGACACAACTTGAGTGAGGATTGCTCTGAGCTAACAATGACTAGACACAACTTGAGTGAAGATTACTCTGAGCTAACAATGACTGCACACAACTTGAGTGAGGATTACTCTGAGCTAACAATGACTGGACACAACTTGAGTGAGGATTACTCTGAGCTAACAATGACTGGACACAACTTGAGTGAGGATTACTCTGAGCTAACAATGACTGCACACAACTTGAGTGAGGATTGCTCTGAGCTAACAATGACTAGACACAACTTGAGTGAAGATTACTCTGAGCTAACAATGACTGCACACAACTTGAGTGAGGATTACTCTGAGCTAACAATGACTGCACACAACTTGAGTGAGGATTACTCTGAGCTAACAATGACTGCACACAACTTGAGTGAGGATTACTCTGAGCTAACAATGACTGCACACAACTTGAGTGAGGATTACTCTGAGCTAACAATGACTGCACACAACTTGAGTGAGGATTACTCTGAGCTAACAATGACTGCACACAACTTGAGTGAGCAGGGTTGTATACAGAAATTTTGCCAAGGGGGGGCGAACTTGAGATATGGAAAAATAAGGGGGGGCGGAGAGCCTGGATGGTGCGGAAAGGGGACGTGCACCCTGGGCTTCCGCGTGGAGTACGAAAGTGTTTTACCCACAGGTATTTTTGCAGTACTAACTGTATATATAGCTGCTACTTATGATGGCATGCACTTTTTCTAAAATCTTTAGTACAACATTCCATCTTAAATATTTGCTGAAGTTGCATGCTACGGCAATCAGCATATATAGATTAGATATAGTCACTTGTCACTCGTATAATGGAGGTGGGCTTTTGTGAAATCGAATTATGTTGCATTCCATGCATTTTCTTACAAAATCAAAATCATGGACAACAGGTTTCATACACAATTTTTCTCTAGTTCTCTAGGGGGGGGGGGGGGGGGGGGGGGGGGTGGAAATGGTTGGTCACTTGGTGCCCTAATTTTTGTTAATATTTTCTTAACATGTTCATAAGCCGTAAAAGGGGGGTCTGGGGGGAAGATCTTTTTTGCTTTTTTTGTTGCTTTTACACAATGTCTGAGGATAGCTATTTTGACTGACTAGAGATTGTGGACGTATGGCAGAGAAAACCAAGAAGAACCTCAGTTTGACATTCCTATCATTTGAACCTGATATCATAAGCTTATTACACCTTTCTTGTATTACACCTTTCTTGACATTATTTAAAAAAATATCTCTAATTTCAAGGGGGGGGGGGGCGAGAATGATACAAGGGGGGGCGAATGCCCCCCCCCCGCCCCCCCCTAAATACACCCCTGAGTGAGGATTACTCTGAGCTAACAATGACTGGACACAACTTGAGTGAGGATTACTCTGAGCTAACAATGACTGGACACAACTTGAGTGAGGATTACTCTGAGCTAACAATGACTGCACACAACTTGAGTGAGGATTACTCTGAGCTAACAATGACTGGACACAACTTGAGTGAGGATTGCTCCTCTCAATCGTATGAACCGGCTGTGTGTGTGTGTGTGTGTGTGTGTGTGTGTGTGTGTTGAGTGGTGTGATTCAAACATGGCATAATTAGATGTATATGTTGGAGTGATTGGCCCCCAGACCAGATAGACAGACAGCTAGCTATATATATAAGTATATATATCTGATAAAAGACAGTGTCTTGCACCTGATGAACAAGGAAATCCCCCCCCCCCCCCCCCCCTGCAGCCTTACGCTCAATCAAAATTCATCATTTTCAACAATAATGTCAGTTAAGTCAGATAAGTGGGTGTGTCCTGTTTCCCTGAAGCTACTTTGGAAAAGTTGGTACACCTACGTACATGTGTGATATAATACACACACACACGTCCATATGTAGACAATGCAGTCGCAGGCCAAGATGGCATCTGCCATGGGCTCCACGGCTAAGGCAATGGCGGCTACCAATAAGCAGATGAAAGTGGAGGACATCCAGAAGACCATGATGGGGTTTGAGCAGGAGTCCACCAAGATGGAGATTGCAGGGGAGATGAGTGAGTCATGAGGGGCTTCAAGTAGACAGAGGGAGGGTCTCTGATGTGTGAGTGTATGTAGTGGGGGACTCGCTGGAGTCTGTATTGGGAGGTTCTGATGTGTGAGTGTTTGTAGTGGAGGACACGCTGGAGTCTGCATTGGGAGGTTCTGACGATGAGGCTGAGGAAGACGCTGTCATCTCACAAGTCCTGGATGAGATAGGGATTGACGTCACCAGCAAAGTGAGCACTACTAGGAAAGTTATTCTGCAAAGTAAAGTTGGGTTTATGTAGTACATACTAATACTACATCTGGTACAGTGTGGCTGCTCCAGCTAGCCACTGGCCATGTTTGTAGGTGGTGCTCATGTCACTGGAGCACCAGTAACTCACTGTGTCCTGTGAGCACTGGAACACAGTAACTCACTGTGTCCTGTGAGCACTGGCTGGAGCACCAGTAACTCACTGTGTCCTGTGAGCACTGGAGCACCAGTAACTCACTGTGTCCTGTGAGCACTGGCTGGAGCACCAGTAACTCACTGTGTCCTGTGAGCACTGGAGCACCAGTAAGTGTCCTGTGAGCACTGGAGCACCAGTAACTCACTGTGTCCTGTGAGCACTGGAGCACCAGTAACTCACTGTGTCCTGTGAGCACTGGAGCACCAGTAACTCACTGTGTCCTGTGAGCACCAGTAACTCACTGTGTCCTGTGAGCACTGGAGCACCAGTAACTCACTGTGTCCTGTGAGCACCAGTAACTCACTGTGTCCTGTGAGCACTGGAGTACCAGTAACTCACTGTGTCCTGTGAGCACCAGTAACTCACTGTGTCCTGTGAGCACTGGAGCACCAGTAACTCACTGTGTCCTGTGAGCACCAGTAACTCACTGTGTCCTGTGAGCACTGGAGCACCAGTAACTCACTGTGTCCTGTGAGCACTGGAGCACCAATAACTCACTGTGTCCTGTGAGCACTGGACCAGCAACTCAGTGTCCTGTGAGCACTGGAGCACCAGTAACTCACTGTGTCCTGTGAGCACTGGCTGGAGCACCAGTAACTCACTGTGTCCTGTGAGCACCAGTAACTCACTGTGTCCTGTGAGCACTGGAGTACCAGTAACTCACTGTGTCCTGTGAGCACTGGAGCACCAGTAACTCACTGTGTCCTGTGAGCACCAGTAACTCACTGTGTCCTGTGAGCACTGGACCAGCAACTCAGTGTCCTGTGAGCACTGAAGCACCAGTAACTCACTGTGTCCTGTGAGCACCAGTAACTCACTGTGTCCTGTGAGCACTGGACCAGCAACTCAGTGTCCTGTGAGCACTGAAGCACCAGTAACTCACTGTGTCCTGTGAGCACCAGTGACTCACTGTGTCCTGTGAGCACCAGTAACTCACTGTGTCCTGTGAGCACTGGAGTACCAATAACTTGCTGGTCTTGATTTATCACACCATTAAGATGCTTCTCATGATTAATTTTGTTCTAATAAATGGGTGACATATTCCGTCCCCTACCCCCCAGATCTGTATCTGGTCAGTAAGGTATTACGCATGCAAGAGTTACCATGTAAACATCAGGGGGGTGTCACTCTGTCAGGCCACTGCACCCCCTCCTGTGGCATAATTGATTTGTATGTGATTACGAGTTTGTTTAAGTTTGAGTTTGCTATTAGGCGTGAGATATATACGGGAGCTCGTGCATGGCCAGACATGCATGTGTCCAGACATGCATGTGTCCAGACATGCATGTGTAGAGCCATGCATGAGCTCCTAGACTAGAGATAACTCTATCCCACCCAACCTTGCCTAATAACTTGTGTACAGTCACGTGCTTGTCTTGTGTGCACGTGCTACAACAGGTGCACGTGCTACAACAGAAGATTGTAATGACTGAAGTGTCACTGCTACTGCTCTTCTTTTTGCCTTGCAGCTGTCTGGAGTAGGTGTGGCTAACAGGCCATTGTCTGGGAAGGCTAAGGCAGTGGACACCGAGACTGAAGACATTGAGGCCAGACTCAGACAACTGCACAGCTAGGACCTTGTGTCCTGGTAGCTATTATAGTGTGTATTGTCCACAGTCCATGATTGATAACAGCTTGTCATTCACATTAGTGACCACAACATTGTTTAATCTCTGTGCACATCCCTACATGTACACACATAAGGGGCTGATGTTTTGTCAAGGGGGGAGGGAGTGTTGTGATGTTTTGTGACACACACAAGGGGGGAGTGTTACTGATATTTTGTCAAGGGGGGAGTGGTGCTGATGTTTTGTCAAGGGGGGGAGTGTTGCTGATATTTTGTCAAGGGGGGAGGGAGTGTTGCTGATATTTTGTCAAGGGGGGAGGGAGTGTTGCTGATATTTTGTGCCAAGTGTATTGGATTAACTATACAGGAAGAAGTGCCACTTAGCAACAGCCACTAATGCTAATATATGCAGTCTATATATATGCTAGGTGCTACTGACAGAGGGAAATCAATCTCTGGAAGCAATTGAGCATGAAAATGACCCTATGGAAGGTTATTAAGCTCGACCATACTTACACAGCAGGGAGGGGGCGAGGCCAACATTCCCACGGCAACCTGAGGGCATGAGTACCTAACATCTCTTGTACCTGACTGCTCCTCACTTTGCTCAGCAGACAGTCCATATTCTGCCGTGTATATTCTGCCGTGTCCTTACAGTTAATAATTTAGAGGATGTGTGTACGAATCTTCATCGCAAGTCATTAGCGAGAACTACACCATAACTCCACCCACATTCCACCTTATATGCATGTGTGTGCCGTGCAAATGTAACCAATAGAAAGGCTTCGTGTGTTATTCTTCTCGTGATAACTTTGCTACCATACAATGGCTGAGGAAGAGGTTCAACGCTGAGCCTTGACTTCTGCCATCCAGGCATGGCTGCAAGCTCGAGCTCTTGCACTGCTGGAGGTAGTCCGGACAGCAGCTGCCCCCTGTGTACCCCAGATTACAGCCGTCGTAGCACCAGCAATAGCCCCCACCAGGAATAGCTTGGCCATAAATATCATCTTTGTCACATTGGTCCTTGCAGCTCATAGGTGTGTTCACAGTGCAGTGAGTAGCGTAATCCAAACAGCAATCAAGGTGCTTTGAGCAGTTGGCATCACAATAGCACACTCCATGGTCCAACTGCTGAGCCTCGGCTGAGTCACACTTCCCTGCACATGTGGCTTTACCTCTCGGTCTCTTCACACCAACCGCCCAGTCAGAACTCGGTATGTCGCAACGGTGGTTGCTTCTGTTGTACGACCAGATCCAGCAGTCACACTCCCCATATCCATACGACAGATAACTATACTTGGAGCAGCCAGTGTTCCCGTCACACTTGTTCATGCACTGGTTCTCGCTCCCAACTTGACCCTTCCATATCTGTGTGTCGTTCCCATTCCAAGACACGCAGCGCAGCCTGGACGACTGGAAGTAGTAGTCCGGGTCGGCAGGAATGGCAGGGTTAAGCTTCACATCTTCACTCCACCACCAGCGAAACTTTGGCTCGCTGGCCTTCTTGTTGGAGGGGGTGGAGCCTGGCTTGCAAGCGTTGGGCTGGTTAAAAGGAGGCCATACGGCAGACTTGGACCATGCAGAATCACTTGTTTTCTGGACGAGGGTATTTATCATCTCCAAAGTATCCTTAGGCATGGTTCCATTCTTGACCAGCAACTCGGTGAAGTAGGCCAGATGGAGCATAAAGATGCCATTGAACGAGAACCAATCCCCTCCAGGGTCAGACTTAGTGTAGCATTTGCCTACGTAGCTAGGGAACCCTCGGACTTTATCCAGAAGCACTCCACTTGGCGTAGTATAGTTCTGAACCACGGCTTCAAAAGCATGCAGTCCTGTCTTAAGATAGATCTGGTTACCAGTAGCAAGGTAGAGATAGGCTGCTGCAGAGAGAAGAAGTCCTTGAGAATAGATGCCATCTTCAGACTTGCTGTTGCCACACTTCTTGTGCTCAGCAGTGGCATTGCAACAGGTGCGAGGTATGGCTCCAGTTGACACCAAGAATTTCTTGCTCATAAGTCCACGGCCATTATCATAGCTAAAAAACCACTGCCAGATCCTTTCAGCATCATTTAAGAATCGCTTCTCATCGGGCAGGGTGAAAGCTAGCTTGGCAGACAAATGCATCGCTTCAACCAACTCAATGTTGAACTTGAAACTCGAGTGAGGACAGTTGCTCCATATGAAGCCGTCACAGTCGCCATCCCACCCGTACTTCCAGACCCAGTCATAAATAGCAATGGAACGATTAAGCCACTTGACGTCCTGCATAGAAATAAAACCAAATGTAAGCTTAGAAAAATCCAGCAACACACGGCATCTAGTAACTCTAGGGGGCAGCAGAGCACTGCAGGACACGGCATCTAGTAACTCTAGGGGGCAACTGCAGGACAGGGCATCTAGTAACTCTAGGGGGCACCAGAGCACTGCAGGACACGGCATCTAGTAACTCTAGGAGGCAGCAGAGCACTGCAGGACAGGGCATCTAGTAACTCTAGGGGGCACCACAGCACTGCAGGACACGGCATCTAGTAACTCTAGGGGGCAGCAGAGCACTGCAGGACACGGCATCTAGTAACTCTAGGGGGCAGCAGAGCACTGCAGGACAAGCTGGAATTATCTCCTTCTTGGGCTGCTGACGTGATGTACTGTATATATATTATATATAGTATACAGATAACTACTTATTTATGTCAATGGTCCATGCATGAATATTCATAGCTCAATATTTATTATTCCATGCACACAGGGGGGACAGTTGCATTTTTTACTTTTTTAAATTAAAACTTGTGGTTACCACTTTATAGCATCTGCAAACTTCATGGTATGGACTTGATATATAGCTCAAAAGATAGGTCTCTCTCTTTTGAGTTACGACCTAAAGTGGAGGGACCTCAAAACCTGAATGCCTGAAACCTCCACATAAATATCTCCAGATTGCAAAGTGCTAAAGATTTGAAATTAGTACGCGCTTGACCACGTACTTACATTTTAGCGCCTAATGAAAACACTCATTGAATAGAGGAGGGCTTCCTCTGGCCACTGGTACTAATTTCAAGTCTTTAGCACTTTGCAATCTGGAGATATTTATGTGGAGGTTTCAGGCATTCAGGTTTTTTAGGGTCCCTCCACTTGTAGCTTGGCTATAGTTATACATACTTATGAAAAATATTTTAGTATCAACAGAGAGCACAAAGAGAGACCTATCTTTTGAGCTATATATCAAGTCCATACCATGAAGTCTACGGAATCTATGGATTTATAAAGTGGTAACCACACACAAAAAACATGTGGGTCATTCCCCCCCAAAAATGCAACTGTCTCCCCTTACACGCATGCACACGCATGCATGCACACAAATGCACACACACATGCACACACACACACACCACATGCAACAGGTTTCACTTCCACTCAATGAATGTCTTCAATGAGCGTATCAATTAACTCGCAAGATCCTCAACGAACTCGCACTTAACATACAGTACAGAGTACAGATACAGAAAGTGTTTATTTCCAACTAAACTGAATCAATTTCAGAGTCCCGACCCTGTGACCTCAGAGTCCCGACCCTGTGACCTCAGAGTCGGTAGACGTTGGATGGAAAGTGTCATCTAAACAGCCAGTCTGACAGGTTTATATTTGATGCAGCACAGGATACAGGCACTCCAGTCTGACAGGTTTATATTTGATGCCCACAGGATATAGGCACTCCAGTCTGACAGGTTTATATTTGATGCCCACGTGATACAGGCACTCCAGTCTGACAGGTTTATATTTGATGCAGCACATGATATAGGCACTCCAGTCTGACAGGTATATATTTGAGGCAGCACAGGATACAGGCACTCCAGTATGACAGGTTTATATTTGAGGCAGCACAGGATACAGGCACTCCAGTATGACAGGTTTATATTTGAGGCAGCACAGGATACAGGCACTCCAGTCTGATAGCTCAGCATCACAATACTAGTTGAGGAGGTGGATGGTCTCGCCAACCCTTCACTTCTGGTCCAATACGTGTGAGAGAGAAACTGTCCTGGTCCACCGAGTGGTGTCAAGGGAATGCACCACCCACCTAACGCTCCTGCTCAGACAGCATGGCAGCGACAACCACACTACTCTACTATACATGATGCACTGAAGCATCGTGCCAAGCCTTATACTGCTTGCAGATGCCCGATTATGCATGCATGGACATTGGTTGTACAACAGAGGCCAGGCATTACTATGGCTGACTGCAGCAGAATTGTAAAGAGAGCCTATTGGTTGTGTGATGTGTAGATAGCTTTTGACATCATCTCCATAATGTCCTCATCCCAACTGAAGCTTCTCTACCTCACATCTATGACCTGCCTCATGTCATGTGACTCTCGTCCACCTGTGAAAGTCACATGATCACCAGGAGCCATAGCTTCATGTCATGTGACTCTCAAGTCCACCTGTGAAAGTCACATGATCACCAGGAGCCATAGCTTCAGTTGGGCTGCGGTATCGTTGAGAAGGCGACAAATGCAACCCATCGCTACCTACATGTATAAGACTAACACGGCCATCTTCTACGATCAGAATAGAGTCCAGCAGAAATGTGTGCAAGTTATAATGTTTAATGCAGGCTGTGAGCACACCATCTCCCGCAGGTCTTGTTTGTAAGGTTGCCATGGGAACTATGGAGTCGGCGTATTAGGCTGACAGACAGTAATTCTAGCTAGTCACGAGTTATTGAATTTGCCACTCCATAATGACGGGCCACTGCTGATGTCTGCTAGTTCTGTGTGGTGTGAGATTCTAGCCCCTGCAATCACATGACAGCTATTGCCACTGGAACTCTCTTCTATCGATTGTCAAAAGCTACCAAGTGAACATGAGTGGGTGGAGTAGCCGCACCTGGTTCAGAACATGACAACACCCATGTTAGATCTAGTGCACCGCACTCTAGCTGACTGGCTTTGGACAGCACAGTGAATGTGCTTCAGACTCACCTAGATTGACCTGACATGTTGGGGGGGAGGGAGAATGTTTATATTCTAGTGGTGATACTTTATGTGCTGCACCATCACTGCAATAATACCTTTTATGGTGCTGCACCAGCACTGCAATAAACTCCTTTTATGGTCATAGACACTTGAGAATTCTTCCAACTTTAGCACTACATAATTACTGAACACAACACAAAGGTCAACGGGAGGCGTGAACTCACTCCCATTTTTAACAAGCGTTTCATGTGTTGTTGCTATTTTTAGAATCCAACCTTGTGGATTAGTTGCTAAGTGCCATGAAAGTTGGTTGTTAAACAGATGCACTTATAGCATCACTCGGACAGAAAATCATCACCAAACACAGGCCATGTGTCGGACAACCATCGTGCATGTGTACGAGGGTCTGCGTAGGTGTGGTACGGAGCATACCACCAGCAACTGAAGCTTCAAGAGGATGGAAAACAATGAGAGTTGTAGCAGAGCAGTCTGGAGAGGGTCCCACGTCAGTATCATCATCTACGTGTCTTCCATGGATGTGGCCTGTTTTATTTGAAATAGAGTCAATGCAGTTGTGTGTGAAATGATATGAATAAGATCGCACGCATAACAACTAAATCATCATCTTCATATGTACATACTGCCTGTCGCTCGCGCCAGCTCTGCAGCTGAATCTTCACCATGCCGTCTTGATCAGCCATAAGCCTCCAGCTTAGCTTTTCTGCAGTAACTCTACCTGGCTAGGGGGTGGGTCAGGCAACATTGACAGGGCAGTGGTTGCCCTCACTGATCTATTAGCCGGCCCTCCTCAAACTTTGCTGCAAATGAGGCTCTCGCTCAACAGTTTGTTAGTCTCGCAATTTAAGGCTCAATTGATAAGTGCATCTTGTTGGCACCTCCATGAGGGCTAGCATCCACAGTGGGGTATGCACTTAACATGCTAAATGCACCTAATAACCATGGTTACCAAACACCTGAAGGGGAAATGTGTAAATGTGTTACAACGACCTCAAAAATCAACTTGAATTAGTAAAAATTCAAGTTGATTATTGAGGTCACTGTAATTTTGTATGTCAACTGAGAGCTTGTTGGGTGTGTAAATATAGGTGGTTGGTTGATAATGGAGCAAATGTTGCCACTCCTGTTTATATTACTATATATATAGTGCAGGTTGTACTTCAGCACTTACTTGAAGCCAGTCGTACACTCTGAGGTAAGCAATCGCGTACCACATGAAGTCATCGATATAAGTACAAGTCACTGTTGGATCCCACCGGGAGTTATAGGGAGAGTGTTTGAAGATAATCTCAGGCACTACAGAGTGATTAGTTGTGTTCATGGTGATGCCATAACTGGCCACAGATTCCACCAGCAGAGCCGTCCACCATCTATAGCAGTTCACACACCTGTCGGGCGCATAGCAGCTGCACTTACCAGACTCGCCAGTCCCTAGGTTTCCCAGCTGCCCACATGCAAAGAGAAACTTAATAACCTCGTTGGCAGGATCAGCCTTCCAGTAGTAGTTGAAGAGTCCATTAAGAGTGAGTTCAGCACGCCAGCTTGCATTGGTGCTCGTACGTTCTCTGTTGTCTTTAGCGCCTCCATCACTAACCACAGCCGCAGCCAGCAAATGAGGCTCTCGCTCAACAGTTTGTTAGTCTCGCAATTTAAGGCTCAATTGATAAGTGCATCTTGTTGGCACCTCCATGAGGGCTAGCATCCACAGTGGGGTATGCACTTAACATGCTAAATGCACCTAATAACCATGGTTACCAAACACCTGAAGGGGAAATGTGTAAATGTGTTACAACGACCTCAAAAATCAACTTGAATTAGTAAAAATTCAAGTTGATTATTGAGGTCACTGTAATTTTGTATGTCAACTGAGAGCTTGTTGGGTGTGTAAATATAGGTGGTTGGTTGATAATGGAGCAAATGTTGCCACTCCTGTTTATATTACTATATATATAGTGCAGGTTGTACTTCAGCACTTACTTGAAGCCAGTCGTACACTCTGAGGTAAGCAATCGCGTACCACATGAAGTCATCGATATAAGTACAAGTCACTGTTGGATCCCACCGGGAGTTATAGGGAGAGTGTTTGAAGATAATCTCAGGCACTACAGAGTGATTAGTTGTGTTCATGGTGATGCCATAACTGGCCACAGATTCCACCAGCAGAGCCGTCCACCATCTATAGCAGTTCACACACCTGTCGGGCGCATAGCAGCTGCACTTACCAGACTCGCCAGTCCCTAGGTTTCCCAGCTGCCCACATGCAAAGAGAAACTTAATAACCTCGTTGGCAGGATCAGCCTTCCAGTAGTAGTTGAAGAGTCCATTAAGAGTGAGTTCAGCACGCCAGCTTGCATTGGTGCTCGTACGTTCTCTGTTGTCTTTAGCGCCTCCATCACTAACCACAGCCGCAGCCAGCACTATTAGCAATAGACCTAGTCTTATGCAGGTGGTTTCCATTATCCGGTAAGTATCGGCGCTCTAGTAAGTGTGGCGTCCCTTGGCCACTAGATACTCATATATATATATATAGGGCGAGTCACTCAGCAGCAAAATAATCACTTAAAAATGGTGGTCCTTGCTAATACTATAACTATAATATGACTGCAGGTGGTAACTACTTTACTCGAGTATGTAGCTGCATGCTAGAGTAAAGTGCACGAAAATGAGCCGCTATATTATTGTCCGTTAGTGACGGTCACTTCAAGATCATCGTCAGACTTTTTTTCCAGTATAATTTATATATATATATATATATATATATATACGTAGGAAGCAAATTTCTGCCTGCACAAACCATTATGCAAGCCCTCTGATATTGTCTCTAGCTAGTGCATAAAAATGATTTTATTAGATATTTCTTGGCCCCTACAATCAATTACAATATGGATGGAGCATTTCCTATAACTGGATGTGCCTCTCAATTTTTATTATGTGAAGTGATAGGGATGTTTGTATGTGACCCATGAAAATATTGCACTGTCTGGCACAGCAGAAGTTCCAGCTCTAGAAGTAAAACATCTCAGATCAAACGCACCCACCCACTTGGTCTGCGTAACTGACTCTATGCAGATTATAGAGGCCATGGGTTCTTGTCATTATGAGTATAATTTGAGGTATATAAGAACCTACACCCCATGCATGTTTGTCATACTAATGAATTGTGAGACCAGAGGCAGGATCGCTCCTCACCCCTTCCCTGGCCTTGAATAAGGAGTGAGGCTACACAAGACTAGCATATATGGCTCCTTGGGGGCAGGGAGAGCTTCAATATCTCATAGCAAAGAACGAGATATAACAGAGAGATTTTTAGCAGGACCCAAAATTCAGTGACTCAAGTCATTTCCAGTAATTTTAAATTTGATTTTCAGTGATTCCGAGTAACATTAATTTTGATGCGACATGTGTGACACATTGTGTGATTGAGCTCAAAACAATGTCAACTATGTGAAGGGTTGACTACCCAATAGAGGGGATGGTCCTCCTAGGAAAATCCCTGCCTCTGCTGGGACCTTACCTTCTCCTGCTTTTACTTCCTGTTATATAGAAACTGAAATTATTTGCATAGCAGCATCACAAACATTTATGTTTGAACATCTTGAAGTCACTATCAAACTCTTTGTATACTTGCAAGGATCATAGAGGATCATGAAATGTGGTTTGTCAGCACTATTACTAGGGTTGGCCCTAGGTCCATATATAGCCAGCACCAAATCTAGCAAGCCCTAGCCCTAGCACTAGCCATATATAGCTACTGCACATTTGAAGGGGAAACTTAGACCACCTGCATCCTCTTCCAGGGATGGTATGGAGAATATTATATATTGATGCATGCTAAAGCTAGGTATATATATTGATGCATGCCAAAGCCAGGCATGGAAAATTGATGCATGCTGTCATTCAGTTCAAGAGTCATCAAGAATGTTTAAACTCAATGGGCGAGACTTGTAGTCAGATTTGTAGTCAAATTTAGTATATAGCTCTTCTTTGCATTTGTTCTGGAGGAATAAAATGTTTCTTCAGGAAAGGACACCAGACAAGAAAACAATAGGTGAGTTGGGATTTAACAAGAGACATCTTTTTGGCACTAATCGAGTCACAATGATTGAAAGTGCGACGTACAAGGCTCAAGGTCCGATAGGCTTTTGAGAGAATGTTGGATACATGATGGTTCCATGTCAGGTCACTTGAAACACTATTTTTGGAGTTAATGCAAATGTGATCCAAAAAATATTTAGAGTCAACATCAGGCACTTTTAAGAAAATCCTCAAAAGAGAGATGCCAACCATTTTGCCTGTGAGGATAAATCATTTTGAAGAAGGGATACATCAGAAACTGATTTAATACCTTTAAAACACTTGGTATCATCTGCATATGAGTAGAGAAGATGAAGAAATGGTAGCTGGAATGTCATTTGTGTAGAAATAGTAATGGCAAGGATGCTGCTTGCAGAACACCGGAACTGACTGGAAGTAGATCAGAGTGGTTATTATTATTTAGTGATACCATTAGACAGCGAGAGTCTAGGTATCCTCTGAACCAATGCCACAGCTCTCCTGTCATACCAGAACACCACAGTTTGAAAAGAAGCTCTTGATAAGGAACACTCAAAAAGCTTTTCTGTAGTCCAAGCATTTTTGAGGCATTGTGGATCCATGGCTTGTGCTGGCACTAACCATTAATTGCACATACCCATTTTTTTAGCAGACAATTCATGGATGATTTCTGATTAGTGTGGATAGGTTGGGATGTCTATATACCCCTCGTTAGCCTCCAAAGCCACACACCAACACGCAAACCTTTACCAGGATTCTTCGCGCAATCATGACTCTGGTTTAGGAACTTCCTTGGGACGAGAAAAAAACCAGAAGACAAGAGCCACAATTTCTACAAATAAAGAAGAGGCAAAGAAAGCACTATTTCTCCAAGAAAAAATGAGGACCTAATTTCTATTGAGGGGTGTCCAAAACAACGCATGAAACTCGTATTAGTTTGGCAGCGCACATTTTAAGTTACGTTTGGAGGCGTGTGTAAGCGACTCTGTTTTGATCTCAGAGTATGGGCTGTGCGCTTGCTTGTCACCATCGACAAATCTCACTGAGACGTGAAGAACGCGTTGTGCCAAGTAAGTGAGCAAGCATTTACTCTATTCAATACCAATCTATTTTTTGTGTTTCCCCCTATCTCTGCTGTTTTGTTAGCCACAGACATAGAGACTTGGGCCAACCCTGGTTCTTATGTGCGTCCAGTAGACTTGTCTGCCTTTATCTCAGCATCCTCAGTACCACTGCTTCCACCACTTGAAGATCCTCCTCCATACACTGAGCAGTTACTGGAGGGTCACATTTCACTGACAAGCGAAGCTAAGGCATATATGATGGGTGCAGAAAATCCCTTCCCAGCAACTGCTGATGATGATAGTATGACTGACAGATCTAGCACCAGCATTGAGTGTGTGACTATTGCAGATGAAGGCCTATTGAATGATATAATTCCTGCACATAGCCTTAATGATCAGCACATATACTGTGCCTCTATGAACAGTGAGTATAGGCCTATAGCTTTGCAGCTCCATCATCCAGCAAGTGCTCAACACATTAGTAGTCCCCCCACCGCTCCTCCCAAACCAGGATTTACTCCTTGCACAATGGAGCATAACCATGGTTTGGGTTGCCCTACCTATGCTCTTTCATCTTCCATTCAGTTCCACAGACATCATCGCAGTCTGAGTGAAAATTGTACTATTTATGATCAGTCCCAGGGTCTTGATAGCATACCTTCCACTGCACATTCAACGGCTAAACTTCCAACAGCTATTGCTTCACCATTGCACCCAAGAACATTCCTACCCTTCGCACATATCTCTCAAGGACAAAATAACATTGCACAAGAACTAAGGGGAGAAAGGATGGCAAATGACCATTTTGTGAGGAGGCCTTCTCGTCTACCTCCTTTGCAAAGACCTTCCCAGCCCCAGAGAGAGAAAGGAGAGCAGAGACTGAGTCACTCGTGGCATGAAGGAAGCAACTTTTTACATGTTTCCCCCTTAATTACACTTCATCACTAAAGTACAAGAATAATAGCACAGTTTGTTACTTACAACTAACCACACACCCATCAATATTATGCTGAGCACATGTGTAACAATTTAATCTTCAAAATGCTGAGTCCCTTGGGACATTGCACCCCATGCAGTGCAGTGCAGTACAAAAATAGATAAATAGAACAAAGAATAATGAGAGTAAATGAGGTATATAAGATGATTTGTACTGTAATAACTGATAAACATTAAGCTAATGTCCATGTTAAATGAGTTATACTGCTTGGCTATGGTGGAGTGGGTGGGGGGAGGCCATAACTCAGTCCCTCCTCTGCCAATATTTTACTATGCACTGCAAAATGCACCCACACACTCCCACCATCACTTGATGACTCACACCCTCCACCCCATTCCCAAGCAACAATGCCACCTTCCCCTCAGTGCCCACCATCTCAAACTCCTCCAACCATATTCCAGCTCCCTCAATTCCATCCAGCTCATCAACATTTTCCGTTCCCTTCCAAATTCATCACAGACTCTATAGAAAGTGCCCCACATCTTCCACTTCCTTCCTGTCACACAACATGCATCTATCATCGCTTCTTGTCCTGCAATAGACCTGCTGACCCTGTCCTCAATCTAAACATCAACCTCCCTCCCTCATATCCCTGTAGTGACTTTCTTTATGCTCCTGGTCCATCACCTTTTGCCAACCTCTAGCACTTCAAGCTGCTCTTACTCTCGACTTCCTCCTCCCAATCACACACATTCTTCTTCATCTTCACCTTCCATTGCCTCACTGACCCTAGCTCGGCATTCAGATCGTATTTCCTCCTCAACAGTGTATATTCTTCTCAACCATCCTATCCCTCCATTCATTCTTAGCTTCCCTGCCACAATTTTTATTCATCTACCCTCCTCCACCTGTGCAAGCCTCTACCATAGACAATTTTTCCCTCCTCTCTCCTTTCTTCCTCTCTCCTTTCTGCCAACTTCCTCCATCCCATGTCCCCCAGCACTACCGCTCCAGCCTCTGTGCTGCTAGCCCCTAATAGGTTTCTTCCTACTTCCAGCTGAGCTGACTCTAATTTCGTACAAGCTGTCTTCCCTCCTGTTAGCCACACTTCAAAGCAGCATGTTCCAGGCTTGGTTAGCCAACAGCTCCCACACCATCCTACCTCTATCCACAACTCATCCACACCACCTTTCCAATCCATTCCTCTGCTTTAATCTTCATTTTCTCCAAGTGTACATTCCCTCTCAGTTTCTCATCAAACCACACCCCCAGGTATCTGAACGTTTCCACTACTTCCAGCTCCTCTACATCAATATTCCACTTCACACTTTTCCTCCCTTTCCCAATGACCATTACCTTACTCTTCTTCTCATTAAACTTCAACTTCCATCTTATCGCATAGTTCTGCAACATTTTTGCAACTCTACTCCTGTGCCAGCCAAAAGCACAATATCATCAGCATAGAGCAATGCACCACACTATGTACATCCAACTTCAATCCCAGCTTAATTTCCTCTGGTTCATCCACCATTCCCGACATATAAAGTTGGTGACAAAGAGCACCCCTGCCTAAGTCCCCTCTCTATCCCAAACCACCTCGATTGACCTCCATCCAATACTAGCTTCAACCCCATTGTAGAGGCCTTCACACATTCTTCTCCACTCTAGCTTGTCTCATTGTATACCACAAACCATCCCTCCACACACCGTCATAAGCCTTTCTGATGTCTAGAAAAGCTAAGTAAGATGATCCCTTCTCCCTTTTCCGAATCTCAGATATACCCCTTAGGACAAACAACTGGTCTGCGCATCTCCTCTTCCTTGAAACCTCCCTGTGCCTCCATGAAAACTTATTCCTCACAAAACTTCCCTAACCTCTCTGCCATCAACCTAGTCAAGACCTTCTCTACACAACTCCCCAATGATATCCCTCTATAATTCCCAATCACTTCTGCATCACTGTCTTTGTAGAGTGGTACCAAACTCCTCATCCAATCCTCTGGACAGCACTCCCTCCTCAGCACCATGTTCAACAAATCCACTAATACTTCCACCATCCTCCCCCTCTATACATCATCTCATTGAGTATTCCATCTGGTCGGAACTTTTGCCCTCTTTAGACTCTTCAAGATATCCACCACTTCCTTATCTGTAGCTTTTAGTTTTTATATATATTCATCCCAGAGCTTTCTCACTTTAACATCATGAAAACCCATTCTTGCTGTCTTCAATTTCCTACAAACCCCTTTCCTGTATGTATTGCTTCCCCTACTTCATCTGACCACCATCCCCTCGAGTCCTCCGTTATCTTCTTCTCCCCTAGCCCTTTCTCTGCCGCTGTCAACACCTTTTCTTCCCATGCATTCCAGACACTATTTGTTACATTGGACCCCTGGTCTTGACCTAACCCCCTCAACTGTTTTTCCCATCCTACAAATGCTTCCTCTACTGCCTGCTGGTACTCCATCCAGTCTTGCCTACCATCCACTCTCCATTTCAATCTCACTGTTTCCACTCTCTCCTCCATACCCCCTCCACCAAGACCTCACTTCACACCACAGTGAACCAACATCCTTCTTCCCCGAGTCTTCAATCACTACCTTCCCAAACTTCTCGAAAACAATAGGTAGTCAATTACCAACTTCTTCTCCCCCACTTCCCAGGTCCATTTTCTCTCACAGTTCTTCACCTTATTCCCTACAAGCAACACCAAGTTGAGGAGCCTTTTGCCATTGCTGTTAGGGAGTGCTTCCTCCCCCAGACCTATCCTTGCATTAAAATCGTCCATCAGAATCACTTCATATCCCTTCCCTTCAAACATCGCTATATCTGATTGTAGTCCTTCAAAAAGCATCTGTCTCCTGCACTCTCACCCCCTCTGGGTTGACATAAACAACACCTACCACCACTTATTCCTCTCCCCATCCACCACATCACACCCTCCCTTGAGGCATCCGTGACTTCAGTCTAGGTGCTGGCGTAGGGATATTGGTAGATAGAGACTGAATATTAACTTCAAATCCACTTCCCTCGACCCCAACCCCCACAATTAACAAACCCCACTCTCAACTCCCCCTTTCCTCCACCCCCCACTTTAGCCTACCCACCCACCCCAACCCCACGTTTATACAACTCGTCATCATAGTTCTCCTGTGTGAGCACAGGAACACATACACACCACCCTCACAGATACTCTCACCACCCTCACCAAGTCCTCACTTTTTCTACAGCCCGAAGTCCTGTTCTATATCAAGAGGGGCACAGTAGGTGGTAAGATCTCCGATGGAAAGGGACGTGGTAACATCCAAACATAGTTTAGGCTTGACCTGGTGGTACATTTGCCTAACAACAACTTACTCTTATGTCAAACTTAAATCTAGTTGCAAAGAATTTCCCAAATCAAAGGGAAATTGTTTTTCTGCATATATATATTATATATACATTATAGTGAATTACATAGTTAGTTCCTCTGAATGAGATTTGTGTAGTTATGCTACATGTATTATTATTATTGTATAATACTATATACAACTGTGTGCATCAAATTTTCTCCTTTTTTATATAATAATAATAATACGCACATCATACATTAGATAAGTAACTAATTACTAAGGTACCATACCCACCAATGGACCTCTAAACAGAAATAGAGTTTCCCATCTCTGCCACTGATAGTTGCTGGATGACGTGAGAGATTTCACCAGTAACTCTGACAAATCCTGTGGCCAAGTTCTTTGATAAAAAGAACTTGGCCATCCAATAACCCCCAAGTCTCTATGGCAACCAGGATGAAGGAGTGGCTATGGTCCAAACTTTGTATTTGGGCCAGGTTTCTTTCCTCTGCTGCTGCAGCTACTGCACTGCATATATATATATACGCACCAATATAATATATATAGATAATTGAAAGTAACTCCATGTATATGTGTGTATTGACTATTATTACTGCTACTACCGTGTACAGGGTGGACATCAATAGCTTCAAAGTCCACGAAGGACTACAACCATGTTTAAATGAAAGTTATGGGAAAATGCTTTGAAGTTGTTAAATGGCGACTACCAGCTGACACATATGTAAATAGTTCTTTCCATCAGCATAAGGTGGTCAAAAGAGAAGACAAATATTCAGTTATGTGTTAAACTGAAGAAGACGTTTAAGTTCATAGTCTGTGTTCAACTGAAGAAGACGTTTAAGTTCATAGTCCTGATAAAGGCTAGAGCATCTAGTCGAAACATCAAGACAGATTCAAGTTCATACTCAATTATGGAGGCTGGACAGCAAAACGTCGAGTAAGTCAACTGAGAGAGTTTGTTCGCAAGTAGATTAACTTTTGGTTTGGAACTTTTTGGTTTGGAAGATTTGGTTCGGAAGATAGGATAGGTGGAGTTTAATGTCAGTACCAAGCGCTAGGATGCTATTTGCTTTAGTAGTCCAGACCCTCGAGTGTGGTGCCCAGGCTGTTTGTTGTAGAGGGCACCAGTAGATGAGATCTTCGTTTTCATTTTTGTTGACCACTTTTATAGGTGTGCTTTGTTAAGAATACCGTTGTCATTAGCAACATTCAAAATCGTGCACACGATGGAAGATGGACATCAACAATGACGATAGCTCTTACTCAGTCTCTGATGACTTTGAAGATGAAAAATCTATAACGCGTTATAGCAAAGATCCAGAACTTGTCTCCAGATTGCAGCTTGAGCTTGAAGAGGACGATTCTTCTGTGTCAGTCGTACGTATGCATGGGAAAAAGGGAGGAGAAATGGTGACATTAGGCAAGACAGCCAACAAGGGGTCAAACACTGACACTAATAAAAAACAGACCAGCCGGAGATTCATCAAAGAAAAAGGTCAGCCCTAGCCCTAGCCCTGGCCCTAGCCCTAGCCCTAGCAGTTCTGGCCTTTGGATCAGTTTGACATTTCAAACTCTCACCTCCAGCGATGGAAGTGGTGAGGATGATGAACTCTCTGCTTGTGAAGAGAATTGTGGCCTGTCAATTGAATTGAGCTATAGACTATAGATGCCAGCTAGGACTAGCAGGTTTAAATCCCAAGGCTTGTCGACTAGTAGTTACGAATGATCTCACTACACAGTATATATTATATATAACCAAATAGCTGGAAATATTCGCAGATGGTGAGACCGGCAAGAAGGACCTTCAGGGAAACATTCATGGATTTGTGTAGCATATACTAGAAGCTGCACTATCTCTGCTGCTCTTTGTTGTACCTATTGCTGAGTGAATTCTATGAATACTGCGAATATTAAACTCTCAGAAATAGCTTAACCAGTTCTCTATGTGGCCAACAGCTTCTGATCCACTGATATTCCATCAGAAAAATGTATAACTTGATAGTTGCATAGCAGAGAATGTGGTAGCACTGATATTTTATATCTAGTCTGTTAGTCTGGAAAATTGGTCAGTGTGTGGATGTAGCTATCACTGCCTTGATTTGTTTATGCAAGATCCATTACCATGCAGACGCTGACTGATCAGAATACAGTGTCATGATACGACTTGAACCAGGGCAACCATGGCAACCGTTCCAAGGTCGTGCACCTGACTACAGTATTTTTATTATTTATTTTATATTTCCTCCTTCCTTGAACCAGTCAATCCTGTCATTATGCAATGACACTATTCCAGTCAATCTCCTGTCATTATGCAATGACACTATTCCAGTCAATCCTGTCATTATGCAATGACACTATTCCAGTCAATCCTGTCATTATGCAATGACACTATTCCAGTCAATCCTGTCATTATGACACTATTCCAGTCAATCCTGTCATTATGCAATGACACTATTCCAGTCAATCCTGTCATTATGCAATGACACTATTCCAGTCAATCCTGTCATTATGCAATGACACTATTCCAGTCAATCCTGTCATTATGCAATGACACTATTCCAGTCAATCCTGTCATTATGCAATGACACTATTCCAGTCAATCCTGTCATTATGCAATGACACTATTCCAGTCAATCCTGTCATTATGCAATGACACTATTCCAGTCAATCCTGTCATTATGCAATGACACTATTCCAGTCAATCCTGTCATTATGCAATGACACTATTCCAGTCAATCCTGTCATTATGCAATGACACTATTCCAGTCAATCCTGTCATTATGCAATGACACTATTCCAGTCAATCCTGTCATTATGCAATGACACTATTCCAGTCAATCCTGTCATTATGCAATGACACTATTCCAGTCAATCCTGTCATTATGCAATGACACTATTCCAGTCAATCCTGTCATTATGCAATGACACTATTCCAGTCAATCCTGTCATTATGCAATGACACTATTCCAGTCAATCCTGTATTATGCAATAACACTCATTCCAGTCAATCCTGTCATTATGCAATGGCACTCATTCCAGTCAATCCTGTCATTATGCAATGACACTATTCCAGTCAATCCTGTCATTATGCAACGACACTATTCCAGTCAATCCTGTCATTATGCAACGACACTCATTCCAGTCAATTCTAAGTACATTGTGAAACTGCTTTTAAGTGGATGCAGACCAAGTCGCAATATCTAGTATATATATAATACTCTGCTGGCCAATCAATTGAGTACACGTTGTATTAACACGCTGCCCAATTATTAGATAAGTTGGCTGAAATTTGGTGGCCAATGAAGACGGCAACATTCTCCCCGAAGGACAGGGAAGTGTCTGCCTGCAACCACTCCATCAAAAAACTCACCTCTCGAGTCACAGAGATCATGAGAGAGCTTGAAGAGACAAAGAAAGAGAACAAGCTCTTGAAACGCCTCCAAGTGAGACAGGAGAAAGAGTTGACTAACTTTCAAACCACGGAAGGGGAGCTGCCGCAGATGATGGGGAGACATCGGGAGGAGGTCAGTAACTATGTGTTGACAATGACATTGTATTGATTATAGTAGCCGGAACCTTATGCAACTCTGACTTCATCTTATACAACTTATTTAAGTAATAGGGCACAATTTTCCATAGGACATCCCAGGATTCCTGAGATACTTCAGGTGTCTCTAGTAAGGGTGACTGTTAGGGCTATTCTAGGACTAGGACTAGGGTATTTAGAGGTATGGCTAGGGTTATTCTAGAGCTAGGGTTTTTAGGGGTATGGTTAGGGCTATTCTAAGGCTTGAGATATTCTAGAAAATGGGCTAGGGCTAAGTATAGGGGTAGTATTCTAGGGCTAGGGCTAGGGCTAGGAGATTTGTGGTTATGCCCAAGGGTATTTTAAATCTTGGTGTGACAAGGGCTAAGATTTCCAGGTTAGGGTTATATTATTTAGGGATATTCCTGTGGTATCCTAACCTAATATTCCAGGGCTAGGGTTAGAGTATTTAGGGACATGCCCTGGGGTATCCTAACCTAATATTCCAGGCTAGGGTTAGAGTATTTAGGGACATGTCCTGGGGTATCCTAACCTAATATTCTAGGGCTAGGGTTAGGTATTTAGGGACATGTCCTGGGGTATCCTAACCTAATATTCCAGGGCTAGGGTTAGAGTATTTAGGGATATGTCCTGGGGTACCCTAACCTAATATTCCAGGGCTAGGGTTAGAGTATTTAGGGACATGCCCTGGGGTATCCTAACCTAATATTCCAGGGCTAGGGTTAGAGTATTTAGGGATATGTCCTGGGGTATCCTAACCTAATATTCCAGGGCTAGGGTTAGAGTATTTAGGGATATGTCCTGGGGTATCCTAACCTAGGGCTAGGGTTAGAGTATTTAGGGATATGTCCTGACCTAATATTCCAGGGCTAGGGTTATAGTATTTAGGAACATATCCTGGGGTATCCTAGCCTAATATTCTAGGGCTAGGAAGAGGGCTAAGAACAGTTCCAAGCATCCCAGGATACAGATGTTCTATTTCCATACTTTATATTCAGTCACTCCCATTATGGACATCCAGGTCTAGTATGCCAGGAACCCTGGGATGTCCTAGGACAGGGCATAGCAGTACTGGATGGACAGGTTCCTGTGGGTGCTCTAATTTGACTGTCCTGGTTTGTACGAGTATGATCCCATGAATTTCCATTCAACAGGCAACATATTTGAAAAACAGGTTGGGAGAGATGAAGGAGATTAACCAGACTTTAAGAAAGAATCTAAATGCCGCTCATCGGACAGTGAGAGTTCTCTCTGAGAGGAACAAGATGTTGGAGGAAGTGGCTAAGCGCAAACACCTACTGGAGAGAGAGGATCTCGCACTAGAGCTGCAGGCATCCAAAGCCCAGCTGAAACATAGAGACGCCAAGATAAAAGTGAGGCAC
This sequence comes from Cladorhizidae sp. MBARI D1340-BT2, assembly GCA_028752905.1. Classification (NCBI taxonomy): domain Eukaryota; kingdom Metazoa; phylum Porifera; class Demospongiae; order Poecilosclerida; family Cladorhizidae; species Cladorhizidae sp. MBARI D1340-BT2. The sequence continues at coordinate 42,680,056 of JAQNBH010000017.1, read as the reverse complement.
CTACACATTTGAAGAAGAGTTCTCTGCCATTGTTGATCTCATTACTCAGGCTTTCTGTTGCTGGCTTTTTGTTGCTGGCTTTTTGTTGCTGGCTTTTTGTTGCTGGCTTTTTGTTGCTGGCTTTTTGTTACGGCTTTTTGTTGCTGGCTTTTTGTTGCTGGCTTTTTGTTGCGGCTTTTTGTTGCTGGCTTTTTGTTATTGTTTTGTTTTATTTTGTTGTTGTTGCTGTTGATGTTTCTGTTGATGTTGTTGCTTGTGGTTTTGCTGCTGTTTTCAGGATTATCTTCTGGTCATCAATGGCTGTCATTCTTGTGATGATGCTGGATGTATGTATGTGTGTGCATGTGAGTGTGTGTGTGCATGGTGACAGCGCCCTGCAGTGAGTGATGGCATACATGCTAGAGGATGAGGAGTGTGTGTGTGAGTGTGTGTGTGCGTGTGTGCATGGTGACTGCGCCCTGCAGTGAGTGATGGCGTACATGCTAGAGGATGAGGAGTGTGTGTGTGAGTGTGTGTGTGTGCATGTGTGTGTGTGTGTGCATGGTGACTGCGCCCTGCAGTGGGTGATGTCATACATACTAGGGATGAGGAGTGTGTGTGTGTGTGTGAGTGTGTGTGTGCATGGTGACTGCGCCCTGCAGTGAGTGATGGCGTACATGCTAGAGGATGAGGAGTGTGTGTGTGTGAGTATGTGTGTGCATGTGTGTGTGTGTGTGCATGGTGACTGCGCCCTGCAGTGAGTGATGGCGTACATGCTAGAGGATGAGGAGTGTGTGTGTGAGTGTGTGTGTGCATGTGAGTGTGTGTGTGCATGGTGACTGCGCCCTGCAGTGAGTGATGGCGTACATGCTAGAGGATGAGGAGTGTGTGTGTGAGTGTGTGTGTGCATGTGTGTGTGTGTGTGCATGTGTGTGTGTGTGTGCATGGTGACTGCGCCCTGCAGTGAGTGATGGCGTGCATGCTAGAGGATGAGGGGTGTGTCTACTAACCTGTCAGAGGAGTAAATTAAAGCAAATGAGATAATTATAGTTATATAATATGTGGAGGTGAGTTGAGGAGTCGCTCTGTTGGTTAGCAATTCACAAGATCTGGTTGGAAACTGGGGCCCACGAAGGTTGCTGGTCATCTTCTCCACAGGAAGGAACATACTACCTGTGTCCTCTTGTCAATAACAGGAGGAGCTACACGCTGTCTTACTTGGAGTTCTGCAGTATGTTTGAAAAATGACTTCCATGTGCAGCCAAGAGGATGCTCAAGTACAACACTTGTGCTGGTGTTATATTCCTTCTTACGGAGAACCATTTTCATCAGTCACTGGTTTCTTTGACCCAAATGGGAAAATAGACAAAGACAACATCATACCATGAGGCTATGAAACTATCTAGACTGTTCAGTGCTTGTATACATGCCCACCATCAACCATTCATTATGACTGGAGGGCTGGTGCCTACCATCAACCATTTATGACTGGAGGGATGGTGCCTGCCATCAACCATTCATTATGACTGGAGGGATGGTGCCTGCCATCAACTATTCATTATGACTGGAGGGCTGGTGCCTGCCATCAACCATTCATTATGACTGGAGGGCTGGTGCCTACCATCAACCATTCATTATGACTGGAGGGCTGGTGCCTGCCATCAACCATTCATTATGACTGGAGGGCTGGTGCCTGCCATCAACCATTCATTATGACTGGAGGGCTGGTGCCTGCCATCAACCATTCATTATGACTGGAGGGCTGATGCCTGCCATCAACCATTCATTATGACTGGAGGGCTGGTGCCTGCCATCAACCATTCATTATAACTGGAGGGCTGGTGCCTACCATCAACCATTCATTATGACTGGAGGGCTGGTGCCTGCCATCAACCATTCATTATGACTGGAGGGCTGGTGCCTGCCATCAACCATTCATTATGACTGGAGGGCTGGTGCCTACCATCAACCATTCATTATGAATGGAGGGCTGGTGCCTGCCATCAACCATTCATTATGACTGGAGGGCTGGTGCCTGCCATCAACCATTCATTATGACTGGAGGGCTGGTGCCTGCCATCAACCATTCATTATGACTGGAGGGCTGGTGCCTACCATCAACCATTCATTATGACTGGAGGGCTGGTGCCTGCCATCAACCATTCATTATGACTGGAGGGCTGGTGCCTACCATCAACCATTCATTATGACTGGAGGGCTGATGCCTGCCATCAACCATTCATTATGACTGGAGGGCTGGTGCCTGCCATCAACCATTCATTATCACTGGAGGGCTGTTGCCTGCCATCAACCGTTCGTGCCTAGCAGTGACTGGAGGGCTGGTGCCTACCATCAACCGTTCGTGCCTAGCAGTGACTGGAGGCTGGTGCCTACCATCAACCGTTCGTGCCTAGCAGTGACTGGAGGGCTGGTGCCTACCATCAACCGTTCGTGCCTAGCAGTGACTGGAGGGCTGGTGCCTACCATCAACTGTTCGTGCCTAGCAGTGACTGGAGGGCTGGTGCCTACCATCAACCATTCGTGCCTAGCAGTGACTGGAGGGCTGGTGCCTACCATCAACCGTTCGTGCCTAGCAGTGACTGGAGGGCTGGTGCCTACCATCAACCATTCGTGCTTAGCAGTGACTGGAGGCTGGTGCCTACCATCAACTGTTCGTGCCTAGCAGTGACTGGAGGCTGGTGCCTACCATCAACTGTTCGTGCCTAGCAGTGACTGGAGGCTGGTGCCTACCATCAACTGTTCGTGCCTAGCAGTGACTGGAGGCTGGTGCCTACCATCAACTGTTCGTGCCTAGCAGTGACTGGAGGGCTGGTGCCTACCATCAACTGTTCGTGCCTAGCAGTGACTGGAGGCTGGTGCCTACCATCAACTGTTCGTGCCTAGCAGTGACTGGAGGGCTGGTGCCTACCATCAACCATTCGTGCCTAGCAGTGACTGGAGGCTGGTGCCTACCATCAACCATTCGTGCCTAGCAGTGACTGGAGGCTGGTGCCAGAGACCTCAGAAGAGGCTGTCTCTCAGCACTACCTTGACCGCCACAAATGAGTCAATAGAAGTGTTGGTCATGATGGCCGCTCCTCCTCCTCCAATCAACTGCTTCCATTTTGCTAGTGGCAATTGGGAGCATATTGGCTGAGAATGTGCTGCTGGACAAGCTTGCAGTGTGGTGCCTGAAGTGATGGGCATGTAAGATTAGCATGAGTGGGCACTAAGTGGAATGTTTGGCAACGACTCATCAGGAGGTGTGTGGAATCCCACAAAATGCCACAAAATGAAGGAGAAGAGGCTTAGGATGTGTGGAGGTGGATGAGAGAGAGAGAGAGAGAGGAGAGGCATTAGATGTGTGGAGGTGGATGAGAGAGAGAGAGGAGAGGCATTAGATGTGTGGAGGTGGATGAGACAGAGAGAGAGGAGAGGCATTAGATGTGTGGAGGTGGATGAGAGAGAGAGAGAGGAGAGGCATTAGATGTGTGGAGGTGGATGAGACAGAGAGGTGATTGTGGACACTTTGTGAGGAAGGTGTCTTATGTGGCACAGGTGGTCCTTGTAGATGTGTACGATGTATGTGCTGTGTGTGTGTTTGCTATGGGCATATTGTGTGTGTGTGTGTGTGTGTTTGTGTGTGTTGCTATGGGCATATTGTGTGTGTGTGTGTGTGTGTGTGTGTGTGTATGGTTATACACAGTTTCTTGTTTGTAGGATCTGCTCCGTGATTGCCACTTGATTGAGAAAAGTCATGCTATAGAATACAGTGCACTGTTGAGGAAGAATAAAGCTCTGACACAAGATGCCGTGCAACTGGAAGAGCAGTCTCAAAGACTTCACACAAAACTCAGGGTAATTTACACATTACTAAGAGTAGCGTTGTAGCACGTGCTTGCTTTCATGTTTGATTGTAATAATCTGTGAAAATAGACTTCCTGGATGTGATCTGTCATCTTTTTCACTTTAGGAAAGGGAGAAAGATTTGGCGGTTATGAACATCTACGCACAAAGATTTGGGCGGAATTTTCCTCGACGTCATACTCTAGTTTTGGCTTCTCACTGGACACAAACAGAACTCTCCTCCTCGAGTAGAGATCAGGTTCCTCCTTCACTGGCCAATATGAGCACTCAGACTGCCACAACCCTCCACCTCTCTGCCACTACACTAACAGATATTACATTAGACCATAACAGCACAGAATTTGATCTCAGAATTCATGGTATTGAGGTTGATAAATCTCCATTGCCTCAACAGTACAGTATGCCCCAAGCAGTCGAGGAAACGCCCACTATATCTCAACCGCAATATAGAACGCCATCTCCTGTTTTGTCACCAGTGCCCGAGGAAAGTCGTGCCACACCCACAACAACTACCAACCAGACACCAGATCAAAGGCCAAGAAAAAACAGCCTTTTGGTAGCCGAGCAACTGAAAGACAAACAAGAGAAGCGGAAGACGGCATTGCTCAACATGTTGAAGACTATGGGCAGTGCCAACCAGCCAGCTCAGCCTGGCCCCAGCTCCACTCCTGCTAGGACCACTTCCTCTGATGTCCAGAGCACAATGATACCTCCGGATGCTGCCCCACCTGTGGGGGGCTCAAGTAGAAAACCTCCTGATGCTGCTCCACCTGTAGGGACCTCAAGTTTCAAATTTGGTATTAGCCCACTAATGCAAACATTTACTAATTCATCCGCCCTCATTCAGCCAACTACACAGAGTACTACATTTACATCCATCCAGCCTTCCACCATTGCAGCCAACCTGGTCGAGGATAAGAAGAAGAGCGAGTTATTGGCCAAGTTAATATCCATTGATAATGAAAATGCAGAAAGAGAGCAAGTGGCAGTCAATGGAGAGCTTCGACAATCCAGAAAGTCCAGCAAAGACTCCCTCTATTTCTGGAGTGCCCCTGTGGAGAACATGCATAATGGAAGGCCAGCTTACGCTAAAAGGGGTGACCCATTTGAAAGCAGGGTCACCACTTCAGGAACAAGGAGAGCCACCTTAGCAAAGGCACCACAGAGTCAAGCTTTGTCTCCTGAACAATTCAGCAGGTCTCACCGTGATGCTGGAGCACAGAAATCATCTTTCAAAAATATATCTGACTCGATTAAGGAGGAAAGCCTGAAGCCAATAACTCACCAAACATTTGGATCAAGTGAGTTGCAATCTTCAGGAACTGTGTTAGGCTTGGGCAAGACAAGTATCAATGATAAGAGCAGAGAGGATTACTTCTGGGAGAACAAAGTAGATGTGCGTGCAAATGGAACTGGTGGTGGAATTTTTGCAGACATTATGAATCAGGCAACAGTATTTGGGACTGGCCAAGTTGGACAGGCAGGGTCCAAAATGTTTGGTGTTTCAGAAAATGATGATGAAGGCTCCATGGTGCAAAACTCACAAAAAAACTTTGAAATGCCTACCACTATCCCCGAACCGGATGACTTAGAAGAACTCATCATCTAACCAGGGCTCCTCCCCTTTTCCCACCCCTTATTTTCGTGTTTTGTGTATGTAAGCGCGCATGTTAGCGCGCGCGAAATAATTATTAATGCAAACATAATAATATGATCGTATTCTAACACGCAGAACATGGAGGAAGGCGCTGTTTCTAAGAAGCTAGCTGAAGGCAGGGATGGGGCTAATTCTGTAGCTGGTGCGGTCAAGAAGACCGCGGGTGTGGAAGAGAACCCAATGATTGGGCAAAGCTCTTATGGAGGAGTGGCAGCGGCTACCCCTACAGTCCACGCACAAATTGACTCGACTTCTATCTTATCGGAAAACAAGATTAGTAACATCGACATTCTCGCCGAGAGTCTAAGGAAAGCGGGAACCATGTTCATGTGTGACCAGTCGGCAGTGAAGGCTACTGAACAATGTCAAGGGGCGGAACCTGGTGAGATGGAAGATGATGTGGAGATGCCCACAGCATCCAAGAAGAGGGCTGGCCGACCAAGAAGTTTCCCGGCTGAACCGGCTACACTCAAGGATAAGACACCTACCAAAGACCCGACACCCAAACGTAGGCGAGGACGTCCCAAGAAGAAAGTCCGGAAGCCCACGAAGCGGCCGCTGGAGGATGATGGAGAAGCAGGAACATCAGCTCCCAAAAAGATGAAGGAACAGGCAGTTGAGGAGACAGGATGCACACCTATGGGAGAAGGTGGGAGCAATGAGGTGAGAGGGAGGGCAGGTACAGGGAGGGAGACAGGGGGGTGGTATAGGTGTGGAACAGGAATGTGCAGGGGCAGGGGGAGGGGGAGGGGGCGGGGGGTGTAGAAGTTCTGCTCGTGTCACCATATCAACTGGCAACCTTCCTGGGGATTCCTGGGGATTCCTGGAGATTCCTGGGATGTTTAGGATTGCCCTGTAGTAAAGGAGACTGGCTTGGATCCAGAAATCAGGGCTAAGGTCTAGGGCTAGTGCCAGATCAAGGCTAATGGTATCCTAGGGCTATGGTTGTGGCTAGGGCTAACTATCCAAGGATAGTCTCTCATACCTCACCAGGAGACTCCCAGGATAGTCCCTCATGCCTCACCAGGAGACTCCCAGGATAGTCCCTCATGCCTCACCAGGAGACTCCCAGGATAGTCCCTCATACCTCACCAGGAGACTCCCAGGATAGTCCCTCATGCCTCACCAGGAGACTCCCAGGATAGTCCCTCATGCCTCACCAGGAGACTCCCAGGATAGTCCCTCATACCTCACCAGGAGACTCCCAGGATAGTCTCTCATACCTCACCAGGAGACTCCCAGGATAGTCCCTCATGCCTCACCAGGAGACTCCCAGGATAGTCCCTCATACCTCATCAGGAGACTCCCAGGATAGTCCCTCATACCTCACCAGGAGACTCCCAGGATAGTCTCTCATACCTCACCAGGAGACTCCCAGGATAGTCCCTCATGCCTCACCAGGAGACTCCCAGGATAGTCCCTCATGCCTCACCAGGAGACTCCCAGGATAGTCCCTCATACCTCACCAGGAGACTCCCAGGATAGTCCCTCATGCCTCACCAGGAGACTCCCAGGATAGTCCCTCATGCCTCACCAGGAGACTCCCAGGATAGTCCCTCATGCCTCACCAGGAGACTCCCAGGATAGTCCCTCATGCATAGTCCCTCGTGCCTCACCAGGAGACTCCCAGGATAGTCCCTCATACCTCACCAGGAGACTCCCAGGATAGTCCCTCATGCCTCACCAGGAGACTCCCAGGATAGTCCCTCATGCCTCACCAGGAGACTCCCAGGATAGTCTCTCATACCTGACCAGGAGACTCCCAGGATAGTCCCTCATGCCTCACCAGGAGACTCCCAGGATAGTCCCTCATGCCTCACCAAGAGACTCCCAGGATAGTCCCTCATACCTCATCAGGAGACTCCCAGGATAGTCCCTCATGCCTCACCAGGAGACTCCCAGGATAGTCTCTCATACCTCACCAGGAGACTCCCAGGATAGTCCCTCATGCCTCACCAGGAGACTCCAGGAGACTCCCAGGATAATCCCTCATACCTCACCAGGAGACTCCCAGTCTCATACCTCACCAGGAGACTCCCAGGATAGTCCCTCATGCCTCACCAGGAGACTTCCAGGATAATCCCTCATACCTCACCAGGAGACTCCCAGGATAGTCCCTCATGCCTCACCAGGAGACTCCCAGGATAGTCCCTCACGCTTTGTGCATGTCTATATTGAAGACTAATGAGGGTGCCTAAAGAACTCTCGCATGTGGAATAGATTGACCTGCAGGTCTGGGCTCCCTGGAGCAAGTGTCCTCACATACTCGTACATGCATTGACAGAGGTGCAATACAGAAGTGTTTTAGAGCAGGCTGGCATGTCTTGTAAAATTAGTGCAGGTGTCTGTACGTGACTGACCCCTTGCTGACTCCACACGTGCTCATATATTTTGTGTGTGTTGTATTTTATGCACTACACCACACACATGCACACTCCACACACACATCCACACACACATGCACACTCACACACACACACACGCATGCACACGCACTGTTATCTTTCGGCGGAAGATAATGTTTGTATTAAAAAAAAATCCCTCTGTGAGTCAATTAAAATTCCTCCCAAAATGAAAATGGAGTTCTCTGCTGTCCACATGCCACAACATCTGGTGTCCTACTAGTGTGCTTGAGGGGCACACGCCACAACATCTGGTGTCCTACTAGTGTGCTTGGGGCACACACCACAACATCTGGTGTCCTACTAGTGTGCTTGAGGGGCACACGCCAGCAACATCTGGTGTCCTACTAGTGTGCTTGAGGGGCACACGCCAGCAACATCTGGTGTCCTACTAGTGTGCTTGAGGGGCACATGCCACAACATCTGGTGTCCTACTAGTGTGCTTGAGGTGAACATGCCACAACATCTGGTGTCCTACTAGTGTGCTTGAGGGGCACATGGTAGCAACATCTGGTGTCCTAATAGTGTGTTTGAGGGCCACACGCCACAACATCTGGTGTCCACCAGTATGTTTGAGGTGCACACGCCACAACATCTGGTGTCCTACTAGTGTGCTTGAGGGTCACACGCCACAACATCTGGTGTCCTACTAGTGTGCTTGAGGGGCACATGCCACAACATCTGGTGTCCTACTAGTGTGTTTGAGGGTCACACGCCACAACACCTGGTGTCCTACTAGTGTGTTTGAGGGCCACACGTCACAACATCTGGTGTCCTACTAGTGTGTTTGAGGGGCACATGGTAGCAACATCTGGTGTCCTACTAGTGTGTTTATGGGCCACACGCCACAACATCTGGTGTCCTACTAGTGTGTTTGAGGGGCACACACCACAACATCTGGTGTCCTACTAGTGTGCTTGAGGGGCACACGCCACAACATCTGGTGTCCTACTAGTGTTGTTGGCACACAGCACAACATCTGGTGTCCTACTAGTGTGTTTGTTAGGTACATGCCACAACATCTGGTGTCCTACTAGTGTGCTTGAGGGGCACATGGTAGCAACATCTGGTGTCCTACTAGTGTGTTTGAGGGGCACACACCACAACATCTGGTGTCCTACTAGTGTGCTTGAGGGCCACACGCCACAACATCTGGTGTCCTACTAGTGTGTTTGAGGGGCACACACCACAACATCTGGTGTCCTACTAGTGTGCTTGAGGGGCACATGTCACAACATCTGGTGTCCTACTAGTGTGTTTGAGGGGCACACGCCACAACATCTGGTGTCCTACTAGTGTGTTTAAGGTGAACATGCCACAACACCTGGTGTCCTACTAGTGTGTTTGAGGGGCTCACGCTACGACACCTGGTGTCCTCTAGTGTGCTTGAGGGGCACATGGTAGCAACATCTGGTGTCCTACTAGTGTGTTTGAGGGGCACATGGTAGCAACACCTGGTGTCCTACTAGTGTGTTTGGGTGCACATGCCACAACATCTGGTGTCCTACTAGTGTGTTTGAGTAGCAACATCTGGTGTCCTACTAGTGTGCTTGGTGTGCTTGCAAACGTATGGAGGACATATTTATTGCTAATGATGAGGAAATTCATTCTGCACCTGTTGGGATGTGCTTGAGACTTTAGTGCGTGTGGATGCGTGTGTGTGCATGCATGGGTGTGCATGCATGGGTGTGCATGCATGGGTGTGCATGTAGCATGTGTGCGTGCATGTAGCATGTGTGTGTGTGGGTGTGGAAGCTGATGAAAATGATGGCAGGGACAATACAATTTTTTTGAATTTGCAGCTTAAACCCAACAAACTTAAACCTTCTGCGTGCATCAGCCTAACAAACTTAAACCTTCTGCGTGCATCAGCCTAACAAGACTTAAACCTTCTGCGTGCATCAGCCTAACAAGACTTAAAGCTTCTGCGTGCATCAGCCTAACAAACTTAAACCTTCTGCGTGCATCAGCCTAACAAGACTTAAACCTTCTGCGTGCATCAGCCTAACAAGACTTAAAGCTTCTGCGTGCATCAGCCTAACAAGACTTAAACCTTCTGCGTGCATCAGCCTAACAAACTTAAACCTTCTGCGTGCATCAGCCTAACAAGACTTAAACCTTCTGCGTGCATCAGCCTAACAAGACTTAAAGCTTCTGCGTGCATCAGCCTAACAAGACTTAAACCTTCTGCGTGCATCAGCCTAACAAACTTAAACCTTCTGCGTGCATCAGCCTAACAAACTTAAACCTTCTGCGTGCATCAGCCTAACAAGACTTAAACCTTCTGCGTGCATCAGCCTAACAAGACTTAAAGCTTCTGCGTGCATCAGCCTAACAAGACTTAAACCTTCTGCGTGCATCAGCCTAACAAACTTAAACCTTCTGCGTGCATCAGCCTAACAAACTTAAACCTTCTGCGTGCATCAGCCTAACAAGACTTAAACCTTCTGCGTGCATCAGCCTAACAAGACTTAAAGCTTCTGCGTGCATCAGCCTAACAAACTTAAACCTTCTGCGTGCATCAGCCTAACAAGACTTAAACCTTCTGCGTGCATCAGCCTAACAAGACTTAAAGCTTCTGCGTGCATCAGCCTAACAAGACTTAAACCTTCTGCGTGCATCAGCCTAACAAACTTAAACCTTCTGCGTGCATCAGCCTAACAAACTTAAACCTTCTGCGTGCATCAGCCTAACAAGACTTAAACCTTCTGCGTGCATCAGCCTAACAAGACTTAAAGCTTCTGCGTGCATCAGCCTAACAAGACTTAAACCTTCTGCGTGCATCAGCCTAACAAACTTAAACCTTCTGCGTGCATCAGCCTAACAAACTTAAACCTTCTGCGTGCATCAGCCTAACAAACTTAAACCTTCTGCGTGCATCAGCCTAACAAACTTAAACCTTCTGCGTGCATCAGCCTAACAAACTTAAACCTTCTGCGTGCATCAGCCTAACAAGACTTAAACCTTCTGTGTGCATCAGCCTAACAAACTTAAACCTTCTGCGTGCATCAGCCTAACAAACTTAAATCTTCTGCGTGCATCAGCCTAACAAGACTTAAACCTTCTGCGTGCATCAGCCTAACAAGACTTAAACCTTCTGCGTGCATCAGCCTAACAAACTTAAACCTTCTGCGTGCATCAGCCTAACAAACTTAAAACCTTCTGCGTGCATCAGCCTAACAAGACTTAAACCTTCTGCGTGCATCAGCCTAACAAGACTTAAACCTTCTGCGTGCATCAGCCTAACAAGACTTAAACCTTCTGCGTGCATCAGCCTAACAAGACTTAAACCTTCTGCGTGCATCAGCCTAACAAGACTTAAACCTTCTGCGTGCATCAGCCTAACAAGACTTAAACCTTCTGCGTGCATCAGCCTAACAAGACTTAAACCTTCTGCGTGCATCAGCCTAACAAGACTTAAACCTTCTGCGTGCATCAGCCTAACAAACTTAAACCTTCTGCGTGCATCAGCCTAACAAACTTAAACCTTCTGTGTGCATCAGCCTAACAAACTTAAACCTTCTGCGTGCATCAGCCTAACAAACTTAAACCTTCTGCGTGCATCAGCCTAACAAACTTAAACCTTCTGCGTGCATCAGCCTAACAAACTTAAAGCCTTCTGCGTGCATCAGCCTAACAAACTTAAACCTTCTGCGTGCATCAGCCTAACAAACTTAAACCTTCTGCGTGCATCAGCCTAACAAACTTAAAACCTTCTGCGTGCATCAGCCTAACAAACTTAAAGCCTTCTGCGTGCATCAGCCTAACAAGACTTAAACCTTCTGCGTGCATCAGCCTAACAAGACTTAAACCTTCTGCGTGCATCAGCCTAACAAACTTAAATCTTCTGCGTGCATCAGCCTAACAAACTTAAACCTTCTGCGTGCATCAGCCTAACAAACTTAAACCTTCTGCGTGCATCAGCCTAACAAGACTTAAACCTTCTGCGTGCATCAGCCTAACAAGACTTAAACCTTCTGCGTGCATCAGCCTAACAAACTTAAATCTTCTGCGTGCATCAGCCTAACAAACTTAAACCTTCTGCGTGCATCAGCCTAACAAACTTAAACCTTCTGCGTGCATCAGCCTAACAAACTTAAACCTTCTGCGTGCATCAGCCTAACAAACTTAAACCTTCTGCGTGCATCAGCCTAACAAGACTTAAACCTTCTGCGTGCATCAGCCTAACAAGACTTAAACCTTCTGCGTGCATCAGCCTAACAAACTTAAATCTTCTGCGTGCATCAGCCTAACAAGACTTAAACCTTCTGCGTGCATCAGCCTAACAAACTTAAACCTTCTGCGTGCATCAGCCTAACAAACTTAAAACCTTCTGCGTGCATCAGCCTAACAAGACTTAAACCTTCTGCGTGCATCAGCCTAACAAGACTTAAACCTTCTGCGTGCATCAGCCTAACAAGACTTAAACCTTCTGCGTGCATCAGCCTAACAAGACTTAAACCTTCTGCGTGCATCAGCCTAACAAGACTTAAACCTTCTGCGTGCATCAGCCTAACAAGACTTAAACCTTCTGCGTGCATCAGCCTAACAAGACTTAAACCTTCTGCGTGCATCAGCCTAACAAGACTTAAACCTTCTGCGTGCATCAGCCTAACAAACTTAAACCTTCTGCGTGCATCAGCCTAACAAACTTAAACCTTCTGTGTGCATCAGCCTAACAAACTTAAACCTTCTGCGTGCATCAGCCTAACAAACTTAAACCTTCTGCGTGCATCAGCCTAACAAACTTAAACCTTCTGCGTGCATCAGCCTAACAAACTTAAACCTTCTGCGTGCATCAGCCTAACAAGACTTAAACCTTCTGTGTGCATCAGCCTAACAAACTTAAACCTTCTGCGTGCATCAGCCTAACAAGACTTAAACCTTCTGCGTGCATCAGCCTAACAAGACTTAAACCTTCTGTGTGCATCAGCCTAACAAACTTAAACCTTCTGCGTGCATCAGCCTAACAAGACTTAAACCTTCTGCGTGCATCAGCCTAACAAACTTAAACCTTCTGCGTGCATCAGCCTAACAAACTTAAACCTTCTGCGTGCATCAGCCTAACAAACTTAAACCTTCTGCGTGCATCAGCCTAACAAGACTTAAACCTTCTGTGTGCATCAGCCTAACAAACTTAAACCTTCTGCGTGCATCAGCCTAACAAGACTTAAACCTTCTGCGTGCATCAGCCTAACAAGACTTAAACCTTCTGTGTGCATCAGCCTAACAAACTTAAACCTTCTGCGTGCATCAGCCTAACAAGACTTAAACCTTCTGCGTGCATCAGCCTAACAAACTTAAACCTTCTGCGTGCATCAGCCTAACAAACTTAAACCTTCTGCGTGCATCAGCCTAACAAACTTAAATCTTCTGCGTGCATCAGCCTAACAAACTTAAACCTTCTGTGTGCATCAGCCTAACAAGACTTAAACCTTCTGCGTGCATCAGCCTAACAAACTTAAACCTTCTGTGTGCATCAGCCTAACAAACTTAAACCTTCTGTGTGCATCAGCCTAACAAACTTAAACCTTCTGCGTGCATCAGCCTAACAAACTTAAACCTTCTGCGTGCATCAGCCTAACAAACTTAAACCTTCTGTGTGCATCAGCCTAACAAACTTAAACCTTCTGCGTGCATCAGCCTAACAAACTTAAACCTTCTGCGTGCATCAGCCTAACAAACTTAAACCTTCTGCGTGCATCAGCCTAACAAACTTAAACCTTCTGCGTGCATCAGCCTAACAAACTTAAACCTTCTGCGTGCATCAGCCTAACAAACTTAAATCTTCTGCGTGCATCAGCCTAACAAGACTTAAACCTTCTGCGTGCATCAGCCTAACAAACTTAAACCTTCTGCGTGCATCAGCCTAACAAGACTTAAACCTTCTGCGTGCATCAGCCTAACAAACTTAAACCTTCTGCGTGCATCAGCCTAACAAACTTAAACCTTCTGCGTGCATCAGCCTAACAAACTTAAACCTTCTGCGTGCATCAGCCTAACAAACTTAAACCTTCTGCGTGCATCAGCCTAACAAACTTAAACCTTCTGCGTGCATCAGCCTAACAAACTTAAACCTTCTGCGTGCATCAGCCTAACAAACTTAAACCTTCTGCGTGCATCAGCCTAACAAGACTTAAACCTTCTGCATGACTTGCAGCCCTAACAAGACTTAAACCTTCTGCGTGCATCAGCCTAACAAGACTTAAACCTTCTGCGTGCATCAGCCTAACAAGACTTAAACCTTCTGCGTGCATCAGCCTAACAAACTTAAACCTTCTGCGTGCATCAGCCTAACAAACTTAAACCTTCTGCGTGCATCAGCCTAACAAACTTAAACCTTCTGCGTGCATCAGCCTAACAAGACTTAAACCTTCTGCGTGACATCAGCCTAACAAGAGACCCCTGACCTAATTTGTGGTGTTGCTATTGTCTACTATTGCATGCAGTAGTGAGTGATCCACTAGCTAGTAGTGTGTGCAGTAGTGAGTGATCCACTAGCTAGTAGTGTGTGCAGTAGTGAGTGATCCACTAGCTAGTAGTGTGTGCAGTAGTGAGTGATCCACTAGCTAGTAGTGTGTGCAGTAGTGAGTGATCCACTAGCTAGTAGTGTGTGCAGTAGTGAGTGATCCACTAGCTAGTAGTGTGTGCAGTAGTGAGTGATCCACTAGCTAGTAGTGTGTGCAGTAGTGAGTGATCCACTAGCTAGTAGTGTGTGCAGTAGTGAGTGATCCACTAGCTAGTAGTGTGTGCAGTAGTGAGTGATCCACTAGCTAGAGTGTGTGCAGTAGTGAGTGATCCACTAGCTAGTAGTCGTGTGCAGTAGTGAGTGATCCACTAGCTAGTAGTCGTGTGCAGTAGTGAGTGATCCACTAGCTAGTAGTCGTGTGGGAAGGAAGGAAGGAGGTGTTCATCACTGCAATGGTGAATGTGTGAAGACAGCAGCACAGATTATGCGCTAATCAGGTGCCTCAGATTATGCGAGAGCTGCAGCCATTGTGGTCTGTCTGGATAGTGGCTGAGACTTAATCTGTTTGCTTCTGTCTGAGAAGAGCCAAGAGTGGATGATGGAGTGTCTCTGGCCTAGTGTTTTATCTCAGCAGTGCATCTGTAAGCAGCAAACTCTGGAACACTACACTGTAGGATCTGTGATGGCTTGCCTCACTTGAAGCTTGCTGCGCTCCACATGATGGCTTGCCTCACTTGAAGCTTGCTGTGCTCCACATGATGGCTTGCCTCACTTGAAGCTCCACATGATGGCTTGCCGCACTTGAAGCTTGCTGCGCTCCACATGATGGCTTGCCTCACTTGAAGCTTGCTGTGCTCCACATGATGGCTTGCCTCACTTGAAGCTCCACATGATGGCTTGCCGCACTTGAAGCTTGCTGCGCTCCACATGATGGCTTGCCTCACTTGAAGCTTGCTGCGCTCCACATGATGGCTTGCCCCACTTGAAGCTTGCTGCACTCCACATGATGGCTTGCCTCACTTGAAGCTTGCTGCGCTCCACATGATGGCTTGCCTCACTTGAAGCTCCACATGATGGCTTGCCTCACTTGAAGCTCCACATGATGGCTTGCCCCACTTGAAGCTTGCTGCGCTCCACATGATGGCTTGCCTCACTTGAAGCTTGCTGCACTCCACATGATGGCTTGCCTCACTTGAAGCTTGCTGCGCTCCACATGATGGCTTGCCTCACTTGAAGCTTGCTGTGCTCCACATGATGGCTTGCCTCACTTGAAGCTTGCTGCACTCCACATGATGGCTTGCCTCACTTGAAGCTTGCTGCGCTCCACATGATGGCTTGCCTCACTTGAAGCTTGCTGTTCTCCACATGATGACTTGCCTCACGTGAAGCTTGCTGTTGGTTCTTAAAAGTTATACAGAGCTCTAAATATTGTCAGGCTGTTGACATGTGCTAGAATATAATGAACCTTCTCAATAATTAACTTAATTAAAAGATTTGCTTGTAGATAGCCTTCATCAGGAATAATGAGAAGCTCTAATGAGATGCTCTAGTCTTCATCAGAGATGCTCTAGTCTTCATCAGAGATGCTCTAGTCTTCATCAGGAATAATGAGATGCTCTAGCCTTCATCAAGAATAATGACATGCTCTAGTCTTTATCAGGAATAATGAGATGCTTTAGCCTTCATCAAGAATAATGAGATGCTCTAGTCTTCATCAGGAAAAATGAGATGCTCTAGCCTTCATCAGGAATAATGAGATGCTCTAGTCTTCATCAGGAATAATGAGTTTCTCTAGTCTTCATCAGGAAAAATGAGATGCTTTGGTCTTCATCAGGAATAAAGAGATGCTCTAGTCTTCATCAGGAATAAAGAGATGCTCTAGCCTTCATCAGGAATATTGAGATGCTCTAGTCTTCATCAGGAATAATGAGATGCTCTAGCCTTCATCAGGAATAATGAGATGCTCTAGCCTTCATCAGGAATAATGAGATGATCTAGCCTTCATCAGGAATAATGCTAAGACACACAAGTGAGTTTGGCATATTCTGGTAGTTATAAACCTTTTGATGAGGAGAACACCTTGGCCCATCTCATGATGGTGGTGTCCTAGCTGATGTAGCCAGCTAGTGGTGTGCTGGCTGATGTAGCCAGCTAGAGGTGTGCTAGCTGATGTAGCCAGCTAGTGGAGTCCTAGCTAATGTAGCCAGCTAGTGCTGATGTAGCCAGCTAGTGGTGTGCTGGCTGATATAGCCAGCTAGAGGTGTGCTAGCTGATGTAGCCAGCTAGTGGTGTGCTGGCTGATATAGCCAGCTAGAGGTGTGCTAGCTGATGTAGGCAGCTAGTGGAGTCCTAGCTGATGTAGCCAGCTAGTGGTGTCCTAGCTGATGTAGCCAGCTAGTGGAGTCCTAGCTGATGTAGCCAGCTAGTGGTGTCCTAGCTGATGTAGCCAGCTAGTGGTGTCCTAGCTGATGTAGCCAGCTAGTGGTGTGCTACCAACAAGACATTGGTATCTAGGGGTTTGGTAAGTTGTGGGTACTACAGTATCTTGTAGACTAGCTAATTAGCTGGTTATTATTGATGCAGTATCAATAACTTGCTAGCTTGTTAGTTTGTGGGATGTTTCACAGCACAGCAGCTACTTCTCGTCCACATCTGCACTGGCTGCTGCCCATTGACAGCGGAGTCAAGGTTCAAGATTACCTCCATAATATTGTACGCCACCACATTACTATGACATCATGTGACAATGTTCTCGGAGAGCGTCATGTTAGAACTTTGCTTGATCTGGTTTTCCTCAAAACTGTGAGGAGTGCACACCCTCACATCTCACACTAGCACACCCTCACATCTCACACTAGCACACACTCATATCTCACACTAGCACACCCTCATATCTCACATTAGCACACACTCATATCTCACACTAGCACACCCTCATATCTCACACTAGCACACACTCATATCTCACACTAGCACACACTCATATCTCACACTAGCACACACTCGTATCTCACACTAGCACACACTCATATCTCACACTAGCACAACCTCATATCTCACACTAGCACACACTCGTATCTCACACTAGCACACCCTCATATCTCACACTAGCACACACTCATATCTCACACTAGCACACACTCATAGCTCACACTAGCACACACTCATATCTCACACTAGCACACACTCATATCTCACACTAGCACCCTCATATCTCACACTAGCACACACTCATATCTCACACTAGCACACACTCATATCTCACACTAGCACACACTCATATCTCACACTAGCACACACTCATATCTCACACTAGCACACACTCATATCTCACACTAGCACACACTCATATCTCACACTAGCACACCCTCATATCTCACACTAGCACACACTCATATCTCACACTAGCACACACTCATATCTCACACTAGCACACACTCATATCTCACACTAGCACACACTCATATCTCACACTAGCACACCCTCATATCTCACACTAGCACACCCTCATATCTCACACTAGCACACACTCATATCTCACACTAGCACACCCTCATGGGTGACATCACCTGCTACAATCACCTGTAAATGGCATGTGACCTCTGTCTGACCTTGCCAATTGTACCACTCCCTGTTGGCGAGGGTTACCTGCTGGACTACTCACAAGACTTGCTGCAATAACTGGGCCCAGCATTTGTATCCGCTACTTGGTCTCACCATAAGCTTCATCTTGCATCCATGCAACAGGAAGCTGCACTCCACTCTCACCAGCATGCTCCGTGGAGGCTTCCACTCTCACCAGCATGCTCCATGGAGGCCTCACTCTCACCAGCATGCTCCATGGAGGCCTCACTCTCACCAGCATGCTCCATGGAGGCCTCCACTCTCACCAGCATGCTCCATGGAGGCCTCACTCTCACCAGCATGCTCCATGGAGGCCTCCACTCTCACCAGCATGCTCCATGGAGGCCTCACTCTCACCAGCATGCTCCATGGTGACCTCCACTCTCACCAGCATGCTCCATGGAAGCCTCCACTCTCACCAGCATGCTCCATGGAGGCCTCACTCTCACCAGCATGCTCCATGGAGGCCTCCACTCTCACCAGCATGCTCCATGGAGGCCTACACTCTCACCAGCATGCTCCATGGATGCCTCACTCTCACCAGCATGCTCCATGGTGACCTCCACTCTCACCAGCATGCTCCATGGAAGCCTCCACTCTCACCAGCATGCTCCATGGAGGCCTCACTCTCACCAGCATGCTCCATGGTGGCCTCCACTCTCACCAGCATGCTCCATGGAGGCCTCACTCTCACCAGCATGCTCCATGGAGGCCTCCACTCTCACCAGCATGCTCCATGGAGGCCTCACTCTCACCAGCATGCTCCATGGAGGCCTCACTCTCACCAGCATGCTCCATGGAGGCCTCACTCTCACCAGCATGCTCCATGGAGGCCTCACTCTCACCAGCATGCTCCATGTGGCCCAGCTAAAAGCAACAGGCCAACTGCAACAAGATGATTTATTGTTCATAGATGGAAGCTTATGTGGTCATGCAGTGCATAGAACTGACTGATGTTGCTGCAAGTCTGGGGAGGAGCCGAGCAGGAAGCCTGCAATCACTTCGCCAACACGAATGATACATTGGCAAGATCAGACAGAGGTCACCTGATGTTTGAGACGGGTCACCTGATGTTTGAGATGGGTCACCTGATGTTTGAGATGGGTCACCTGATGTTTGAGATGGGTCACCTGATGTTTGAGACAGGTCTCCTGATGTTTGAGATGGGTCACCTGATGTTTGAGACGGGTCACCTGATGTTTGAGATGGGTCACCTGATGTTTGAGATGGGTCACCTGATGTTTG
The DNA here is from genome assembly GCA_028752905.1 of Cladorhizidae sp. MBARI D1340-BT2. Taxonomy (NCBI): domain Eukaryota; kingdom Metazoa; phylum Porifera; class Demospongiae; order Poecilosclerida; family Cladorhizidae; species Cladorhizidae sp. MBARI D1340-BT2. The sequence goes on along the minus strand of JAQNBH010000017.1, from coordinate 42,660,813 downwards.
AGACAGAGGTCACCTGATGTTTGAGACGGGTCACCTGATGTTTGAGATGGGTCACCTGATGTTTGAGATGGGTCACCTGATGTTTGAGACAGAGGTCACCTGATGTTTGAGATGGGTCACCTGATGTTTGAGACGGGTCACCTGATGTTTGAGATGGGTCACCTGATGTTTGAGATGGGTCACCTGATGTTTGAGACAGAGGTCACCTGATGTTTGAGATGGGTCACCTGATGTTTGAGACGGGTCACCTGATGTTTGAGATGGGTCACCTGATGTTTGAGACAGGTCACCTGTTTGAGACAGGTCACCTGATATTTAGCAAGCACTTTTCAGGATTTCGGTGTATCTACAGACGACAATGTGTGCTAGTGTGAGATGACTCCTTGAGGGTGTACTAGTGTGAGATGACTCCTTGAGGGTGTGCTTGTGTGAGATGACTCCTTGAGGGTGTGCTTGTGTGAGATGACTCCTTGAGGGTGTGCTAGTGTGAGATGACTCCTTGAGGGTGTGCTAGTGTGAGATGACTCCTTGAGGGTGTGCTAGTGTGAGATGACTCCTTGAGGATGTGCTAGTGTGAGATGACTCCTATCTTCTCACCACACTATTTCATTTATAAGTGTTGTACACTGGCATAGGTGTGTGGGTGTGGTCATGAGTGGGACCCATGGTCATCTCCTCATCCACCAATGACAGAGGATTATTCTACACAGGTCTTCCTCATCCTTGGCATGGATTCTATTGTTGTAAACATTGGTCCACAAGGGTTCCTGAATGCCAAATATGTTCTGTGTCTCTGCATGGAGGAACTGGTGTGGGCCCAGTAAGTGGTTCTGCATGGAGGAACTGGTGTGGGCCAGTCAGTGGTTCTGCATGGAGGAACTGGTGTGGGCCCAGTCAGTGGTTCTGCATGGAGGAACTGGTGTGGGCCAGTCAGTGGTTCTGCATGGAGGAACTGGTGTGGGCCCAGTCAGTGGTTCTGCATGGAGGAACTGGTGTGGGCCAGTCAGTGGTTCTGCATGGAGGAACTGGTGTGGGCCCAGTCTGTGGTTCTGCATGGAGGAACTGGTGTGGGCCCAGTCTGTGGTTCTGCATGGAGGAACTGGTGTGGGCCCAGTGGTTCTGCATGGAGGAACTGGTATGGGCCAGTCAGTGGTTCTGCATGGAGGAACTGGTGTGGGCCCAGTCAGTGGTTCTGCATGGAGGAACTGGTGTGGGCCAGTCAGTGAACTGGTGTGGGCCAGTCAGTGGTTCTACATGGAGGAACTGGTGTGGGCCCAGTCAGTGGTTCTGCATGGAGGAACTGGTGTGGGCCCAGTGGTTCTGCATGGAGGAACTGGTGCGGGCCCAGTCAGTGGTTCTGCATGGAGGAACCGGTGTGGGCCAGCCAGTGGTTCTGCATGGAGGAACTGGTGTGGGCCCAGTCAGTGGTTCCGCATGGAGGAACTGGTGTGGGCCCAGTGGTTCTGCATGGAGGAACTGGTGTGGGCCAGTCAGTGGTTCTGCATGGAGGAACTGGTTCTGCTTGAGCTGTAGATTTCTTGATTCTTGAACTTCTGTGCTGTCCTCCTCCTGGCAAGTCTACAAGTGAATCTTCATTGTGAATCTTCATTGCTGTACAGTGGCTCTGTCCTGCACAGGATCTCTACACAAGCTGTACTTTTTGTGCATATATCTACACATAGATGATGCCCACACCCAAGAATTTGAAATCGCACAATGATTGACTATCCCAGAGAAAGTGTGTTTGAAGGATGACCTCAGCCAACCACTCCCACCTAGCCCTCCCCAGCCCCACCATTCCCACCTTCCCCCCCCCCCCCCCCCACACACACCTCCATCCAAAACCCTGAGTGAGTGAGACACTGATGTGTGTGTGTGTGTGTGATTCAGTCCAAGGAGAAAGTGTTCAGTTGTACACATCATTAAATTTTGAGTTGTTGTTGAAACTATTTACACAAGCACTGAGTCGGGTCATCGGTTCATCCCAAACCAAAGCTAGGAGAGTCTGAGGGCCCAGCCTAAACAGGACGTCCTGAAAGTCTTTTTTATGGACAATTCCCCACCCCTGTATAATTGCCCCCTGATCTTACAGATCCCCTCTACAGTGTTCGCAAGATCATGTAGTTGATAGTGAGCCTTGATCAAGGCCACGTGGAGTGCTGAAAGGGTTAATTAAAGGAAACTAGTCAATTTGCATTCTCTTTACTGGTGAAAACGCCAACACTCTGAATACTATACTCGCTCACTCTAAATACTCATTCACTCTATTCCAATATTTCAGCTGCCCACTCCTGCTAGGACTCCGCCCCCTCCTATGATAAAGCTCGAGTTCTCTGCTGTACAAGCACAGACCTAGCTGTGTAGTCTATAAGGGAAGTGTGAGTATTCTGCAGGCCAGCACATGACCAGCATATGACCAGCACATGATGTGGTCACATGCTTTGGCCTGCAGTGCACATCGCTCTGAAGATCAGCGTCTTGGAAGCCCACTAGGCATGTGCATGGAGAAGGGGCACGTAATAAAAAATTCTTTGGTTCCAATGCAATTGTTTCCCTCGACGATGTCCTAGTTTGCACTACTTATGTGGTGCTTATGGCGGTCAGGTGAGACATGCCCACTAGCTAGCTAATGGTCCAGCATAATAACCTTCCTGGAGCCTCACTGAGGGGGCCTGGAGTCTCACTGAGGGGGCCTGGAGCCACGATGAATGGGTCTGGAACCACGCTGAGGGGGGCTGGAGCCTCACTGAGGTGGCCTGGAGCCTCACTGGGGGGGGGGAGCTGGAGCCACGCTGAAGGTGTGTGCTCATAATGTGGGATGGTTACAGTTACTCTATGAGAGCTAGACCCTTTCCCAACTTGCTAAGGGTTTAACTCGCTGGTATTACATTGATTTAAAAAAATTAAGTGGTTTTCTTTTAACCACAAATGCCACGAAAATAGAAATTATGCGGTTACTTGGAAGTTATCCTTGGAGGAAAATTGATTAAGTTAGCTGGTCATCCTTCAAGTCTGGCAGAGCTGGTACATGTATACTCCTGAGAGCTATATAGCAGAGTTGACATAGTCCTTAGAGCTAGTAGAGTTGACACACTCCTGAGAGCTGGCAGAGCTGGCACTCCTGAGAGCTGGCAGAGCTGGCACTCTCCTGAGATATTTACTGCCTTGAAGGACGAGGGACTGCTGGGGTAGCAGCTTGTGATGTGGAGGATTACTGAGAGTAGGTAAAGGGAGACACTTTCCAGCAAGTTGGGGTCCATGTATACGTACGTACGTGTGTCTGTCCTGTTGTGTCCAGAGGATTTGTTGGTTGTGTGCGCATGGCAATTAACTCTGTTATCCACCACATCTAACAAGTCACCCTCGTCTAGCAAGTCATCCTCGTCTAGAAAGTCACCCTCGTCTAGCAAGTCATCCTCGTCTAGCAAGTCATCCTCGTCTAGCAAGTCACCCTCGTCTAGCAAGTCACCCTTGTCTAGCAAGTCACCCTCGTCTAGCAAGTCATCCTCGTCTTCATCTGCAATCTCATCACCAATGCCCATTTCATCCACCATAACTTCAACCAGCCCATCTTTGTCAAATAGTCATTTTCTATGTCTGCCTTATGACTACAAAACATCCTCCTCATGTCAGCTGTTGTATGTTGTACTTTCTGGTTAGTCTTCATATTCCTGTCAATATGGCAGTTCTCCCGCAATCACTGGATGGTTTTCCTCAGCCCATTGCTCTATCAATAAATACACTATCATATTATTCCTGATGGAGGCTAGAGCATCTAGTCATTATTCCTGAGGAAGGCTAGAGCATCTAGTCATTATTCCTGATGAAGGCTAGAGCATCTCATTATTCCTGAGGAAGGCTAGAGCATCTAGTCATTATTCCTGAGGAAGGCTAGAGCATCTCATTATTCCTGAGGAAGGCTAGAGCATCTAGTCATTATTCCTGAGGAAGGCTAGAGCATCGTGTCGAAACGTCGAGAGAGTAAAAATTCAAGTTGATTATTGAAAAGGTCATTGTAAATTTATTATGTCCACTGAGAGTTGCGTGGAGTCTTATTGCAACCTTAAGATATCCCTCTATTCCGAGACTGGCTGCCAATCCAATAGCAAAGCGATCCCTCTGCTGCTTGTGCAGTTCATAATTATTCCATTTACGAAGGCTTCCAGTCGCCGTGTGATTGCACGTCTTATCTATGCCGGCAAAGTGAACGCAAATAAGCTGTAGATTACAAATACTGCCCGATGGATCAATTCAAATATGTTAGTAATTCAACCCACAAATATGTTAGTAAATTCAACTCAAATATGTTAGTAATTCAACCCAAATATTCTTTGCTCGTTATCTTTGTTCGTTTGTTTTCTGTGACATGGTAGAGGGATATTGACCTGCTGTGTTTTGTGCAGCAATTATTGTGCAGTTGCTGTGTGCACTTCTGACCATGCAGGTACCTAAGAAGCGAGGGCCCGGTCGTCCAAGGAAGAGTGAAAAGATCAAAGCATCCACTGCGCGGACTCCTAGTAAGTCCGTGACCCCAAACAGGCGTGAGAAGTCAAAAAAGAACTCTTCCTCAGCCAATAATAGGCCGACTGTCATGGAAACCGAAGACGGGACTCCAGATCGGTTGCCAAAGGATCCAGCAGCTAGTAGCAGCCCGACTGTCATCAGCTCTCCATGCAAGACAGGGACGGAGGAAGAGATGGAAGGACAGCCCCACGCACGCAGGAACTCTCCCAGCCGGCTTCCTGAGCATCACCATGACAGCCCCATGAAGAATGTCAGAACTGAGAAAGAAGGGCAAGATGTGGAGAGTGGTGGTGAAGGGGTTGGCATGGAGAAGCTGCAGGTGTCCAGTACTGAATCAGACGGTGATGGGGTTCAGGAGACAGGAGGCGGAACTTGATAGCACCTCTCCCCCACCCCACCACGCCCACACACCCGCCCCACCACGCCCACACTGCGAGCCTCCCCTCAGTAGCCACTTTGAAGAGTCTTTTGGTGGGACTCTGACCATTAGCTTTGCTAGGGCAACTCCCACAGAGTGTGTCCATGCAATCATGCCATTCATATAATGACCCTTTACCTACCAATATATTTTCCTACGCTGTGCACACCCTACATGCAAATATATAATTGTGACGGTTGATCTATTATATATGCCATCGATGTTTCCATCTCACATTTTCCATCCTCTACACAACTTCATCATTTCTGAATGTTGCCAGCCAAACTTCTGCATGTAATTTATTTTAGCAAGCAAGTTCCCCCTGAACCCCTGAACCCTGCAGGCCTGCCACTTCTGTGTACCTCCATATTGTCAACCTGCCAATGTTGTTCGACCCAGTGTGGTGTTGGTCCAGTGTGTCCCCAAGAGCTAATGTCGACCAACTTCAACCCAGTGTGGTGTTGATCCAGTGTGTCCCCAAGAGCTCGACCAACTTCAACCCAGTGTGGTGTTGGTCCAGTGTGTCCCCAAGAGCTCGACCAACTTCAACCCAGTGTGGTGTTGGTCCAGTGTGTCCCCAAGAGCTAATGTCGACCAACTTCAACCCAGTGTGGTGTTGATCCAGTGTGTCCCCAAGAGCTCGACCAACTTCAACCCAGTGTGGTGTTGGTCCAGTGTGTCCCCAAGAGCTAATGTCGACCAACTTCAACCCAGTGTGTTGTTGGTCCAGTGTGTCCCCAAGAGCTAATGTCGACCAACTTCAACCCAGTGTGGTGTTGGTCCAGTGTGTCCCCAAGAGCTAATGTCGACCAACTTCAACCCAGTGTGGTGTTGGTCCAGTGTGTCCCCAAGAGCTAATGTCGACCAACTTCAACCCAGTGTGGTGTTGATCCAGTGTGTCCCCAAGAGCTCGACCAACTTCAACCCAGTGTGGTGTTGGTCCAGTGTGTCCCCAAGAGCTAATGTCGACCAACTTCAACCAGTGTGTCCCCAAGAGCTAATGTCGACCAACTTCAACCCAGTGTGGTGTTGATCCAGTGTGTCCCCAAGAGCTCGACCAACTTCAACCCAGTGTGGTGTTGGTCCAGTGTGTCCCCAAGAGCTAATGTCGACCAACTTCAACCCAGTGTGGTGTTGATCCAGTGTATCCCCAAGAGCTCGACCAACTTCAACCCAGTGTGGTGTTGGTCCAGTGTGTCCCCAAGAGCTCGACCAACTTCAACCCAGTGTGGTGTTGGTCCAGTGTGTCCCCAAGAGCTAATGTCGACCAACTTCAACCCAGTGTGTTGTTGGTCCAGTGTGTCCCCAAGAGCTAATGTCGACCAACTTCAACCCAGTGTGGTGTTGGTCCAGTGTGTCCCCAAGAGCTAATGTCGACCAACTTCAACCCAGTGTGTTGTTGGTCCAGTGTGTCCCCAAGAGCTAATGTCGACCAACTTCAACCCAGTGTGGTTTTGGTCCAGTGTGTCCCCAAGAGCTAATGTCGACCAACTTCAACCCAGTGTGGTGTTGGTCCAGTGTGTCCCCAAGAGCTCGACCAACTTCAACCCAGTGTGGTGTTGGTCCAGTGTGTCCCCAAGAGCTAATGTCGACCAACAGTGTGGTGTTGGTCCAGTGTGTCCCCAAGAGCTCGACCAACTTCAACCCAGTGTGGTGTTGGTCCAGTGTGTCCCCAAGAGCTAATGTTGACCAACTTCAACCCAGTGTGTTGTTGGTCCAGTGTGTCCCCAAGAGCTAATGTCGACCAACTTCAACCCAGTGTGGTGTTGGTCCAGTGTGTCCCCAAGAGCTAATCGACCAACTTCAACCCAGTGTGGTGTTGGTCCAGTGTGTCCCCAAGAGCTAATGTCGACCAACTTCAACCCAGTGTGTTGTTGGTCCAGTGTGTCCCCAAGAGCTAATGTCGACCAACTTCAACCCAGTGTGGTGTTGGTCCAGTGTGTCCCCAAGAGCTAATGTCGACCAACTTCAACCCAGTGTGGTGTTGGTCCAGTGTGTCCCCAAGAGCTAATGTCGACCAACTTCAACCCAGTGTGGTGTTGGTCCAGTGTGTCCCCAAGAGCTAATGTCGACCAACTTCAACCCAGTGTGGTGTTGGTCCAGTGTGTCCCCAAGAGCTAATGTCGACCAACTTCAACCCAGTGTGGTGTTGGTCCAGTGTGTCCCCAAGAGCTAATGTCGACCAACTTCAACCCAGTGTGTTATATATTATGCATTGCTAAGTTGACAACATGATCGGAGGTGTCGGATATCATAATTCATAGCAAGTTATGGCAGGGACCAGCTATATACTCCAGGTCAGCTGCTCGTGGGATATTTACATTGTGTGTGTGTGTGTGCCTGTGTGTCTTAACTGATGGTGATGGTTGAACCTGCTTCAAGCATGCCGCCAGCACACTAGCAGTGGCCTTTTGACCAGGACATGTATAGCACATATAGTCCATTGGCTGAAGATCTCGTACCAGCTGAGCGGGCCAATTCTTGTGTTATTTAAGTAGGTCTATATATGCTTAGCCAAATGATATAAATATGTCATACAAAATGGCCACCATTTAATTTGGACCCCGCACTCACTCCATTTTGGACTAACTTTTTAGTTCTACCCAATCTCACCAAAAAGAAGATGACATTTAAAGACAAAGTTTGCCAAAAATATTGATGGGGTTGCTTAAACTCGGCCATTTTTGACCTACAAGTTCATTTAATGAAATGTTCATGGGATGGGAAGAAGAGGTGAGAGCTTGAGCAAGAGTTGGGAGGAAACATAGTTGAGGAGTTGGAGAGAACTGAGCTAGGAGTCAAGGTGGAAGGCTCTAGGTGTGGGCACTTATGTGTGCAGATGATGTTCTTCTGGTGGACTCTGGGGTGGAACTGCAAGCTATGTTGGATGTGGTACAGGCTTGTGTTAAGGTGGAAGTTGAAGTTTAATAGCAAGAAGACAAGGTCATGGTAGTAGGGATGGTAGTACTAAGTAGGGAAGAAAGTAGGGAAGAAGGAAGCAGGAGTGAATTGTAGGATTGGTGAGGAAATATTGGAAGAGGTCAAGTACAGAGTTGGTAAGATGATTTCCAGTTTAGAAACACAAAGCAGTCATATTGCCCGTGACGATCATTTCCAGTTTCGTAAACGTGACCATAGTTGGTGTGTGTTGATGATCATTAATTCATCCAGCCACTGTCTTGCCCCTGCAATTCTGCGTACCTCATCTATCAGAACCAGCCGATCCCTCTCAAATTCCCCGCATGTCACCAAGAAATGTTCCACATCCTCCCCTGCTCCACTATCACACATTATACACCTCTCATCCCTAACTATCCCATATCTCTTCTTATCCTCTAACAACCCAGCTGATGCAGTCCTCAGTCTAAATTGCAGCCGCACACCTTCCTGACCATGCATGGACCTCACATAACCTCTCCACCCCTGCACCATTCTTTGCCGATTTATAATAATTCAGCGTACTTTTTCCGTCTACTTCCTCCTCCCAGTCCTTCTCATTTCTCACCTTCACTTTCCCCTTCCACTTGCGCACTGACCCAACCTCGTTGTTTATCTCGTACTTTCTCCTCAAGATCTCATATTCTTCCTAATCCAATTCCTCCATCCTCTCATAGTTTATTTACAACAACTTTTACCAATCTGCTCTGTTCCAACACCTCTAATCTCTTGCCAAACAAAACCTTCATCTTTTCCCTCCTCTCCTCTAGCTTCCTCCACCCCATATCTCCCCGTATTGCCACTCCTGCTACTGTATCACTTGCCCCCAATTAATGTGTAGCTAGCTAGCTAGATAGAGCTAACTAAGGTATGGTAGTAAGAGAATTCATAAACTATCTCAGAGACAATTTGAGTTGATGCTGGTTCTAATTCATTTTGTCTATGGGTTTGGTGGTTGATCGAATCGGGAAAAGTTTATAGTAGCTATATATATATAGCTAATGACAAAAATATTTCCTATAAATTCTCTATTGCACTATTAGCATTCATGGTAAGTATTATCTAGCTACACAAGTTATCTAGCTACAACACAAGTGCTCTCTCTTTTGCTTCTCTTCTCCAAGTGTTTTACATTTTTTTAAATTTTTTAATTTTATTTACACCCTCAAGTCGGTAACAATAACAAAATTAATAGTCTATTAATAGATTAGATTATGGGTCTGTTAGTTCACGGAGAAGAGGTGATTGACATTAGGACTATTAAATGTACAAAGATAGGTCATATTTTTCACACACACACACAAACACACATTTTTCTTCTGCTAGTATATACAGGACACCATTCAAATATGATATATAGTCTATGGAGCATTCATGGAAAACAATATACACACAACAGATTGTGTCATATCTAATGTAGGGAGTGAATTCCGGAGTTTGGTAACCTTACATTTTGGACTTGCGAGTATGAGAAGGCATGATTGAGTTTAATAGAGGAGGACCTTGTATTATTAGATGTACATAAGGGAACGAAAATATTTGACCACAATTGCTACTAATGACTTCCTTGATTTCTGTCCTGACCTGTGGAACAAGGTATCTTCAACAAGCTCACCCACTCTGCTACCAGGACTTGGTGGATTAATCCTGCTGCTTTCCATCAAGTCAATCAAAGATTATACATCATTTTCATCCCTTTGGACTAGATTGTTGTGGATCTGATCACTCAACTAGGAGTCTCCTGTACCTGTCTTTTTACTACTAAGATGCCTGCTCCTACACTCTGCTGTTAGAAATGGCTGAACCCTTTGGTTTCTCCAGGTGTCTGGTTGTTTTTGTTGACCATTTCTTCGATGGTTTGATCCACTGGAATCCTTCCAAAATAGATATTTTAGGCCAAACTGACCAGCCTTTATGAAGTAGGCATACACATCTGGATTATTATAATAAATTGTATTCACATCCTACGTAAAATCCACAAGAAAAATCCCTCCACTTCAAATAGCTTCAAACTTACGCATGCAGAATCTCTCCTACAAGACAAAATGGCTATTGCCAAATCTGATTTTGAGTCAAATCTAATCTGTACATTCGCACACAATAACTCAAATAAGATCTACAGCTACATCAACTCACTTTCAAAACAACCAACTCTCCCTTGTTTAGACTCCACAACAGCCTCTATGGATAGTAAGAAGGCTTCCCAATTCAATAGCTACTTTCATTCAGTTTTCTCAGTCACTTCCTTTATTTTATCTCCCACCTCATCACTATCTACACCAAGTTCAACACTAAATGACCTTGAAATATCAAAATCAGATATATATATATGAGGTTCTCTGTTCCCATGATACTTATCTTCTGGTCCTGATGGTATTGGTCCTATCTTTCTCAAGTATTGTTCCACCGCCATCTGTAGCCCTCTTCATTACCTATTCACCAAGTGCCTTACTCAAAAAAATATCCCCACAGCATGGAAAACACACTACATCACTCAATCTTCAAATCTGGTGATAAGGCTTCTATCAGTAACTATAGACCTATTTCTATATTGAGCTGTACATCAGATCATTGAGCGTATCATATACGTTATTTCAAAACAGGTTTCTCAGAAACCGCTCCTCAATCCAGCAACTCCTAATCTTTTTGGATTCCATCTATAGTTCACACCCGCAACCACCCTTTTACTGACACCATATATCTCAACCTTAAAAAGGCCTTCGATAAAGTTTCTCACCCTCAACTGTTATATACTAAAACTGTGGTCTTCTGGCATTACTGGTAACCTCTGGGTGGTTCCAAGTAGGCCTTGGCAGATTATCCTCGAATTTCTGCCTATTTTTCTTTCCTTTTATGCTCCTAATATTCACCTATTTTTCTTTTCATTCTACCTATATATATATTTGTTTTCAATATACCTTTTTCTCAATTATGTTTTGACAAAAAGAGCGGGCCATTAATGTTAGCGAATTTAGCGACGCGGAAAAAATCGCTAAGTTAATAGGCCAAAGTTCAAAAACACTCACGCGCGCGTGCTAGATGTCAATTGAGCACGAGGTCGTCACTGATTAGGAGCTTTCGAGTTTTGATCGAGCAACTGCGATCTTGCAGCTAAGTATGTCGATTGTTCGTTGGTTGAAAGGCAATGCTGGTGGATCTAGCTCAGTTTATTTACCAGAAGGCGACGGAGCAACAGCTGCAGCCAACAAATTATCATTCCATATGTCACTACTAATTTCGAAAATCATCGTGAGTGGAAGAAGGTGGAGAGCTTGCAAGCGAGACTTGTAGTCTGAAATGTAGTCAGAAAGTATGAACTTTGTTGCACGCCTTTGAATTCTTTCCAGCATCAAAATATCTTGTTACTAGAGCGAGACTGGATTTGGCTGACGATCAGCCTGCATTGGCAATATTCGATGTGTTTGCAGCTCATCGCTGTAGTTCTGTTCTTAAAAAGCTTCAAGACAACAATATCTACCAAGTGTTTGTTCCTGCAAGCTGTACAGGAGAGTTGCAGCCACTTGATGTGTGCGTAAATGAAGAATTTAAGGCTTTAATGAAGGACTCCTTCACGAGGTGGTATGCTAATGAAATCCATGAAATCCATGAAGCCCTGGATGGTGGGAAAGAGATATCAGCTGTTAAAGTGAATCTCTGTGCATCATTGATCAAGCCCCATGCATGCAAACTGGTTACTCAACAGTCTTAGCAATCTTTCATGCAATACTGAAAGACTTAAACAAGCATTCAAAAACCCTGGAATCATGGACTTTATTAATGATTAATGTACTGTTCTTATTTTCACAAGGATTTCACCTTGTTTTTCATGCTATAAAACATTAACATTAATGGTCGCTAAAATGTGCATGATATCAAAAACGCTAAATATAATGGTCGCCAACTTTTCTGCAATCAAGGATTCAAGATTCGAGACATTTTAACAGTTACAATTATCTATAGACTATAGTTGTATAACATAACAGAAAGTTGTAAGTAATCCTCCAAAGAAGTTTCTTGCTTCGTAGAAAGGTATTGCTCAAAATTGAGAATACACGTTCAGCTACAGCTGCTGGAGGCTGCACCAATGAGACTAATCAACACGTGTGAGTCCAGTTAGGCAATCTACCATTCTCCTCATGGCACTTCCACCACTCAATGGGGTCTACGCTATCCGAAACATCCTCAGCTGCTGCAAGATATTCAGGTAACTCAGACTTTAAAAGCCATTAATCACTTCTGTGTTCAAGAATGGGAAGACAGTAAGTGAATCAATATCAACAGCAGTTGGCTTGAGTTTATTCACTTTTGAAGGTGAAAGGTAACGTGCTGCCTTAAAGGCAAGTACAATAGGCCTGAGATCTCTGTCAAACTTCTCCTTGAAGTACGAGTAGGCAGGGACACAACAAGCTTTGGTGTAAGCTATCAGTTGGCACTCACGTGTAGAATTTCCTCCTGACAGATGCTTAGAGACTGCAGCCACATTTGGATAGTATTGTGACGAGACATGAGAATACAGAAGACTTAATTGCTGATAGGCAACTGACACTAATGGCACATCAAGTATGTTGCCTTCTTGACGAACGGTTCCATTGCATCTACTGTTATAGCGAGCTCCATTTTCAGTTTCCTACATGCTGCTTGATCGTCAATGATTTCCAGTAGTTTTCCAGTTGTACATGGAGGTAAATCACTGCCATGGGCACATATCCAAACATGTCATGCAATTTCTGGATAACTTCAAACTTACTCCACCATCTGGTTGCTGAATAGGTTGGAGTGGACAATCCAGTCTGTGTCTTCCATGCAAGCCTTGACTTTGGACTGTGAGTGAACAAGCTTATCCAAGCCTTTATGAACACATCTAAGATAGGTGTTTTCATTCTTTCTCCAACATGATCCAGAGTGTTCGAAAAACAGCCGATATCCATTATCTTATTATAGATCACAGATATGGTCCTCATTGCCACATCATTCACTGATGCACGGCCCCTCATTGCTGCTATAATGAAATAAGAAGCAATTGACAGCTCAGTTGACAAAGCAGTTATTAGTTGCCGAGCACATTCTTCTCCAGTGATGGATTTAGCTAAAAGCATCCGCCAACAAACACGCTGCTTGATAGCCCACTCTTTATCTATGTAACGTAGAACAATCACAAAGGCCTCACACACATACGTCGTTCCATCAAAAATGATTGCTACATGTCTCCCGCAAATATCCTGTTTCAGTTTACTGATTTCATGCAAGATGAATGGTATCAGACGACGAAGGTGTGATGAGTCAGATAGGGTATATGCATTTTCTTCAAGTAGGTCCCTAAAGGCGTCTAACTTGCTGAGAGGGACACCTGCTTTTAGTAGAGCAGTCAATACATTCACTCTGTACATACGGGTAGAATCGGGTAATGTTTCACCTGATGGATGAACTTCTTTATCAAATTGCTGGAGTGACCCCAATTGACATTTTTCTTTCGATACCAAACGTTCCTTGCCCCTCACATGCTTCAGAGACTTGATGTGAAACTCTAAGGAACTTTTCTTTACAGAGAGTTGTTCCCGGCAGCCTGAACAAAACAGTTTGCCATTGCTCACTGTCAAAGGTTCATTTTTGTAAGCCTTCACTCTTTCAGCTGGAGAAACTGACTTGGATCATTGTTTGTACAGCCTCTTCCTCTCTTCTTTCCTACAGGAGGAAGGTTGATGCCAATCTTCCTTTTTCTGGCTAAGTCTGATGGCTGAGGCCGATCTACAAGATTGGAGACTGGCAACTCTGTGTAGTCTGAGCTGGTACTTTCATTGATGTCACACACATTGTCAGTGTCTCCATCTAGTCCTGCCTCTATTGTCTCAGCCATATACTTCAGCTACAAATAGCTAGCTACAAACTCAACTGTTCAGTGCACAATGACTTGGCCATGTGGTCTGTACACAATAAAGTAATTAACTGCCAAGCAGACTAATCCTTACCTGTAGACAATACTTGCTTGCAGTGACTGTTGTGAAATGACCACACTGTGGTCATTTCACAACTGGTACCAGCAAGAATCTTACCCACCCATATCCTGCATGCTTTTTAATTAAGATGCTTGACTTGGCTGACTGTGTCACAATTTCAATAAGTGAGACTTGAGAGGTGTGGATAAGCTGTTACTGTGATGCATTCAGTCACTCTTATGTCTAATCTAAGAAATCATTTAGATTTCTCCTGAAAGTCTGCCTATTTTTATTTTTCCTGAAAGTCTGCCTATTTTTCCTGAAAGCTTGCCTATTTCCAAGCCTACTTGTCAAATAGACAACAATGTGTTTCCATCGATGGGGATCAGTCGGGTATATATACTTCCAGTTCTCTCTGGGGTTCCCCAGGGTAGCATACTCGGACCTCTTTTTTAATTTTTTTTATCAGCGATCTGCCTCTCTCTGTCTTATCCTTCCACGTCTTCTTTTCGCTGGTGATACCAAAACTTTAAAGGGCATAACTTCTCCTTCCGACATACTTAGTCTACAGAATGATGTCTGGGCCAAAATCTGGAATATGCCTTTTAATGAAGGGAATTGTGTACATGTCCATTTTCTTTCTAAACCTGCTTCACCCTACCCACCTATAAATAACTCCACCATTTCTTCTTCTGATCATTATAAGGATCTTGTGGTAATTATGTCCAGTAACCTCACTTGGTCAAAGCATTACCATCACATTATCTCAAAAACCTATAGATCTCTTGGCATGATTAGAAGAACCTTCAATTGCAACTCCATAACTGCTAAGAGACAGCTCTATCTATCACTAGTTCGCTCACATTTATTGTATTGCTCCCCGATCTGGAGACCTCATCAAATCAAAGATATTCTAGTGCTTGAAAAAGTCCAAAAACGAGCATCTAAATTCATTCTAAAGGACTTCTCCGCAGACTAACACGGCTTATTTCTCTTCATATTCTTCCACTTATGTATTATTTCAAATTGTGTGACATCCTCTTTTTCATTAAAAGTTTGAAACATCCTACACAACACTTTTGTATCACTGCATTCATCTCCTTCTCGAAGTCCAACACTAGGTCTTCCTCTCACTACAAACTTCAACACATTACAGCACCAACTAATTCATCTAGACATTTTTATTTTCTTCACCTTTGGAATTCTCTCCAATCGACCGAGATCTTCCCTCGACACCATCAAATTGCACATAACCAATTGCACATAACCGAATTCCTATGGACACACTTCCATCAGAACTTGGATCCAGTTGACTCATGTACCTATATACCACTATCAATGCAGTAAATGTCTGCATTCCCCTAGCATAACTAACTTTAAAGTTAACCATTAAATAAGTACTTGTTAATGTTAATCTTGTTATTGTCACTTAAGGCGGCAGCCAATGCACACACTGCTGACATCAAAGATCTCTGAGCTGGAGAAAGCTCACGTAAATAGAGAATAATTGAGTGAAGATTTTGAGCTGACTCACATGGAACATTAGTAGAGAAAATTTCCAGCTGCATGCTCAATTCATTGGCATCAATATCATCCTTGTAGAAATTCTTTACAGACTTAAATTCTTCATCATACTTCTCATTATGAGCTGATTTTACCAAAAGAGTTTCAAGGTTTGAATACAAGTTGTAGCCAGGCTATCACTTTGATTCCGCAAATGATTAAATCAAGAGCTTCATAAAAAAATAACTCTGTAATAATCTTCAACTTCTGCATGAAAATTACCAACACTAGCTCCTTCATCCTCATACCTTCTAGGTCATTGTCGTTGTCGTGGAAGTGCAGGTTGGTCCACTTCAAGACCAGCAGCTGGTGCACAACTTTTTCCCAAAATAATTTGAAGCTCTCATCAGTACGCAGGGACTGCAATGTGATCACAGCCCCTATAATCCGACTCCTCATCTCGGTCTCCCTCACAAATTCTAGAGACTCAATCCACAATATCTGTAAAATGTCATAGTTGGCAAGTATGCTCTGTAAAGCTTGGACTCTGACACTCCATCTTGTGGGACAGAGTACACGAATACCAGGAGAACTTTCAGACAATTGATCTTTCAGGGTTGCAACTCCTCCACATGACCCTGACATAGACGAAGCCTCATCATAACATTGACCTCGAATTTTAGTGATTGAGACATTCAGCCTTTAAGTATGACATCAACTACTACTGAAGTTTGAGTAGAATCGACCTGGTAAAGACCTGTAAATTCCTTGACTTTTCAGTTTACAGTCAACCCACCGAAAGCAGATAACTACCTGCTCCTTGTTAGAAGCGTCTGTGGTCTCATCAAACATTATAGAAAGAAAAGGTGCTAGTCTTAAGTGATTCTACAACACTACGAAAAACTTGTAGAGCCATGGTCTTTAGAAGTTCATTCTACATGTCCGAAGATGTATATATACTTATATATCAGTCTTCCTTTCCAGCCAACTTGTAATTTTGGCATCATCTTCGGCTCGTAACTTCATAAGCTGTACAAAATTTGAGTCACTTTCATCTCCATGCCCTCTTAGTGGTATATAGACCTTGCCGAGACAAACATTTAACATTTGAAATTATTTTAAGAGGACATATATAGTCGTCGTTCCAATTTTTCTCTTCTACGATCAGAAGACAATGAGACAATGATTCCAATTTTTAAAACTGCTTCTTTATGAGCTTTGCTTAATGCATGTTGCTGGAATTTGGAAGTAGTATCTTTCCAATTTGTATATCCCTTGGATATGAAAGACAAATCATAATTACATGACCACTGAATTTTCTTTAGATGGTTTGCTTGACTGCACATGAAGTATAACACAGCAGCTTTTGATTCTCAATGTAATGGAGCCAAGACCATCTAGCATACCATGATGGTGAAAACTTCTCTGAACTACAACTTTCTTTCCAAAGCTTCTTTTGGGGTATTGAAAAGAATGAGGCTGATGAGAGCTGAAGGTAAACAACATGAAGAGCTGGAAGTTGCATCGTACAACTTAGAAACCAAACAACTGCTGGCTAGCTAACAATAACTATGTGGTTAATTCTTAAAACGGCTTAGCTACATTGACGACCACTACCGAGTAATGACGACCATTACCTGTTGAGCGACCTAAAAAGTGGAGACTACGCCACTGAACAGTGGTTACTGCTTAAAGGCTAGGCTGGGTGGGTATTTGTTATTTAGAACTATTTTGCAAGTGCTTACTCGCTTTTTGGCGTTGGGTTTCTTCCAGTACTCGAGGCGCTAAAAGCAAGACAATACACGTTCTAATTTCTCTAATTACCCGGCTTGGGATGACACTGTTAATACATCGTGTGGATGGAGCTCCAATTACTTTTACTTCGAGGCTACCACATGTACTTCCCGAATTGGTGAAGTAGCTTCATCGGCTTCTTAACGCGACAACCCTCATGACAGATGGTGTAGCTTACTTTTGTCAAGATAACGATTCTATACTACAACGTTTTGTCTCACTCCTGCTTGTGTTTCATCAACTGAAAAGCTTGAAGCTCAGCATCGTGTCAAAGTCCTCAAGGATGAATTACCAGCTAGGATGTGTTTGTATACCAAACATCTTGCTTGGTGCAATCCTATGATAAAGTTACTATTACGCAATCTCTATGCCCTTGTCATGCCATATTACTCGCACTGCCATATTACTCGCACTTCACCCACTGCGCATGCGCGTATACTTTTGCCCTTTCCGAAAACCGCTGCCATATTACTCGCATAGCTAAGCCATTGCTGGGAGACATATCTACAGAGATAGTATTATTCGCGTAGCTAAGCCATTGCTGGGAGACAGATATCTACAGATAAGTATGTACCAATAATTTAATTTCCCTATGATGTTGATCTAACAAACTATCCCTCAGATATAGGTTGATATCAGGTCAGTCATGGTGCGAACAGACGTGTGTTCCTGCGGAAGGTCGAGTATACTATTTACAGAATGGTGCATATAGCTGTGACACAGTGGTTGGAGAACGCAGTGGTATTCGGAAGAGCAGCATCAGTTTCATTGTCATTGGTATGTAAATAATCCACCACCTGCTTGTTACAGCTTTACTGGTTCAGATTGTGGTTGTCATATGGACATAAATTGATCAATGCCAATGATTTCATAAGCCTCCAATACATGGTCTATATTCTCCACAACAAATTAGGCCTACATAAACCATTGCTTTCCTGATGCTTGTGTTGTACATGATTTCATAGAACTTGGCAGATTTCTTTCAAGTGACCAAAAATGAAATAAGGTGTCTTGTTATAAAGGTTGTGTCATGGCTATTTTGTCTATAGGTGAGACGATGTTCTACACACAACCAGCAAAAAACCATCCCAATGAGAAGGTTAAGCACTTGATCCTGTTCTCAATTGATGAGCAGCAGAAGGTTTTGCGTGAGGCCCATGACATCAATGGTGCACATCAAGGTCAGAAGCGTACCTTAGCACGTCTTACACAGGACTATTATTGGACGACTATGGCAAAAGATGTTTATAGTTGGGTAAGTATTTGTACATAGTGATATATCAATACATAATGTTGTAATATCGTAAAAGCTGGTTGATAAGATGGGGTCTATATGTTATATTAAGTTACCTGTTTTTTGTTAAGTGTCTACTTAGCTATTGATGCTGAGATATATTTTATTAAGCTCGGCCGTCTGCTCACCCAAAGCCCACCCTCCTGTCTCTCCCACACTTGATCTTTCTCCATCATATGGTCACCAAATCTCCATGCATATCATTACCTCAAACAGCACTGTTCAGGGTGTGCTCTGCCAGAACTCCTGAAGGTTGGGAGGCAAATTCTCGAAACAGTAGACAAACAAATAACAATCAGGGTTTTCATATTATGCATGTACTCTGTACCCTCGCTGTCATGTAGTTGCTCAGTTTTAAGTGCCCCTTTTGTTGTTTACTGATATAATAAGTGGCCCAGCTTGACAAATGGTAGTTTTGTGGTGACCCATGGATACCTCAGTCACTGCATGCAGCTGTATCGCTTGTGTTGCACTGCAGCTGTTCATGGCTTATCACTGCATGCAGCTGTCATCTCTAAGTGGTGATGGACCAAGTGATCCAGAAGACAGCTTCCCTTTGTCTATGAAACAAGCTCGACTATTTTTACTCAAAGTCAAAAAAAGAAACTTTGTTGAACACGTTATAGAATTTGTAATGATTGTTTATGCTCGATATTGTGTCAATATCGATGTTTCTTTCAGAAATTCGAATAAGGGTGTCAGGAGGTAGGACAAAAAGCAATGTTATAATGAACTGAGGGGGGCAGCATTACTTAAAAGAGCATAAATGAATTTATGTTTTCTCTGAAGTAACTATAGGTGCTCTCTGGGATGTGGTAATGCAGTACATGTTTTAGAACAAAACAGGTCAACACTAAAACTCTGGTGTATGGTACACATCTGTAGTATGCACTGCCAGCAAATGTTACATCCATGAATCTTCATCACTATTATCACTATCCAAGAGAATATATGGCTCCAGAGAGGTTTTACTGCATCTTCAACATTATGACAGGCATCTAACGACAAGCATAGCATGTAATTGTAAACAGGGTGTAAATCAAGAGGTAATGTGTTGATTAAAATCACAGTGCTGAGTGCATCATTCCAAAGTGTGCTATATATACATATACTCAATAATCTAAAGGCTGGTTCACAATAGACACAACACGATGCGTCGATTGTGAACATGAGGTTGCATCCCATATGCTCAATTAGACTTCAGTTTTATTCAAGCGTCGGATCGCAACACAATGTGTTGGTGTGCTTTATTTAAAGATAAATGAAGAATGATAGAAGCGGTTTGCCTTATGGCAAGTATGTAGCAATCGTACAGGGACATAAAGGCATGATAGAATGCCTAGAAGCAAGTGGCATGTGAAGTAAGCCAATAGATTGATCAAAATGATGTAGAACTAGCTATATTATATTGTGTACATAGCTTCACCTAGCTATTCTAGCAGTAGCCATAGCAGGCATGTGGTCGGCTGAGAGTAGTCCTACAGGTTGGAACTATCATTGCGTTATGTTGTTGTTTTTACATAACGCTTTATATTAGGGGAATTTTGACTCTGGGAATTTCCAACACACGTGTTTTGAGCAGACAGTTGATAAGTTTCTCCTTAAAGTATAGTTCGTGTGGACAATCTATGAGTTGCTTGCTCAATGTGTGGACCAGTATTAGTGTGGGCAATCTGTGAATTATTCAAATCCTGGTTTGCTCATAACATGTAATATATCAAAATGTTGCCTCATGAAACTACAGTCATTTTATTGTGTTTTTAGATATCCACTTGTCAGCGGTGCCAAAAATTGGAGCAGATTAAGACCATTGCAACAGAGCTACATCCTATCAAAGTTTCCAACAGGTCACTGATTTTATACTGCATATCCCATGAAAATCACATGAACATATATGCTTAAACTCCCTTCATCCGCACACCCCACATCTGAGAACGTCTGCCTACTAGGCACCTGCACATTGCACAATCAAGTCATGTGTATCGCATGGTCCTCAAATTTTTTTGTTGTGAATGGCATGACACTGCAGCTTGGATGAGACAGGAATCACTGAGGCAAATACCATAATTTATTTTTTAAATAACTGTGTTCATGTTGTTTTCAGTCATTGCACATGTGCAGCATGTACATGTACAGTGCAAGTACAAAATTCAAGGCAAATCATCAATATTGGGGGAAATGTGGGTGTGTTCCCAGATGTGGCTGTTTCAGAATTATGGACAGTGCCTATCCAGATAAGAGGAGTTTGAGTATATATAATAGCTGTGTGTGTTTTTTGTATCTTGGTAGAATAATTTTTAATGTTTTATATTAAAGATGGGAGACTCTGGGCATTGACCTGATCGGCCCATTTGCAGCTACCGATAAAGGCCACAGATATGTCTGCACTGCGACTGACCTTTTTACAAAGTGGGTGTTTGCTCGTCCCATTAAGTCCAAGTGTGCCGCAGATGTTGCTAAAGTGATACTTGAGCTCATCTACAGCTATGGTCCTCCAAGGAAAATGATCATGGACCAGGGCCGTGAATTTATTAACCAGGTTAGTGACAAGTCTTAAATGTTTTTAACATTCAAGGTGCATAATATTCTAAATACGAATTCAATTCAGGATTTCTCAATGTAGTTAGCTGTAGTGGTCAGATAAATCATCTCTTCTCCATAACTACTATGCAGATAGCTTCTTTTATAGTGATGTTATTAGTAACATAGTATAGTGTGTACTTGTATCTATTTCATGCTGTTTTGCTTTTCCAACTCAGGTAAATGATTTCATCTTTGCTGCCTTTGGGGTGAAGCGAATGATGTGTTCTGCATACCATCCAGAAACAAATGGCCAGGATGAGCGCACAAACCAGACACTTAAGAGGGCACTGTCCAAATACACAAATGACAGCCAAACTGACTGGAACAAGTAAGTTACTATATTTGAAGCTACTATGCATCAATGGTGGTCAGTGTATCTGTTGTAGCAGCTTGCTATTACTGGATGGATTTTGTAATCCATCATATGACCTAGAGTTCCACTATAGCAATTGTAACTGTTGGTTGGTGTATAGGCTTACTATGTACATGTCTTTAGTTCTTCTCATGCTTTGCATTTTGTTGATATCTTAGATTTGTGCTCTCTACCACTTATGGCATCAACACTAGCATACAAGCATCAACAAAGCAGCAGCCCTTTGTACTGATGTTTTATCGCACAGCCATAGCCATTAATGCAGAACATGATTGTGAAGAAGAGTTACAGTATGTGAATATACACACTGACATGTCTCCTAAAGAGATTAAAACAGACTTGGAAGATCGTGTAGCAAAGCTAAAGATTGTCTAGTGGCAAACTATAATTAACGAAATATGATTTAGAAACTAATTCGCTGTGCATATTTTATTTGTGAATGAAATTATTGGCAGTTTTCATATTAATGTATGTAAAATAATAATCCACAGCAACTCCTTCCGTATTCACTTAGGTACAGGCCCTGGATGAACAGGTACGAGAAAAAATTGAAGAAGCCAAGGCCAAGCACAAGTTGTATTTTGATGCCAAGCAAAAGAAAGGCTTAAAACGCTTCCAGTTTGCAATAGGTATGCTTAGGGTGATAATTGATATGACCAAAATTAAGATATTTATGGTGCCATATATATACTGCTCTTTGCAGTTAATTGTTGAGTGGAAATCAGTTTCAATAAAAAGACATTTTGCATAGAACTTTATATTTCAAATTTTTATGTTCATAAATTGCAGACATAAGTTTTGGCTTGAAGATATGCATATGTTTAAAAAGTTTCAAAATTATTTGTTGTTTGCTGCAGGTGACCATGTCTTGAAGAGGAATGTGCGAAAAGCATCAAGGAAAGGTGATAGGTTATCACAAGACTGGTTGGGGCCTTACAAAATAACTGACATCACTTCTATGGGCCTCTGCACATTGCAGGATGGTAATGGCAATCCCATAAAAAGCAAGATTAACTCAGGACACCTAAAGCCTTACTTGACCCGTAGTATACCAGATTATATTGCAGAGAATAGTCCACCAAGGAAGAGGCAATGCACAGCAAACCTTGGTGTGGTGTCTACTCTTGGCCTGCAACCCAACAAACCCTATACTGAGAAACAGAGCACAATCATTCTACCTCCAGTCCAACCACCCACACGCACTGTGGACCAGGACCAACGACAACCAGAAAAGATGTGCATTTCCACGGAATCTTCACAGACCGAGACAGATTGTTTTGTGGCTGGTGCGACCCAGACTGTACTGAGGGTAAATGGCAAATGCCTACCGTGCCAACAGCTTGTCAGCTGCAGAGAGTTACACAGAGACTTTCTCACAACTCTCCAATCTGGAGCATGGTTGGAGGACACCCACATTAATGAAGCTCAGGCCCTACTTCATGTACAGTTTCCAGAGATGGGTGGCCTTCAGCCAGTTCAATATTTGGCACCAGGCAGTGGAGGCTCACTTACTGGAACTCCAGTAGAGAATTATGTGCAGATTATGAATACTGGCGGCCACTGGGTTTGTGCATCAAATATAGGAGTATCCAAGGGCACAGTGTTGTTTTATGACAGCCTCCCTACCAGAACCAGTAAGTCATTGTGTTTAAACTATGTCAGCTAAAACCCAGTGATTTTTATTTGTTATTATTTGTTTGACATGTTTTCTTCAAGTTGGGTGAATGGAATTGAGGACTATGTACAGTAATATTTGATATTACACCTTAATACTTGCTTTAATATATATGTTCTTATCATTGATGCAGAATTGGATACGTTGAAAGGCCTTGCCTGGATGGAGCATTACGCTGGAACCTGCCTTATCATTCAGAAACCAAAAATACAGAGACAGGCTGGAGGCAATGATTGTGGCTTATTTGCAATTGCAATTGCAACAGCTCTATGCGGTGGGATTAACCCATCACTCATCACCTTTGACCAGAGCAAGATGCGACACCATCTAGCAATGTCCTTCCAGGAACGAATCTTATTACCTTTCCCATTGAAAGGTCTTAGACGGACTGTGACGTACAAGAGGTTGGACGAAAGAATACCACTTATCTGCATATGTAGGCAGCCCCATGACTCTGCCCTTACGGTTGCACAGTGCTGTTCATGTAAGGAATGGTCCCATTAATCTTGTGCTAACATTCCTTCATCAGCCATTGCAAACTTACAAGAAGAATGGAATTGCCAGCAATGCAAAGAGAGAAACCTGTAAAATATTAAAGAGTAATCTATGAGCTTGTCAACAAGTATATAATGTAGTGCATCTCTTGAATTGTGAAATATATTGTGAGTTATTTGGCAAGTTATGAAATTCATGGTCAGTTGTCAATGAGAATTCATAGAATGGGTTATCCTATAATTATACCACAATACTTGACAGGTGCGATAGCTAACTAAAATATATTAAGAATAATTCACACTTGGTATATATTAGATAGAGAAGAGAAAAACAATTCCAAGTGAAATTAAAATATCTAACAACCAGATGAAACGGAAATGAACGAGGGTCCTGGGTCAGCATGGGTACCCACCCTACTTGGGACATATAGTCCCACAGAGCTTGCAAAGGCAACAGAAGTTAATTGTAATAAAAATATATAAATTATATATAGTGACTGATAAGTATTAATATGGAGAGAGAATTGATGGGCAGAGCTGACTATATTATATACTCTGCTCATCTTTAGCTCTGGACATCACACATTGCCACTTGCCCACAATCACCATAATTTTATGCTAAGAGCTGGATTCCAAAACCCAGGGTCTTATGGAGTGAGTGACCAAGGGCTCCAATTTCCATGGTTGCATCTATGCAATAATTGATTGTGTCACTCCTATATACTCCTGCTAATGAGTTCTGTGGGAATTTTTACTGATATTCAACTGCAAATTTCATGCTTTATTCTGATAATTATGGAAGAGGTGTTGTGAAAGATTGTGCACTTCTTGTTGTACTGTGGGGAGTTTGCTGGTGATAGAGGAAGATTATTGGATATGGTCAAGAGCATTGAAGGGTCTGAGGAGTGGGTGGTATGGAGAAATGATGGAGAGTAGGTCTAATGTTGGGTAGGTGAGAGCATATAGCAGGGGTGAAGGAGGAGGTGTTGGGTATGGTAGACCAAATTGTAATTGTAAGTTGAAAATGTGTTCAAGTGGTGGGAGAAGAGGAAACACCTAGGGTCCCATGTCCTTATGTCTTTGGCACCTCCCCGCCCCAAAACAAACACTGTTGTAAAGATTTGCGCACGCGCATTGGATGAAGTGCGAGTAATATGGCAGTGCGAGTAATATGGCATGGAGACTAATAATTATGGCAGTGCGAGTAATATGGCATGACACCCTCACCTCACCAATGATCCTCTTGATCCTCTAAAAGCAAGGCAGAAATTTACCCATTTGAAAGGGTATGGAATTCCTTGGTGCTCTAGATGCTGTGAAGAAGTATTCTGCAATTCTTCAAGATCTTTTTGTGTTATCTGATAAAAAGGTTCTCATATATATATAGCAGGTGAAAGAATTGATACCTCAAAAATTATTGTAATATGTAGTAGTCATACAGGGCATTGAGGGGCAAGTGCAGGTGCGATCACTTGTGTGAGAGTGAGAGAAAGAATAAACATCAACTACTCATTTTAGCCAGATGCCCTGTGGGACAAAACTTGAAATCCTAGCACAGATGGCATTACTCTAGTGTTCATTATTGATAGGTCATCATGTTGTTTAGCTTGGATTGTGATATGCAGAAGTAGCCAAGAATTGTATATGTGTTCCTTACATTTGAACTCAGCAAGGTTGAACTACATGATGCCATAATGAGGTGGAAAATTTCGATACAGAAATGTGCATGTGGAAGTAAGTATATATAGATGTGAGGAATTTTGTTACGAGTCCTTGGAAGCAGCTTCCCTTGAAGATGGCAAGTATGCCACATTAAGAGTGAGGTCATCAGGAAGTGCTTTCTGCACGAGTTCTCCGAGTACTAAAGGGAAGACCGTGCAGAAGCTGACCAGAACTTGATAATTTGCATTCTTGATACTGTTGTTTCAGAATGGTTTCCATCAATAGCATCTCTCTTCTTATTGACTGTGCATCAGTTATCCTTCTTATTTGATGAAAGCTAGAGCATCTAGTCGAAACGTTGAGATTATCGAGAAAGCTAATTATGCCAACTATGAAGCCAGTTCTCCCTGTCCATAGAGAGCAGCAGAGTTCACCTTATCAAAATAATATTTTATGCATCGCCATGACAAAAATGTTTTATCCCATCTCCATTGAGGAATTAGGATTACCATTAACCATGCACTCGATTCACACTTCCAAATTTGCCGCCTTTTTCTCATCTTTCTCTTCACTATGACAATCATTCTCAGTTTACATAGCCCACTTTTTTTGTGGGTGAATGTATGGTAATAAATAGATAGATAGATACATGCATATTCATGGTAAATACATAGATAGATAGATACATGTACATGCATATTCATGGTAAATACATAGATAGATGGATAGATACATGCATATACATGGTAAATACATATATAGATAGATACATGCATACATAGATAGATAGATAGATGCATATTTATGGTAAATACATAGATAGATAGATGCATATTTATGGTGAATACATAGATAGATACATAAGCATATACGGTATATGCCATGCATGGTTTTCCATCCAACTCGTCATTAACCTTTAAACGAACTCGAGAGTTTTTGCATACTCAGAAGGAAGTAGCAATGACAAGATTCGCGAAGAAGCATTGTACTATTTGTTTATAGAGTACTATATATATATATAGAAGATGTGAAAAATAATATTTGTTTAAAATGGTGTGTCCCTGCTATATATTTGATATAGCAACAACCAGATATTTCACACACCTACGGTCATGAGGAACACATGCTTCTTTCTGTGGCTTGTCTAATTATTTGTATGCAATGTGGGGATGTAGTGTCTGGTTTTGTTGGCAAGGAATAACTGTTTGTAATTTTAAGATTCCAAAGTCAATAACACATATTAGACCTCCAACATTAATTGCTATTGTCATTTCCTTCAGCTGACTTGTTCTATGGGGCTAGGCTAGCCACTAGAACATGTCAGCTTCCTTTAAGAAAGCTAATTGCATCTTACATGCCTTGATATGAGAACAGCTTTCCTGCAAGGCCACCAAAAAAATCACAAGAAATTGCCATTTTGTAGATTTCCCCATTTTTCAGGCCATGGAAAAGAACCAGCTATTCATATTCACGTGCTTGTGTTCCAGGATTTATTTTTTGACAGTTGACTTGTCTACACCAGTGGATATGGTCAAAGCTATGAAGGAGCTGCCTATAGACGATCACTTTCAAGTAATGGATTTACTTTCCAAATTTCAGGTCAAAGATGAATGGGAATTTTTCTTCATGATGCAAATGTGGATTCTTTACACAGCATAAACAGTCATATATATAATGTATATATGTATAATATATTGAACCTTGCATATTGTATTGGAATGGAGTGTCATTGAATTTTTCACAGGATCATACCCATTGTGCCATGCAAGCACTCCCTGCTGTGCGGTCTAGTCATTTAACAAAATATATACATCTCATGCAGCTTCTAGTTCACCTTACATTTTTACCATGATTATTAGCGATATACAATGGTGATCTTGTGACTTTGAACTGCCCTAATTCTATCGATGCCTACCTTCCAATGGTGTCAAGTGATAGCTATGCTGTGTGTGTATGTAGAAAGCTAATTGACATAAAGTGCATGTGGAGAGGACCAAGCAACATTGATATAGAGGTGGTGAATATCCATCAACATGTCTTTGAAGTGCCTCAGGCTAATACACAGTTATAGGGTCTGTTGTAAAGTGTTGTTCAACTAGGACCTATATATGAATAATTATATAAACCAAAATTGTGACTTCTCTAAGATTAATTGTTGGGGGTCTGTAATGTTTACAAATATGAGATGGTAATCTTGGTACTTATAATCATAGATTTAAAGACACCATTACCAGCAAAGAATTCTTATTTGGCTGCAATGTCTCACCAATGAATAATTGGTTTGAGGGTTGATTAGGCTCAGTTGATAAAGGCTCAGTTGATAAAGGGTGGTAGTGTTCCACGATTCTGAAAAGGATCTCAAAGTATGATTTACTCTGAAGGACACCCTATGTAGATAATATCTATCCACTTCATTAATTAAGCATCATAATAAGGAGTTAACAGTAAAACAATGCCACATCCTTGCAACTTCTATTATGTAAATATTTGGACCCTGTAAAAATAAATACAGTAACCGTACTTTGAGAGTAACCGTACTTTGAGGTGAGGATGTGGAGGGGAACTGGCTGTTGTTATTATTTTTTTAAACTGTTGTTAATTTTAATAGACCTGCAGGCACGCACGCGCAGTATCCCTCTACCCTTGCCCGCGGTCTGCCCGCCCCAAAACACATAACGTTGGCATGTGAGCAGTCCAAGTTAAAAGGCGGGAGAACGGTTGTTCAGAAAAGCGATGTTGAAACTTGAGCAGGTCTTCTAACAAGGTTGTTGTGGGAATCGAATTCATCCATTGAACAGTAAGGTTCTGGTGGAGGAGTGGCAGAACCCGTCTAGGTAATACTTCAGCTGCATCGCACAAAAGGACACACTAGTGCCTTATCGGCAGTTAGAACGACCTTCTTTCTAGACGTCTAGCATAGGTTGGAATCATGATAGTAGCCGACGAAGTAGTGGAAGTCGCAAAAAAGCGGAGGGGCCGCCCGAGAAAGTTCCCAGATCAGCCGCCGAAGCCCAAGTTAGAGGCACCCAAGCGTGGGCGAGGTCGGCCTAAGAAGGATCCAAAAGGAAGAGGTCGACCCAAAAAGAGGCCTCTGGAGTCCGATGGGGAACCAGAATCATCTTCGAAGAAGACGAAGGAGCTGGACGCTGATGAGGAGGAATGGGAATGGACTGTTTCTGGAGAAGATGGAAGTGATGAGGTGAGAGGCAAACAGAGGACACTGGTCTGGAGTAGATTATGTGGTGACCCTTTACCTTCCTTAATGTTGAGGCAGGGGTTGAGGCAGGGAAAGAAAAAGCTCTGCATATATGACTTGTGCAGACATCTAAAAAACTGTGCGAACATTTGTTTGCACGTGCAATAGTTAATGCTTAGTGATAACCTGGGCCAAGTTGTAGCTGGTTCATGGTTACTTCCTGTGTGTCCAGTTACAAGGCCCATTGGCTGTGCTTGTGGGGAACTGAACTTTGCATTTGCTGTAGCCAACAGGAATATTGTGGTCTTATTGGTGTGTGACTTGAGTTGCACTGGCACAAGTTATATTACGTTTAAGTTATGTTTAAGACACCCGACCATGTTCTTCCCCAACCAAAAGGTGAGGAAGATAAAATAGCCATGTAAAAGGAGGTGTGGTCTTATGCCGGTAGGCATTTTGTTCTTGTCTGGTCACAGGATTTTCTAGCTTGTTATTTTGCATGTATTTCATTGATCACATGACCTAGTTAGTTGTAGCAGTTTTGCAGAAAAATCTGTAGATAAGTTGGTTTTCTAAAATTGAAAGTGGCAGGATACAACAGTCTATCCTGAGCTACACTTGAGCAGGTAGAAGCAATAACTACTTAATCTCTGCATAAACAGCCCGTTTACTAGACTATCTTCAAACGTACGTACGTGTAACATGCTCTGCTGTGCCTGTCTTGCATATCAACTCTCGTGCCCAAAGTGTGTTTTTTCCATTCTCTTTGCAGTGAAATGCCATGCCTCTGCAGTGTGCGTGCATGCTATGATAGGTTGTGGCTAGTCTGCTGTGTGCATGCTATGAGTGGGTGTGGTTAGTCTGCTGTGCATGCATGCTATGAGAGGGTGTGGTTATTCTGCAGTGTACATGCATGCATGCTATGAGAGGGTGTGGTTAGTCTGCTGTGTGTATGGTTGAAGCTAATTGGCAAGGGAAAGGATTCCTGAGAGAGGTGTTGAACACAGGGGTGGGGGGTGTTGCCGGCCATGGCCTAATGAGACAATGCAACTCTACATGTCGGCAGAAGCGCGAGAGGAGAGTTGAATTTTATGTCCTGTCCTCGGGCTTCATCCATCAACTGTACAGCTGTAAATGTTTGTCATTCACACTTATAATCACATTAGCATCGAGTTAACAGTTGCTAACAGCTACAAGTGCCCAATGACTGGTTGACAATACGCACCAGCAACGCGTCATAACTATTACATCATTTAAATATCAGCTGTTCTAGTCAAGCGTTGCAATGTATCGTAAACAGCCTCCACTCTGCTGTGTGCTCTTTGTTGGGACTGCACACGTTAATTCCGTGAGCTTGACTAGCTGCAGTGCATGCACCAAGGTCACCCTTCATTATTTTAGCTCTGCAGTGCGTGGATGGAAGTGAAGGATGTATCTACCTAGTATGGCATGAGGATGAGAAGGTGTTGTGACTATTTATAGTGGATCACCAGATCTGGTAATAGTTCTTGATAAGATAGCTATTTATTGATTTGTTTGCTTCCAGTCGTTTGCGTAGGGGTTATCAACAGCACACCATGCTAGGGGTTATCAACAGCACACACATGCTAGGGGTTATCAACAGCACACATGCTAGGGGTTATCAACAGTACACACATGCTAGGGGTTATCAACAGCACACATGGTAGGGGTTATCAACAGCACACCATGCTAGGGGTTATCAACAGCACACCATGCTAGGGGTTATCAACAGCACACATGCTAGGGGTTATCAACAGCACACATGCTAGGGGTTATCAACAGCACACATGCTAGGGGTTATCAACAGCACACCATGCTAGGGGTTATCAACAGCACACCATGCTAAGGGTTATCAACAGCACACCATGCTAGGGGTTAACAACAGCACACATGCTAGGGGTTATCAACAGCACACACAGGAACACAGAGTTATAGCTCAACTACAACTCACTTGGGTAGCTTCTTTGTGGCCTGAGTCTGGCTTTCTGCCGTTTCTAAGAGTACTTGAGTGTGTCACGAGCTAGTCAGCTGCTGACATGAGCGCAACATGAGATGTTTCTTTGTGTTTCCTCTCTAGCTTTTTCACGCATGCATAAGTTGCTCAGCACAGGCCAACTAATCATAAGTTACTACCTCCTGAAAGATAACCAATGTGGACTGGGCACTTTCTCTGTCAGAAAATCATGCGAGTTTGTCGAGATGTCATGTAATACGGCCAGCAGCTGGTCAAGTTGTACCATCGAGTCAGTAAAAATGCAGCCATTGAGGATGAGATTTCAACTGGACCAGGTAGAGATGCAGCTATGGAGGATGATATTCCAACTGGACCAGGTAGAGATGCAGCCATGGAGGATGATATTCCAACTGGACCAGGTAGAGATGCAGCCATGGAGGATGATATTTCAACTGGACCAGGTAGAGATGCAGCCATGGAGGATGATATTCCAACTGGACCAGGTAGAGATGCAGCCATGGAGGATGATATTCCAACTGGACCAGGTAGAGATGCAGCTATGGAGGATGATATTCCAACTGGACCAGGTAGAGATGCAGCTATGGAGGATGAGATTTCAACTGGACCAGGTAGAGATGCAGCTATGGAGGATGATATTCCAACTGGACCAGGTAGAGATGCAGCTATGGAGGATGAGATTCCAACTGGACCAGGTAGAGATGCAGCCATGGAGGATGATATTCCAACTGGACCAGGTAGAGATGCAGCCATGGAGGATGATATTCCAACTGGACCAGGTAGAGATGCAGCCATGGAGGATGTGATTCCAACTGGACCAGGTAGAGATGCAGCCATGGAGGATGATATTCCAACTGGACCAGGTAGAGATGCAGCCATGGAGGATGATATTCCAACTGGACCAGGTAGAGATGCAGCCATGGAGGATGTGATTTCAACTGGACCAGGTAGAGATGCAGCCATGGAGGATGAGATTCCAACTGGACCAGGTAGAGATGCAGCCATGGAGGATGAGATTCCAACTGGACCAGGTAGAGCCACTGCTTTTGGCCATGGTGATGGGTAAGTTGTGATATCCTGTGTAACTGTTGCCTGGTCCTCGGGAAGCTGCCTCGACCAAGTGGCTGACACCAACAACACCAGCATCCACAAGCTTTCATATGTGATAGGATCTGGGATAAGGCCCCCTCTGCACAAAAATTGAAAAGTAGCTACTACTCGGTGGTATGAATCATGAAATTTAAAAAAAGTACCCCTCGGACATCTTGGATAGTCTATCTTCCTGTGAAGTTGTATGGCCAAGAGGAACTTCCTTGTATCCAAACCAGCAGCAGTTAATTAAGATCTTGCTATAGCAACCTAAAATAAATTAATTAAGTAGCGATGACCAATGGATTGAGTGCGTGATGTCACAATGCATGTATGTATGCACCGAGTTTCTTGTAAAAATGCTATTGTTGAAACTTGGAGCATTTCACTTGCATTATCTCTCTTGAGATGGATGCAACAGTACATAACTTTGGAATCTAGATTCGAGCATGATTCAAGCACCATTTCAAAGAACATTTCTTGAACTTCAACCTCGTGTTAATAAGCAAAATTTATTGCTGGACTGGTGTGGGTCTTGTCTTGCTGGACTGGTGTGGGTCTTGTCTTGCTGGACTGGTGTGGGTCTTGTCTTGCTGGACTGGTGTGGGTCTTGTCTTGCTGGACTGGTGTGGGTCTTGTCTTGCTGGACTGGTGTGGGTTAATTGAAATAACATGCACTATGGAATAGCTTATATTCTGCACTGTATATGTACTTAACTTCAAATGCTTGACTACCCGGTAACCAGGATTTAAAAAAACTGACCACAGTTTTGGAGACCCTAGCAACGAACTCTAGCACAAGTCAATTTTCTAGTGCCTCTCTCTTGCCTCTCTCTCTCTTGCCTCTCTCTCTTGCCTCTCTCTCTTGCCTCTCTCTCTTGCCTCTCTCTCTTGCCTCTCTCTTGCCTCTCTCTCTCTCTCTTGCCTCTCTCTCTTGCCTCTCTCTCTTGCCTCTCTCTCTTGCCTCTCTCTCTTGCCTCTCTCTCTCTTGTCTCTCTCTCTTGCCTCTCTCTCTTGCCTCTCTCTTGCCTCTCTCTCTTGCCTCTCTCTCTTGCCTCTCTCTCTTGCCTCTCTCTTGCCTCTCTCTCTCTCTCTCTTGCCTCTCTCTCTTGCCTCTCTCTCTTGCCTCTCTCTCTCTTGCCTCTCTCTTTCTTGCCTCTCTGCCTCTCTCTCTCTTGCCTCTCTCTCTCTTGCCTCTCTCTCTCTTGCCTCTCTCTCTTGCCTCTCTCTCTCTTGCCTCTCTCTCTCTTGCCTCTCTCTCTTGCCTCTCTCTCTTGCCTCTCTCTCTTGCCTCTCTCTCTTGCCTCTCTCTCTTGCCTCTCTCTCTTGCCTCTCTCTCTCTTGCCTCTCTCTCTCTTGCCTCTCTCTCTCTCTTGCCTCTCTCTCTCTTGCCTCTCTCTCTCTCTTGCCTCTCTCTCTCTTGCCTCTCTCTCTTGCCTCTCTCTCTCTTGCCTCTCTCTCTCTTGCCTCTCTCTCTCTTGTCTCTCTCTCTCTTGCCTCTCTCTCTCTTGCCTCTCTCTCTCTCTTGCCTCTCTCTCTCTCTTGCCTCTCTCTCTCTCTTGCCTCTCTCTCTCATGCCTCTCTCTCTTGCCTCTCTCTCTCTTGCCTCTCTCTCTCTTGCCTCTCTCTCTTGCCTCTCTCTCTTGCCTCTCTCTCTTGCCTCTCTCTCTTGCCTCTCTCTCTTGCCTCTCTCTCTTGCCTCTCTCTCTTGCCTCTCTCTCTCTTGCCTCTCTCTTTCTTGCCTCTCTGCCTCTCTCTCTCTTGCCTCTCTCTCTCTTGCCTCTCTCTTGCCTCTCTCTCTCTTGCCTCTCTCCTCTCTCTCTCTTGCCTCTCTCTCTCTTGCCTCTCTCTCTCTTGCCTCTCTCTCTTGCCTCTCTCTTGCCTCTCTCTCTTGCCTCTCTCTCTCTTGCCTCTCTCTCTTGCCTCTCTCTTTCTTGCCTCTCTGCCTCTCTCTCTCTCTTGCCTCTCTCTCTTGCCTCTCTCTTTCTTGCCTCTCTGCCTCTCTCTCTCTTGCCTCTCTCTCTTGCCTCTCTCTCTCTCTTGCCTCTCTCTCTCTTGCCTCTCTCTCTCTTGCCTCTCTCTCTCTTGCCTCTCTCTCTTGCCTCTCTCTCTTGCCTCTCTCTCTTGCCTCTCTCTCTTGCCTCTCTCTCTTGCCTCTCTCTCTCTTGCCTCTCTCTCTCTTGCCTCTCTCTCTCTTGCCTCTCTCTCTCTTGCCTCTCTCTCTCTTGCCTCTCTCTCTCTTGCCTCTCTCTCTTGCCTCTCTCTCTCTTGCCTCTCTCTCTCTCTTGCCTCTCTCTCTCTCTTGCCTCTCTCTCTCTTGCCTTTCTCTCTTGCCTCTCTCTCTTACCTCTCTCTCTCTTGCCTCTCTCTCTCTTGCCTCTCTCTCTTGCCTCTCTCTCTTGCCTCTCTCTCTTGCCTCTCTCTTGCCTCTCTCTTTCTTGCCTCTCTGCCTCTCTCTCTCTCTTGCCTCTCTCTCTTGCCTCTCTCTTTCTTGCCTCTCTCTCTTGCCTCTCTCTCTCTTGCCTCTCTCTCTCTTGCCTCTCTCTCTCTTGCCTCTCTCTCTTGCCTCTCTCTCTTGCCTCTCTCTCTTGCCTCTCTCTCTTGCCTCTCTCTCTTGCCTCTCTCTCTCTTGCCTCTCTCTCTCTTGCCTCTCTCTCTCTTGCCTCTCTCTCTTGCCTCTCTCTCTCTTGCCTCTCTCTCTCTCTTGCCTCTCTCTCTCTCTTGCCTCTCTCTCTCTTGCCTCTCTCTCTTGCCTCTCTCTCTTGCCTCTCTCTCTCTTGCCTCTCTCTCTCTTGCCTCTCTCTCTTGCCTCTCTCTCTTGCCTCTCTCTCTCTTGCCTCTCTCTCTTGCCTCTCTCTTTCTTGCCTCTCTGCCTCTCTCTCTCTTGCCTCTCTCTCTTGCCTCTCTCTCTCTTGCCTCTCTCTTGCCTCTCTCTCTTGCCTCTCTCTTGTTCTCTCTTGCCTCTCTCTCTCTCTTGCCTCTCTCTCTCTCTTGCCTCTCTCTCTCTCTTGCCTCTCTCTCTCTTGCCTCTCTCTCTCTTGCCTCTCTCTCTCTTGCCTCTCTCTTTTGCCTCTCTCTTGCCTCTCTCTCTTGCCTCTCTCTCTCTTGCCTCTCTCTCTTGCCTCTCTCTCTCTTGCCTCTCTCTCTTGCCTCTCTCTCTTGTCTCCATGCTCTCCATATCCTCCCACAACTCAATACAATAGATGTCAGTGTCACCAACAATGAGGGGCGGGGGTTGATAGATAGTCATAATCATAATCATGACCTGATCTTTGTTTTGTTGAAAAGGACGAACAACATATTAATAGCAAGAACAGCAGCAGAACCTGCTGTGTGGGCAAGTATTGAGAGTAGTAATAGCAATGTTGTGTTGTGCACATGCAAGAACCTGCTGTGTGTGTCAAGTATTGAGAGTAGTAATAGCAATGTTGTGTTGTGCACATACAAGAACCTGCTGTATGGGCAAGTATTGAGAGTAGTAATAGCAATGTTGTGTTGTGCACATGCAAGAACCTGCTGTGTGGGCAAGTATTGAGAGTAGTAATAGCAATGTTGTATTGTGCACATACAAGAACCTGCTGTGTGTGTCAAGTATTGAGAGTAGTAATAGCAATGTTGTGTTGTGCACATGCAAGAACCTGCTGTGTGGGTCAAGTATTGAGAGTAGTAATAGCAATGTTGTGTTGTGGACATGCAAGAACCTGCTGTGTGGGTCAAGTATTGAGAGTAGTAATAGCAATGTTGTGTTGTGCACATGCAAGAACCTGCTGTGTGGGCAAGTATTGAGAGTAGTAATAGCAATGTTGTGTTGTGCACATGCAAGAACCTGCTGTGTGTGTCAAGTATTGGGAGTAGTAATAGCAATGTTGTGTTGTGGACATGCAGGAACCTGCTGTGTGGGCAAGTATTGAGAGTAGTAATAGCAATGTTGTATTGTGCACATGCAAGAACCTGCTGTGTGGGAAAGTATTGAGAGTAGTAATAGCAATGTTGTGTTGTGCACATGCAAGAACCAAGTATTGAGAGTAGTAATAGCAATGTTGTGTTGTGCACATGCAAGAACCTGCTGTGTGGGCAAGTATTGAGAGTAGTAATAGCAATATTGTGTTGTGCACATGCAAGAACCTGCTGTGTGGGCAAGTATTGAGAGTAGTAATAGCAATGTTGTGTTGTGCACATGCAAGAACCTGCTGTGTGGGCAAGTATTGAGAGTAGTAATAGCAATGTTGTGTTGTGCACATGCAAGAACCTGCTGTGTGGGCAAGTATTGAGAGTAGTAATAGCAATGTTGTGTTGTGCACATGCAAGAACCTGCTGTGTGGGCAAGTATTGAGAGTGATAATATGCTTGATATAGAGGCAGTAATGTGCTTCCTTTGCCTCCAATAATTGGCTACTTATTGCCAAGTTTATATTTTGTCAAACAACAGTAATTGTGGAATGTTAGTAAGAAATCTGTAGACAATAGATTCTCATTAATAGATTCTCATTAATAGATTCTCATTATATGCAAACAACAACTAGGTACTAAAGGTAATGATATTCATAGTCTGTTCAGTGTGTGCAAGACCATAATGCCGTAATGCTATCCCATGAAATGTGGTTGCTAGGGACTTGGGGACCTGCTGTAATGTAGGGTAGGGAGGAGATCAATTGGTATCTTCAAAAAAAAAGTAACAAAAGAAAATTCTCTCCGTTCTTCTATACGCTCACTGATCACTTCAGCTCATTATTGTCAGCCATTCTTGAGTTACGATACTTTTTATGCTGCCATTTCCTTATATACTGGTTGAGTTGGCGAGAAGAAGCGTGAATAACAAGGCGTCCCTGGGAAGCGCATGGATGACATGTACTAATTATGACATGTACTAATTGTCTTCCCAGTAAAGCTCTTTATTTTCTCTTCTCTTTGTATGAAAAATCGTTTAGCAATTCATTCCTTTCCTCGTGTGAGTATTGGAAATGGACCAGTAGGAGGGCTAGGGCTGGAGTACTTACTTGAGTACTTACTTCATTAATGTGTGCTCATTCTGATGGAAGTGTTGTAGTGTTGTTGACGCACCCCGGCGCGCCTGGGGTGTGAAGTGATGTGCCTGGGTGTGAAGTGACGTGCATGGGGTGTGAAGTGATGTGCATGGGGTGTGAAGTGATGCGCAGGGGGTGCAAAGTGATGTGCCTGGGTGTGAAGTGACGTGCTTGGGGTGTGAAGTGACGTGCATGGGGTGCGAAGTGACGTGCCTGGGTGCGAAGTGATGTGCCTGGGGTGTGAAGTGATGTGCCTGGGATGTGAAGTGATGTGCCTGGGGTGTGAAGTGATATGCCTGGGTGTGAAGTGATGTGCCTGGGGCGTGAAGTGATGTTTCTGGGGCGTGAAGTGATGTGCCTGGGGCGTGAAGTGATGTGCCTGGGGCGTGAAGTGGTGTGCCCGGGGTGTGAAGTGATTTATACTGGTTGGTTGAAACAACACTAGGCACATATCAGTGCAAAGTACGAGAAGAGGATTCTTAAAAATTATCTAAAATATTGGAAGCATTATAAGGCATTTTCCCAATGAACTGTCGGTTGACATTTATAACAATAACCTTCTCAATAATCAACTTCAACTTGTATTCTCTCAACATGTTGACTAGATGCTCTAGTCTTCATCAGGACTAATGAGATGCTCTAGCCTTCATCAGGAATAATGAGATGCTCTAGTCTTCATCAGGACTAATGAGATGCTCTAGCCTTCATCAGGAATAATGAGATGCTCTAGTCTTCATCAGGAATAATGAGATGTTCTAGTCTTAATCAGGAATAATGAGATGTTCTAGTCTTCATCAGGAATAATGAGGTGCTCTAGCCTTCATCAGGAATAATGACTAGATGTTCTAGTTTCATCAGGAATAATGAGATGCTCTAGCCTTCATCAGGACTAATGAGATGCTCTAGCCTTCATCAGGAATAATGAGATGCTCTAGTCTTCAGGAATAATGAGATGCTCTAGCCTTCTAAGGAATAAAGAGATGCTCTAGCCTTCATCAGGAATAATGAGTTTCTCTAGTCTTCATCAGGAAAAATGAGATGCTCTCGTCTTCATCAGGAATAATGAGATGCTCTAGCCTTCATCAGGAATAATGAGATGCTCTAGCCTTCATCAGGAATAATGAGATGCTCTAGCCTTCATCAGGAATAATGAGATGCTCTAGTCTTCATCAGGAATAATGAGATGCTCTAGCCTTCATCAGGAATAATGAGATGCTCTAGCCTTCATCAGGAATAATGAGATGCTCTAGCCTTCATCAGGAATAATGAGATGCTCTAGCCTTCATCAGGAATAATGAGATGCTCTAGCCTTCATCAGGAATAATGAGATGCTCTAGCCTTCATCAGGAATAATGAGATGCTCTAGCCTTCATCATAATGAGATGCTCTAGCCTTCATCAGGAATAATGAGATGCTCTAGTCTTCATCAGGAATAATGAGATGCTCTAGCCTTCATCAGGAATAAAGATGCTCTAGTCTTCATCAGGAATAATGAGATGCTCTAGCCTTCATCAGGAATAATGAGATGCTCTAGCCTTCATCAGGAATAATGAGATGCTCTAGCCTTCATCAGGAATAATGAGATGCTCTAGCCTTCATCAGGAATAATGAGATGCTCTAGCCTTCATCATAATGAGATGCTCTAGCCTTCATCAGGAATAATGAGATGCTCTAGTCTTCATCAGGAATAATGAGATGCTCTAGCCTTCATCAGGAATAAAGATGCTCTAGTCTTCATCAGGAATAATGAGATGCTCTAGCCTTCATCAGGAATAATGAGATGCTCTAGCCTTCATCAGGAATAATGAGATGCTCTAGCCTTCATCAGGAATAATGAGATGCTCTAGCCTTCATCATAATGAGATGCTCTAGCCTTCATCAGGAATAATGAGATGCTCTAGTCTTCATCAGGAATAATGAGATGCTCATGTGAGCATTTTGTTCTTTTTTTATAAAGTAAAAAACCCACAAAATGGTCTTGTTCTCTCCCTCTGTAGCTGGTAGGCATGAGCTGAGAAGCTGCATAATCCCTCTGGGTTAGCTACGTGCACATCTAGCTAGCTTATCTTGTGTAGGTTAGTTACGTGCACATCTAGCTAGCTCATCTTGTGTGGGTTAGTTACGTGCACATCTAGCTGGCTCATCTTGTGTGGGTTAGTTACGTGCACATCTAGCTAGCTCATCTTGTGTGGGTTAGCTACGTGCACATCTAACTAGCTCATCTTGTGTGGGTTAGTTACGTGCACATCTAGCTAGCTCATCTTGTGTGGGTTAGCTACGTGCACATCTAACTAGCTCATCTTGTGTGGGTTAGTTACGTGCACATCTAGCTGGCTCATCTTGTGTGGGTTAGTTACGTGCACATCTAGCTAGCTCATCTTGTGTGGGTTAGCTACGTGCACATCTAACTAGCTCATCTTGTGTGGGTTAGTTACGTGCACATCTAGCTAGCTCATCTTGTGTGGGTTAGTTACGTGCACATCTAGCTAGCTCATCTTGTGTGGGTTAGCTACGTGCACATCTAACTAGCTCATCTTGTGTGGGTTAGTTACGTGCACATCTAGCTAGCTCATCTTGTGTGGGTTAGTTACGTGCACATCTAGCTAGCTCATCTTGTGTGGGTTAGTTACGTGCACATCTAGCTAGCTCATCTTGTGTGGGTTAGCTACGTGCACATCTAGCTAGCTCATCTTGTGTGGGTTAGCCACGTGCACATCTAGCTAGCTTAT
Source organism: Cladorhizidae sp. MBARI D1340-BT2 (assembly GCA_028752905.1). NCBI lineage: Eukaryota > Metazoa > Porifera > Demospongiae > Poecilosclerida > Cladorhizidae > Cladorhizidae sp. MBARI D1340-BT2. The sequence continues at coordinate 42,621,592 of JAQNBH010000017.1, read as the reverse complement.
CTTGTGTGGTTTAGCTACGTGCACATCTAGCTAGCTCATCTTGTGTGGGTTAGTTACGTGCACATCTAGCTAACTCATCTTGCCTTCACCCCCTGCACCATATTTCTGAAAGTCCTTGACCCTGGACCATATTTATGGAACAACAATGGGTGATACAATTGGCAAGGTCAAACAGAGGTCACATGCTTTTTTAAAGACTGCTTTTCAAGCTTTGACGTAGTATACGCACAGTGTGGGAGGGTGTGGCTAATAGCTCCTTGTCAAGTATTACAAGTTTGGCATGCAGTGGAGTTGAACGATTATTTTTTCCTTCCTGTCTGTACCTGAGTCTTCCATTTTTCCTTCTAAACCCGATGGTTTCTAAACCGATGGTTTTCTAAACCCGATGGTTTTCTAAACCCGAAGGTTTCTAAACCCGTTGTTTTTCTAAACCCGATGGTTTCTAAACCCGATGGTTTCTAAACCCGATGGTTTTCTAAACCCGATGGTTTCTAAACCCGATGGTTTCTAAACCCGTTGTTTTTCTAAACCCGATGGTTTCTAAACCCGATGGTTTCTAAACCCAATGGTTTCTAAACCCGATGGTTTCTAAACCCGATGGTTTCTAAACCCGATGGTTTCTAAACCCGATGGTTTCTAAACCCGATGGTTTCTAAACCCGATGGTTTTCTAAACCCGATGGTTTCTAAACCCGATGATTTCTAAACCCGATGGTGTCTAAACCCGATGGTTTCTAAACCCGATGGTTTCTAAACCCGATGGTTTCTAAACCCGATGGTTTCTAAACCCGATGGTTTCTAAACCCGATGGTTTTCTAAACCCGATGGTTTCTAAACCCGATGGTTTTCTAAACCCGATGGTTTCTAAACCCGATGGTTTCTAAACCCGATGGTTGTCTAAACCCGATGGTTTTCTAAACCCGATGGTTTCTAAACCCGTTGTTTTTCTAAACCCGATGGTTTCTAAACCCGATGGTTTCTAAACCCGATGGTTTCTAAACCCGATGGTTTCTAAACCCGATGGTTTCTAAACCCGATGGTTTTCTAAACCCGATGGTTTCTAAACCCGTTGTTTTTCTAAACCCGATGGTTTCTAAACCCGATGGTTTCTAAACCCGATGGTTTCTAAACCCGATGGTTTCTAAACCCGATGGTTTCTAAACCCGATGGTTTCTAAACCCGATGGTTTCTAAACCCGATGGTTTTCTAAACCCGATGGTTTCTAAACCCGATGGTTTCTAAACCCGATGGTTTCTAAACCCGATGGTTTTCTAAACCCGATGGTTTCTAAACCCGATGGTTTTCTAAACCCGATGGTTTCTAAACCTGTTGTTTCCTTCCCTTTGCCACATGCTTAAACGAAGTGACATTCTTTCTTCATGTGACTCTATTCCCCCTCTACCCTCACCGGAGCCACGTGGAGTTCACTAGTTGTCTCCTCTCCCAATGCAAGAGCCAGGGCTGTTTTCATGACTTTTATGGTATTCGAGCTCGAGTCAGTTATGGCAGCAGCTGTCTGCAGGCAAACTCTTCAAAGCCCTTTCTGGTCCTCCTTATGTTCTGGCCATTTATAGTACAGAAATGAAATTCTCTATATCAAGTTCCAGTATGACAATTATTTTGAAGGAAGGGCCATGATTGCAAGCCTTCTAGGAACTCTTTCTGTATGAACCTGCAGTCTCTGGGGTCTTGTCCTACTGAGGAAGACTGCGCAGGCTCTATGCATAGCGGGGAAACCTTCTCAGGATGCCCTCCCTGGTTTTGCTGCAGACCTAAGCTGATGACATGCTCACTTCAATGCACATCGATTCAGCCTAGCTGGGACTGCTTGTGGTGCATTTGCTTTGCTTTGAGAACAATTTTAACCTAGATTGCTAGGTGAATTTTTTTGAAGTAAGTAATTCTAGCTCTTGTCTGGCAGCCATGGCTGGCAACTCGAGTGGCTCGGCTGAAGGTGTGGCTACTATTGAAGGGGAAGTCTAATTTTCAGTTCAAAGGGTTCCTAATGGAGGGTACGTCAGGTTCTTGTTTGCCTTGTACATGTCTCACACTATACAGGTACCCAAGAAGAGAGGACCTGGCCGCCCAAAGAAGACTGACACTTCTGTACCGACTGACACTTCTGTACCACCTGCGGAGGATGGCGATATGTCCCCCAAAAAGCGTGGGCGTCCCAAGAAGGACCCGTCCTCGTCCATTCCACAGGCTCCTGTTGTCGAGGATGATGGCACACCCAAAAGGAAGCGTGGGCGTCCCAAGAAGGACCTGCATTTGCCCACTGCACAGCCTCTTGTCGACGACGGTGTGAAGAAACGTCGAGGTCGGCCACCCAAGAATCCACTTGCTTCCCCCAGCAAGTCGGGGGCAGGTGAGGAAGTGGCAGAAGAACCCGAGGTGGAAAGCAAAGGGGTTATGACAAACTTTCAGGTGCTGTACAGTGATTCTGAGAGCGAGGCCGAGCCAAGAGATGGTCACAGTGATGCTGCTCGCATCAGTTCTGTTGTGGAGGACTGAGATTATGGGCAACCCATTACACAATACAGAGGACCCTTTACCCATACAACAACTCAAGTTCGCCTGCTAGGTGGCTGATTTCCTTCACTCGTTTACTTTTTAAATGGACATTGTTAGTGGACAGTGGACATGTAGTGGTAGATTAATTAATACTAGCATCTCTTCCCTTGGGCTATTGCATTGCACATTTCTCTGAGCCACTCTGTGCTCGCATTCTACTGCATAATGACTTTGAAAAGAAAAAAAATGCAAGTCATGAGGGGGAGCACTCGTGTCTATTGGCAGGAACAATGCAGGCAAGTTAATTAACGCCTTTATATGTCATCCGTGACATTGCATTTGTTTATGTGTGGGTGGTGGGTGAAGTCTCGTGTGTAAGGGGATTGGTCTTGGCTGTTGGAGTGGCTGATTTCCGATGGCATAGGAATGGAAGGAATTAAAATTAGATGCTTTTTATTAGCTTTGAGCAATGAAGCATTCGGTGAATATCAACAAAAAACAAAGTAAGTACTTCTATACAGCATTATATCATGAAATAACGTGAGCACTGGTAGGTTACTATATATGCCCTGGCCACTGCCCTGCAATAACTTATCTTTGACTTGCATGTGCACCATTTAGGTCTGCTTCTATAGGCATCCAGAAAGGCCTTCTTGAGGGCCCGGGATGATTTTCAGTTTGCAGGATGTTCTTGATACCCTGTCAATGTCCCTCCCGTAGGAACTCTCTAAAACATAACCCTGTCAATGTCCCGTAGGAACTCGCTAAAACATTAACCCTGTCAATGTCCTGCAGAACCATGTCAATGTCCCACAGGACATCTCTAAAACATAACCCTGTCAATGTGACATCTGGCCAGCAAAGATGTCTACATAAATAATAACCAATAATACATATGTATTAAGCCACACCCACCATGCAAGCATGTGCATGTTCTCTATGCAGAAGTGTGTGCACATGTGTGAGATTTATTAAAGGGACTGGTTCTGCAAAGCACATATTTAGTTGTCTAACTTAACATATCAATGACATCATGCAAGTGTGTGTTGTGATCCAGTCTCCTGAGGCCATCCCCACCGCAGATCTCAGGAGGAGGATCTGCACCCTATATAGCTATAATCATTGTAATGGGAGTGGTTTGCATGTTTTCTTCTCCGAGCACGCAAGGACCAGGTTAATAGCTTGCTCGGAGGAGGTGCTAGGGGACACACGTCTCCAGAGCAACGAGGCACATGATGCTCCAGCAAACTGCACCCACTGCACCTAGAGCGTTAATGAGATACAAAAGCAGTTTTACAAGTATGGATATAAATCAACCACATCTCTCCTTACATTGTATAAAGCAATCCCGTACATGACAGGCTACTAGTATACTTCTGGGAGCTAGTATGAGGTGGCTAGGCCACTAGTATACTTCTGGGAGCTAGTATGAGGTGGCTAGGCTACTAGTATACTTCTGGGAGCTAGTATGAGATGGCTAGGCCACTAGTATACTTCTGGGAGCTAGTATGAGGTTGCTAGGCCACTAGTATACTTCTGGGAGCTAGTATGAGGTTGCTAGGCTACTAGTATACTTCTGGGAGCTAGTATGAGGTGGCTAGGCTACTAGCATACTTCTGGGAGCTAGTATGAGGGGGCTAGGCCACTAGTATACTTCTGGGAGCTAGTATGAGGTGGCTAGGCCACTAGTATACTTCTGGGAGCTAGTATGAGGTGGCTAGGCTACTAGCATACTTCTGGGAGCTAGTATGAGGTGGCTAGGCCACTAGTATACTTCTGGGAGCTAGTATGAGACGGCTAGGCCACTAGCATACTTCTGGGAGCTAGTATGAGATGGCTAGGCCACTAGTATACTTCTGGGAGCTAGTATGAGGTGGCTAGGCCACTAGTATACTTCTGGGAGCTAGTATGAGACGGCTAGGCCACTAGCATACTTCTGGGAGCTAGTATGAGATGGCTAGGCTACTAGTATACTTCTGGGAGCTAGTATGAGATGGCTAGGCTACTAGTATACTTCTGGGAGCTAGTATGAGGTGGCTAGGCCACTAGTATACTTCTGGGAGCTAGTATGAGGTGGCTAGGCTACTAGCATACTTCTGGGAGCTAGTATGAGATGGCTAGGCCACTAGTATACTTCTGGGAGCTAGTATGAGATGGCTAGGCTACTAGTATACTTCTGGGAGCTAGTATGAGGTGGCTAGGCCCCTAGTATACTTCTGGGAGCTAGTATGAGGTGGCTAGGCCACTAGCATACTTCTGGGAGCTAGTATGAGATGGCTAGGCTACTAGTATACTTCTGGGAGCTAGTATGAGATGGCTAGGCTACTAGTATACTTCTGGGAGCTAGTATGAGATGGCTAGGCCACTAGTATACTTCTGGGAGCTAGTATGAGATGGCTAGGCCACTAGTATACTTCTGGGAGCTAGTATGAGATGGTAGGCCACTAGTATACTTCTGGGAGCTAGTATGAGATGGTAGGCCACTAGCATACTTCTGGGAGCTAGTATGAGGTGGCTAGGCCACTAGTATACTTCTCAAGAAGCTAGTTTAAGATGGCTAGGCCACTAGTATACTTCTGGGAGCTTCTCTCCTCTGCCACTGACGATCAATAAAAGCAAAAAATCACCCCAACATTACTTGTTGTGTGTGTGTGTGTGTGTGATGTGTGTGTGCATGTGCATGTGTGTGCTAATCCTGACCTGGTATTGCGATAGGATAGGACAGAACAGGAGACAAAGGCCACAACATATCCGAGGGAAGCTGTATGACAGAAATTTTCCTATAGGTCAGAACCACTGCCACACGTCCTAGTTGCTACGATAAACAAGCAGAGTCAGCAAACATATTGTATAAAGGAGCAGTCAATATAAAAGCAGACATTGTATAAAGGAGCAGTCAATATAGAAGCAGACATTGTATAAAGGAGCAGTCAATATAAAAGCAGACATTGTATAAAGGAGCAGTCAATATAAAAGCAGACATTGTATAAAGGAACAGTCAATATAAAAGCAGACATTGTATAAAAGAGCAGTCAATATAAAAGCAGACATTGTATAAAGGAGCAGTCAATATAAAAGCAGACATTGTATAAAGGAGCAGTCAATATAAAAGCAGACATTGTATAAAGGAACAGTCAATATAGAAGCAGACATTGTATAAAGGAGCAGTCAATATAAAAGCAGACATTGTATAAAGGAGCAGTCAATATAAAAGCAGACATTGTATAAAGGAGCAGTCAATATAAAAGCAGACATTGTATAAAGGAGCAGTCAATATAAAAGCAGACATTGTATAAAGGAACAGTCAATATAAAAGCAGACATTGTATAAAGGAGCAGTCAATATAAAAGCAGACATTGTATAAAGGAGCAGTCAATATAGAAGCAGACATTGTATAAAGGAACAATCAATATAGAAGCAGACATTGTATAAAGGAGCAGTCAATATAAAAGCAGACATTGTATAAAGGAGCAGTCGATATAAAAGCAGACATTGTATAAAGGAGCAGTCAATATAGAAGCAGACATTGTATAAAGGAGTAGTCAATATAGAAGCAGACATTGTATAAAGGAGCAGTCAATATAGAAGCAGACATTGTATAAAGGAGCAGTCAATATAGAAGCAGACATTGGATTGGACATGGAAAGGAAGCAAAGGCAGTACATCTGTAGACCACACCCACCAACCATTGCTCAAAATATTAGTGCACATGATTATAAATGGTAAAGGGTCATTGGAGGCTACCGGGACAGTCTTGGTCTTGCTTCCTGTCTTTCCACACACCCACTCAGCAGAACTGAGCGCAGGTCATTCATTCCTCGAGTAATATGGAAGACAATCTTACCCAATGAGGGACTTGCATTATTATGTCACGTATATTTAGCCACCTACTTATGGTATAAAAAATTCTATGCCCCATAGGAAAATGTATTGTCTTCGTGATAATTAATGGATTCTTGAGCAGTGCACCTGAACTATACCATATATATACACACATATATATATATACACACACACAAACTGTACCATATATATGGTACAAGGTCCATTACCCCCACCAGGTAAGCAAGGTCCATTATCCACACCAGGTAAGCAAGGTCCATTACCCCCACCAGGTAAGCAAGGTCCATTACCCCCACCAGGTAAGCAAGGTCCATTATCCCCACCAGGTAAGCAAGGTCCATTACCCCCACCAGGTAAGCAAGGTCCATTATCCCCACCAGGTAAGCAAGGTCCATTATCCCCACCAGGTAAGCAAGGTCCATTATCCCCACCAGGTAAGCAAGGTCCATTATCCCCACCAGGTAAGCAAGGTCCATTATCCCCACCAGGTAAGCAAGGTCCATTATCCCCACCAGGTAAGCAAGGTCCATTATCCCCACCAGGTAAGCAAGGTCCATTATCCCCACCAGGTAAGCAAGGTCCATTATCCCCACCAGGTAAGCAAGGTCCATTATCCCCACCAGGTAAGCAAGGTCCATTATCCCCACCAGGTAAGCAAGGTCCATTATCCCCACCAGGTAAGCAAGGTCCATTATCCCCACCAGGTAAGCAAGGTCCATTATCCCCACCAGGTAAGCAAGGTCCATTATCCCCAACAGGTAAGCAAGGTCCATTATCCCCACCAGGTAAGCAAGGTCCACGTGGGGATAGTAAATTTCAAGTGGATTATTGAAAAGGAGATTGATATCATATCACATACCTTTATGATTGGAGTTTGCACTATGACCTCTACGTGCACCACTTCTCTCTCTGCCTGAGCAACACTGGGTACCTATGTTTACACTATGACCTCTACATGCACCACTTCTCTCACTGTCTAGGCAACACCGGGTACCTATGTTTGCACTATGACCTCTGCTATCACATGAATGCCTCTCAATTAGCAACATCTCACTCACGATGAGCACCAGGCTGACGGCTCGCACTGCAGTCCTGTAGAGGGCAAGGCGGGATCGGTACGGAGTCTCCACTCCATGTAGCTTAGCCTCCAGCTTGATCACCGAGCGCTGAGCCCGTGAATATTGTGCAAATTCATCCTACACCCAAATAAGAGCACAAGTGAGGGTAGTAATCAAGGACTTCTAATATAATTCAGTGCATAGGAGCACAAGCGAGGGTAGTAATTGAGGTTATCCTAATAAGGTTTGACTTTCTCCTCCCATCTTCCACTCAGCACTTCCTAGGTATTCACTCTAGCACCGACTGCTCCAGCACACAGCGACCACCCATATCTCCCTACACCAACCTAGAGGTCTGTGCATCTGTATTTCCTTACCTACCCACCCACCCACTAGTCTTGCATGGCTGACTTCAAGGGAAGAGGAGGGTTTGACGCAAGGCCATCAGGCATTTTGTTTAAGTCACACCTCCTCTAAATATTCTCCCACACACAAGACCACAAATGCACCAACTTTAGGATGCATTCCCAACAAAGCACTGTGCATTAGTGTGCAGACTTCTCCCTCCTAGCCTCTCAAGCTATCTATCTTAGATAACTCCTTAATGCAGCAGCTTGCCTGTTGATTGATTTGGTCTAACCGGTGTCTGACCTGCTCCACTTCACTTCTCAGCTCGGACAATACAGCAGGCTCGGTGTACACAACATTCACCATCTATAAGTCACAAATCCAAGTGCCCTCTTCCATATTATATACAACATAGTACAATTACCCAGGTGGAGAAAGGTCCACTGACCAGCCTCAACATCTTGGTCATAACTGCTGACACGAACACCACGCATAGCACAAACCAGTTCACTGCTACCAATTGCTCCCCAACAACAGCATCAGCCATTCCTTTGGACCGACGCGAAATCGTCCCTTTACCAACCCATAAGACCAACTGGGGGATTGTTAACGATCCTTACCTTAGCGGTTCTGCTCGGCACCCGACAGTTTAGCGCGCGTAAACTCGTCCAAATCGCGTCCACGTGGCTGAAGTAGTGAGCTTACTGTAGGCTACTGTAGTTCAAGCTTTCAGATTGCTTTACTAGTTAGTAAACGGGTGAGGTTCATTCGCGAATACTTTCTCCAGTTACTACTGGGATTTTACACCACCTCGGAGAATTTAGTCATGCCTCCCAAAGGAACTAAAAGGAAGGCAAGTTGATTTTGAACTCTTATAGTCCCAAGTAGCTGTGATGGTAATGGTGGTGTTGAGAATGACGGTAATTGTCAGGCCCGTACCCAGGATTTTGGAAGGGGGGGGTTCCTAGTCGGACTTTTCCCTGCTAAATGCATAGTTCCTCGCAAATATAAGATTAATGGATTTTCAAATTGGCAAATAGGCAAATACTGTAAGTCTAAGGGGGCGGGGCAAGGAAGCTTTAACATAAAATATCATGTACAATAGCATAAATTATTCAGCTAATATGTCTGCAAAAAGCATTCTACGCTGATGCTGTCCAGAAAAAGTCCAGAAAAATTGTCATCCAAGTTCAGCTCCATCTCATACTTGATGTGTATGATGCTAGACCTGTCATTCTCTCTTGTCCCATTGATGGTGGCTCATACTTGATGTGTATGATGCTAGACCTGTCATTCTCTCTTGTCCCATTGATGGTGGCTCATACTTGATGTGTATGATGCTAGACCTGTCATTCTCTCTTGTCTCATTGATGGTGGCTCATACTTGATGTGTATGATGCTAGACCTGTCATTCTCTCTTGTCCCATTGATGGTGGCTCATACTTGATGTGTATGATGCTAGACCTGTCATTCTCTCTTGTCCCATTGATGGTGGCTCATACTTGATGTGTATGATGCTAGACCTGTCATTCTCTCTTGTCCCATTGATGGTGGCTCGTACTTGATGTGTATGATGCTAGAGCTGTCATTCTCTCTTGTCTCATTGATGGTGGCTCATACTTGATGTGTATGATGCTAGACCTGTCATTCTCTCTTGTCCCATTGATGGTGGCTCATACGTGATGTGTATGATGCTAGACCTGTCATTCTCTCTTGTCCCATTGATGGTGGCTCATACTTGATGTGTATGATGCTAGACCTGTCATTCTCTCTTGTCCCATTGATGGTGGCTCATACTTGATGTGTATGATGCTAGACCTGTCATTCTCTCTTGTCCCATTGATGGTGGCTCATACTTGATGTGTATGATGCTAGACCTGTCATTCTCTCTTGTCCCATTGATGGTGGCTCATACTTGATGTGTATGATGCTAGACCTGTCATTCTCTCTTGTCCCATTGATGGTGGCTCATACTTGATGTGTATGATGCTAGACCTGTCATTCTCTCTTGTCCCATTGATGGTGGCTCATACTTGATGTGTATGATGCTAGACCTGTCATTCTCTCTTGTCCCATTGATGGTGGCTCATACTTGATGTGTATGATGCTAGACCTGTCATTCTCTCTTGTCCCATTGATGGTGGCTCATACTTGATGTGTATGATGCTAGACCTGTCATTCTCTCTTGTCCCATTGATGGTGGCTCATACTTGATGTGTATGATGCTAGGCCTGTCATTCTCTCTTGTCCCATTGATGGTGGCTCATACTTGATGTGTATGATGCTAGACCTGTCATTCTCTCTTGTCCCATTGATGGTGGCTCATACTTGATGTGTAGACCTGTCATTCTCTCTTGTCCCATTGATGGTGGCTCATACTTGATGTGTATGATGCTAGACCTGTCATTCTCTCTTGTCCCATTGATGGTGGCTCATACTTGATGTGTATGATGCTAGACCTGTCATTCTCTCTTGTCCCATTGATGGTGGCTCATACTTGATGTGTATGATACTAGACCTGTCATTCTCTCTTGTCCCATTGATGGTGGCTCATACTTGATGTGTATGATGCTAGGCCTGTCATTCTCTCTTGTCCCATTGATGGTGGCTCATACTTGATGTGTATGATGCTAGGCCTGTCATTCTCTCTTGTCCCATTGATGGTGGCTCATACTTGATGTGTATGATGCTAGACCTGTCATTCTCTCTTGTCCCATTGATGGTGGCTCATACTTGATGTGTATGATGCTGGACCTGTCATTCTCTCTTGTCCCATTGATGGTGGCTCATACTTGATGTGTATGATGCTGGACCTGTCATTCTCTCTTGTCCCATTGATGGTGGCTCATACTTGATGTGTATGATGCTGGACCTGTCATTCTCTCTTGTCCCATTGATGGTGGCTCATACTTGATGTGTATGATGCTAGACCTGTCATTCTCTCTTGTCCCATTGATGGTGGCTCATACTTGATGTGTATGATGCTAGATCTGTCATTCTCTCTTGTCCCATTGATGGTGGCTCATACTTGATGTGTATGATGCTAGACCTGTCATTCTCTCTTGTCCCATTGATGGTGGCTCATACTTGATGTGTATGATGCTAGACCTGTCATTCTCTCCTGTCCCATTGATGGTAGCTCATACTTGATGTGTATGATGCTAGACCTGTCATTCTCTCTTGTCCCATTGATGGTGGCTCATACTTGATGTGTATGATGCTAGACCTGTCATTCTCTCTTGTCCCATTGATGGTGGCTCATACTTGATGTGTATGATGCTAGACCTGTCATTCTCTCCTGTCCCATTGATGGTGGCTCATACTTGATGTGTACGATGCTAGACCTGTCATTCTCTCTTGTCCCATTCATGGTGGCTCATACTTGATGTGTATGATGCTGGACCTGTCATTCTCTCTTGCCCCATTGATGGTGGCTCATACTTGATGTGTATGATGCTAGACCTGTCATTCTCTCTTGTCCCATTGATGGTGGCTCATACTTGATGTGTATGATGCTAGACCTGTCATTCTCTCTTGTCCCATTGATGGTGGCTCATACTTGATGTGTATGATGCTAGGCCTGTCATTCTCTCTTGTCCCATTGATGGTGGCTCATACTTGATGTGTATGATGCTAGACCTGTCATTCTCTCTTGTCCCATTGATGGTGGCTCATACTTGATGTGTATGATTCTAGACCTGTCATTCTCTCTTGTCCCATTGATGGTGGCTCATACTTGATGTGTATGATGCTAGACCCGTCATTCTCTCTTGTCCCATTGATGGTGGCTCATACTTGATGTGTATGATGCTAGACCTGTCATTCTCTCCTGTCCCATTGATGGTGGCTCATACTTGATGTGTATGATGCTAGACCTGTCATTCTCTCTTGTCCCATTGATGGTGGCTCATACTTGATGTGTATGATGCTAGAGCTGTCATTCTCTCTTGCCCCATTGATGGTGGCTCATACTTGATGTGTATGATGCTAGACCTGTCATTCTCTCTTGTCCCATTGATGGTGGCTCATACTTGATGTGTATGATGCTAGACCTGTCATTCTCTCTTGTCCCATTGATGGTGGCTCATACTTGATGTGTATGATGCTAGACCTGTCATTCTCTCTTGCCCCATTGATGGTGGCTCATACTTGATGTGTATGATGCTAGACCTGTCATTCTCTCTTGTCCCATTGATGGTGGCTCATACTTGATGTGTATGATGCTAGACCTGTCATTCTTTCTTGTCCCATTGATGGTGGCTCATACTTGATGTGTATGATGCTAGACCTGTCATTCTCTCTTGCCCCATTGATGGTGGCTCATACTTGATGTGTATGATGCTAGACCTGTCATTCTCTCTTGTCCCATTGATGGTGGCTCATACTTGATGTGTATGATGCTAGACCTGTCATTCTCTCTTGTCCCATTGATGGTGGCTCATACTTGATGTGTATGATGCTAGACCTGTCATTCTCTCTTGTCCCATTGATGGTGGCTCATACTTGATGTGTATGATGCTAGACCTGTCATTCTCTCTTGTCCCATTGATGGTGGCTCATACTTGATGTGTAGACCTGTCATTCTCTCTTGTCCCATTGATGGTGGCTCATACTTGATGTGTATGATGCTAGACCTGTCATTCTCTCTTGTCCCATTGATGGTGGCTCATACTTGATGTGTTTGATGCTAGACCTGTCATTCTCTCTTGTCCCATTGATGGTGGCTCATACTTGATGTGTATGATGCTAGGCCTGTCATTCTCTCTTGTCCCATTGATGGTGGCTCATACTTGATGTGTATGATGCTAGACCTGTCATTCTCTCTTGTCCCATTGATGGTGGCTCATACTTGATGTGTATGATGCTAGGCCTGTCATTCTCTCTTGTCCCATTGATGGTGGCTCATACTTGATGTGTATGATGCTAGACCTGTCATTCTCTCTTGTCCCATTGATGGTGGCTCATACTTGATGTGTATGATGCTAGACCTGTCATTCTCTCTTGTCCCATTGATGGTGGCTCATACTTGATGTGTATGATGCTAGACCTGTCATTCTCTCTTGTCCCATTGATGGTGGCTCATACTTGATGTGAGACCTGTCTTTCTTTCTTGAGAATGATGGTAATGGTGGTGTTGAGAATGATGGTAATGGTGGTGTTGAGAATGATGGTAATGGCAGTGTTGAGAATGATGGTAATGGCTGTGTTGAGAATGATGGTAATGGTAGTGTTGAGAATGATGGTAATGGCAGTGTTGAGAATGATGGTAATGGTGGTGTTGAGAATGATGGTAATGGCAGTGTTGAGAATGATGGTAATTGTGGTGTTGAGAATGATGGTAATGGCAGTGTTGAGAATGATGGTAATGGCAGTGTTGAGAATGATGGTAATGGTAGTGTTAAGAATGATGGTAATGGTAGTCTTGATAGTGATGGTAATGGTAGTGTTGAGAATGATGGTAATGGTAGTGTTGAGAATGATGGTAATGGCAGTGTTGAGAATGATGGTAATGGCAGTGTTGAGAATGATGGTAATTGTGGTGTTGAGAATGATGGTAATGGCAGTGTTGAGAATGATGGTAATGGCAGTGTTGAGAATGATGGTAATGGCAGTGTTGAGAATGATGGTAATGGCAGTGTTGAGAATGATGGTAATGGTGGTGTTGAGAATGATGGTAATGGCAGTGTTGAGAATGATGGTAATGGCAGTGTTGAGAGTGATGGCAATGGTAGTGTTGAGAATGATGGTAATGGCAGTGTTGAGAATAATGGTAATGGCAGTGTTGAGAATGATGGTAATGGCAGTGTTGAGAATGATGGTAATGGCAGTGTTGAGAATGATGGTAATTGTGGTGTTGAGAATGATGGTAATGGCAGTGTTGAGAATGATGGTAATGGCAGTGTTGAGAATGATGGTAATGGCAGTGTTGAGAATGGTGGTAATGGTAGTGTTGAGAATGATGGTAATGGTAGTGTTGAGAATGATGGTAATGGCAGTGTTGAGAATGATGGTAATTGTGGTGTTGAGAATGATGGTAATGGTAGTGTTGAGAATGATGGTAATGGCAGTGTTGAGAATGATGGTAATGGCAGTGTTGAGAATGATGGTAATGATAGTGTTGAGAATGATGGTAATGGCAGTGTTGAGAATGATGGTAATGGCAGTGTTGAGAATGATGGTAATGGCAGTGTTGAGAATGATGGTAATGGCAGTGTTGAGAATGATGGTAATGGTAGTGTTGAGAGTGATGGTAATGGCAGTGTTGAGAATGATGGTAATGGCAGTGTTGAGAGTGATGGCAATGGTAGTGTTGAGAGTGATGGCAATGGTAGTGTTGAGAATGATGGTAATGGTAGTGTTGAGAGTGATGGTAATGGCAGTGCTGAGAATGATGGTAATGGCAGTGTTGAGAATGATGGTAATGGCAGTGTTGAGAATGATGGTAATGGCAGTGTTGAGAATGATGGTAATGTGTTGAGAATGATGGTAATGGCGGTGTTGAGAATGATGGTAATGGCAGTGTTGAGAATGATGGTAATGGCAGTGTTGAGAATGATGGTAATGGTAGTGTTGAGAATGATGGTAATGGTTGGATGTATTATGTTGTGTGTGTATGTATGTGTGGATGTATTATGTTGTGTGTGTGTATGTATGTGTGGATGTATTATGTTGTGTGTGTATGTATGTGTGGATGTATTATGTTGTGTGTGTGTGTATGTATGTGGTAGTGTTGAGAATGATGGTAATGGCAGTGTTGAGAATGATGGTAATGATAGTGTTGAGAATGATGGTAATGGCAGTGTTGAGAATGATGGTAATGGCAGTGTTGAGAATGATGGTACTGGCAGTGCTGAGAATGATGGTAATGGTAGTGTTGAGAATGATGGTAATGGTATTGAGAATGATGGTAATGGTAGTGTTGAGAATGATGGTAATGGCAGTGCTGAGAATGATGGTAATGGTAGTGATGTTTGATTATGGGCACATCCACCCCCAAAAAGTAAGTGAAAGGGTTATGGTAGCATACATCTTTTCACTTGGGAATTTCAATAAATCGTGTAGAATGTACAAAAAGAATGGATGTGTTCTTGAATGTAACTAAATAGAGCATTATTTGTGAGAATAGATTATGACTTGTGTGCAGAGGTGTGGTCTAGCTTGAACCCTAACCAGTCCTTAGTTTTATATCGTCGAGGAATGTGAAACGCTCTTCGCGAGAAACCACTCCCCCAGGTGTGCGTATGTTCATCACAAGGGCTGTGTGCACGAATGGCAAATTGTGTTTCTGTGCAAGCGCTTCCTTGCACTGCTAAGAGTGTGACAATAGAACCAGGCACAATCTAGGGGGTGAAAATGGATGTGAGGAAGAGCCAAGTGTGCTGTGTATATGGGGGGGGGGGGGGGGGGGGGGGGGCGAGGAGAGCTAGCCTCAAGGCGTGCGTGCATATGTACGTTCATCACATAAACTTTGACTCGACCCATACATTACCGTCCCTCGTCAGCCAATGAGTGAGCATTGCCTAGTTATGGCTTACAAGAGTTCTAGTGTGTTGCAGCCCAGCCCGGCTAGCTGTCGTCTCATGGGCCAGCCCTAGAGCTGGTCCTGTTGCAAGTGTTGACGTATTCTGTGTTGCCTGTTGATGTGTTCTGTGTTGCATGTTGATGTTTTCTGTGTTGCATGTTGATGTGCTCTGTGTTGCATGTTGATGTGTTCTGTGTTGCATGTTGATGTGTTCTGTGTTGCATGTTGATGTTTTCTGTGTTGCATGTTGATGTGTTCTGTGTTGCATGTTGATGTGTTCTGTGTTGCATGTTGATGTGTTCTGTGTTGCATGTTGATGTGTTCTGTGTTGCATGTTGATGTGTTCTGTGTTGCATGTTGATGTATTCTGTGTTGCATGTTGATGCGTTCTGTGTTGCATGTTGATGCGTTCTGTGTTGCATGTTGATGTGTTCTGTGTTGCTTGCAGGCAAGTTCCTTAAAGGTTGAAGGAGGAACAGCATCAAAGAAGGTCAGCATTGAGTGCGAGTGTTTAATTTTATGACCCCTTACCAATCATACTTGCCCATTTATAACATGATGCAAAGCAATTTGTTGTGGGCTGGACCAGCAATGGACGGCATCCTTACGCCAAATGAAACAAGTTCATTGGAACAATTAGCACATGCTGAACTGCACTGTCAGCAATTTAACTTCTAATAGCATTTTGGGTGGACGGGAGTATAATGCCACGCCCCTTTAGAAAGCAGCTCCCCCTTGGAAATCTGCATGGTGTATGCACCGTATGTTCACCCGTAAAGAAATATAAGAACGGGCCCGGGCCGCCTTATTAAATAGAGCAGGCATATGAAAAACAGGTAAAGTTAAAGACAGAGAAAAATGGCGTGACAGCATTGTTTATGTGAGTTTTGATTTTGACAACCCTTACCAGTTGTGTCTTACGAATTACTGTAAACCCAGAAAAGTTAGCGGGCCATTAATGTTAGCGAATTTAGCGATGAGGAAAAAATCGCTAAGTTAATAGGCAGCCAACATTTGTGGCAATATAAGTACAAAGTTCAAAAACACTCACGCGCGCGTGCTAGCTGTCAGCAGAGCACGAGGTCGTCGCTGATTAGGAGCTTTGGAGTTTTGATCGAGCAACGGCGAACTTACAATACAGCTATGTCGATTGTTCGTTGGTTGAAAGGCAATGCTAGTGGATCTAGCTCAGTAGCTCAGTTTGTTTACCAGAAGGCGACGGAGCAACAGCTGCAGCCAACAAATTATCAATTCATTCCATATGCCACTACCATGTACTACTAGAGCGAGACTGGATTTGGCTGACGATCAGCCTGCATTGGCAATATTCAATGTGTTTGCAGCTCATCGCTGTAGTTCTGTTCTTAAAAAGCTTCAAGACAACAATATCCACCAAGTGTTTGTTCCTGCAAGCTGCACAGGAGAGTTGCAGCCACTTGATTTGTGCGTAAATGAAGATTTAATTAATGAAGGACTCCTTCACGAGGACAGGTGGTATGTTAATGAAATCCATGAAGCCCTGGATGGTGGGAAAAAGATATCAGCTGTTAAAGTGAATCTTCGTGCATCATTGATCAAGCCCCATGCATGCAAACTGGTTAATCAACAGTCTTAGCAATCTTTCATGCAATACTGAAAGACTAAAACAAGCATTCAAAAAACCTGGAATCATGGACTTTATTAATGATTAATGTACTGTTCTTATTTTCACAAGGATTTCACCTTGTTTTTCATGCTATAAAACGTTAACATTAATGGTCGCTAAAATGTGCATGATATCAAAAACGCTAAATAAAACGGTCGCCAACTTTTCTGGGTTTACAGTAGATGGTCGGCTAGGAATTATATTTGAAGGCCCCTTACCAATTTACATTGCCACTACCGATCAAGAACATGAGCATAGTTCATGGTGTAGGTAAAGTGTAAGGTAGAGAAGTGGTCTGAAGAGTTTTTAACCTTTCCTCTCGTGTAAACCCAGGCCTTTAGTTTGATTGCCCCTTACCAATTAATTTGTGCCTACCGTACCAATTAATTTGTGCATACCTTACCAAATTAATTTATATCATTCTTCATGTTAGTAATTCTTCATGTGAGTATTTGATTTTGATTTGATTTTGATAACCTCTTACCAATTGCAAGCATTGGTCCTTGGCAGCATGATATAAGCATCTGTATAGCTGAACTGAGGAGACCTCTGGGCTACTGGTGACATACTTTATGGCACTGTCGATCATTGCAGTATCTTGTTATTTTAGGCCAAGCCTGCCGCTGTGGCCGATGAAGGAGGTGCAGCTGGCAAAGGTAAAGGTAAGACAGATTGGACCAGTGTCAAGTGGGATGAGCTTGGAGCTACAAAGGATGGCAGGTATGTGATATTACTAGGTATGTGCTCAGGTCCTTGTTGGGTGCTTGCAAGTTCATGTGTGGAGTTTGGCCTCTAGCTGGCACTTCCCACTGCACTTGATTAGAGGCAGGCCACCACCACACTCAGACTTGATTAGAGGTAGCCACAATCAGACTTTGATAGAGGCAGGCCACCACACTCGGACTTGATTAGAGGCAGGCCACCACCACACTCAGACTTGATTAGAGGCAGCCACAATCAGACTTGATAGAGGCAGGCCACCACACTCGGACTTGATTAGAGGCAGGCCACCACACTCAGACTTGATTAGAGGCAGGCCACCACACTCGGACTTGATTAGAGGCAGGCCACCACACTCAGACTTGATTAGAGGCAGGCCACCACACTCAGACATGATTAGAGGCAGGCCACCACACTCAGACTTGATTAGAGGCAGGCCACCACACTCAGACTTGGAGGCAGGCCACCACACTCGGACTTGATTAGAGGCAGTCCACCACACTCGGACTTGATTAGAGGCAGGCCACCACACTCAGACTTGATTAGAGGCAGGCCACCACACTCAGACTTGATTAGAGGCAGGCCACCACACTCAGACTTGATTAGAGGCAGGCCACCACACTCAGACTTGATTAGAGGCAGGCCACCACACTCAGACTTGATTAGAGGCAGTCCACCACACTCGGACTTGATTAGAGGCAGGCCACCACACTCGGACTTGATTAGAGGCAGGCCACCACACTCAGACTTGATTAGAGGCAGGCCACCACACTCAGACTTGATTAGAGGCAGGCCACCACACTCAGACTTGATTAGAGGCAGGCCACCACACTCAGACTTGATTAGAGGCAGGCCACCACACTCAGACTTGATTAGAGGCAGTCCACCACACTCAGACTTGATTAGAGGCAGGCCACCACACTCAGACTTGATTAGAGGCAGGCCACCACACTCAGACTTGATTAGAGGCAGGCCACCACCACACTCAGACTTGATTAGAGGCAGGCCACCACCACACTCAGACTTGATTAGAGGCAGGCCACCACCACACTCAGACTTGATTAGAGCAGGCCACCACACTCAGACTTGATTAGAGGCAGGCCGCCGCACTCAGACTTGATTAGAGGCAGGCCACCACACTGGGACATGATTAGAGGCAGGTCAACACACTCAGACTTGATTAGAGGCAGTCCACCACACTCGGACCTGATTAGAGGCAGGCCACCACACTCGGACTCGATTAGAGGCAGGCCACCACACTCAGACTTGATTAGAGGCAGGCTACCGCACTCAGACTTGATTAGAGGCAGGCCACCGCACTCAGACTTGATTAGAGGCAGGCTACCGCACTCAGACTTGATTAGAGGCAGGCCACCACACTCAGACTTGATTAGAGGCAGGCCACCACACTGGGACATGATTAGAGGCAGGTCAACACACTCAGACTTGCTTAGAGGCAGGCCACCACACTGGGACATGATTAGAGGCAGGTCAACACACTCAGACCTGATTAGAGGCATGCCACCACACTCAGACCTGATTAGAGGCATGCCACCACACTCAGACTTGATTAGAGGCAGGCCACCACACTCGGACTTGATTAGAGGCAGGCCACCGCACTCAGACTTGATTAGAGGCAGGCCGCCGCACTCAGACTTGATTAGAGGCAGGCCACCACACTGGGACATGATTAGAGGCATGTCAACACACTCAAGACTTGATTAGAGGCAGTCCACCACACTCGGACCTGATTAGAGGCAGGCCACCACACTCGGACTTGATTAGAGGCAGGCCACCACACTGGGACATGATTAGAGGCAGGTCAACACACTCAGACTTGATTAGAGGCAGGCCACCACACTCAGACATGATTAGAGGCAGGCCACCACACTCAGACTTGATTAGAGGCAGGCCACCACACTCAGACTTGATTAGAGGCAGGCCACCACACTCGGACTTGATTAGAGGCAGGCCACCACACTCGGACTTGATTAGAGGCAGGCCACCACACTCGGACTTGATTAGAGGCAGGCCACCACACTCAGACTTGATTAGAGGCAGGCCACCACACTCAGACTTGATTAGAGGCAGGCCACCACACTGGGACATGATTAGAGGCAGGTCAACACACTCAGACTTGATTAGAGGCAGGCCACCACACTCAGACTTGATTAGAGGCAGGCCACCACACTCGGACTTGATTAGAGGCAGGCCACCACACTCGGACTTGATTAGAGGCAGGCCACCACACTCGGACTTGATTAGAGGCAGGCCACCACACTCAGACTTGATTAGAGCAGGCCACCACACTCGGACTTGATTAGAGCAGGCCACCACACTCAGACTTGATTAGAGGCAGGCCACCACACTCAGACTTGATTAGAGGCAGGCCACCACACTCAGACTTGATTAGAGGCAGGCCACCACACAGACTTGATTAGAGCAGGCCACCACACTCAGACTTGATTAGAGGCAGGCCACCACACTCGGACTTGATTAGAGGCAGGTCAACACACTCAGACTTGATTAGAGGCAGGCCACCACACTCAGACTTGATTAGAGGCAGGCCACCACACTCAGACTTGATTAGAGGCAGGCCACCACACTCAGACTAGGTGGAACTCGATGAAAGTATTTTGGATGTGATATGTTTCTTCTTGTTGTTGCAGGCCGTGGTCGAGGAAGATTAGCACGTGGAATGTGAATGGCATCAGAGCCTGGATCAAGGTACTAGATAAGTTTCCATGACTACACTAGTACTGGTTGGACCTGCTTGTACACAGCAAACTCCTCCCCCTCCTGCCCCCCCCCTCAAAAAAAATAAAGAGAGGAAAACTCATACCAGCAGCACATATCTCAGCTAACATGAGTGGTGCGCATGATGGGTGTAGTCATGCCAGGTATTGGATGATGGGTGCAGTCATGCCAGGTATTGGATGATGGTGCAGTCATGCCAGGTATTGGATGATGGGTGCAGTCATGCCAGGTATTGGATGAATGGTACAGTCATGCCAGGTATTGGATGATGGTGCAGTCATGCCAGGTATTGGATGATGGTGCAGTCATGCCAGGTATTGGATGATGGGTGCAGTCATGCCAGGTATTGGATGATGGGTGCAGTCATGCCAGGTATTGGATGAATGGTACAGTCATGCCAGGTATTGGATGATGGTGCAGTCATACCAGGTTTGGATGATGGGTGCAATCATGCCAGGTATTGGATGATGGGTGCAGTCATGCCAGGTATTGGATGATGGGTGCAGTCATGCCAGGTATTGTATGATGGTGCAGTCATACCAGGTATTGGATGATGGTGCAGTCATGCCAGGTATTGTATGATGGTGCAGTCATACCAGGTTTGGATGATGGGTGCAATCATACCAGGTATTGGATGATGGGTGCAGTCATGCCAGGTATTGGATGATGGTGTAGTCATGCCAGGTATTGGATGATGGGTGCAGTCATGCCAGGTATTGGATGATGGTGCAGTCATGCCAGGTATTGGATGATGGGTGCAGTCATGCCAGGTATTGGATGATGGGTACAGTCATGCCAGGTATTGGATGATGGGTGCAGTCATGCCAGGTATTGGATGATGGGTACAGTCATACCAGGTATTGGATGATGGGTACAGTCATGCCAGGTATTGGATGATGGGTGCAGTCATGCCAGGTATTGGATGATGGTGCAGTCATGCCAGGTATTGGATGATGGGTACAGTCATACCAGGTATTGGATGATGGGTGCAGTCATACCAGGTATTGGATGATGGGTGCAGTCATGCCAGGTATTGGATGATGGGTGCAGTCATGCCAGGTATTGGATGATGGGTATAGTCATGTATTGGATGATGGGTGCAGTCATACCAGGTATTGGATGATGGGTGCAGTCATGCCAGGTATTGGATGATGGGTGCAGTCACGCCAGGTATTGGATGATGGGTGCAGTCATGCCAGGTATTGGATGATGGTGCAGTCATACCAGGTATTGGATGATGGGTGCAGTCACGCCAGGTATTGGATGATGGGTGCAGTCATGCCAGGTATTGGATGATGGTACAGTCATGTATTGGATGATGGGTGCAGTCATACCAGGTATTGGATGATGGTACAGTCATGCCAGGTATTGGGTGATGGGTGCAGTCACGCCAGGTATTGGATGATGGTACAGTCACGCCAGGTATTGGATGATGGGTGCAGTCCCTCAGGTGTGGGGTGAGGTCTAGACCAACCTATGGTTTCTTAAACTAGTTGGGTAGACGGCTTATATCTCCCTGCCTGCGGGTTTCCTGGCATAAGTAAGGTGCTCCACACAAAGATCGCAGCTTGGTTGGTGTTAAGCCTGAGCTCACACGTTGGAATCTAACTCCAGCTATTGGCTGCTGGCAAGGCTGCATCTAGCCCTCCTCGACTAGTGCAACACCGCAGGTGCTGAGAAGATGTGGTTTACAATGTGGCTAGCTAAAGCTACAGACAACTAATGATTTCCAAGGTTTCGTTTAGAAAATTGTCGAAAGCCTGATTTCATATTTAACGTGGAAGTACTCTGAGAGAGAATCATTGCCTGCCATACTAGTGCTTGGAAGACAGAGCTAACTAAAGACTGCTGTCTTTGGCACGTGCTAGACAAACATAAGAATATTCAAAGTGTTTTGTTTACTCGGATTATTGCTAGGTTAGCTAGCATAGCAACATTGCTTACCTGATTTTAGAGCCCTCAAGACCTTGACACTTGTTGTCACCATGTCACATGACTCCAAATTATATATTATATGTTGTATTCAAGCACATGCATGTATCGTGTAATCAGTTATGCAGATGACTGTAGCACGTGCCAATGCCTTATAGCATGAACTACACCTTACCTTCTTTCTTCTGCAGAATGGAGGTCTTGAGTATCTCAAACATGAATCTCCTGACATCTTCACTCTTCAAGAGGTCAAGTGCAGTGAAGGTGACCTACCCTTGGTGAGTGGCAGTGTGTACTGCCATCAGCTTGTAAGCTATTGAACATCCCTCTGACCCTTGACCTTGCTTAGATAGTGTGTGCATGTCTTGTATTGTTATAGGGCCTCACCTTACCTATTCTGTGGATACACTCTATTTGGTGTGCTTTATTTAGGAGGAGCTTACGTTGCCGGACTATCACTTGTACTGGCACCTGGCTGATAAGAAAGGCTACAGTGGAGTTGGGTAAGGGATATTAGTGCTACTAACACACTACAGTGGAGTTGGGTAAGGGATGTTAGTGCTACTAACATACTACAGTGGGGTTGGGTAAGGGATATTAGTTAACACACTACAGTGGAGTTGGGTAA
Source organism: Cladorhizidae sp. MBARI D1340-BT2 (assembly GCA_028752905.1). Lineage (NCBI taxonomy): Eukaryota > Metazoa > Porifera > Demospongiae > Poecilosclerida > Cladorhizidae > Cladorhizidae sp. MBARI D1340-BT2. The sequence goes on along the minus strand of JAQNBH010000017.1, from coordinate 42,598,626 downwards.
GGGAAATTAGTGCTACTAACACACTACAGTGGGGTTGGGTAAGGGATATTAGTGCTACTAACACACTACAGTGGGGTTGGGTAAGGAATATTAGTGCTACTAACACACTACAGTGGGATCGGGTAAGAGATATTAGTGCACTACAGTTGGATTGGGTAAGGGATATATATTAGTGCTACTAACATACTTTATCAGTGTTCCTATTTCACACTTGTACATACATACACACACATGCACATCCATCTTCACCCACGTCCATTATTGCCACAGCCTGGTAAACTTGGGACTCTCCTGGGATGTCCCTGGGGGTGGTGACTGACTATGCAACGTAGATCCTGGCTTTTCTGAGGCCAAGGCAATGCTGCCTGCCATATGCAATTACAGTTGAGAGTGTTAGGCCCGAGATCACAAACTTGTTAAGTGGAAGAGCTTCATTCAGTGGCAACAGTCTACTGACACTTAATAAATTATTAACTCTTCTCTATATAAAACTCTTCTCTATATAAAGAGAAGTTTTCGAAGATTAGAGGTCAAGATTAGAGAACGATAGTAAATCCTATAGTTTGACAATCCTTATCTGCAAGGCAAGTGTATTCTAGGGCCAGGTCTAGTGTATTCCAGGGCCAGGTCTAGTGTATTCTAGGGCCAGGTCTAGTGTATTCCAGGGCCAGGTCTAGTGTATGCTAGGGCCAGGTCTAGTGTATTCCAGGGCCAGGTCTAGTGTATTCTAGGGCCAGGTCTAGTGTATTCCAGGGCCAGGTCTAGTGTATTCTAGGGCCAGGTCTAGTGTATTCCAGGGCCAGGTCTAGTGTATGCTAGGGCCAGGTCTAGTGTATTCCAGGGCCAGGTCTAGTGTATTCTAGGGCCAGGTCTAGTGTATTCCAGGGCCAGGTCTAGTGTATTCCAGGGCCAGGTCTAGTGTATTCTAGGGCCAGGTCTAGTGTATGCTAGGGCCAGGTCTAGTGTATTCCAGGGCCAGGTCTAGTGTATTCCAGGGCCAGGTCTAGTGTATTCCAGGGCCAGGTCTAGTGTATTCCAGGGCCAGGTCTAGTGTATTCCAGGGCCAGGTCTAGTGTATTCTAGGGCCAGGTCTAGTGTATTCCAGGGCCAGGTCTAGTGTATTCCAGGGCCAGGTCTAGTGTATTCTAGGGCCAGGTCTAGTGTATTCTAGGGCCAGGTCTAGTGTATTCTAGGGCCAGGTCTAGTGTATTCTAGGGCCAGGTCTAGTGTATTCTAGGGCCGGGTCTAGTGTATTCTAGGGCCAGGTCTAGTGTATTCTAGGGCCAGGTCTGGTGTATTCTAGGGCCAGGTCTAGTGTATTCTAGGGCCGGGTCTAGTGTATTCTAGGGCCAGGTCTAGTGTATTCCAGGGCCAGGTCTAGTGTATTCTAGGGCCAGGTCTAGTGTATTCTAGGGCCAGGTCTAGTGTATTCTAGGGCCAGGTCTAGTGTATTCTAGGGCCAGGTCTAGTGTATTCCAGGGCCAGGTCTAGTGTATTCCAGGGCCAGGTCTAGTGTATTCTAGGGCCAGGTCTAGTGTATTCCAGGGCCAGGTCTAGTGTATTCTAGGGCCAGGTCTAGTGTATTCCAGGGCCAGGTCTAGTGTATTCTAGGGCCAGGTCTAGTGTATTCTAGGGCCAGGTCTAGTGTATTCCAGGGCCAGGTCTAGTGTATTCCAGGGCCAGGTCTAGTGTATTCTAGGGCCAGGTCTAGTGTATTCCAGGGCCAGGTCTAGTGTATTCCAGGGCCAGGTCTAGTGTATTCTAGGGCCAGGTCTAGTGTATTCTAGGGCCAGGTCTAGTGTATGCTAGGGCCAGGTCTAGTGTATTCCAGGGCCAGGTCTAGTGTATTCTAGGGCCAGGTCTAGTGTATTCCAGGGCCAGGTCTAGTGTATTCCAGGGCCAGGTCTAGTGTATTCTAGGGCCAGGTCTAGTGTATTCCAGGGCCAGGTCTAGTGTATTCTAGGGCCAGGTCTAGTGTATTCTAGGGCCAGGTCTAGTGTATTCTAGGGCCAGGTCTAGTGTATTCTAGGGCCAGGTCTAGTGTATTCTAGGGCCAGGTCTAGTGTATTCCAGGGCCAGGTCTAGTGTATTCTAGGGCCAGGTCTAGTGTATTCTAGGGCCAGGTCTAGTGTATTCTAGGGCCAGGTCTAGTGTATTCTAGGGCCAGGTCTAGTGTATTCCAGGGCCAGGTCTAGTGTATTCTAGGGCCAGGTCTAGTGTATTCTAGGGCCAGGTCTAGTGTATTCTAGGGCCAGGTCTAGTGTATTCTAGGGCCAGGTCTAGTGTATTCTAGGGCCAGGTCTAGTGTATTCCAGGGCCAGGTCTAGTGTATTCTAGGGCCAGGTCTAGTGTATTCCAGGGCCAGGTCTAGTGTATTCCAGGGCCAGGTCTAGTGTATTCTAGGGCCAGGTCTAGTGTATTCCAGGGCCAGGTCTAGTGTATTCCAGGGCCAGGTCTAGTGTATTCCAGGGCCAGGTCTAGTGTATTCCAGGGCCAGGTCTAGTGTATTCCAGGGCCAGGTCTAGTGTATTCCAGGGCCAGGTCTAGTGTATTCTAGGGCCAGGTCTAGTGTATTCTAGGGCCAGGTCTAGTGTATTCCAGGGCCAGGTCTAGTGTATTCTAGGGCCAGGTCTAGTGTATTCCAGGGCCAGGTCTAGTGTATTCTAGGGCCAGGTCTAGTGTATTCTAGGGCCGGGTCTAGTGTATTCTAGGGCCGGGTCTAGTGTATTCTAGGGCCAGGTCTAGTGTATTCCAGGGCCAGGTCTAGTGTATTCTAGGGCCAGGTCTAGTGTATTCTAGGGCCAGGTCTAGTGTATTCTAGGGCCAGGTCTAGTGTATTCTAGGGCCAGGTCTAGTGTATTCTAGGGCCAGGTCTAGTGTATTCTAGGGCCAGGTCTAGTGTATTCCAGGGCCAGGTCTAGTGTATTCTAGGGCCGGGTCTAGTGTATTCCAGGGCCAGGTCTAGTGTATTCTAGGGCCAGGTCTAGTGTATTCCAGGGCCAGGTCTAGTGTATTCTAGGGCCGGGTCTAGTGTATTCTAGGGCCAGGTCTAGTGTATTCTAGGGCCAGGTCTAGTGTATTCTAGGGCCAGGTCTAGTGTATTCTAGGGCCAGGTCTAGTGTATTCTAGGGCCAGGTCTAGTGTATTCTAGGGCCAGGTCTAGTGTATTCTAGGGCCAGGTCTAGTGTATTCTAGGGCCAGGTCTAGTGTATTCCAGGGCCAGGTCTAGTGTATTCTAGGGCCAGGTCTAGTGTATTCCAGGGCCAGGTCTAGTGTATTCTAGGGCCGGGTCTAGTGTATTCCAGGGCCAGGTCTAGTGTATTCCAGGGCCAGGTCTAGTGTATTCTAGGGCCAGGTCTAGTGTATTCCAGGGCCAGGTCTAGTGTATTCTAGGGCCAGGTCTAGTGTATTCTAGGGCCAGGTCTAGTGTATTCCAGGGCCAGGTCTAGTGTATTCTAGGGCCAGGTCTAGTGTATTCCAGGGCCAGGTCTAGTGTATTCTAGGGCCAGGTCTAGTGTATTCTAGGGCCAGGTCTAGTGTATTCCAGGGCCAGGTCTAGTGTATTCTAGGGCCAGGTCTAGTGTATTCTAGGGCCAGGTCTAGTGTATTCCAGGGCCAGGTCTAGTGTATTCTAGGGCCAGGTCTAGTGTATTCCAGGGCCAGGTCTAGTGTATTCTAGGGCCAGGTCTAGTGTATTCTAGGGCCAGGTCTAGTGTATTCCAGGGCCAGGTCTAGTGTATTCTAGGGCCAGGTCTAGTGTATTCTAGGGCCAGGTCTAGTGTATTCTAGGGCCAGGTCTAGTGTATTCTAGGGCCAGGTCTAGTGTATTCTAGGGCCAGGTCTAGTGTATTCCAGGGCCAGGTCTAGTGTATTCCAGGGCCAGGTCTAGTGTATTCCAGGGCCAGGTCTAGTGTATTCTAGGGCCAGGTCTAGTGTATTCTAGGGCCGGGTCTAGTGTATTCTAGGGCCAGGTCTAGTGTATTCTAGGGCCAGGTCTAGTGTATTCTAGGGCCAGGTCTAGTGTATTCCAGGGCCAGGTCTAGTGTATTCTAGGGCCAGGTCTAGTGTATTCCAGGGCCAGGTCTAGTGTATTCCAGGGCCAGGTCTAGTGTATTCTAGGGCCAGGTCTAGTGTATTCTAGGGCCAGGTCTAGTGTATTCTAGGGCCAGGTCTAGTGTATTCTAGGGCCAGGTCTAGTGTATTCCAGGGCCAGGTCTAGTGTATTCCAGGGCCAGGTCTAGTGTATTCCAGGGCCAGGTCTAGTGTATTCTAGGGCCAGGTCTAGTGTATTCTAGGGCCAGGTCTAGTGTATTCTAGGGCCAGGTCTAGTGTATTCTAGGGCCAGGTCTAGTGTATTCCAGGGCCAGGTCTAGTGTATTCTAGGGCCAGGTCTAGTGTATTCTAGGGCCAGGTCTAGTGTATTCTAGGGCCAGGTCTAGTGTATTCTAGGGCCAGGTCTAGTGTATTCCAGGGCCAGGTCTAGTGTATTCCAGGGCCAGGTCTAGTGTATTCCAGGGCCAGGTCTAGTGTATTCTAGGGCCAGGTCTAGTGTATTCTAGGGCCGGGTCTAGTGTATTCTAGGGCCGGGTCTAGTGTATTCTAGGGCCAGGTCTAGTGTATTCTAGGGCCAGGTCTAGTGTATTCCAGGGCCAGGTCTAGTGTATTCTAGGGCCAGGTCTAGTGTATTCTAGGGCCAGGTCTAGTGTATTCTAGGGCCAGGTCTAGTGTATTCTAGGGCCAGGTCTAGTGTATTCCAGGGCCAGGTCTAGTGTATTCTAGGGCCAGGTCTAGTGTATTCCAGGGCCAGGTCTAGTGTATTCTAGGGCCAGGTCTAGTGTATTCTAGGGCCAGGTCTAGTGTATTCTAGGGCCAGGTCTAGTGTATTCTAGGGCCAGGTCTAGTGTATTCTAGGGCCAGGTCTAGTGTATTCTAGGGCCAGGTCTAGTGTATTCCAGGGCCAGGTCTAGTGTATTCTAGGGCCAGGTCTAGTGTATTCTAGGGCCAGGTCTAGTGTATTCTAGGGCCAGGTCTAGTGTATTCCAGGGCCAGGTCTAGTGTATTCTAGGGCCAGGTCTAGTGTATTCTAGGGCCAGGTCTAGTGTATTCCAGGGCCAGGTCTAGTGTATTCTAGGGCCAGGTCTAGTGTATTCTAGGGCCAGGTCTAGTGTATTCTAGGGCCAGGTCTAGTGTATTCTAGGGCCAGGTCTAGTGTATTCTAGGGCCAGGTCTAGTGTATTCCAGGGCCAGGTCTAGTGTATTCTAGGGCCAGGTCTAGTGTATTCCAGGGCCAGGTCTAGTGTATTCTAGGGCCAGGTCTAGTGTATTCTAGGGCCAGGTCTAGTGTATTCTAGGGCCAGGTCTAGTGTATTCTAGGGCCAGGTCTAGTGTATTCCAGGGCCAGGTCTAGTGTATTCTAGGGCCAGGTCTAGTGTATTCTAGGGCCAGGTCTAGTGTATTCTAGGGCCAGGTCTAGTGTATTCTAGGGCCAGGTCTAGTGTATTCTAGGGCCAGGTCTAGTGTATTCCAGGGCCAGGTCTAGTGTATTCTAGGGCCAGGTCTAGTGTATTCTAGGGCCAGGTCTAGTGTATTCTAGGGCCAGGTCTAGTGTATTCCAGGGCCAGGTCTAGTGTATTCCAGGGCCAGGTCTAGTGTATTCTAGGGCCAGGTCTAGTGTATTCTAGGGCCAGGTCTAGTGTATTCTAGGGCCAGGTCTAGTGTATTCCAGGGCCAGGTCTAGTGTATTCTAGGGCCAGGTCTAGTGTATTCTAGGGCCAGGTCTAGTGTATTCCAGGGCCAGGTCTAGTGTATTCTAGGGCCAGGTCTAGTGTATTCTAGGGCCAGGTCTAGTGTATTCTAGGGCCAGGTCTAGTGTATTCCAGGGCCAGGTCTAGTGTATTCTAGGGCCAGGTCTGGTGTATTCTAGGGCCAGGTCTAGTGTATTCTAGGGCCAGGTCTAGTGTATTCTAGGGCCAGGTCTAGTGTATTCTAGGGCCAGGTCTAGTGTATTCTAGGGCCAGGTCTAGTGTATTCTAGGGCCAGGTCTAGTGTATTCTAGGGCCAGGTCTAGTGTATTCTAGGGCCAGGTCTAGTGTATTCTAGGGCCAGGTCTAGTGTATTCCAGGGCCAGGTCTAGTGTATTCTAGGGCCAGGTCTAGTGTATTCTAGGGCCAGGTCTAGTGTATTCTAGGGCCAGGTCTAGTGTATTCTAGGGCCAGGTCTAGTGTATTCTAGGGCCAGGTCTAGTGTATTCTAGGGCCAGGTCTAGTGTATTCCAGGGCCAGGTCTAGTGTATTCTAGGGCCAGGTCTAGTGTATTCTAGGGCCAGGTCTAGTGTATTCCAGGGCCAGGTCTAGTGTATTCTAGGGCCAGGTCTAGTGTATTCTAGGGCCAGGTCTAGTGTATTCTAGGGCCAGGTCTAGTGTATTCCAGGGCCAGGTCTAGTGTATTCTAGGGCCAGGTCTGGTGTATTCTAGGGCCAGGTCTAGTGTATTCTAGGGCCAGGTCTAGTGTATTCTAGGGCCAGGTCTAGTGTATTCTAGGGCCAGGTCTAGTGTATTCTAGGGCCAGGTCTAGTGTATTCTAGGGCCAGGTCTAGTGTATTCTAGGGCCAGGTCTAGTGTATTCTAGGGCCAGGTCTAGTGTATTCTAGGGCCAGGTCTAGTGTATTCTAGGGCCAGGTCTAGTGTATTCTAGGGCCAGGTCTAGTGTATTCTAGGGCCAGGTCTAGTGTATTCTAGGGCCAGGTCTAGTGTATTCTAGGGCCGGGTCTAGTGTATTCTAGGGCCAGGTCTAGTGTATTCTAGGGCCAGGTCTAGTGTATTCTAGGGCCAGGTCTAGTGTATTCTAGGGCCAGGTCTAGTGTATTCTAGGGCCAGGTCTAGTGTATTCTAGGGCCAGGTCTAGTGTATTCTAGGGCCAGGTCTAGTGTATTCTAGGGCCAGGTCTAGTGTATTCTAGGGCCAGGTCTAGTGTATTCTAGGGCCAGGTCTAGTGTATTCCAGGGCCAGGTCTAGTGTATTCTAGGGCCAGGTCTAGTGTATTCCAGGGCCAGGTCTAGTGTATTCTAGGGCCAGGTCTAGTGTATTCTAGGGCCAGGTCTAGTGTATTCTAGGGCCAGGTCTAGTGTATTCTAGGGCCAGGTCTAGTGTATTCTAGGGCCAGGTCTAGTGTATTCTAGGGCCAGGTCTAGTGTATTCTAGGGCCGGGTCTAGTGTATTCTAGGGCCGGGTCTAGTGTATTCCAGGGCCAGGTCTAGTGTATTCTAGGGCCAGGTCTAGTGTATTCCAGGGCCAGGTCTAGTGTATTCTAGGGCCAGGTCTAGTGTATTCTAGGGCCAGGTCTAGTGTATTCCAGGGCCAGGTCTAGTGTATTCCAGGGCCAGGTCTAGTGTATTCTAGGGCCAGGTCTAGTGTATTCTAGGGCCAGGTCTAGTGTATTCTAGGGCCAGGTCTAGTGTATTCCAGGGCCAGGTCTAGTGTATTCTAGGGCCAGGTCTAGTGTATTCTAGGGCCAGGTCTAGTGTATTCTAGGGCCAGGTCTAGTGTATTCTAGGGCCAGGTCTAGTGTATTCTAGGGCCAGGTCTAGTGTATTCCAGGGCCAGGTCTAGTGTATTCCAGGGCCAGGTCTAGTGTATTCTAGGGCCAGGTCTAGTGTATTCTAGGGCCAGGTCTAGTGTATTCTAGGGCCAGGTCTAGTGTATTCTAGGGCCAGGTCTAGTGTATTCTAGGGCCAGGTCTAGTGTATTCTAGGGCCAGGTCTAGTGTATTCTAGGGCCAGGTCTAGTGTATTCCAGGGCCAGGTCTAGTGTATTCTAGGGCCAGGTCTAGTGTATGCTAGGGCCAGGTCTAGTGTATTCTAGGGCCAGGTCTAGTGTATTCCAGGGCCAGGTCTAGTGTATTCTAGGGCCAGGTCTAGTGTATTCCAGGGCCAGGTCTAGTGTATTCCAGGGCCAGGTCTAGTGTATTCTAGGGCCAGGTCTAGTGTATTCCAGGGCCAGGTCTAGTGTATTCTAGGGCCAGGTCTAGTGTATTCCAGGGCCAGGTCTAGTGTATTCTAGGGCCAGGTCTAGTGTATTCCAGGGCCAGGTCTAGTGTATTCTAGGGCCAGGTCTAGTGTATTCCAGGGCCAGGTCTAGTGTATTCCAGGGCCAGGTCTAGTGTATTCTAGGGCCGGGTCTAGTGTATTCTAGGGCCGGGTCTAGTGTATTCCAGGGCCAGGTCTAGTGTATTCTAGGGCCAGGTCTAGTGTATTCCAGGGCCAGGTCTAGTGTATTCTAGGGCCAGGTCTAGTGTATTCTAGGGCCAGGTCTAGTGTATTCCAGGGCCAGGTCTAGTGTATTCCAGGGCCAGGTCTAGTGTATTCTAGGGCCAGGTCTAGTGTATTCTAGGGCCAGGTCTAGTGTATTCTAGGGCCAGGTCTAGTGTATTCTAGGGCCAGGTCTAGTGTATTCTAGGGCCAGGTCTAGTGTATTCCAGGGCCAGGTCTAGTGTATTCTAGGGCCAGGTCTAGTGTATTCCAGGGCCGGGTCTAGTGTATTCCAGGGCCAGGTCTAGTGTATTCCAGGGCCAGGTCTAGTGTATTCCAGGGCCAGGTCTAGTGTATTCTAGGGCCAGGTCTAGTGTATTCCAGGGCCAGGTCTAGTGTATTCCAGGGCCAGGTCTAGTGTATTCTAGGGCCAGGTCTAGTGTATTCCAGGGCCAGGTCTAGTGTATTCTAGGGCCAGGTCTAGTGTATTCTAGGGCCAGGTCTAGTGTATTCTAGGGCCAGGTCTAGTGTATTCTAGGGCCAGGTCTAGTGTATTCTAGGGCCGGGTCTAGTGTATTCTAGGGCCGGGTCTAGTGTATTCTAGGGCCAGGTCTAGTGTATTCTAGGGCCAGGTCTAGTGTATTCCAGGGCCAGGTCTAGTGTATTCCAGGGCCAGGTCTAGTGTATTCTAGGGCCAGGTCTAGTGTATTCTAGGGCCAGGTCTAGTGTATTCTAGGGCCAGGTCTAGTGTATTCTAGGGCCAGGTCTAGTGTATTCCAGGGCCAGGTCTAGTGTATTCCAGGGCCAGGTCTAGTGTATTCTAGGGCCAGGTCTAGTGTATTCTAGGGCCAGGTCTAGTGTATTCTAGGGCCAGGTCTAGTGTATTCCAGGGCCAGGTCTAGTGTATTCTAGGGCCAGGTCCAGTGTATTCTAGGGCCAGGTCTAGTGTATTCTAGGGCCTGGGAAAGTGTATTCTAGGGCCAGGGCAAGTGTATTCTAGGGACTAGAGGTATTCTGGGGTTAAGTCCGTGATTGTCCCAAGCATTCCAGGATCCATGCTGTACAATCAGTCGCCCTCACTACTAGGGACATCCCAGGAAATCCTGTGTGCTCCTTGGAGAGGCTGTGATAATACAGAACATCTCTGAAAGAGTGTTTCTCTCCAGCTATGAATTGAGCACGATGAATGCATGTCATGAAGGCCCTGTGCATGATGAATGCATGTCATGAAGGCCCTGTGCATGATGAATGCATGTCAGGAAGGCCCTGTGCATGATGAATGCATGTCAGGAAGGCCCTGTGCATGATGAATGCATGTCATGAAGGCCCTGTGCATGATGAATGCATGTCATGAAGGCCATGTGCAATTTGGGGAAGAGCTTTGCTGGATAGAAGTGCAGTCCATTCACTCACGAGAATTGAACGAGTCGTGCATGCATCAGCTGCCCACACATACTCACAATCATTTGTACTCTACTGCTGTTGTAGGCTGTACTCCAGGGAGAAGCCGCTCAAGGTGACTAATGGAATAGGTAAGGTGTGTCTGACACTGTGGGTATCGGTATCACATGATATTCACGTGACTCTACCTCATGGTGCATGTGAGAGTGTGTATCACATGATTGCCATGTGATTCAGCGTCTGAACATTCAGAGTAATACCAGGTCAATAATATACACTGCACATATTATATTTGTGTAAATAGCAGGTCTCATTTAGGGGGAGGGGCATTTACTGTGGTCCGAATACTTCTGGCTCATGGACATTATCTTACTTTTACTGTCTTGACAGACTTCTCATGTGCCAATGTGAAGGCTAGATAATCTTCAACTACGGCATATCAAGCTGGTTCTCTTTCAGGGATTCTGTCCTCGTAGGGAAGTGCGTGGGAAATCCAACAGAGCCGTGAGTGCTGTGTAAACTTGTTCCTGTCCAGAGGGTAATTAGCAGCTTAAACACAAGCCAACTATAACAAGTGGTGGGTATGAGGTGCTAGGGTCTTGATGCGAGTTGAACTCCAGTTTTCTTTCCTGAAAACGTACTTGCTCCGTCAAATCCCACCCCCACGATTCTGCTCACATGATTTTTCTGTTTCAAACATTCAATTAGAGCCGACTAGCTACTCTCTGCATGAGCTTTCTGCAAGAAGATGATCTCCAGGAAAAGCTCCTGGGATACTACCTTCCTCCCAGTGACAGTGAAAGATCTGCCATGATACTGTAATAGACACTTTATGAAAACACCTGAGCATGGACGCCTCTCCACGTGCCTAGAGCTTCTACAAACCCAACTACAGCTATATGAGGGTATATACAACATTCCTCTGCATTCTCCATGGAACACTTGAGATTCTCACTTCCACAAAATACTACCCGTTTTTGGAACTTGGTAGTATGTGATATGTAGGTACATGCAAGAAGTGTGTGCAGAGAATGAGAGACTTTACAGCTGCTCTATTCTTCACTCTTCCTTGCCTTCCCACTTTCTGGAGTTGTTGAATGGCTGCTCCCTCCCTCTCTCAGAGCTCTCTCTGCTGCCAAAGCTGCTTGACTGGTCTTGGGGGGGGGGGGGGGGGGGCACTTTATTCATGGTCTGGGCAGGGGGACCACTTTATTCATGGTCTGGGCAGGGGGACCACTTTATTCATGGCCTGGGCAGGGGGACCACTTTATTCATGGTCTGGGCAGGGGGACCACTTTATTCACAGGCTTTCATTTTCTCAACAACTTTCTTCCAATTGGAAAATGGTTTGGTAACCACATGCCACGCCTCCTGTTTGCTGAAGTGACTTCACAGATCTTCTGCAGACTTGACAAAATGCACATCGTCATGGGCTATCTTTACTTCACAATAATTATCATGAATGTGGATATCTGAATGAACAGCACCAAAATATACCATACAAAGCAAAGATAATCTTCTACCCTTAAAGTCAGTCAAAATCATATACTGTAGTTGAGATGGAGTTTGTTTTTGCGTCCATTTCTTGCTGATCAGTTCCTACAGATGTGGAGGAAACATTTTCTGCAGATAAGAAAGAGGAGAGAGCTGAGGGAAAGGCAGAACCAACGAAGATTGCTACTGCACGAACTTCAGAAGTCCAGATGCAGGTCGTATAAACATAGATAGCAACAGTTCTCTAGCTATGTAGTTGGCCTAGCTAGCTACTCTAGTTAGCTAGTTTGGCCGCAAGGCACAGATAGTATACTGCTAGCTCCAAAGTTCCGAACTGTAGCATCATGAAGACGCGAGTGAATGAAATTCTTTTCAATGACACTCGCGTAGTTTATTTGAACGCTTTAATTTGTTGCTCTGATTTGCATCAAACCACCTATCCAGGTGGACCAGAAGAATGCGCATTATTTTAATTCGAATTCAGTGAGGACGGGTCCAATGTGTGTTGGCTTGTGCCGTGGGTACAGGTCTTATAATTAAATTCTGGGGGCTCCCCCCTCCTCAGCCAAGCATGCCAACATAAATTGTTGCCCCTCCTCCCTTCACTAAATGAAGGCTTGGATAGGCAGTAGAGGCATATAGTGGGTGTGGTCTAAACAGGAACACTTGTGTTGTCCTTCCTTTAGTGGGTGTGGTCTACACAGGAGCACCCATGTTGTCCTGCCTTTAGTGGGTGTGGTCTACACAGGAACACTCGTGTTGCCCTTCCTTTGGTGGGTGTGGTCTACACAGGAGCACTTGTGTTGTCCTGCCTTTAGTGGGTGTGGTCTACACAGGAGCACTCATGTTGTCCTGCCTTTAGTGGGTGTGGTCTACACAGGAACACTCGTGTTGCCCTTCCTTTGGTGGGTGTGGTCTACACAGGAGCACTCGTGTTGTCCTTCCTTTGGTGGGTGTAGTCTACACAGGAACACTCATGTTGTGCTTCCTTGTTTTGTTTGTTAGGTCAAGACAAGTACGATTGTGAGGGGAGACTGATCACTGCAGAGTACACGGACTATTACCTGCTCACTTCGTGTAAGTCAATGTAACAAGAACACATCTTATAGAAGTCTGTGCCCGACACCATCTTCTGAGATGACAACATGGGCAGGCAGCAGGCACAGTCAACACTCACAGGGGCAGCAGGCACAGTCAACACTCACAGGGGCAGCAGGCACAGTCAACACTCACAGTGTACTGGAAGCCACACCACACACCATTCTGCTGCTTTTTGTAATTAGTATTAACATTTTGGAAGTCTAATCATCTAATCATCAAAACCACATTCGTGTTTTGCACCAATTTAGACACCCTTTACCATTTAGAGGTGTTCGACCCTTTACCAATTAGAATGGTGTGCAGCACTCGGCATGTTCACAGTGTGTGTCTCATGTGTGCAGATGTGCCCAATGCTGGAGATGGGCTGAAGCGGCTGTCCTTCAAGCAGGAGTGGGACACAGCCCTGAGGGCTTACATGAAGAAGCTGGACGAGCACAAACCAGTCATACTCTGTGGAGATCTGAATGTGGCTCACCAGGAAATAGGTCAGAGTTCATGGGAGAGGTAACTGTGTTGTGGTTGAACTTTGAACTCGTGGCTTTTTGGCAATGGTTGTCCAGGACTGCCACAACGATATCCCAGGAATCTATAGGCTGGTTCAACCTGACACTGGCCGAGCATTGCGGTTTGTCAATTGACCTAGAAACGCAGCGTCTGACCAATCAGAACATCGCGTGTCCGCTGCACTCGGGTCAAAGGTTGATGAACCACAATGCAATGCTCGACCAGCGTCGTGTTGTGAACCAGCCTATAGACTATCTTAGGGTCTCCCTAGCCCTAGCTCTCTCCAGCATAGCCCTAGCTCTCTCTCCCTAGCAACCCTAGCCCTGGCTCTCTCCCTAGCGAAGTCTCAAGATGTCTCTGGGGTATTTGGCTATACTTTGCATAGCCCTAGCAAAGTCCTAGCATGCTCTGACTGTAGCTCTCCCCTTAACATAGCCCTAACCATAGCATAGCCCTAGCATGCTCTAACTGTAGCTCTCCCCTTAACATAGCCCTAACCATAGCATAGCCCTAGCATGCTCTAACTGTAGCTCTCCCCTTAACAAAGCCCTAACCATAGCATAGCCCTAGCATGCTCTAACTGTAGCTCTCCCCTTAACAAAGCCCTAACCATAGCATAGCCCTAGCATGCTCTAACTGTAGCTCTCCCCTTAACAAAGCCCTAACCATAGCATAGCCCTAGCATGCTCTAACTGTAGCCATCCCCTTAACATAGCCCTAACCATAGCATAGCCCTAGCATGCTCTAACTGTAGCTCTCCCCTTAACATAGCCCTAACCATAGCATAGCCCTAGCATGCTCTAACTGTAGCCCTCCCCTTAACATAGCCCTAACCATAGCATAGCCCTAGCATGCTCTAACTGTAGCTCTCCCCTTAAAACATAGCCCTAACCATAGCATAGCCCTACATGCTCTAACTGTAGCCATCCCCTTAACATAGCCCTAACCATAGCATAGCCCTAGCATGCTCTAACTGTAGCTCTCCCCTTAACAAAGCCCTAACCATAGCATAGCCCTAGCATGCTCTAACTGTAGCTCTCCCCTTAACAAAGCCCTAACCATAGCATAGCCCTAGCATGCTCTAACTGTAGCCCTCCCCTTAGCCCTAGTCCTGGCTTGAAGGTATTCTTGGAGAGCATGTTGTTGTCTTGGAGAACGTTGTTGTTGTCTTGGAGAACATGTTGGTTGTTATCGTGGAGAACATGTTGTTGTCTTGGAGAGCATGTTGTTGTTGTCTTGGAGAACATGTTGTTGTTGTCTTGGAGAACATGTTGTCTTGGAGTGCATGTTGTTGTCTTGGAGAACATGTTGGTTGTTGTCGTGGAGAACATGTTGTCTTGGAGAGCATGTTGTTGTCTTGGAGAACATGTTGTCTTGGAGAACATGTTGTTGTTGTCTTGGAGAACATGTTGGTTGTTGTCGTGGAGAACATGTTGTCTTGGAGAACATGTTGTTGTCTTGGAGAGCATGTTGTTGTTGTCTTGGAGAGCATGTTGTTGTCTTGGATGACATGTCGGTTGTTCTATGTATAGACTTGAAGAACCCAAAGACCAACCACAAGACTGCTGGCTTTACTCCCGAGGAACGTGAGGACTTCTCCCTCTTGCTCAAGGAAGGGTTTGTTGACATGTTTCGCCACTTCTATCCGGACACAAAGCACGCCTACACCTATTGGTCTTACCGGTTCAACGCCAGATCCAAGGACACGGGATGGTGCGTCTGCATGCACCACATACACGACATGAATCTACTCTTAATCAGGAAGTGCCGTTGTAACTGCAAGCCACGCCTCTCATTTAGTTCAAGGAAGCTGATATGAGGTGCTAGGCAATCATCTCACTTATCAAAGCTAATTCATCCCTGCATGAAGCCAATGTGTGCGCAGTTAACTATCACCTTACCATATTTTTCAAAGGATCTACTATCAATTAAAAAAGGTGAAACAAGATCTGAAAAATGTGGTTACCACTTTGGAGCTCCGTAGATTCTGCACACTTCACTGGTGTGCTCTCGAGGCTATGCTCAAGTTACATGCAGCCACAAAGTGGGGGGCACTCAATATCTGAGTGCCTGATTGTGGCTCCTGATTAGAAAGTGCTATATAGCCATTGTTATGTGGTCGAGGAAGTCCTACTCCATAACTTCCTGCCTTCATTTAGGCATTAAAACATGACTAAGTGGCGGGTACTGGGGGGCACTCGCTGCTTGCCTGCTTGGTCACATTTAAGCACCTAATGAATACACTCATTTACAATATCAACAAGTAATTGCTTGTTTATGCACACCACACTAGAGCATCTAAAATGATGGTATGACTTTGTAGTTCTCTTGGCATGGTAGTCACACCTGGCTTGGCAGCGCAGCAGTGAGATAATCTTTCACATGAAGTATACCCTATGCAAGACATGTGCACTGGACTGGCAAGCTTGACCAACATTTCAAAATGGTGGACCCTAGAGAACTCACATTGGCAGCTTCTTAGCAGCATAAATGTACACTATTTCCTCATGTCTGTATGCACTTGTCCTTGTTGAATTATGCAGGAGACTGGACTACTTCGTTGTATCTGAGCGTCTGGTGAAGGACGTCTGTGATTGTGTCATCAGGAAGAACGTGCACGGCAGTGACCACTGTCCTCTAGTAATCAGTCTGGCCAAATCCTCCTCTGACTCCTCCAAGACGGGCAGTCCAGAGGACTCCAATACTGATACTGAACTTTGACGTCTGCACTTAATATAAGTAACCTAACTTACTCCCTAATAAGAATACTTACCATGGACTATCAACTTATCCACTTCTACCAGCATCTTGCTTTCCCCTTTCTCTTAGCCTTTCCTTTCCTCCTAATACCTGCTTACTAATACCTGATACCATTGTGCATTGCTATATATACACGTTGCTTGTCTGCTGTTTTGATATAATATCGACCGTTGTTAATTAAATGCCACATTTCAATGGTCCTATATATAATAATATCGCCACCAATTTTATGGCATGTTTGACATTATATAGCACGCTTGTTATCTGTACACTGAATAAGGCAGCTGGGGGTGTAAGGCTTTCTGGAGCTGGACACGTTAGATCTTCCCAAGTTATCACCAAATGACCTTCCAGACCCCCAAGCCCCAGACCAGGTTTGGTTGTCACCTGACGTGCATCAAGGATGATCAAGGTTGTAGGATCCGTGTGGTACACCCGAGGGTAACGGGATAATGGACGGGAGCAACACGTGGACTGTTTATCGATGGTTGAGATGCCCATCCATTTTTAAACACTTGCAAATAACATGTCCCACATGATCAGCAGAATTGTGTAGATCAGCAGAATCATCACTGACACACTTAGGATCAGCTAGCCCACCACTGAAACTTAGGATCAGCTAAGTCACCACTGACACTCCTAGGATCAGAAAAATCATCGCAGACACTTGTGGGATCAGCGAAGTTACCACTGACACTCCTAGGATCAGAAAAATCATCACAGACACTTGTGGGATCAGCAAAGTCACCACGGACACTCCTAGGATCTGCAAAAAATCATCACTGATGCTCTTAGAATCGTGTTGTTAACAGAAACACAATTATCATCAGTGAGAAACTCGTGTGTTAGTAGCTCCAAGAGATCAGTATCCCCTTTTCTCTCCACGAGTTGATAACATTCCTAGCTTTTCACCTGCAAAGCCAGCGAGCTTCACATAGCCAGCTGGTTAGCTTTCTCATCCAATGACTGGAGCATCCCTAGAATCTGCAAACCAAGTGGACAAAGCAGTATAATAATACATAAGGTGTGCCTTTGATTTTGATAGTCCACTTGGTGTAGAGCAGCTTCTGTAAGATTTCTTTTTCAAGATCTTGCTAATTGTTGACTGAAAGCTATCTTTCAGTGTGGTTTAGCCAATAGGCTATATTTATTTTTTTAATAAAAAAAAGATTTAAAATTTTTATTTATTCACACCTCAAGTCAGGGTCGGGGTAAACAATAACAAAAATATTAGTCTATTATAGAATCGATTATGGGTCTGTTAGTTCATGGAGAAGAGGTGATTGAATATATACCAAGACATACGATCAGAGGCAGATGCACCACAGAGATTACAGATGCAGTCTGAATTTGGGGGGTGGAATGTTTTATTCGCACAGATTTTGTGATGGAACCCATGCTGGTTGCTCTTGTGATGATATGTCAATTTCTCTGATTTGATGTCTTCCAGGTTGCTGATTGAAATGCTGGGCGATGAAATTGTTGCAATATGTAATGTTCCTCTCGTTCCTGCCGACAGTCTAAATACTCTGTTATGACCGTATCTTGGAAGTGTTATGGAGGTCCATGGTGGAAGTGTGTTCATCTATATATAAGATGGTATACTAATGTGCTCATGTGGAGGCCCAATATATAGCTGTTTTATAAAGGATGACTTAGTCTATTTCTTTTAGGTGGTGCAAATGGAGGTAAGGAGCGATCTTGTGCAAACCATGCATGATGATTGGGGAGATTTTCATGCAAAACATTTTCATCCCCGTTTCAATTGGATACTCTTTGAAGATGACGCAAACATCCAATGGCTGAGTATATATATAGGCTTTGTTCTTTTTTCTATTTAGGTGGATTGGCTTTATTCTTTTTTCTATTTAGGTGTATTGTAAATGTTAAGAGATGCTTGGAATGTCCCGGAAGTGATGTTTACTTCCTGGTTGTGACACATTTCTTAATGCAGAGGAGAGGTCGGTGATGTAAAAGAGGAAGCAGGTGGGGGAGAGGCAATCGCCTTGAGGTACTCCGTAATATCGTCAGAGAGTTGCAGACCGTCATTAATTTGTATCAGATTATTATCAAGAAGGTTTGCAATGATGTCATAGATCTTGCCTTTGATCCCAAAGGAATTTTTAATGTTGTACAGCAGAATGTTGCGATCAACTGAGTCAAAGGCCTTTCTGAAGTCAATAAATGCTGCATACATGACTTTTTACTGTGACATAACGCCTAAAATGTGTCTTTGGTGAGTTGTCGAAGGGGGTTCTCTTGTTGACCTGCCAGGAATGAAGCCATACTGCTCATCTGGCAGAAGATGGCCAACATTTCTCATGATTCGTTGATTGATCAACCAAGTGAAGATTTTAAGAGATCAAACCCCCTGTAGTTGTCTGGTTGGTTGATTGGACCTTTCCCTTTGTATAAAATCTTGATAATTCGACCTACTGAGAGGCAGAGATTGAAGAGAGTGGTCCAGTATATATAGGAGCAATATTGGATTTTATGTGTTCATAGAACAGGCGGTCGGGTCCACAAGCTTTCCCGTTCCGTGTCCTCTTAATGGCATATTCGACCTCGGTCATTGTAAATTTTGTACCAGATGTCTTTCTCTCTTTCCTTAGGTCGAGTGGTAATGTCCACAAGATTGGCTTGGTTATTTACTGGTAAATTGTTTTCTCCCTATATATATAGTAGCTTCTGAAAGTGGTTCTCAAGTTCAGTCATACTGGAGGATGGGTTGTAATGTTTTGAAAAAGGGTCTACGGTGTGATTGTGTTTTCTATAAGTTTGTCTTTCATCATAGTTTTCTTTTTTCGTCCACTTTAGCAATTTGTATATATATACTCCCTTTTATATAGGCTATAATTATACATAATGTACCTGGCACAACTATATATATATATACCAAGTTTTAAAATAAAACTGCCCGAGTTATTATTTTTATTTTTATGTGACATGGCTATATATATATAGGATGTTAAAACTGATGATAGTATATAAATGTGATTAATATTAAGTGAGCCCCACTGCATAGCTATAATTATACCCTGCCAAGCCTTTCCTCCACTTTTATATAGAACCTTCTATATAATCTGGGGTCAACCTTTTTCTATCGAGTATAAAATTGTATGGCTGACCTCCCCCCCCCCCACACACACAGCTCCTCCTAACTTGTAGTCATCTCCAAGGGCGTCTATATAGTCCGGTCTGCTGATATTCACGTGACTTCTGCTGTAAAAAAAGGGGGGGGGGAAAGATAAACAAATAGCTGAGAGAAGGTAGTAGCTTCCTTAGATCAAGAATTCTACCCTACCAGGTTCTGGACTCCACACAGCCAGCTACTTTGAACAAAAGCATGTCAACTTCTGCTGGAAATCATGTCCAAAGCTGTGATGTAGATTTTCGCTAAGACTTTCTAGTAGAGAAGTAGTCTCGCGTAGTCCAAATGCTCTCTAGGTCTGAACAGAATTTGAAGCCTGATCGGGGAACCATACCTATCTATGTACAAACATACCGGAGGCATTACAAAACGGCGAACAGCTGCTGGTGGAATTTTCAGCCCCACCCTCTCTGCATTCGACGTGTCTAATGTTGTCATAGCGACTTGTAGAGATGACTTCTCCTAGGGGTAGCCTCCGCAAGACAAAAAGAAGTCCACTTCCAGGAATTAGCAGCAGGTAAGCTTAGCATGGTACTAGTCTACCCCAGCTGGCCAGAGATGTGGTCGTTCCTAAGGGCCAATTGATGATAAAACCCGGCTATATAGCTGAGTTATTTATAAGTTTGGTTGCTTGCCGATTTATTGTCTGGAGAAGTAGACAACTAAAGGGTGGCCTTATACTGTGTATCCCTGATAAGAGTTGGTTACAAGAAATGTGCTAAGAAAGAATGTCTAGATTGGAGCAATTTCGTTGGTTAGTTGCAGGTTCTTTCTTTTATTTAAAAACTTTGGATTATTCATACGTTGCAGGACTAGAAATCCTGTGGCTTTTGCTTATATATGAATCTATAACTTCTTTAAAAACATGTTTTTCCTTTCCCCTCTTTCTCTCTCTCTGTGCATACTCTCATGCTTGTGAGGTTATAACTATCTTCATGGGCACTTTTTAGTATGAATAAGCACGACACGGCTACTACAGTTATTATTAGGCAAAGAGTATTAGTCAAATTAAAAAAAAATATCCTTCTTCTTTTCAGGTCCCCCTTGCCAGAGGAAGACACTCGTTCAAATAACTCCCTGCCAGAGCCTATCCATTTCTGTGTGGATAACCACACCCACTTAGGATTAATGAATACTCAGAGGCATCGACATCGGGAGCAGAAGTCGACAGCGACCACACCAACTGATAGTGAGCTTTTGGTTTCCATGGCAGCAAGGCTGAGTGTTGTAGAGAAAGAGCTCCTTCTATCAAAGCAAGAGTTAGGGAAGAAGGTATTTCCTCATCCTCTCTCAGGTTCTTTCTTCTTTGGTTTGGTCAGTTACAAGTTTGATTTCATTATTTTACTTACTAATCTTGAGCATTTAATTATATCATTAGCACTTAGATACTGGGACTATATCATTAGCAATTAGACACCTTTAGCACTTAGATTCTGGGATCATATCTTTGGCATTTAGACACTAGGATTATATCTTTAGCACTTAGACACTAGGATTATATCTTTAGCACTTAGACACTGGGATTATATCTTGAGCATTTACACTGAGATTATATCTTAACACTTAGACACCTGGGATTATATCTTTAGCACTGGGATTATATCTTTAGCATTTAGACATTGAGATTTTATCTTTAGCACTTAGACACTGGGATTATATCTTTAGCAGTTAGACACTGGGATTATATCTTTAGACTTAGACACTGGGAGTATATCTTTAGCACTTAGACACTAGGATTATATCTTTTGTACTTAGACACTGGGATTATATCTTGAGCATTTACATTGAGATTATATCTTAATATCTTAACACTTAGACACCTGGGATTATATTTTTAGCAACTTAAACACTATATCTTTAGCACTTAGACACTAGGCTTTAGCAATTAGACAATTTAGAACTTAGACACTGGGATTGTATCTTGAGCACTTTCCCAGGCTATAGATTATAACTTGAGCACTTAGTCACCTTTGATTATATCTTAGAAATCTGAGAACTTGCAAGTCTGCTGAGCCCCATGTCACATTTTCCTAAATACACCGCCATACACAATAGCGGCTCCTATATAGTCATTACCTAAGTATACTCCCAAACACAATAGAGGCCCCTACTCATTATTAGCGAAGTGCCCCATACACAATAGGCCTCCCTAGTCATTACCTAAGTACATTCCCATATACAATAAGGAGTCCTAAAGGAAAGGATTGATTCATTACTAGTAGAGATCCACTAGTAGAGTTCATTACTAGTAGAGGCAAAAACTGATTACTAGTAGATTTAAAAACTGATCCATTACTAGTGGAGGTAAAAACTGATCCATTACTAGTAGACATAAAAACTGATCCATTACTAGTAGGTTTAAAAACTGATCCATTATCAGTAGAGGTAAAAACTGATCCATTACCAGTAGAGGTAAAAACTGATCCATGACTAGTAGTTAGTAGATTTAAAAACTGATCCATGACTAGTAGATTTAAATTACTAGTTGATTTAAAAACTGATCCATGACTAGTAGATTTAAATTACTAGTTGATTTAAAAACTGATCCATTACTAGTAGAGGTAAAACTGATCCATTACCAGTAGAGGTAAAAACTGGTTCATTACTAGTAGTAGAGGTAAAAACTGATTCATTACTAGTAGATTTAAAAACTGATGCATTACCAGTAGAGGTAAAAACTGATCCATTACTAGTAGATTTAAAAACTGACCATTACCAGTAGAGGTAAAAACTGATCCATTACTAGTAGATTTAAAAACTGATTCATTACCAGTAGATTTAAAAACTGATTGATTACAAGTAAAGGTAAAAATTGATCCATTACTATATAGTAGAGATAAAAACAAAAACTGATCCATTACTAGTAGATTACCAGTAGAGGTAAAAACTGATCCATTACTAGTAGATTTAAATACTGATCCATTACTAGTAGAGGTAAAAAATGATTCATAACTAGTAGAGGTACATTACTAGTAGATTTAAAAACTGATCCATTACTAGTAGATTTAAAAACTGATTCATTACAAGTAGAGGTAAAAACTGATCCATTAGTTTACTAGTAGTGGTAAAAACTGATTCATTACTAGTAGATTTAAAAAACTGACAAGTAGGAGTAAAAACTGATCCTTTACTAGTAGAGGTAAAAACTGATCCATTACCAGTAGAGGTAAAAACTGGTTCATTAAAAAATTGACAATTACTAGTAGAGATAAAAATTGATCCATTACCAGTAGAGGTAAAAACTGATCCATTACTAGTATAGGTAAAAACTGATCCATAACAGTAGAGATAAAAACTAATTCATTACTAGTAGAGGTAAAAACTGATCCATTACCAGTAGAGATAAAAACTAATTCATTACCAGTAGAGGAAAACCTGATCCATTACCAGTAGAGATAAAAACTAATTCATTACCAGTAGAGATAAAAACTAATTCATTACCAGTAGAGGTAAAAACTGATCCATTACCAGTAGAGATAAAAACGAATTCATTACCAGTAGAGGTAAAAACTGATTACTAGTAGAGGTAAAAACTTATCCAGTACTAGTAGAGGTAAAACTGATTCATAAAAACAAACAAACTACACAAATGCTGAGTGAGCACTATTTTGCTTGAGTGAATAACATGATCACTTTCCCCTGTTTTGCCATTCATAGCAGGAGCACACGTGCTCTTATACATATATATATATATATGTATATATATATATATATAGTTACTGCAACTTGTTGCCACACCCATTCTGCACACACATGAAATAGTGGGTTAATGCAGTTGTCTGTTGGTATGTGCATGCAGAGGCGGCTCCGATGCTCTGGCCAGTCTGGCTTTGTACTTCTACTACATTATTAATTTTATGGGTGTGGTCATTAGGAGGCGCATGTACCTTTTCATACCAACTATGAACAGCACCAGTGAAGGATCATTTAGTGCAAAGCGCAATGAGTGAAATTGGCTGTATCTGCGTTACTCTGTCACAAGAAGGACTAAACAAAACGACAAACTTACCGATTAGCCTGGTTAGCTAGCTTGCTAGGCATCACAGGAGCTGGGCCTGGTTAGCTAGCTAGCTAGCTAGGTATCACAGGAACTAGGCCTGGTTAGCTAGCTTGCTAGGCATCACAGGAGCTGGGCCTGGTTAGCTAGCTAGCTAGGTATCACAGGAGCTGGGCCTGGTTAGCTAGCTAGCTAGGTATCACAGGAGCTGGGCCTGGTTAGCTAGCTAGCTAGCTAGGTATCACAGGAACTAGGCCTGGTTAGCTAGCTTGCTAGGCATCACAGGAGCTGGGCCTGGTTAGCTAGCTCGCTAGGTATCACAGGAGCTGGGCCTGGTTAGCTAGCTAGCTAGGTATCACAGGAGCTGGGCCTGGTTAGCTAGCTCGCTAGGTATCACAGGAGCTGGGCCTGGTTAGCTAGCTAGCTAGAGCTGGGCCTGGTTAGCTAGCTCGCTAGGTATCACAGGAGCTGGGCCTGGTTAGCTAGCCTGCTAGGTATCACAGGAGCTGGGCCTGGTAGCTAGCTAGCTAGGTATCACAGGAACTAGGCCTGGTTAGCTAGCTTGCTAGGCATCACAGGAGCTGGGCCTGGTTAGCTAGCTAGCTAGGTATCATAGGAGCTGGGCCTGGTTAGCTAGCTCGCTAGGTATCACAGGAGCTGGGCCTGGTTAGCTAGCTCGCTAGGTATCACAGGAGCTGGGCCTGGTTAGCTAGCTCGCTAGGTATCACAGGAGCTGGGCCTGGTTAGCTAGCTAGCTAGGTATCACAGGAGCTGGGCCTGGTTAGCAGGAGCTGAATCTGGTTAGCTAGCTAGCTAGGTATCACAGGAGCTGGGCCTGGTTAGCTAGCTAGCAGGAGCTGAACCTGGTTAGCTAGCTAGCTAGGTATCACAGGAGCTGGGCCTGGTTAGCTAGCTAGCTAAGTATCACAGGAGCTGAGCCTGGTTAGCTAGCTAGCTAAGTATCACGGGAGCTGAGCCTGGTTAGCTAGCTAGCTAGGCATCACAGGAGCTGCACTGGCTGAGTAGCTAGGACTTTGAGCAGGGGTGCTGAAGTAGCATCTTGATGATAGCCATGCCCACTTGCAACAAATACTATTATTATTTATTACTTATGACTATGTTAGAATGAGATGAGTTAGCAGTCAGCTTTAGTTAATCAGCAAGAATGTTTGTCATTTGAAGTATCTTGGAGTTGAAGCTGGCGATAGAGCCATAGAAAAACATCTTGCTACTGCTGTAAGAAATGCAACCTATACATCAGCTTAGAAAGTTTGTCATGACCGATGAAATGTCACATTGAGCTGAGTATATCTGTTGTTGTAGGAAGGGAAGTTTTCACTAAAAGAACGTTCAGAAGAACAGCTAGTCACAGGAGGCAAGGTGCATAAGATAGTCAGCAATGCTCTGATGTTTGAAAACATTAAACTAACACGACAAAGAGCAGCTGCGGGTGTCACAGGCAAGCAAGATGGCCCATAAGATGGCCCATAAGAAGTCTTCTGTTCCTGTCATTTCATGTGCCTACAGTGCAACTCTCTGAAAATTGGTGGCGGTAAGATCATCTTGATAGAATTCAGTGCTGCACTCTTCAGCACTGATGGTAAACCATTATGGATGGTATTAAAGTGCACACATACCCTGTAAAGCTCTTTGATGATGAATGCACTTCTGAAATCAAGTGTTTAACAAGAGGAATAGAGATACTACGACAGTAATATTCACTTGGAAAATTGGCAGGAACATTGTCTCCGTGATGCTGGCAGTCACAAAGTCTAGGCAAGAATGGCTGCATAGCAATACTCTGACACAGTCGTGTTGAACAATTGCGAGTGATGTGTATCTATATTTCTCCTGACATCCTCCAATGTTGCAGTCACATATATAGCCAGTCTCACCTGCTGCTTCAACTATGTCTTTCACTTCAGCCTGAAGACTGGAGGCTAAGGCTTGGATATGCTTAAGACCAGGCGTTCTGGCATCAATTTTCCAATCTGCAGACCACTCATTAGTCCTACCTGTGTATACGTTTTCCATGCATGCGACAATTGAAGGATAAACTGACCGGAAGATGTTGGGAGCATCTAGTCGCTGGACCCATCGAGTTTGGCATAGATCTTGAACTGCTGAGTTTGGTTGTGTATCATATGGACTTCTCCAGAAAGTTGGTTGATCAGCAAAATACATCAAAACTTGACCTAGAATACCCACCATTTTACGAATACTTGATACATGCATTGACTTAAGAACTGCTAAGTTTAAGCAGTGTGGTGTGCAATGGAGATGTAGTGCAGAGAGTATTGAGATGTGCAATGGCTGCAGCTCCCCTTGTCCTATCAGATGTTTCCTGCACCATCATGGGCTTGACCTCGTGACTTCATAAGATCTAAATTGCAATCTCTCAAGAACCCTAAAATCTTCTTAGCTAAGCAGACACTGGTGGAATGTAGTCTTCCCTCACGAGGCTTCCATCAGGATGAATATAAGTAATGGCTAATCTCAGTTAGCTAAGTCAGTCATATTATTGCAAACCACGAAGCATTCTGAATGATAATGTGCTCTCCAAGAATGCCAATAATTTGATTCTGAATATCAGCTGATGTATAGGTGGCATTTCATGCAGCAGTGGCAAGATGTTTTTCTAGGACTTTATACCCACTTCAACTCTGAATTTTAGTAAATCCCAGAAATTGCCATGATTTGTTGATGTATGCTTCTCCACATCAGTGCCAGAATCATAGTGGGGAAGGTTTTGTCACCCACACAAAACAACTGTTTACAATTATTTTACACCTATCTGCTAGTAGCAACCTTATCAGCCCTAACCTTATCAAGCTGACATTGAAGGTTGGGCTGACAACTACTGAAGACACTAATGACTGTGAACTTGTGATGCTCATTTTCTGAATGCAATTCTAATGCCTTGGCAAATTGTGTCAAAGGGCACTGAACTAAAAGGCCAGCCTCTGAGCTATGATAGCCACACCGAGATGTACAATGGAGACAAAACCCTCCATTGCCCTGCTGGCTATGCACTAGACAAGGGTACAGCCTTAACCACTGCGAAATGAGCGACCATTAGCAATCTTTGAGAATCTGTAATATATGCCAGGTCTGAAATGATTGGTCAGCAACTCATACAGGAATATCACCATTAGCAACATGACTTGCTATATCTCTGCATTGCAACATGTGAGATTCCACTCTAGCCTCTAGGCTGTTCAGAGCCAGGACAATGAAGCTGATCACTGGCACCAACACTTGATATTACATCATCACCATCACTTACAGAACAATCAGTTTCATATATCTCCCCTTCAGTTTGTGATGTGCTGCCTGTGCTTTGAAATACTTGTACACTGACATTTTGCAATATAATGGAGGTGTGTTATGGCTATCTACATGGCATGCAAGAGGCAACAGGTTTCACTATACAGTTAATCACAATTACATTGAGGAGGGTGCTCAAGCAATCCCAGCCCCTCCTGGCTACCGCCCTGAGCAATGTCAGCTTGAGCTTGCTGTAGTAGGGACTGGTTAGTTAGCTAGCTAGGCATCACAGGAGCTGTACTAGCTATATAAGCTTGGGCAGCAGGGACTGGTTAGTTAGCTAGCTATGCATCACAGGAGCTGTACTAGCTATATAAGCTTGGGCAGCAGGGACTGGTTAGTTAGCTAGCTAGGCATCACAGGAGCTGCACTAGATATGTAAGCTTGCTGCAGTAGGGACTGGTTAGTTAGCTAGCCAGGAGCTCCACTAGATATGTAAGCTTGGGCAGTAGGGACTGGTTAGTTAGCTAGCCAGGAGCACCACTAGATATATTAGCTTGGGCAGTAGGGACTGGTTAGTTAGCTAGCTAGGCATCACAGGAGCTGCACTAGATATGTAAGCTTGCTGCAGTAGGGACTGGTTAGTTAGCTAGCCAGGAGCTCCACTAGATATGTAAGCTTGGGCAGTAGGGACTGGTTAGTTAGCTAGCTAGGCATCACAGGAGCTGCACTAGCTATATAAGCTTGGGCAGTAGGGACTGGTTAGTTAGCTAGCTAGGCATCACAGGAGCTGCACTAGATATGTAAGCTATAGTCCTTAGGTTGCATAGGTTGTAGTAGCTGGTGCTTCATGAAGAAGCTTCGTCTAAACTATTTCTTAGTATTTTATTTTCTACTGCTACAGAATGAATATATTCATGTGTTGGAGTTGAGGTTGGCTGGTCCACAGAGTCAGCCATGTTCAGTGGCACAGAACTGGACACCAGAAGCCATTGACTCGGAGAAGCACCGCCAAGCCCTGCAAAAGCAAGTGGACCAGATGGAGGTGTGTGTGTGGGGTGTGTTGCTTGCCCCTCTAATATAATCTAACTCTGTAGTAACCCTCATTACAAGCCTAGTGCCCTCCAATAATTACTCTGTAGTACTCATTACAAGCCTAGTGCCACCCAATAATTATAATCTAACTCTGTAGTACCCTCATTCCAAGTTTTGCCCCTCTAATATAATCTAACTCTGTAGACCCTCATAACAAGCCTGTGCCTCCATCTAACTCTGTAGTACCCTCATTACAAACCTATCCCCTATCAATGTAATCTTGGCTGTAGGAATTCCTTAATGATTATGGGATGGTTTGGGTTGGAGGTGAGAACAAGATGCCTCCATCTTCTGATGTGTGCCCTCCTCCCAGACATGCTGTCACTCCAAAGGATATCGACTATGACAGGATAATCAAGAACATAGAGCAACTGAATATTCTGGCAGGAGAAGGCAGTTCCAAGGTCACTGGGGATTCCCAGAGAGCCACTCTGAAGGTATAGCAAGATACTCCTCACTCCAACCGACCATTACGTAGTATAGCTCTATGTACATGTCCAGTGTCCAGCATGTGTGGTGCTACATGTACATGCATACATACATGTCCAGTGTCCAGCATGTGGGGCGCTACATGTACATGCATACGTACATGTCCAGTGTCCAGCATGTGGGGTGCTACATGTACATGCATACGTACATGTCCAGTGTCCAGCATGTGGGGTGCTACATGTACATGCATACGTACATGTCCAGTGTCCAGCATGTGGGGTGCTACATGTACATGCATACGTACATGTCCAGTGTCCAGCATGTGGGGTGCTACATGTACATGCATACATACATGTCCAGTGTCCAGCATGTGGGGTGCTACATGTACATGCATACATACATGTCCAGTGTCCAGCATGTGGGGTGCTACATGTACATGCATACGTACATGTCCAGTGTCCAGCATGTGTGGTGCTACATGTACATGCATACATACATGTCCAGTGTCCAGCATGTGGGGTGCTACATGTACATGCATACGTACATGACATGCATATGTACATGTCCATTGTCCAGCATGTGGGGTGCTACATGTACATGCATACGTACATGTCCAGTGTCCAGCATGTGTGGTGCTACATGTACATGCATACATACATGTCCAGTGTCCAGCACGTGGGGTGCTACATGTACATGCATATGTACATGACATGCATACGTACATATCCAGTGTCCAGCATGTGGGGTGCTACATGTACATGTCCAGTATCCAGCATGTGGGGTGCTGGAGTTCTCCTGTGCAGCAAGCAGGCTGCAGCAGAGCCTACGAGGGGACAGTGAGCAGCAGCAAGGCACGCGCTGATAGTTGAGCAATGGACAAGAAGAAGTAACAAGTTCGAAGAATGTTGAAGTCCCACAAGCTCAGAGTTGCATAACTCGGACACAGATGTTGCTTGCCCTTCAACCCTCACCTAGGGTACAAAACAAACAAACAAACAAAACAAACACTAGAAGCGAGTGAGAGCAAGTGCTTTCATAAACAACTATATTTGGTAATAGAAACAAAACTGTATGACCTTTGGTCCATTAGAATCATGTGCACCAATCACTCGACTGATTTGGAAAAAATGTACATAATTGGTGTACATGAATTTAAATGGTAAAGGGTCATAACTGGTTGTGGTTCACATGGCGCAGTCTTGTTGTCTTCTTTTTTAAACAGGTCAATACAATAAAGCATTTTTATTTTCATACTCCTCACATCTCATGCCACTCAAGTGTCCTTCTCTCTGTCTTCCTCCAGCCAATGGAGTCAGTGCCTCTTACTCTATACTACAATGGACTGGCTCTCTACCAAGGCCCATTTCGTCCATATTCTGACCCTTCCACCAGACAATTCATCCAGGATCTCAGTAATGGTTACTTCCCAGCAGAGTTGCAACCACGTTACCCTGAGGGGGTGCCTCTAGTGATCAACGACCAACGAGATGTTTGGTTTTGTTCCAGGCAGTCAGTGGAACACTTTCCAGGGAGTGGGCGCTTGTTGGGGGGGGACATGGGTCCTTCCAGGATCCTCCTGGCTGGATCGGAATTTAGGACTCCTCCCAGAGGAATGAAGGAAACATCGCGGCTTCCAGGGAAGACACTATCTTTAGAGCAGCTTCTATCTCGACTGCCGCATTCAGTGGTGCGAGGAGGGAGAGTACTGGAAATCCGAGGAGGCATTAGAGACTCACTTCAAGTAAGTCACACTTGCTAGGCTCCTCCCCCCCCTCCCCATGCAAAATAACTTGTATTTGTTAGAACATCATTAAAATGAATTTCACGAATGGTCCACACACTCCATGGATTCTACATAGGAATCAAACACAATAAACCACTATACTCTCTGTGACAAAGCTTAGCTGGCTGGGGTCCATCTTTGCTGGTTCGTGCTGTCACCACATAATGATGTTGTTGCTACAGTCAGTTCCCTTACCCACCAGTCCACAAGCATGGCATGGTGGCTGTATGTCACTTCCTGGGCATGCTGACACTCTGCTCTTGTTTGATGGTTAAACACACACTCTGATTTTATGAGTTACCAGAGAGATCATTTCCTTCTCAGGGTATAGACTCTGCCATTTTTTTCCAGGAGCTTTCTGGGCAGTGTTGGCACGTGGTCTCCCCTTGAAAAAGAGTTGTCGATCAGCTTGTGAGGTGCTTGGGGCTAGTGATGAAGTGGGGTGTGTGTGTACTTGGGGCTACTGATGAAGTGTGGTGTGTGTGTACTTGGGGCTACTGATGAAGTGTGGTGTGTGTGCACTTGGGGCTAGTGATGAAGTGTGGTGTGTGTGTACTTGGGGCTAGTGATGAAGTGTGGTGTGTGTGTACTTGGGGCTAGTGATGAAGTGTGGTGTGTGTGTACTTGGGGCTAGTGATGAAGTGTGGTGTGTGGGTGTACTTGCTCATTTTTTCCTCATCATTTTCTTTGCATTGTGTGTGCCCTCATGCTCCATCTGTGCATGGCTGCCGTAGACTGATGGGAGTGGCCACAACTCTGGTGTGATGCTAGTTGATACTCCAGTACTGATGGAGATGAAGAACAGACTAGAAGTCACGGAGGACTTGAGACCGCCCACACCCTCTCATCTCACCACACTCCGAGTCAAGGCTGAAACAGGAGAGCAAGTGCGATAGCAGAGTATACCTTCATTACTATGCAGTGCTGAGTATAGTAGCATACCTTCATTACTATGCAGTGCTGTATGTATAGTAGCATACCTTCATTACTATGCAGTGCTGAGTATAGTAGCATACCTTCATTACTATGCAGTGCTGTGTGTATAGTAGCATACCTTCATTACTATGCAGTGCTGTGAGTATAGTAGCATACCTTCATTACTATGCAGTGCTGAGTATAGTAGCATACCTTCATTACTATGCAGTGCTGTGTGTATAGTAGCATACCTTCATTACTATGCAGTGCTGTGTGTATAGTAGCATACCTTCATTACTATGCAGTGCTGAGTATAGTAGCATACCTTCATTACTATGCAGTGCTGTATGTATAGTAGCATACCTTCATTACTAGGCAGTGCTGTATGTATAGTAGCATACCTTCATTACTATGCAGTGCTGAGTATAGTAGCATACCTTCATTACTATGCAGTGCTGTATGTATAGTAGCATACCTTCATTACTATGCAGTGCTGTATGTATAGTAGCATACCTTCATTACTATGCAGTACTGTATGTATAGTAACATACCTTCATTACTATGCAGTGCTGTATGTATAGTAACATACCTTCATTACTATGCAGTGCTGAGTATAGTAGCATACCTTCATTACTATGCAGTGCTGTATGTATAGTAGCATACCTTCATTACTATGCAGTGCTGTATGTATAGTAGCATACCTTCATTACTATGCAGTGCTGAGTATAGTAGCATACCTTCATTACTATGCAGTGCTGTATGTATAGTAGCATACCTTCATTACTATGCAGTGCTGAGTATAGTAGCATACCTTCATTACTATGCAGTGCTGAGTATAGTAGCATACCTTCATTACTATGCAGTGCTGTGTGTATAGTAGCATACCTTCATTACTATGCAGTGCTGAGTATAGTAGCATACCTTCATTACTATGCAGTGCTGTATGTATAGTAGCATACCTTCATTACTATGCAGTACTGTATGTATAGTAGCATACCTTCATTACTATGCAGTGCTGAGTATAGTAACATACCTTCATTACTAGGCAGTGCTGTGAGTATAGTAGCATACCTTCATTACTATGCAGTGCTGTATGTATAGTAGCATACCTTCATTACTATGCAGTGCTGTATGTATAGTAGCATACCTTCATTACTATGCAGTGCTGTATGTATAGTAGCATACCTTCATTACTATGCAGTGCTGAGTATAGTAGCATACCTTCATTACTATGCAGTGCTGTATGTATAGTAGCATACCTTCATTACTATGCAGTGCTGAGTATAGTAACATACCTTCATTACTAGGCAGTGCTGTATGTATAGTAGCATACCTTCATTACTATGCAGTGCTATATGTATAGTAGCATACCTTCATTACTATGCAGTGCTGTATGTATAGTAGCATACCTTCATTACTATGCAGTGCTGTGAGTATAGTAGCATACCTTCATTACTATGCAGTGCTGAGTATAGTAGCATACCTTCATTACTATGCAGTGCTGTATGTATAGTAGCATACCTTCATTACTATGCAGTGCTGTGTGTATAGTAGCATACCTTCATTACTATGCAGTACTGTGTGTATAGTAGCATACCTTCATTACTATGCAGTGCTGAGTATAGTAGCATACCTTCATTACTATGCAGTGCTGTGAGTATAGTAGCATACCTTCATTACTATGCAGTGCTGAGTATAGTAGCATACCTTCATTACTATGCAGTGCTGAGTATAGTAGCATACCTTCATTACTATGCAGTGCTGTATGTATAGTAGCATACCTTCATTACTATGCAGTGCTGAGTATAGTAGCATACCTTCATTACTAGGCAGTGCTGAGTATAGTAGCATACCTTCATTACTATGCAGTACTGTATGTATAGTAGCATACCTTCATTACTATGCAGTGCTGAGTATAGTAGCATACCTTCATTACTATGCAGTGCTGTATGTATAGTAGCATACCTTCATTACTATGCAGTGCTGAGTATAGTAGCATACCTTCATTACTATGCAGTGCTGTGTGTATAGTAGCATACCTTCATTACTATGCAGTGCTGTGAGTATAGTAGCATACCTTCATTACTATGCAGTGCTGAGTATAGTAGCATACCTTCATTACTATGCAGTACTGAGTATAGTAGCATACCTTCATTACTAGGCAGTGCTGTATGTATAGTAGCATACCTTCATTACTATGCAGTGCTGAGTATAGTAGCATACCTTCATTACTATGCAGTGCTGTGAATATAGTAGCATACCTTCATTACTATGCAGTGCTGTGAGTATAGTAGCATACCTTCATTACTATGCAGTGCTGTGAGTATAGTAGCATACCTTCATTACTATGCAGTGCTGAGTATAGTAGCATACCTTCATTACTATGCAGTGCTGTATGTATAGTAGCATACCTTCATTACTATGCAGTGCTGTATGTATAGTAGCATACCTTCATTACTATGCAGTGCTGTATGTATAGTAGCATACCTTCATTACTATGCAATGCTGAGTATAGTAGCATACCTTCATTACTATGCAGTGCTGAGTATAGTAGCATACCTTCATTACTATGCAGTGCTGTATGTATAGTAGCATACCTTCATTACTATGCAGTGCTGTATGTATAGTAGCATACCTTCATTACTATGCAGTGCTGAGTATAGTAGCATACCTTCATTACTATGCAGTGCTGTGTGTATAGTAGCATACCTTCATTACTATGCAGTGCTGTGTGTATAGTAGCATACCTTCATTACTATGCAGTGCTGAGTATAGTAGCATACCTTCATTACTATGCAGTGCTGAGTATAGTAGCATACCTTCATTACTATGCAGTGCTGTGTGTATAGTAGCATACCTTCATTACTATGCAGTGCTGTATGTATAGTAGCATACCTTCATTACTATGCAGTGCTGTATGTATAGTAGCATACCTTCATTACTATGCAGTGCTGAGTATAGTAGCATACCTTCATTACTATGCAGTGCTGAGTATAGTAGCATACCTTCATTACTATGCAGTGCTGTATGTATAGTAGCATACCTTCATTACTATGCAGTGCCGTATGTATAGTAGCATACCTTCATTACTATGCAGTGCTGAGTATAGTAGCATACCTTCATTACTATGCAGTGCTGTATGTATAGTAGCATACCTTCATTACTATGCAGTGCTGAGTATAGTAGCATACCTTCATTACTATGCAGTGCTGAGTATAGTAGCATACCTTCATTACTATGCAGTGCTGTATGTATAGTAGCATACCTTCATTACTATGCAGTGCTGTATGTATAGTAGCATACCTTCATTACTATGCAGTGCTGAGTATAGTAGCATACCTTCATTACTATGCAGTGCTGAGTATAGTAGCATACCTTCATTACTATGCAGTGCTGTGTGTATAGTAGCATACCTTCATTACTAGGCAGTGCTGTATGTATAGTAGCATACCTTCATTACTATGCAGTGCTGTATGTATAGTAGCATACCTTCATTACTATGCAGTGCTGTATGTATAGTAGCATACCTTCATTACTAGGCAGTGCTGTCTGTATAGTAGCATACCTTCATTACTATGCAGTGCTGAGTATAGTAGCATACCTTCATTACTATGCAGTGCTGAGTATAGTAGCATACCTTCATTACTATGCAGTGCTGTGTGTATAGTAGCATACCTTCATTACTATGCAGTGCTGTGTGTATAGTAGCATACCTTCATTACTATGCAGTGCTGTGTGTATAGTAGCATACCTTCATTACTATGCAGTGCTGAGTATAGTAGCATACCTTCATTACTATGCAGTGCTGTGTGTATAGTAGCATACCTTCATTACTATGCAGTGCTGAGTATAGTAGCATACCTTCATTACTATGCAGTGCTGAGTATAGTAGCATACCTTCATTACTATGCAGTGCTGTATGTATAGTAGCATACCTTCATTACTATGCAGTGCTGAGTATAGTAGCATACCTTCATTACTATGCAGTGCTGTGTGTATAGTAACATACCTTCATTACTATGCAGTGTTGTCTGTATAGTAGCATACCTTCATTACTATGCAGTGCTGTATGTATAGTAGCATACCTTCATTACTATGCAGTGCTGAGTATAGTAGCATACCTTCATTACTATGCAGTGCTGAGTATAGTAGCATACCTTCATTACTATGCAGTGCTGAGTATAGTAGCATACCTTCATTACTATGCAGTGCTGTATGTATAGTAGCATACCTTCATTACTAGGCAGTGCTGAGTATAGTAGCATACCTTCATTACTATGCAGTGCTGTGTGTATAGTAGCATACCTTCATTACTATGCAGTGCTGAGTATAGTAGCATACCTTCATTACTATGCAGTACTGTATGTATAGTAGCATACCTTCATTACTATGCAGTGCTGTGAGTATAGTAGCATACCTTCATTACTATGCAGTGCTGTATGTATAGTAGCATACCTTCATTACTATGCAGTGCTGTATGTATAGTAGCATACCTTCATTACTATGCAGTGCTGCATGTATAGTAGCATACCTTCATTACTATGCAGTGCTGTATGTATAGTAGCATACCTTCATTACTATGCAGTGCTGTATGTATAGTAGCATACCTTCATTACTATGCAGTGCTGAGTATAGTAGCATACCTTCATTACTATGCAGTGCTGAGTATAGTAGCATACCTTCATTACTATGCAGTGCTGTGAGTATAGTAGCATACCTTCATTACTATGCAGTGCTGAGTATAGTAGCATACCTTCATTACTATGCAGTGCTGAGTATAGTAGCATACCTTCATTACTATGCAGTGCTGTATGTATAGTAGCATACCTTCATTACTAGGCAGTGCTGAGTATAGTAGCATACCTTCATTACTATGCAGTGCTTAGTATAGTAGCATACCTTCATTACTATGCAGTGCTGTGAGTATAGTAGCATACCTTCATTACTATGCAGTGCTGAGTATAGTAGCATACCTTCATTACTATGCAGTGCTGTATGTATAGTAGCATACCTTCATTACTATGCAGTGCTGTGTGTATAGTAGCATACCTTCATTACTATGCAGTGCTGTATGTATAGTAGCATACCTTCATTACTATGCAGTGCTGTATGTATAGTAGCATACCTTCATTACTAGGCAGTGCTGAGTATAGTAGCATACCTTCATTACTATGCAGTGCTGTATGTATAGTAGCATACCTTCATTACTATGCAGTGCTGAGTATAGTAGCATACCTTCATTACTATGCAGTGCTGAGTATAGTAGCATACCTTCATTACTATGCAGTGCTGAGTATAGTAGCATACCTTCATTACTATGCAGTGCTGTATGTATAGTAGCATACCTTCATTACTATGCAGTGCTGAGTATAGTAGCATACCTTCATTACTATGCAGTGCTGTATGTATAGTAGCATACCTTCATTACTAGGCAGTGCTGAGTATAGTAGCATACCTTCATTACTATGCAGTGCTGTATGTATAGTAGCATACCTTCATTACTAGGCAGTGCTGAGTATAGTAGCATACCTTCATTACTATGCAGTGCTGAGTATAGTAGCATACCTTCATTACTATGCAGTGCTGTATGTATAGTAGCATACCTTCATTACTATGCAGTGCTGAGTATAGT
This sequence comes from Cladorhizidae sp. MBARI D1340-BT2, assembly GCA_028752905.1. Lineage (NCBI taxonomy): Eukaryota > Metazoa > Porifera > Demospongiae > Poecilosclerida > Cladorhizidae > Cladorhizidae sp. MBARI D1340-BT2. Next base: position 42,562,852 of record JAQNBH010000017.1, on the reverse strand, counting down.
AGCATACCTTCATTACTAGGCAGTGCTGAGTATAGTAGCATACCTTCATTACTATGCAGTGCTGTGAGTATAGTAGCATACCTTCATTACTATGCAGTGCTGTGAGTATAGTAGCATACCTTCATTACTATGCAGTGCTGAGTATAGTAGCATACCTTCATTACTATGCAGTGCTGTATGTATAGTAGCATACCTTCATTACTATGCAGTGCTGAGTATAGTAGCATACCTTCATTACTATGCAGTGCTGTATGTATAATAGCATACCTGCTTTACTATGCAGTGCTGAGTATAGTAGCATACCTTCATTACTATGCAGTGCTGTATGTATAGTAGCATACCTTCATTACTATGCAGTGCTGAGTATAGTAGCATACCTTCATTACTATGCAGTGCTGAGTATAGTAGCATACCTTCATTACTATGCAGTGCTGTATGTATAGTAGCATACCTTCATTACTAGGCAGTGCTGAGTATAGTAGCATACCTTCATTACTATGCAGTGCTGTATGTATAGTAGCATACCTTCATTACTATGCAGTGCTGAGTATAGTAGCATACCTTCATTACTATGCAGTGCTGTGTGTATAGTAGCATACCTTCATTACTATGCAGTGCTGAGTATAGTAGCATACCTGCTTTACTAGGCAGTGCTGTGAGTATAGCACACCTGCTTTACTAGCAATGCTGTGTCTATAATAGCATACTTGCTTTACTATGCAGTGCTGTGTATATTCACCACATACTCTCGATCCTTGGATGATTACTGGCCTTCAGCAGTTTTCTCTCTCGAATAATGTTTTCCCATTTTTTAGTGTTTGCCTTTCTGAATGTTTGCTTATATCTTGCACCCGATGAAGACTGAAGTGCTCAGTTCAAGTTTTGTACCCTTCTTCGGTGTTTGCTCCATTCGGACACCTGAACTTTTTTGTATCCATGGTAACCATTTTGAAGCCATCATCTTCAGAACCATTAATTTTTTCTTTACATAATGCCACAACTAGTAAAATAATTGATGCCTACTTCATTGACTGTTCCTCAAATGGTTGTCCACTCAGCTATTCTGCTAACGATTCACCCTCTCCTAACCCATAGAAGTTAGAGTATCTAGAGAACTACAGCTCCTTTCTCTTGACTCTTTAAATTCTTTAAATATGGAAATGTGGAAATGCTAAAAAATCAAGGAAATTCTCCTACTCACTGAAGCTGTTTCACATATAATGCAATTATAAACCTAAACAATGGCTAGGTCTCCAATTGTTACAAGTCAGAAGCTGGTTATGGATTTCTTTAGAGATAGTTGTGATGAAACTTGTAACTAAAGAGCTACTATACTCACAGTCATTTAGCTAATGATCTTCTGTTACTAAACTAACCATGACATCCACTTGGATATATCTAGATAGATATCTGGTGCTGTGACAATAATAAACTTCCAACACACTAGAGGTTAGGTTAGCAAGCCAGCTTCCTGAACAATACTGTGCTCTGCAGTAACTCTTTAGGACCTATAATTAAGCTAGTCACGCATGCACACTTCCTGAATTATTTCAGTCCCAAGTTCACTATAGGCATGAGAAATTGAAAACATTACCAAGCTTGACCATAAGCCTTATGCCACCTTTGTTTCCATGGAAACTTAGGAAAACCTGTCATCATAGCTCAAAGATATTGGAATTTGTTTTCAGTTATCATTGTGGCGGGGTAGTAAGTTAGATTGTAGCACGCTACTTTTTGGCCAAGAATGACATTCCTTTACAGCCTGGCTCTCAAGAGAAATTCAATTGATACCTATCAATTATCGAAATAAGCTAAGTCTAATTCTTACAGTTGAGTAGAGATAGCTTGCATTTGATTATCGATAGCTTAGAAGCTAACCTAAAAGGATGTGGTAATATGCTAATCTGGGTTAAAGATGGAGAATAAACAGAAAAGGTAAGATGTCCAGTTAGCACAATATTTTTCTAGCAAAATGTTTGTCAGCCAGTTAGATGAACAATAAGTGAAAAGCAAGATTAGTGTACAGCTAGCTTTATAATAAGAGCATGACAGTTGTATCAGTTAAGTTCTTAGCTACTAATGTGTGTGCCATAACTTGTAAAAGTCTGAATTATCATTCTTTCCTGTTAGACACAAGGATGGTACATCAGGACAGCTATTGCACACCCAGATGGTTTCTCTCCATCTTGAAGGTGCACGTTTATTCTGGCAGTACATTTAGTAGCACAGGGCTACCGAGGCTTGCTGAGCCAGAGAGAAGGTGTGGCTGGCTCATCTGCAATGTGCAATTATTGTTATATATATAATACGTGTGTGTCTAACATCAGCATATCATCTTCTTCACTGTACTCAAATAAGTCATCATCACTGCCTTCTGCTGTATGTTAGTAATATCAGAATAGTCCACTGCACTATCAGGGGGAAATCACTTGGTCATTTCCAAAATGTTAATCAGCTATACTATGGTGCTTATGACATCACAGGGTGCCATGGGCCCTAAGAGTTAAAGAGTTGCAGTTGCTGCTGGTTGAGGCTTGGCCCACAAAGCAAAATCAAAATCGCAAAAAAAGACTTACATAGTTAGCTACAGAGTGTCTAAGGAGTCAGAGCTTAGTTTAGCAATGCTACTAACTTCTATAGTGTTCTTTTAAAATATATAGCACTTGTGTACGGTGTGGAGAGGCTAGGCATAGCTGTAACTATAGCAGCTGCTGCTTCGTCCAGCAAAGCAACCCAATCTCACAGATGAAAACTTACGTGATTAGCTACTAAATTTCTAAGGAGCCACTGTTCAAGTTTAGGTATATAGCCAAGTGTGTGTGAGTGAAGTTTAGAGGGTTAGCAGAGATCCAACCAGTTGGAACTGTGAGGAGTGGTGAGCAAATCAATTCCTATGGAGAGGTCATAAACTGAGCCCCCAGCCAACTACACAGCAGAGACAACCTGCAAGCATACTGATAAGACAGAAGTGATTGTTTTCCCAAGTGAGGCAAGTTGGGGGCTTGTGGCTCACCCACCCATCTCTGCTAAGCTACTGCTGATATATATATATGCATGGTATATTCCAGACTCCTCCTTGTTGATAATCAATGAAAGAGGTGAGAGATACAGCGTTGCAAGTCATTCCTGGCCTCCAATAATGATCTCTAATATAGCAGGGATTCCCCCCCCCCCCCCCATCATGGACATCCATTAGTAATGTTGTGGAGGGCTACATATAATAATTATATGCATGCATAATCTCATTGTAAACTTTGAGTTTTGCTCTTGGATGTATGATAGACCTACATCATGAAGATGAAGTACACAGAGAGCATTGGCGACCTAAGGACTTACCTGAACAAGCTGAGGTGATCATTTCTTTACCCTGCTTTGCACATGCATGGCTCAAGGTAGGTACTTTGCACATGCATGGCTCAAGGTAGGTACTTTGCACATGCATGGCTCAAGGTAGAGGTACTTTGCACATGCATGGCTCAAGGTAGTTACTTTGCACATGCATGGCTCAAGGTAGGTATTTGCACATGCATGGCTCAAGGTAGTTACTTTGCACACATGCATGGCTCAAGGTAGGTACTTTGCACATGCATGGTTCAAGGTAGGTACTTTGCACATGCATGGCTCAAGGTAGTTACTTTGCACATGCATGGCTCAAGGTAGGTACTTTGCACATGCATGGCCCAAGGTAGTTGCTTTGCACATGCATGGCTCAAGGTAGGTACTTTGCACATGCATGGCTCAAGGTAGTTACTTTGCACATGCATGGCTCAAGGTAGGTATTTGCACATGCATGGCTCAAGGTAGTTACTTTGCACACATGCATGGCTCAAGGTAGGTACTTTGCACATGCATGGCTCAAGGTAGGTACTTTGCACATGCATGGCTCAAGGTAGTTACTTTGCACATGCATGGCTCAAGGTAGGTACTTTGCACATGCATGGCCCAAGGTAGTTGCTTTGCACATGCATGGCTCAAGGTAGTTATTTTGCACATGCATGGCTCAAGGTAGGTACTTTGCACATGCATGGCTCAAGGTAGTTACTTTGCACATGCATGGCTCAAGGTAGGTACTTTGTATGAACATCTAATAATCCACCAGTACAAAGAGGCCAAGTACACAAAATTACTAGGAGGATGATGGCGGGAGTGGGGGGGATAATGATAGATAGCCACTGGGGGGGGGGGGGGGGATTGTGTTGGCCATTTAATGTGTTAATAAAATTGATATTAATGGTGATTTTTAGGAGTATGAATTCTCCATGTGATTACGTGCTAAAGACAACCTTTCCTTCTCGGGTGCTGGACAACCTCTCTGCTACTCTTGTGGACTGTGCTCTAGTGCCCACAGCTACTGTCTACATGGTGAGAAGAACTAGTACCACTCAATGCTCCAAGAACAGTATTTGATGTATCTGCAACTATCACTCTACTCTGCATAGTTACCATGTAGGTGGGAGTTTTCAAAGGTTGTAACATTTGCTTCAGAATAAATTTCGAAGAAAAAAATCCTAACTACATTCTTTAATTATGTATGCATGTGGGGGAGGGCATATGGTGACAAATGGCTGCCTTATTGGTATTCATCAAGACATACTCACTAATGACTTTCTGTTATTCTGTAGTGAAGTGAGCGTATACTGATGAAGTTATGATAGTGTTCCATTGGGGCTGAAGGTCTACACAGGCCGAAAGCAACTGTAATAGGACTTGTATGTGGTTATGATCTCTGTTCAATCTTGATATCTCTTAGCTTGGTTTGTGTAATACAGGCAACACTAATTGCCGAGTCAAGCAAGACACTGTGTGAATATAAAAACCCTTTTTGCCTCAGGCGTATGCATATGTGCATACCTATGTTCATCACACAGAGCAACTGCAACATTGTAACTCTACACATGCACTTCATTGCACTGCTAAGAGATGGTTCAGTGCAAGCATGGAACCAAGCACATGCACTGCTAAGAGATGGTTCAGTGCAACCATGGAACCAAGTACATGCACTTCAATGCAATGCTAAGAGATGGTTCAGTGCAACCATGGAAAAAAGTAATGCACTTCATTGCACTGCTAAGAGATGGTTCAGTGCAACCATAGGAACCAAGTAAAGCCAAAAATATGAAAATGGGAGCAAAAAATGAGCAAGAAAGAGCAAAGCATGCTGAAGAAGAAACAGGTGAGGAGAGCTTATGAAAAACCTTTTTGCCTCAAGCATGTGTGTATATATTCGTTCATAAATGACCTCATTGAGTGCATGAACTTCAAAATTTTGGTTTCTCCCAAACATTGCTCAACACCCTCATCCTATACACCCTATGTTTGAACACATGGAGCTAAGTAGTACCAGGTCACTATGGTTACCAGATATGCCTATGTATTATACACATAGACACATTATAAGCTTTAGTTGAAGGCATGTTCTGTTGACTATTGTCTCAAGAGGAAACTTCTGAGTAATTAGCTGATTACATCTTGGCTTGGAAACGTAGAGCTGCTTGCTTACTCGACCGAGCTAGACTCAATATTGCACATACACAACTATCAACATCACTACAACAGGCAGTACTAATACTACAACAAAGATCAAAGTAGTCAAACCATGTGAAGTTGAGATCACATCACACTATATGTAATCACATGATCGAGTAACTGCAATACATAAAAGTTTACATCATTCTTCCTCTCTATAGAGAAATGACAACTAATCTTTCTTAGGCAGATAGCCCAAACGTTAACTCCATGGGTATATAGAATGTCTGAGTGCTGGGCTTGAGTTAGACCCTGAATCTATATTTGGCCAGTAAAGCTGAACATGGCCAGGGTGTGTGCCCTATGGGTCCAAAAACCCAGCCTGTGTCCTTCCCCCGATTGAATTATCCCTATCCCCCCTGGTCCCACCCTCCCTGGATCTTCTGTGTGAGCAGCCATTGAGGACAAATAAAAGGACCACATAAACACACACGCACACAAGAGCAGACATTTATATAGATAATTGTTTTTTCCCTTTCTTTGGAGCATCGAGTTGAAACATCGAGAGAGTAATTCAAGTTGATTAGCTATTGAGAAAGTCATTGTAATGGATATTGTGATTTCAAAGTCTAATAATATGCATCTATTAACCTCAAGGCTTGTTAGCTAATCCTGTAAGTTTACTTCAGTGGGTATGGTTGGTGGGACAAATCTAGAGCAGTATATAGCAGCTCTAATTGCACCCTTAATACTTTTTTTTTAACCTGAGGTCACAATAAAATCATACAATATCAAAGTTAATCTATCAGCAATTCTAGACTTTGCTCATTTTTAGCATTTTTTTAAAAGTCCCTGCACCATAAAATCAACAACAACTATACAGCAGCTGATCTAGTCATAACCACCAACATGTATCTACTGGCCACTTGATATGTCTTGACACTCCTGGGAAGGATAAATTCTGATGCTGATTCACTTTCAGAAGTAGATATAATTATAGTTATTGTGAGTTGTCAAGTAATCTTGGTCTGATGCAAACTGCTGTGTTCCCTGCAAAAGCTTTTCCCTCCATGGCCCAGATACTTCTAGACAGGAGGAAGAAATACAGCACTGTCCCATAAGACTCGGTGGTTGGCAACGATGCTCTCAAACATTGCTACTTGTTACGTTTGTTGTTTGCATGAGGTCAGTTTTACATTTAATTATGAAAAATTCACTAGTACGTACGAGTACTCAATAAATAATAATTCTATCTTGTCCATTAAATACTCTTTCCTTTATATGATGCAATGATGCAAAGAAAAAGTAAGAATTTTTGTATACACACAAATTCTTTACCAGCTTCATGCATTATTGCAACGTGTATGAAATGACATTCATTGGGATAAAAAGTACTATAACATGTAGGTCCATAATTATTGGGAATTTTCAACTCCCATTTGAAAGTCCAAATAAAAAATGTCTACCATTTATACACTTATGGCTTAATGGTTTGGCTTCAAACCAATCATGTGGTCAATCATGAACGTGTGCTTTTATGTTCAACATCGTATCAAAACTATGCTGTGTTGCCCTTTCTTAGATTCTTGGCCTTGTGTGTACCTTTGTCTAGAAATATGATCTTGTTTTTTGTGTTTTTTTTGGTCATTTCCCTTGCGGTTTGAGGCAATTAACAAATTTGCATTTGGTACATATTTTGCTTTATAGTTGTGAAAACGGCCACAACTTTGTTCATGTTGGGTTTGTGCTATCTTGTGTCATGTTATATAATGCTTCATTGTAATTGCTCTCAAAAAGAGTCTGGGCAATTATTTCCTCAAGAGAAGGTTGGGTTTATATACCCGAGAATGTATGCGCACACAGATTCCCAGAGTCATTCCTGTCCTACTGCATATAAAAAGAGCTGGCGTGGCATGAACTTTGGCACCATGCAGCAAGACTCAAACCTTCGACCAATTGCTGGGTCCTACTTATAACTTCAATACACGAACTATACACATCTCATGCTCGCAGTAGATTCTCACGAAACACTTCAGGTGGGAAAATAGCTACAATTAGGCGGGAAACAAGTCATTTAGTGGCAAATGCACCAAATGACAAAGAACAACCAAGGTAAGGATAGATATGGATGAAGCCCAAGGCTGATTTATATACACACACACCTTTGTTTTTTCCCTCTCTTCTTTGAACAATTAACTATTAGATAAAAGCACTGCACACCATGTATGTACTCCAGACATAGCTAGAAGATATTTCAGCATTTCTAAATAGAATGCCTGGGGTATGTCCAGGTGTGCAGATAGCACCGCTAGAGCGGCAACAGACTCAATCTCCCACTGCTCCACTTCCAACACCAATGTTGAGTCAGTCGACATATGCATCATCTCCGAAGTTGCCTACCAAGATGAGTCACCAAAGATGCCTACCAAGATGGGTCACTGAAGATGCCTACCAAGATGAGTCACCAAAGATGCCTACCAAGATGAGTCACCAAAGATGCCTACCAAGTTGGGTCACCAAAGATGCCTACCAAGATGAGTCACCAAAGATGCCTACCAAGATGAGTCACCAAAGATGCCTACCAAGATGGGTCACCAAAGATGCCTACCAAGATGAGTCACCAAAGATGCCTACAAAGATGAGTCACCAAAGATGCCTACCAAGATGGGTCACCAAAGATGCCTACCAAGATGAGTTACCAAAGTTGCCTACCAAGATGGGTCACCAAAGTTGCCTACCAAGATGAGTCACCAAAGATGCCTACCAAGATGAGTCACCAAAGATGCCTACCAAGATAAGTCACCAAAGATGCCTACCAAGATGGGTCACCAAAGATGCCTACCAAGATGAGTTACCAAAGTTGCCTACCAAGATGGGTCACCAAAGATGCCTCCAAGATGAGTCACCAAAGATGCCTACCAAGATGGGTCACCAAAGATACCTACCAAGATGAGTCACCAAAGTTGCCTACCAAGATGAGTCACCAAAGTTGCCTACCAAGATGAGTCACCAAAGATGCCTACCAAGATGGGTCACCAAAGATGCCTACCAAGATGAGTCACCAAAGATGCCTACCAAGATGAGTCACCAAAGATGCCTACCAAGATGAGTCACCAAAGATGCCAACCAAGATGGGTCACCAAAGATGCCTACCAAGATGAGTCACCAAAGATGCCTACCAAGATGAGTCACCAAAGATCCTACCAAGATGGGTCACCAAAGATGCCTACCAAGATGAGTCACCAAAGATGCCTACCAAGATAAGTCACCAAAGATGCCTACCAAGATGGGTCACCAAAGATGCCTACCAAGATGAGTCACCAAAGTTGCCTACCAAGATGGGTCACCAAAGATGCCTACCAAGATGAGTCACCAAAGATGCCTACCAAGATGAGTCACCAAAGATGCCTACCAAGATGAGTCCCCAAAGTTGCCTACCAAGATGGGTCACCAAAGATGCCTACCAAGATGAGTCACCAAAGTTGCCTACCAAGATGGGTCACCAAAGATGCCTACCAAGATGAGTCACCACAGTTGCCTACCAAGATGAGTCACCAAAGATGCCTACCAAGATGAGTCACCACAGTTGCCTACCAAGATGAGTCACCAAAGATGCCTACCAAGATGAGTCACCAAAGTTGCCTACCAAGATGGGTCACCAAAGATGCCAACCAAGATGGGTCACCAACGATGCCTACCAAGATGAGTCACCAAAGTTGCCTACCAAGATGAGTCACCAAAGTTGCCTACCAAGATGGGTCACCAAAGATGCCTACCAAGATGAGTCACCAAAGTTGCCTACCAAGATGGGTCACCAAAGATGCCTACCAAGATGAGTCACCAAAGATGCCTACCAAGATGAGTCACCACACTTGCCTACCAAGATGGGTCACCAAAGATGCCTACTAAGATGAGTCACCAAAGATGCCTACCAAGATGGGTCACCAAAGATGCCTACCAAGATGAGTCACCAAAGTTGCCTACCAAGATGGGTCACCAACGATGCCTACCAAGATGGATCACCAAAGATGCCTACCAAGATGAGTCACCAAAGATGCCTACCAAGATGAGTCAACAAAGATGCCTACCAAGATGAGTCACCAAAGTTGCCTACCAAGATGGGTCACCAAAGATGCCTACCAAGATGAGTCACCAAAGTTGCCTACCAAGATGGGTCACCAAAGATGCCTACCAAGATGAGTCACCAAAGATGTCTACCAAGATGAGTCACCACAGTTGCCTACCAAGATGGGTCACCAAAGATGCCTACTAAGATGAGTCACCAAAGATGCCTACCAAGATGGGTCACCAAAGATGCCTACCAAGATGAGTCACCAAAGTTGCCTACCAAGATGGGTCACCAACGATGCCTACCAAGATGGATCACCAAAGATGCCTACCAAGATGAGTCACCAAAGATGCCTACCAAGATGAGTCACCAAAGATGCCTACCAAGATGAGTCACCAAAGTTACCTACCAAGATGAGTCACCAAAGTTGCCTACCAAGATGGGTCACCTACCAAGATGAGGATAAGGTATTTTTGTAATAAATAATAATTTCTCACTGAACTCTGAGCTGACATAATAACATTATAATTTATAATAACCTTCTCAATAATGAAATTGTATTCTCTCGAAGTTTCAACTAGATGCTCTAGCCCTCAATTTGATGATAGATAACATAATTTGATGTTACATAAATCTACTTATAGTTCTCGTAGTAGTGATGACCCTTGTTGCCTCCACTAATCTCATGACGAGCCAACACTTCAAAGTTCACATCCCTTTCCGCAACAGACTCACCTCCCACTGCTCCACCTCCAACACCAACAACATTGCGTCCCACAAGAAGCAGTCAGCTAATGTACCAAAGTTGCCTTCCAATAAGAGGCCTTGTGGATAATAATTTAATTTAATGATGGATAACATAATTTAATGATACAAATTATATAGAAAGTTTTGGAGGGTTCTTTGGGATATGGACACACCTATATCTACAGCACAAAGCTACCAAGACTGACTTGGCAGATGTGAGTGAGGTTATTCCAGAGTGCATAGTGCAGGTAATACCTTTTGTACAAACACCACACAACTACAAAGTATTCTTTAGGATGTGAGGCAAATGTTTCCAAAGCCAGAGGAGATGCCTTACAAACCATCTACTTAAATAGCATATAAAAATATACTTTTATGAAATAATCTACATTTAGAAGCAACAGTAATGTAAAGTAATGTTGGCATAAAATCTGGTTCTTTAACACTCACATGTCCATATCTGCAAGAAACCCAGCGCCAAACAGCAAATAAGCACTTGCAAAACTGTTTCTAAATAATATACACCCATTCATTCTACTACCTAATGTCGAGAACTCTGCACATTATCTTTTGGGTGTGGTAGAATAAGGATGAGCTGTTACACAAGCCAGAGGGGAAAAACTAGAGCCAGGATCCATCTTGAGCTAGTTTGGTGAGACCATGACTTGAACACACTATATCTTCAAACTACCTCAATAAATTGCAAATACAAGTAGCTAGCAGTTATATAATCTTTCGCATGTTCTTCAAAGGCTGCCTCTAATACACATAGAGCCAATACGCTTTGAGACAAGTGCTTCACAGAAATAATGTGGGCACTTAACAGATTCACCTCTCACTCGTGTCACTCACCTCTCACTCGTGTCACTCACCTCTCACTCGTGTCACTCACCTCTCACTCATGTCACTCACCTCTCACTCGTGTCACTCACCTCTCACTCGTGTCACTCACCTCTCACTCGTGTCACTCACCTCTCACTCTGACAACAAAAGCAGTGCCAAACACGTTATAGAGATAACCAACAGATTTTATGGTTGATTGGTGTCACATGTAATTAAAGTTTAAGAGCTCCACCCATATCCTCTGATGGTCTGGCCAGTGGCAGTCCACAGCCTGGAACCAAAGACAGAAGCTTTGATGATTTCACAGCTAGTCACTGAAAAGAGCATAGTCGGCACTGGCTCTATGAAGGGTGCTTTAATGGAGGGTGTCGGCTTATCTTCACTCAGTCTATACAAGAAATTACCTTTCAGAGTTTCTCCCCCCCCCCCCCCCCCGCCCCCCCAAAACAACAACAACAACAACAAAACTAGTCATCCACATCATCATCATCCACCTCTGAACCATCATCATGTAAGTCATCTTCTTCAGATGTACCAGCTGAATGTTTCTCTCTTTCATCAATGGGTCTGTTGAACATAGTACATAACATACCCAATGCAACATTATATATTATACCTAAAACCTTGCCGTCTATTAGAGACAAATAGTTTCCAAATGTCATCAACAAAATGAAACAGACAGACGAGTTGTGATAGATATCTACCAAAGGATCTCAATATTGAAGAACAAGTGGCTGAAAGATACGAAACCAGACAGCAAGTGGTGGAAGTCACCACTGTGGAAGATGTACTGACATGAATGCCAGAGTGGTTGAGGACTTGGGTCAGAGACAGCAAAACCCACACCTGGAGAGACCATGCACCTATCCGACAACTACCTGAGTAATCGCACCTGGAAGACCGATCAGGAGAAGAAGCCGCCCATCAGACAGATGTTTTGGCCACAGCAGCAGAGGAGCTACCCAGCAGAAGACAAGGGAAGACCACCTCCAGCTCCATGACCAGACAGAGCTGAGACGGACATAATCAGACCCTGGATGCTGCCCAAGTTTGATCTATCCCTGGGCCCAAGGTGCTTTGCTACGGGCATATAAGTCAATGCTCACAGAAGCCATCGTCCATCCACCTGGCAGAAACCTCAAACTCTCTGCTGTCAAGGTTGGATCAGAACCATGCAGTCAGCAGGATGCTACTCGACCATGGAGCATCCAGGACCATTGTGCACACATGGTGGGTGCCAACAGCAGCACTGAGTGGAGGGATCAAAACATTTGTGCCATTCTCTGGACTGGACGGATGCCTCATGCTGGCTAATCTCACCCTAATGATAGATGGCAGAAATCTAGAGCTGCAAGTTGTGGTGCCGGGTGACCTGAGGTATGATGCGCATTGCTAGGACTGGACATACCTTTCATCTGAACGTTGGAGGGGGGAAGCAATGATGGCAGTGCATCCCGAACCCAGGTCAAAGAGTACAAGGCAGAACTGTGAAGACAGGAGTAGTTGGACACAGAAAGTGAGACCACCTCAGCCCACTCACTCAAATGGATGACAAGCCGGAGCGGACAAATAGCAAGGACAGTGAAGATGTAAAGGAGAAAAAGTTGGGCCCCTACCTAAGTGCATTATCTGAAGACCTATTCTTGTTGTCTAGGTGCAGAGAGAAGCACACGGACGAGTCATACTCGAGACAGTAGGACGCATGTTTGCATCTGAGCAGATACCACACACCACTTGGATGGGGTAGCTAAGAGACTGCAGGAAGCACAGCAGACAGACCCAACTCTTTCAGATGTTTGGGAGCACACAGAAGGTCCAGACAGTGTGTATATAGTAGAAGACGGCCTGGTCTATTGGAGACAGGAGGTTGGTTAGTGTGGCAACTCGTCCTGCAAACAGATACAGGTACATGGTCCTGAGCACATCACACCCCATCCCAATGGCAGGGCACTTGGGCAGGAAGAAAACTATGGCCAGAGTTCTTAGTCAGTTCTACTGGCCGGGAGTTAAGGATATTCAGGACCTGTGCCAGAGATGTCCAGAGTGCCAGAAGACGGCCAAGCACGGAAAGAACCCCCCTCTCATGCCCATGTCCCATCATCAACCAGCCATTTCAACGGATAGCTGTGAACATGATAGGCCATCTCCATCACTCCAAGGCAGGATTCCATTACATCTTGACGGTGTGTGACTATGCCACCAGATTTCCAGAGGCAAAACCCCTGAAGACCACAGACAGCGCAACTGTGGCAGAGGCCCTGATGAAGCTGTTTTCCATGGTTGGCATCCGAGAGGAGATCCTCACCGACGGTGGGTCAAACTTTACTAGCCGGCTGCTGAAGGATCTGTATGGCAGGGTGGGGGTGCAGAGCATTAGGACGTCACCCTACCACCCTCAAACAGATGGTCTGGTGGAGCGTTTTAATGCCACAATAAAGAGAAAGGTGTTAGAGAAGTTTGATGCCCAGTGGGACAAGGCACTACCGTACTTGATGTTCGTGTCCAGGGACGTGCCACAGGAGAGCACGTGTTTCTCTCCATTTGACCTGTTATATGGATGCCAACCGCAAGGACCACTAGACATTTTGAAGGAGAGCTGGGAGCAACAGCAGTGAGCACTGGAGAGCGTTGTCTCTTTCCTCCAGAAGGTCCAGAACCGCCTAGCTACCACGAGAGAGATTGCGAAAGAAAATGAGGAAAAGGCAGGACGGACCAGAAGCGCTGGTATGATGGAACAGCAAGAGAGAGATGAGGAGGGGGACATGGTGTTGGTTTTACTGCTGGCTGAGTCCAACAAGTTGCAGATGTAGTGGCAGGGACCCTACCCCATCCTTCGTAAGGTTACAGAGACAACATACCAGATCCGGATAAGAAACAGGAGAGGATGTTCCAATCAACATGTTGGCAGAATTGAAGTCTCCCTCAGCTGTGTGCATGAAGGTCTCCCAAGAAGCCAAAGGTGGCAGTACCGAAGCACACCCAGCCAAAGACATCCGTACCTGGATGGAACTAATGATAGAGCAGAAACCAACCATAAATGTAGAGCTGAGTGACGAGCAACAGGACCAACTAGAGGAATGTTAACTGACAACAGAGCATTATTCAGCAACAGACCGGGGTGGATAGACATAGCTTACATCAGGATCCATACCAAGGCAATTCCCATCCACCTGCCCCCGTACAGACTGCCACACTCATGATAATGCTATGGTCCAGGCAAGATTAAGAAACTGCTGCAGGCAGGACTCATCAAGCCATCGACCAGCTCTTGGATATTCCCGATCATCCTGGTGCCCAAGAAAGATGTTTCACAGACAGTGCATTGATTACAGGAAACTAAATAAGGCAACAGTCCCGGATCTGTACCCTATGCTGTGGATCGATGACCTCATAGATGGACTGGGGCAGGCCCAGTTCATCTCTACCCTAGATCTCACCAAGGGGTACTGGCAGGTTCCTGTGGAGGAGCAGTCTAAACTGAAAACAGCATTTATGACTCCACTGGGCAAATAACAGTTCACAGTTATACCATTCGGCCTAGTGGGGGCACCAGCGGTGTTTCAGCACCTCATGAATGAGATTCTGGCAGACATCAACAGGATATGCAGCAGCCTACATGGACGACCTGGTGATCTTCAGCGACTCCTGGGGAGACTACATCCGCCACCTGAGAGCCGTATTGGAATCACAGGGAGCAGGACTGACAGCCAAGCTGGCAAAGTGTCAGCTCTGCATGAGATCCGACAAAGAAGGACAGCCCAGACCAAGTGACATGGACGGAGAGACATCAGGCATCCTTTGACAGGCTCAAGCAGGACGTGACTTCACATGCCGTTTTGAGAGGTCCAAACTATGACAGGATATTCACCATCCAGATGAATGCATCAGATGTAGGAATTGGGGCAGTGTTGAGCCAGGTGGACGAACAAGGGGAGGAACACCCAGTGGCCTACTTCTTGAGGAAGCTGCTGCCAAGAGAAACAAGGTATGCCACTGTCCAAAAGGAGTGTGTGGCAGTTGACGGCATCAAACATTTCAGCATCTATGTTACAGGGTTATAATTTATTGTGCAGACAGACCACACGTTTGCAATAATGTAGGGAGGTATGGCAGAGGAGAAACAAACTGTTGTATAGATGGCTTGCTCCCCTCCCTGCCCCTTCCTTGAACACTCCTAGGTATAAGTGTTTGTTTAGTGGCATAACAGGATCAAAGTATGTAATGCACATACACCCACCAACTCCCAATTCCTCCACTCAAAAAACCAAAACGAGTTCAACATTCCACGTGTACGTGTGTCAGGGATCTCTCCACCCATGGAGCCCCCTGACAGATTAGTTAACAACCTAACACTAGCATGTACTAATTAACAGACTAATGAACAAGCATTAGACATAGAACAATGTGATTAATTATGTGTTTTGAGTATTTCCATAAAAGGAATTGCTGGGCTCCAGTCTGGTAGCCTATTTAAGGGAGCCAGACTGGAGCAACAGCAGATTGGCTGATGTATTGTAAGTGAATGTGTTGAGTGAATGGCAGTTCTTGGAATATATTTATAATCGCAACTCGGGTTTAGCTATAGAGATAGTGACTCCCTGACAACTGGTGGCAGCGGTAACGAATCTACGGCCAACAACAAAGTAATCCACGCTACCGAAAATAACAGAAAAGAAAAAGAAGAATGGCCAACAGAACAAGGAGTAAGGATCATGAACACCTTCCCTCACCCAAAGATTTGGAGGTGACAGGAGAACAAGTAGACAGCAAATTAGGAGACAGTGAACCTGCAGTCAAGGACCAGACATCAGGTGAGGTGCTAAAATTGATTACTCTTCTAACGTCAATGCAGTGCTCAGAGAAGGAGGCGAGACTCCGAGACAAGGCAGAGCAAGCAGAACGCCAACAACGGGATGAAGAGAGATGGCTGAAGGTCATGGAAAATGCTCAGAAAGCAGAGGAGCAACACAGAGAGACAGGAACAGTTCCGGGTGCAGCTCGTACAGAGAGAAACAGCACTCCTGGAAAGACAGGACAGAAGGAAGCCAGGCTGGCTGCTCAGGCAGAGCATGATCGCCTCCAACTCAGAGCAGACCAGGAAGTACTGCTAGAAAGACAGGAGCAGTTAAGACAAAAGGAACTCGAGGAAACACGTGAGAAGGAGAGGGAGGATAGAGAGAAAGAGAGGGAGTTGGCTCGAGAAGAAGCTAGTGAACGCCGCTGTAGAGATGAAGAGAGGGAGAGAAGGGAGGATCTCAGGAGAAAAGAGGACAAGGAGTTTGGGAGGCAACTTCCAACACTACCCAAATTAACAGACATCGAGAATGCTGATGCCTTCCTTCTCACATTTGAGCAACAGATGCTCTTGTACGAGGTGGCTCCACGCTACTGGGTGTCAAAACTGACGCCACTGTTGGATGGTAGAATGACCCGAATGGTACTGCAGCTCCCACCCGAGGACCAGACGACCTTCACAAAGGTAAAGGCTGCATTGTTAATTTTTCTTGGTATTGATGAGCAGGCTTTCCGGGTACGCTGGAATGACCTACGGATGAAGCGAGATGCGACGGTCGTCGAAGTGGTTCAGAGAGCTCTGATGCTCTTTGCAGGCTGGACCGAGAAGGCTGAAACAAAGGAGCAGCAACGAGACATAATAGTGATGGAGAGGGTCGTGCAGATCCTGCCAGAGCAGATCAGAACATGGGTGAGGGACCAGAACCCCACTTCACCATTGCAGATGGCTGAGATAGCAGACCATCATATTGCCAACAGAAGCAGAAACAGTGAGGACAGGAGAGCACGACCAGTATGGCAGGATCAACGAATGGACGACTCGAGGAGGCAGGAGAGTCGACAAGGACCGTCCAGAGGTGGTTATTACAGGCAAGGACCGAGGGACGATGGAGGACCACCCCCACCACCACCTGCAGAGCGGCCATCACCGGGAGCTGCACAAGAGAGGAACTACTCCAGGTTCGATCCTACCAGAGGCCCACAGTGCTATCATTGCCACGACTTTGGGCACATAGCCAGGGAATGCCCCAAGAAGTTGGCTCTCGCCAGCCTATGGCCGACCAAGGACAACAGCTTCTTTATCACAGGAAAAGTAAATGGTGAGCGTACCGATAATGTCTTGCTTGATTCTGGGCTGGCCCTCACAATGGTCAGATCAGACCTAGTTGCTAGTTCACAATATACAGGGGACTCACTGAAGTTGACTGACATCAACGGACGTACGCAGAACTTTCCCCTGGCAAAGGCCAACCTGACCATCAATAATCTCACTAGTAAGAGACTAGTGGCTGTGTCCAATAACATCCCGGTGGAGGTGGCTCTGGGAAGAGACTACCCAGGGCTCCTTACTCTGCTCAACCAGGTACATGCAGAGAGAGATGGAAAAAGAACTGCCACAGGAGCCTGCATCAGAGTTGCCTGCCTGGGAGGGGAAGACGAGACATCCAGCGATCAGATTGATACTGATTTAGAGACTGAAGCAGAACGAACTGATGAAGACAAAGCAGAGGAGATCAAGAGAAGTGATGATGATGTCGACCAGAGAGAGCAGGACACTAATTTACAGGGTGAGCTCCCAACCTTTGATGACGATTTTTTCTCTTCCCCCATTGCTAAGGTACGACTGACTCGTGAGCAGAAGAGAGACAGGAATAAAAGAGAGTCGCGCTACTGGGGACAGCTGCACCCTGAGCAGGAGGGAGCTGCAGCACTACAGAAAGCCCAAGCTGAGGACCCATCTCTCCAACAGTGCAGAGACCAAGCGAAACAGGATGGAAATGAATTCCACTGTCAGGATGAACTGCTGTATAGATCTTGGACAGACCACCGCAGGGCAACAACCATCCAGCAGTTGGTATTCCCAGCGAGCTACAGGGAGGCTGTCCTGCGCCTGTCACACCAGGCCCCGATGGCAGGACACCTTGGTCGAAAGAAGACCACTGCCAGGCTGATGGACCGTTTCTACTGGCCAAAAATGAGGGAAGAGGTTAGTGACATGTGTAGTAGATGCCAGACATGTCAGAAGGTGGCTAGGAGGAACAAGGCCCGAGCTCACCTGGTACCACTGCCATTGATGGAGCGACCGTACCAGCGTATTGGGATGGACATGATTGGACCCCTCCCCGCAACACCGGATGGGTACAGATACATCCTAACGGACTATGCTACCAGATACCCCGAAGCCACAGCACTCAAACAGACAGGCAGTCAGATGGTAGCCGATGCCCTGATGGTTCTGTTCGCTAGATGGGGAATTCCTGAGGAGATACTAACAGACTGTGGTAGTAACTTCATTGGTAAGCTGATGTACCACTTTTATACATTGTTGGGCATCCATCCTATTAGAACCTCCATCTATCACCCACAAACTGATGGTCTGGTTGAGAGATTCAACCAGACCCTCAAGGCCATGTTGAGGAAGGTGACCGATCGGACTGATGGGGACTGGAGGGCTGCCATTCCGTATGTCCTCTTTGCGTACAGGGAGACACAACAGGAGTCAACTGGATTCTCTCCAGCAGAGCTGATGCTGGGGAGACAGATGAGAGGTCCCCTTGACACGCTCAAGGAAAGTTGGCAGCATGACCGCCGCTGCCCGGCCAGTGCCGTATCCTATCTACAGCTGATGTACAGCCGCCTGCAGGTAACCAGGGAACTGGCCCAAGCACACGACAAGCAAGCTAAACGAATAATGAAGACGTGGTATGACAGGGGTGCCCGGACTCGTGTCTTCTCAATAGGGGACCTCGTCTTGGTACTCATGCCCACTCAAAAGTCAAGCCTGTTCGCCCAGTGGCAGGGCCCATTCCCGATAATGGACAAGCTATCGGCAACAACTTACAGGGTGAGGACAACAGGGAACAAGGTCAGTGAAAAGACATACCATGTGAACATGTTGGCTCCATGGCAGTCACCTTCTGCAGTCTGTATGGCAGGACTGGCCTACCAAGCCTCAGCAGTCTGCATGGCTGGGCTGGTTCACCACGTCGACGAGCAGGATGAGATTCCAACTTGGACAAACCAGACAGCGGAACCCCTACCAAATATCAACCAGGAACTACTGCCAACTCAGGCAGAAGAGCTAAGTCAACTTGTGAAGAGACAGGCCGCCCTGTTCTCAAACCAGCCGGGAAAGACGACAGCGACTGAGATAGTGATTGATACTGGTGAAGCGAGGCCAGTTCACCTCCCTCCCTATAGGATGCCCAAGGCATGGCAGGAAGCAGTAAAAGAGGAGGTCAAGAGACTCCTGGATGCAGGTCTCAGAGTTCCATCCCATAGCGCCTGGTCATCTCCCGTAGTACTAGTACCCAAGAAGGATGGGAGCCGCCGCCTCTGTGTGGACTACCGACGCCTTAACAAGGTGACATGCAAGGACCCCTTCCCGATGCCCAGGGTTGAGGAGTTAATTGACAGCCTTGCTGGTGCCCGGTTCATCTCTACCATGGACCTGACGAAGGGCTACTGGCAAGTACCTGTACAAGCCACATCGATCCCCAAGACAGCTTTTACAACCAACCTGGGCAAGTATGAGTTCAAGGTGATGCCCTTCGGATTGGTGGGAGCACCAGCAGTTTTCCAGCGGCTCATGAATGAGCTGCTGGCAGACATCTCCTCATTTGCTGCCGCCTACATGGACGATGTGGTGGTCTTTAGTCGTGACTGGGAGACACACCTGCAACACCTAGAAGAAGTCTGCACCCGACTCCAGAAGGCCGGGTTGACGGCTAAGGCAGACAAGTGTTTCCTGGCCATGTATGAATGCCTATATCTGGGGCACACTGTTGGAAGAGGGCAGGTGCGACCACAGGCAGCTAAGATCCAGGCAGTAGTTGACTTCCGAACACCCAAGACCAAGAAAGATGTGAGGGCATTCATTGGGCTGGCAGGATATTACCGCCGGTTCATTCCGTCATTTGCTCAGACTGCAGTACCCCTAACGGCAGCAACCAGGAAAAACCAGGAAAAACCAGCCAGACAAGTTGGTCTGGACCCCAACCATGGAAGAAGCCTTTACCACTCTCAAACTAGCGCTGAGCGGACAACCAGTTCTCACCGGCCCAGACTTCACTGCTCCCTTCCAACTGCACACGGATGCATCCAACAGAGGCATTGGGGCAGTACTTACCCAGAGCAATACAGCAGGTGATGAGAAACCAATAGCTTACTTTTCCAAGCAGCTTCTTCCCCGGGAAACGAACTATTCCACGGTGGAAAAAGAATGTCTGGCGGTGGTCCGCAGTGTCCAGCACTTCAAAGTGTATCTGCTTGGAACTCCATTTGAAATAATAACCGATCATGGCTGCCTCACCTACCTTGATAATGTTAAGGATGAGGGAGGCCGCCTGTCTCGGTGGTCCCTCCTCTTGCAAGACTATGACTTTGTTATACGACACCGTCCAGGATCCAAGAATGCGAATGCAGATGGGCTCTCGCGCCAAGCCTGGGATGACGACTTCACTGCTAGACCAGATGGGGGGAGTGTCAGGGATCTCTCCACCCATGGAGCCCCCTGACAGATTAGTTAACAACCTAACACTAGCATGTACTAATTAACAGACTAATGAACAAGCATTAGACATAGAACAATGTGATTAATTATGTGTTTTGAGTATTTCCATAAAAGGAATTGCTGGGCTCCAGTCTGGTAGCCTATTTAAGGGAGCCAGACTGGAGCAACAGCAGATTGGCTGATGTATTGTAAGTGAATGTGTCGAGTGAATGGCAGTTCTTGGAATATATTTATAATCGCAACTCGGGTTTAGCTATAGAGATAGTGACTCCCTGACAACGTGACCAGCGGTCTTTTTTTTTTTTTGGAAGGGGGGGGGGGTGTGTATGTTGGGGGGCGTGGGAAAGGACACGTTATTGGGAACCTTTATAGAAGAGCGAGGCGCCAGGCCGCACACACCTTTCCTGTTTTAGTTCAGTACGAAAAACTAAAAATGCGACGTTCGTTGCAATATTATGCTGGCCTATTATGCAGGCAACGATATTCTAAGTCGAGTTGTATTTCCCCAGGAAATCTGCGTCTGTATTCTCAAAGAAGCTTCAACCAACCTAAAGACGGAACTGTGCTTGTGAGGTCAGGAGGCATCACTTCTCTCTTCAGGCTCCCTATACAAGAAGGCAACCCAAAAGGTCTTGATGTTTGCTTCGTGGGTATTCCCATGGACAATGGTTGCAGCAACAGGTCGGGCACTAGGCATGGACCTAGAGCCATTCGTCATGAGTCCAGCACGATACATAACACAAACCTGACTGGAGCTGCTCCATTTGATTCCTTGCAGGTGGCTGACATAGGAGATGTTCCTATAATCCCATACAACATGCAGCGAACAGTGGATATCATTACTGAGTATTTTACTGGCATAATGGAAGCCCAGTGCACACCCCTGACCATGGGAGGTGATCACACTCTGACTTATCCTATTCTACGTGCCATCAAAAGGAAGTATGGTGCCGTGGGGCTGATCCAGATAGATGCTCACACAGACCTGGCAGACCTTATGATGGGGGAGAAAGTGGCCAATGGGACACCCTTCCGAAGAGCCATTGAAGAAGGCTTAGTGAACCCGAGACACATGGTGCAGATAGGGCTAAGAGGCAGCATGTACAACGATGACATCAAAGAAGTTTATCTGTGGGCGCAAGACCAGGTAGAATAATATTGCATATTTCAATAACATGATTTATATCAAACAGCCAGAAATGTTGATGGAGAATTATTAGCTGTCAAAGTCAATAACTGCCAAATAAAATAACTTACAAACACACAACACACACACACACACACACACACACACACTTGTTATGCATGACGACCTCACTGCCAAGTTTTTATACTGTTAAATGCATTTACTGTTTGAACTGTGAAGTACTTTGACTGTCAACATTTCTGGTTGTATTGTCTCTTGGTTTATGTTTGGCTATTGTTGCGGTTAAGAAAAGTGGGTGTTCATCTGAGGGGCAAAAGTGTATAATTTGTTCTATAGCAAATTAATGACTTTACAAGGTGGCAATAGTTTTGTGTGATAAAGGGAAGACATTGGCATGTGCGATAAAAGATCAACAACATATATCATTCCGAGATAGTCTGCTCCATTATATAATATATATTATACATGCGATTATAATATAACTATAAACAACACATCAGGTCAAATTAGTATATGCAGCAAGTTTGAGCTACTGCACTGACATTTCTTTATTCCTGAAAACACAGCAGCTGTGTGTACATGTCCACTGCATGTAAAATGCATAGACTCTACTCTAAATAATGCGCCTCTTGGCTCAGGACTACAAATTGTATAATTATAGTGTTGGTTGAACCTCAACCACATTTGCAAAACTTCACATTGTCAGCATTTGGTATGTATACGATGGACAAGTGCATTTCCTAAGCATTAGCTACTCAACATTCTAGCCTTGTCCGCTCATACATGACTAGTCAGGGGTTCATACTGAATTTTAAGTGTGAGGGGAGAGGGAATTCCAAAATTTGGCATCGATGTGGATGGCATGTTTCAGCACACTCATGCTAAGGGACTCAGATCCGCACGCATTTTTTTGTGGGGGGAGGGTAAGGGGGGGGGGGCGGGAGGGGGGGGGGAAGTATCTGATATTAGAATGTTCTGTGCTGTTGAATGGTTGTGCATGTGTTAATTACTTTTGAATGTTGATAAGCACCTCCAGAATGCATAGCAACAATAACTACGTATGCTTACCTTAATCAACTCTCACCAAGTCCTTGATGGAGGCCATATATAGCTGACCCTATATGGGTGCAGTAACAGTAGAAACATGCATGGCATCTGTTCATATACAACAATAGACATCATTAATAATAGACTTGGTCTTGAGGCTATGAAGCTCTGACTTGGTGCAGTCCTCACCATTCAACTATAACACACACACACAACAAAGCAAAAAACAACTGCTGCAGTGACCTGTTAGAGAAGAAAGGAAATGAGACTGTGCCCATGCAGACCACGAGACTGTGCCCATGTAGACCACGAGACTGTGCCCATGCAGACCACGAGACTGTGCCCATGCAGACCACGAGACTGTGCCCATGCAGACCACGAGACTGTGCCCATGCAGACCACGAGACTGTGCCCATGTAGACCACGAGACTGTGCCCATGTAGACCACGAGACTGTGCCCATGTAGACCACGAGACTGTGCCCATGTAGACCACTCGAACAGGTGCTGCATACTACATTCTGTCCAGCCAATGAAGTTCTTTAATGAGTAGTTTTGTTCTTGCAGTGAGAATATTATCAAGATTAAGAATGAAAAAGGCTCCAACCTTGTAGTCTTGAAATCCTCTGCTATATCTTTCTGCAAAAATGTCTCGTTCTTTCCAAACCATTGGTAATAGTAGCAATATTGGCCTTGTATGCCACTATTATTGCAGAGCATCAGCCAGATATTTGTCACTCAATGCTGGTTGTCCAACTATTATTGCAGGGCATCAGCCAGATATTTGTCACTCAATGCTGGTTGTCCAACTATTATTGCAGGGCATCAGCCAGATATTTGCCACTCAATGCTGGTTGTCCAACTATTATTGCAGGGTATCAGTCAGATATTTGCCACTCAATGCTGGTTGTCCAACTATTATTGCAGGGCATCAGTCAGATATTTGCACTCAATGTTGGTTGTCCAACTATTATTGCAGGGCATCAGCCAGATATTTGTCACTCAATGCTGGTTGTCCAACTATTATTGCAGGGTATCAGTCAGATATTTGCCACTCAATGCTGGTTGTCCAACTATTATTGCAGGGCATCAGTCAGATATTTGCACTCAATGTTGGTTGTCCAACTATTATTGCAGGGCATCAGCCAGATATTTGCACTCAATGCTGGTTGTCCACTATTATTGCAGGGTATCAGCCAGATATTTGCCACTCAATGCTGGTTGTCCAACTATTATTGCAGGGCATCAGCCAGATATTTGCCACTCAATGCTGGTTGTCCAACTATTATTGCATGGCATCAGCCAGATATTTGCACTCAATGCTGGTTGTCCAACTATTATTGCAGGGCATCAGCCAGATATTTGCCACTCAATGCTGGTTGTCCAACTATTATTGCAGGGCATCAGCCAGATATTTGCCACTCAATGCTGGTTGTCCAACTATTATTGCACATCAGTCAGATATTTGCCACTCAATGCTGGTTGTCCAACTATTATTGCAGGGCATCAGTCAGATATTTGCCACTCAATGCTGGTTGTCCAACTATTATTGCAGGGCATCAGCCAGATATTTGCCACTCAGTGCTGGTTGTCCAACTATTATTGCAGGGCATCAGCCAGATATTTGCACTCAATGCTGGTTGTCCAACTATTATTGCAGGGCATCAGTCAGATATTTGCACTCAATGCTGGTTGTCCAACTATTATTGCAGGGCATCAGCCAGATATTTGCACTCAATGTTGGTTATCCAACTATTATTGCATGGCATCAGCCAGATATTTGCACTCAATGCTGGTTGTCCAACTATTATTGCAGGGCATCAGCCAGATATTTGCCACTCAATGCTGGTTGTCCAACTATTATTGCACATCAGTCAGATATTTGCCACTCAATTCTGGTTGTCCAACTATTATTGCAGGGCATCAGTCAGATATTTGCCACTCAATGCTGGTTGTCCAACTATTATTGCAGGGCATCAGTCAGATATTTGCCACTCAATGCTGGTTGTCCAACTATTATTGCAGGGCATCAGCCAGATATTTGCCACTCAATGCTGGTTGTCCAACTATTATTGCAGGGCATCAGCCAGATATTTGCCACTCAATGCTGGTTGTCCAACTATTGCAGGGTATCAGCCAGATATTTGCCACTCAATGTTGGTTGTCCAACTATTATTGCAGGGCATCAGCACAGATATTTGCACTCAATGCTGGTTGTCCAACTATTATTGCAGGGCATCAGCACAGATATTTGCACTCAATGCTGGTTGTCCAACTATTATTGCAGGGCATCAGCCAGATATTTGCACTCAATGCTGGTTGTCCAATTATTATTGCAGGGCATCAGCCAGATATTTGTCACTCAATGCTGGTTGTCCAACTATTATTGCAGGGCATCAGCCAGATATTTGCCACTCAATGCTGGTTGTCCAACTATTATTGCAGGGCATCAGTCAGATATTTGCCACTCAATGCTGGTTGTCCAACTATTATTGCAGGGCATCAGTCAGATATTTGCACTCAATGCTGGTTGTCCAACTATTATTGCAGGGCATCAGTCAGATATTTGCACTCAATGCTGGTTGTCCAATTATTATTGCAGGGCATCAGCCAGATATTTGCACTCAATTCTGGTTGTCCAATTATTATTGCAGGGCATCAGCCAGATATTTGCCACTCAATGCTGGTTGTCCAATTATTATTGCAGGGCATCAGCCAGATATTTGCCACTCAATGCTGGTTGTCCAACTATTATTGCAGGGCATCAGCCAGATATTTGCCACTCAATGCTGGTTGTCCAACTATTATTGCAGGGCATCAGTCAGATATTTGCCACTCAATGCTGGTTGTCCAACTATTATTGCAGGGCATCAGCCAGATATTTGCCACTCAATGCTGGTTGTCCAACTATTATTGCAGGGCATCAGTCAGATATTTGCACTCAATGCTGGTTGTCCAACTATTATTGCAGGGCATCAGTCAGATATTTGCACTCAATGCTGGTTGTCCAATTATTATTGCAGGGCATCAGCCAGATATTTGCACTCAATTCTGGTTGTCCAATTATTATTGCAGGGCATCAGCCAGATATTTGCCACTCAATGTTGGTTGTCCAACTATTATTGTATCAGCCAGATATTTGCCACTCAATGCTGGTTGTCCAACTATTATTGCAGGGCATCAGCCATATTTGCCACTCAATGCTGGTGTCCAACTATTATTGCAGGGTATCAGCCAGATATTTGCCACTCAATGCTGGCACAAATCACTGACCCCACTCATGGAGAAAATCAGAAGTCACCTGAAAGATGTCCCCACCTACTTCACATTTGACATCGATTCCATTGACCCAACCCACTGTCCAGGCACTGGTGGGTATCTAAAGTGTGTTGTCAGCATGTAATACATCACCAAAATGGTAAAATAACCAGACAACATTTTAGTGCAATAATAACAAATTCACTACAAAAAACAAAAAGGGGAAATTATCTGCAATTTTTCCAGCTATAATTGGGGGAGGGAGTGAGGTTAATTATGTGCATAGCTGCATGAAGATATGGACATAGTGTCCCTTGTCTCCAATAGCGGGAGAAACCCACAGACTGGAGCAGGAGAAAAGAAATGGCTTCATCATGCAAAGGCTAGGATCCGGTAAAGGGTGCCTGAAATGCTGCCTAATCCAAACCTCCAGCCAGCCCAATATAAAACACACCCACAAAACACACCCACAAAACTAATTGTGTATGCACATGTGACATTATTGCTGCTCTAGCATTGCTAAACTACCAGTGTGTATACAGTGTGAAGTTATAGTGGTTGTTGTGAGACTGACATTATTCCTGATGCTATGAATGAGGAACTCCAGAAGTGGCAGGTCTTACTCCCATGCAAGCATTGGAGATTGTACATGGCCTTAGAGGTCTGAACATCATCGGAGGAGATTTAGTGGAGGTAAAAGTTGGAGATTTTTACCTTTCATAAAGTTTCTTCTAACCATAATATTGAATGGTTTAGGTGAACCCGCAGTATAACAGTGGTGGAGTGACAGCTCTAATGGGTGCAAATCTCCTCTACGAGATGCTCTGTGTCCTTCCGGGGGTGAAGTATGTGAACACCAGCTTCATAAATAACAACAACTGGATATAAATTAAAACGTCTTCCAAATGACATCAAGATAAATGATGACAACTTTTCACCGCATGTTATATAGCCTCCACAGCGAGAAGGCTGCCAAAATCCCCTTTTTGGTGATCACACCTATTCCTAATTAGTCTAGTGCCAGTGTACTGAAGGTATTTCAGCATTGTATTCAACATTGCAGCTAATAAGCCTAAAAAATGACTAGTATGCAATTTGTATGTATGTATATATGAGTGAAGGGAAGATGCTCTTGCCATGAACTATTCTATGGCCAATGCTTCAACTGCTCTGCATGGCCTGCTTCAGGATGGGTGAACTTACACAGCAGAAAGCATAAATAGTTAACTCACTATAAGCAGTGCCACCTTATTCATTCTGAAGAAGGCCAAGCAGATGAAATGTTTAGTAATCATGTACATAACGTTAATAGTTAAATATTATGTATGCAAACCATCTCCCAATGTTTGCTTTTGTTGACTACATTGGAAGTGACAGGAACTATATAGTATATTAGAGAGTATATTAGAGAATGTTCGCAGACAACATATTTACCTGATGTTCCGATACAATACTCTTTCAATAAGCATGTTCTACACTTGTTATATATATCCTGCCATCTACTGGACTGCTTACAGCCATGAACCACTACATTCATTAACCATAGAGAAACAGGTGTTCTCTTGATATTATCAATGGCTCTCTATGGATGTACATGGAGAATGACTGTTTCTGGATTAGTGGCAGGTCCCTGGTGGGCAACTTAGTACGTCATTAAAAATTTTTTTTGAATCAGTAGCACAAGCTATTTAGAGCCTTACATACATGATAACATGATAGGTAGAAAAATGATTCAAGTTAAGCGAAGAATTGTTTAATAAATTGTTTGAAGGAAGAGAGTGAGGACGAGGATCTAATGGAGGTTGGGAGTGAGTTCCAAAGAGCTGTGGTGGAGGGAACGAAGGAAGACTGCATGGATGCAGTGCGGGAGAATGGGATTATGATGTTCGATGGGTGGTATTGGCGAGAAGACATGAGCGGAGTAGGAGCTAATTGGATTGAGTCTGGAGGAAAATGGATGTAATCGTTTATTATTTTGTAAATTAGAAGGAGCTTGGCCCGAGCATGTCGTGTAGGAAGTTTAAAGGTGGAGAGGTTGGATGCATAGTCAGAAGTCCATTGGCGAGTGCAGAGTCTCAGTGCAAAGTGCTGAATGTGTTCTAAGGATTTTGAATTACAAGAAGAGGGAGGAGGTGACCACACAGAGGAACAGTAACTTAGATGAGGGAGAACTAATGTTGTGTAAAGTATAATTAGCATAAGTGATGGTAAAAGTTGCGATAAATTAATCCTATTATTTTCCTTGATTTAGTGGGTACTTTGCTAATGTGCAGGTTCCAAAGGTTCCAGGTGAAAGTTACTTTAAATGAAGTGACGAGATCAAGGGGAGTACTATTGAGGACTAATACAGTCGAGTATGAGGATGCGATGGGTTTATGAGAGATCATCATGTACTTGCTCTTATTAGGGTTAATTATTAGGAGACGGGAAGATAGCCATGATGATATAATGTCAATATCTGATTGCACTGAATCTAAGGAAGAGGTTGAAGAGAATGGATGGGAGAGGAGGATGTCGTCTGCATAAAGAGTAAGTGTAGAAGATGAGAGTGGGAGCTTTGCAATATCGTTAATGTAAAGAACAAAGAGAAGAGGACCAAGAATAGATCCTTGAGGTACTCCAGAGGATCCATGACACGAAGAAGAGAGAGCACCAGAGATAGCGACACTCTGTGACTGGGCTGTAAGATAGGAAGTGAGCCAACAGAGGAGGTGAGAAGGAATATTAAGTGATGACAGAGTGTTAAGAGTGGTCTATGCAGCACAGAGTCAAGAGCTTTCTTGATGTCTAGAAAGACTGCACAGACAGACTTGTGGGCATCCAGGGAAGCAAACCAGGATTGAGTTACATTAAGTATTGCTATTTCAGTAGACAGACCTGGGAGAAATCCGAACTGAATGTTTGACAAAACATCTTGTATGGTGTTAAGTTTGTATAAATAGTTAAATATGATACCTTGCTTATTAGGGATAATAATAATAAGGAGTTTGGACGATAATCCTTGGGGAAAGAGATGTTTTTTGTTATTATTATGACAACATCATTCTTTTGGAAATCCCCTCTTCCCCTAAAACAATGTTACGGTATCAATTTATCTGCCAAGAAGGTGAACAGTATAGTGTACACAATATTAGAGACCAAGACTTGAAGATCTACTACTATGTTTAGGAAGTCAGAGTAATATGGTTCTGTGACTTGGATGGCTTTTATTTATCTCTAACAAATTAGTTGAGTGACTTGGATGGTTTTTATTTAATTAAAATGAGCTACCACCACAGAATTCTTAGCACCATCTTAGCACCAACTTGATTACTAGTTGCTCGAGTGACGAGCTATCGTTGGCTAGTGTTCACCCTAACACACCACACACACACACACACTAGGCAATGTTCATTGCTGGCTAGTCTTACTGTGTGCTCCCCCCACCCTAACACACCACACACACACACTAGGCAATGTTCATTGCTGGCTAGTCTTACTGTGTGCTCCCCCCCCACCCTAACACACCACACACACACACTAGGCAATGTTCATTGCTGGCTAGTGTTACTGTGTGCACCCCCCACCCTAACACACCACACACACATACTAGGCAATGTTCATTCCAATTCAACATAGCCTTTTTCCTTCCTGATTTACCCTCAAGTTGTTTGCTCAGAGTAGCAACACCTGATAAAAGTTGGCATGCAAGACATCGAATAGAAGAGCTTCATTGGTCATCATCATTGGCTAAATATTAACTCCCTTCGTTGCTGGTGATTGACCAAGCTGATTCAACTACTTTCCAACATTCCTCCTCATTGAATATGCTAGTGCCAGCCTGCAGCCTGCCAGCATAAATATCTCCAACTCTCCCCCCTCCCCCCCACACACACATATCATTCTACAACCTAAGACAAATAGGAGAATCCTGGCATACAATTCATGCTTTGTTACCCATGGATAGTTGCTTAGGATTGTTATTAGATGAAAATACTCATAAAATAAAAATGCTTTATCTCTCAGAAGTTGCCGATTTTGAATAAAGAAACATCCATTTTCGGGTGGTTGAGTTATGGGACATATCCTGAATATTGCTGTATTCTTGTTTCCAGTGTATTATTAAATTTTGATTCATAAGTTGATTTAGCAAGAGCAACAAACTCTTGTACTGATTCTTCTACAATACGAAGTCTATTTTCATTAAGTTACCTCTGTTGGATTTACTTTCTCAATGTGTTTAGCTGATGCTTCAGTAAGGTTGTTTTCCATTTTACTGTTTGTCATCATTGTGGCAACGTTAACCGAGTGGTCAGAGGACAAAAATGGGTTCACACTAGCTGAAAATCAGTGATTAGAACAAGATCAAAAATATTATTGGGTAGAGAAATGCTGGCAGAGCTGTTGTATGGGGAGCTGATGAATGATCTTTGTACCTCCCCCTTTATTATAGAGTGGATCATTTATTTTAATCCTTGCCAACATTCTATACTTTTACTATTATACTAACTGCATTTCGAAGTTTCAACTTATTATTGTAACCATTCTTGAGTTATGATACTTTTTAGCCACCCATTTCATTGTATACCTCTCGAGAAATGATGGTTGGATGATTTGGAGAGGTTAATTCATGTTAGAAAGAAGAGATTGAGGAAAGCAAGGAAGAGAGGGGAGGGAAGGCTACATTGAGGCAACTATGGGAGGAGTATAGAGAAGCAAGGAAGAGAGGGGAGGGGAGGCTACATTGAGGCAGCTATGGGAGGAGTATAGAGAAGCAAGAAAGGAAGTGAAAAAGTAATTAGAAGAATGGAATTGATGAAGAGAACTATAAACAAGATTAGTGAGAAGAGTTGTAAGTTGTTTTGGAATGATTCAAGAGCAAAGAGGGAGGAGAGAAGGATAAATGGAGTGAAAGATGATGAGGGAAGAATGGTGGAGGAGGAAGACGAGTTGTTGAAAGATCACACATAATCCATGTTGTCAGATGAGTGGCAGCTACTAAAGTCACAGTCAAGTAAATAATAGAATATGCTGTCATAGTCAGCCTTGGGAAAATAGGTCTATATAGTAAGGTTGTTTTCCATTTTACTATTGGTCATCATTGTAGCAATGTTAACCGAGTAGTCAGAGGACAAAAATGGGTTCACACTAGCTGAAACATCAGTGATTAGAACAAGATCAAGAATATTATTGGGTAGTAAAGTGCTGCAGAGCTATTGTATGAGGAGCTGATGAATGATCTTTGGTCCCCTCCCCCCTCCTAAGGGGAGAGTGGATCATTTTAAATCCTTGTCACCATTAATTTTATACTTTCACTATTATACCAATTGCATTTCAAGTTTTAACTTATTGCAACTATTCTTGTGTTATGATACTTCTTAGCAACCCATTTCATTGTATACCTCTCGAGAAATGGTGGTTGGATGATGTGGAGAGGTTAATTCATGTTGGGAAGAAGAGATTGAGGAAAGCAAGGAAGAGAGGAGAGGGGAGACTGCATTGAGGCAGCTATGGGATGACTATAGAGAAGCAAGAGAAGAAAGAAAGGAAGTGAAAAAGACTATTAGGAAAGAAAAGAAGGAATTGAGGAAGAGAACTATAGAGAGAAGAGTTGTAAGTTGTTTTGGAATGATTTAAGAGAAAAGAGGAAGGAGAGAAGGATAAAAGGAGAGAAAGATGATGAGGGAAGGATGGTGGAGGAGGAAGACGAAGTGTTGGAGGTGATGGCAAAACACTGGGAAGAGCTGGGGAAGAAAAAAGAAGACGTCATAGTACCAGAATTAGAGATAGGAGATAGGAGTGGGCATGGGTTAGGTATGTGTGAGGAAGTAAGTTGAGAAGAAGTAGTAGAGGTAATGAAGTGTTTGAAGAGAGGAAAGGTACCAGGCCCTGATAGAATTTTGAATGAGATGCTGATTATGAAGGTAAGGTTTGTGGAGGTGATGGTGCAGGTGATGAGGAGTGAGTGCTGCCCAGTGAACTGGAAGAGGAGTTTGCTAGTACCTCTCCACAAGGATGGCGATGAAAATGAAGCAGGGAATTATGGGGGGATTGCATTAGGTTGTAGTGTGGTTAAGGTGTTTGTAAGAGTGTTGGTGAGGAAGTTGGGAGGATTTGCTGAGGATAGCATTTTGACGGAAGCACAAGGAGAATTTAAGAATCAAGAGGAGATTTTTGGACCAGTGGTTGGTGTTAAAAGGAGTTTGTGAAGTGAGGAAGAGGGAGAAGAAGTTTATATCTGGCCTTCCTGGTGGAGTGAGGGACTGTGGCACAAGTTGAGGCAGTATGGAGTAGAGGAGAAACATGTGAGGGTATGTGTATGATTGTATAGTGGCATGGAGATGATGGTGATATTGAATGGAGGGAGGTCAAGGCGGTTCGCTGTGGAGAATAGACTTAGGTAGGGATGTCCTTTGTGTGTCTACACTTCTTTGATGGAAATGGCAGAGGAGTTGGAGAGAGAAGTGCTAGGAGTTGAGGTGGAAGGGTGCTGGTGTGAGGCACTTGTGTATGCAGATGATGTTGTTCTTTTGGTGGACTTGGGGGTGGAACTGCAAGCTATGTTGGAAGTGGTACAGGCTTATGTGTTAAGGTGGAAGATGAAGTTTAATAGTAAGAAGAGCAAGGTCATCGTAGTAGGTAAGAAAGAAGCAGGAGTGCATTGGAGGATTGCATTGGAGGATTGGCAAGGAGATATTGGAAGAGGTCAAAGAATCCAAGTACTTGAGACTATGGTTTGATAGGAAGCTAAGGGGTAATGTTCAGTTAGAGAAGATGGCAAAGAAGGCAGAAGAATGGGATGGAAAGGTGACAAGTAGAGTGAATAAGAAGTTGGTAGTCAGAGGAAGGATGGTGTGGGAGGGGTGGTGGACAGGAGGACATAATTCTTGCAAGGAGTTGGAGTCAACACCGATGATAGTGGGTAGGAGATTGGCATGTAATACAGTAGCAGGAGTGGCTACGGGGAGTGTCAGAGAAAGCCCAGACAGCTGTTAGAGAGGAAGCTGTTAGAGGGGAAACATATCAAAGGCAGGTTGGAGTGTCAGAGAAAGCCCTGACAGCTGATAGAGGAAGCTGTTAGAGGGGAAACATGTCAGAGGGAGGTAGACAGTACACAACCACGTTTACAAACTACACACCCACAAGTGGCAGGAGACACCCACCAACTCAGAACCAAAACCGCAACTATGGATCATCCCACTTCAACAGCAGAGACCCCTGATTGGTTAGAAAAAAGCAACTCCTGATTGGTCAGATCAGTCTCTGAGGAGAATGATCCTACACAAAACAAGAGAAACCGGCTGCCTATAAAAGAACAAGAGACTTCGAAAGAAAAGAGAGAAGGAGAAGGAGTAATCAACAAGCTGGGAGAAAGAAGGAAAGCCCCTCAACAAACTAACTCCTCAACGAACTGAAGAGAGACTCAGAACTGAGCTGACCTGGCTCTGTGTAATATTATTATATATAATTCGGTAGAAAACAATAGGTGTAATGATGTATTGATAGACATTGTGGTCGTGTACATCATTTTGTTAGTTTTGATTATAATCAACTTACCTTATACAGAAAAGGAGGGCAGAGGTCTAGAGAGAGAGAAGACTCTGGTTGATTATATACTTGGTCTAGATAAGGCTATTGTGAGAGAGAAGCAATAGTAAGGTCTGGGCGTCAAAGAAAGCGAACCTGGAAAGAGAAGTTGTGCTGAGACTTCTTCTGAAGAATTATATTGTTAGGAAGTAATATTCCTAGAGTGGGAAGAGGGTTCGCCTTTCTCACAGGGAGATATGGGGTGGAGGAAGCTGGAAAATTTGTTTTGTAAGAGACGAGAGGTTGGAAGAGAGCAGATCAATAAAAGTATAACTGTGAATGATAGAGATGCCTTTCTTGGCAGACTGGATCAAGTAAAACTTAGAAGCTGTTCAATGGACAATAGTCACATGTTGTCTCTGCTGGATAGGCTGACTTGAATTATAGCAGAAGCAGCAGGTGAAAACTTGTCTCATCAATATCTATGCTGGTTAGTATGTGAAACCAATGTATATAAAGACTGCTACTGCATTCTAACATGGTATACTGATTAACCTGATATTGGAGACCTGTTGTTTGTGTGTGAATGGAGTGTCTTTAGCAGCTTGGTGACTTTGTACTCAGTCATGTAGTTGTGGGAACAACAGATGGGAGGCAGGCTCGTACAAACAGGTAAAATTTTCAGGATTATGTCGACAACTGACACCAACTAAATTATTGTGCATACTCCATACATGTGAAAATAGATAATTTTTTCCCTCTCGCTGGCTCTATATAGCAGTTACTTTTGTTGTGTTGTTTTGTGTTTCATGACAGGGCTAGGGCCAGGTCTATCCTCTAGAATTTAGTTAGGTTCAAAGTACTATCATTGACTTGATCCCGAGCACAAATATTTTACTGTTGAACTTCCAATTTGTAGATGTGACACATTTAGGTCGGAATTTAAGTGAGTGAAGTGTCAGGTGAAACGTTGGTGAGCAAGTTCAAGAATTATGGACGGACAACTCTACCTTGTAAACCAGCAATAATTTCAATATATATATATATATAATTATTGCAGATGCTTTGTTGCAATGAACAATACATGTGCATGTGTTGCGTATGCATGTACATGTCTGTATACTCATCCATGCCTTCACATGTGCATGTGTTGTGTATGCATTGTACACGTCTGTATACTCATCCACGCCTTCACATGTGCTGGTGTCTTGCCTAGCCATACAATCATTTTAGGCAATTTGCTGGTATTGGTATAGTTGGAAAGTGATTCATCTGATCAAGTAAGTCCACAATTTAGACATTTTAGTGCTAACAAAATGAACTGTATTTACACTAGTATACAAGGCTAGTGGCTATGTGGGTGTGGTCAATCAACGTGCTAAGGAATCAATGGCAAGAGCAGCACTCTATCACAGTCATTTTATGAAGTGTTTTATTTATATTGTTGTTGCTGTTTGGTTGTCTGCTTGTGTTTCATTGACGTGCTATTTTTATGACTCGGTCGGTCATAACTGATGCTGGGGGATCATTCAGCCCGTTATCTGGATTCTGACTGCAAAAGGCCCACGTATGTTGCAAGCAAAATTATCCTCTCCAACCCAGCTGCAGTCCAGGCTGACGAGAAGAGTCTGCATGTTATTTATTCCTGGTAGACACCGGGGCAGGCCTCGGGCCTGGACACTCGTTCAAGCCACTACAGCACCAACCTGCTACGAACGGCTAATGGCACGACCATCAAATCCTTTGGCACTTGCATAATACCACTCTCCATCAATGGAAGACAATTCCAGTGGGAGTTCATCATTGCGGAGGTAACTCAGCCACTACTCGGGGCTGACTTCCTCTGCGCAAACAACCTTGCAGCGTATCTGAAAGGTCAGAGGTTGGTTGACTTACCACCTACTCCTCACTCCCCCTGGAGCGCATCAACAGCCAAGCCCCATACATCTGCAATGTCTCATTTGCTGGACCATATGCCTACCTTCTCACCGAGTTTTCCGAAATTCTACAACCAAAGTTCACTGAACCTCGCACACGTCATGGGGTAGAACATTTCATCCAGATGGAAGGCCCCCCTATTCACAGCCATGCCTGCCGCTACCACCGGACAAGCTTGCGATAGAATTTTGCAACGTGGAGGCCATGGGCATCATCCGCAGATCCGCAGCCAGTGGGCATCTCCACTGTACATGACTCCTAAGCCATGATGGAGACCCTGCGGTGACTACCGCAGACTAAATGAAGCAACAGTCCCGGACCAATACCCCATCCCCCACATCCAGGACTTTGCAGTCAACCTGGCAGGAGCAAGACTTTTCTCCAAAATCGATCTGGTCAGGGGCTACCACCAGATCCCTGTCCATGCCGATGACATTGCCAAGACTGCCATCATTACCCCTTTTATTCCTATGCGTGCCATTCGGACTTAAGAATTCAGCTCAAGCCTTCCAACGACTCATGGACACCGTCTGCAGAGGCCTGGATGGCATCTTCGCCTACCTTGATAACATTCTCATCTTCAGCCGGTCGGCTGCAGAACACAGAAGTCACCTACGCCAGCTTTTTTACGACTCCAAAAGCATGACCTTGTCACCAACTTGGGCAAATGCAAATTCGGCCTCACTGAGATCGACTTCCTGGGCCACAGGGTTGACAAACATGGTGTTTCTCCTCTCCCGGACAAAATCCAAGCCATTCGCAAGTTTCCCAAGCCAACCACAGTGAAAGGCTTGCAGGAATTGTTAGGCATGGT
Source organism: Cladorhizidae sp. MBARI D1340-BT2 (assembly GCA_028752905.1). Taxonomy (NCBI): domain Eukaryota; kingdom Metazoa; phylum Porifera; class Demospongiae; order Poecilosclerida; family Cladorhizidae; species Cladorhizidae sp. MBARI D1340-BT2. The sequence continues at coordinate 42,526,493 of JAQNBH010000017.1, read as the reverse complement.
AACCTTCTGTTATTGTTTTGTACCAGCTGCAGCAGCCATCATGCAACCTTTGTGTGGTGCCATTGCGGGGAAAGCCAAGACATCACCTGGACCCCAGACATCGCTTTGGCATTTGAGAAATCGAAGGAAGCGCTGGCAGCCGCCACCATGCTAGTACACCCACAGACAGCTGCACCAATATCCATCACTGTGGGCGCCTCTGACCTCGCCATAGGTGGAGTCCTTGAACAGTTGGTAGCAGGATCATGGAAGCCGCTGGCCTTTTTCAGCCGCCAGTTGTGCCCACCAGAATGCAAGTACAGCGCCTTTGACCATGATCGCTTGGGCCTACACCTCACAATTCGCCACTTCCGCTACTTCCTCGAGGGCCAACCATTTGTGGCCTATAAAGACCACAAACCACTTACTTTCTGCTTTGCCAAAGTTTCGGAACCATGCTTCCTGAGACAGCAACGGCACCTGGCCTGCATCTCAGAATTTAACGGATGTCCGTCACATTGACGGCAAGGACAACCAGGTGGCAGACACCCTCTCCCGCACAGTCATTAGCTCCAGCATGGCACAGCTTGGGATTGATTACTTCCAGATGGCAGCAGCTCAAAAGGCCGACCCTGAGATGGCATCCTACTGCACAGCCATCACTCTTGAAGATGTACCTTTCAGCCCCACCGATACCAAACTCCTGTGTGACATGTCCATGGGACAGCCCCGACTGATCGTCCCAGCAAGCTGGCGCCGACGGGTCTTCGATACCATACATAACCTGTCACATCTGTCGATCCGAGCCACATGCACACTTATCACCAGCAAGTTTGTCTGGCACAGCATAAGCAAACAAGTGGGGTTGTGGACCTGCACGTGCATTCCATGCCAGTTGGCAAAGGTCCAGCGCCACACTAGGTCTCCCCTCTTAACATTCAAGGTACCCCATAGCCGTTTTGACCACATACATATATGGACGTGGTTGGGCACACTACTATCATCCCAAGGGCATACTTACCTGTTCACCATCCTGGATCGCTTCACCCAATGGCCAGAAGCCATCCCCTTGGCAGACATGACCACTTCTGCATGTGCACGTTCTCTCATCGGCCATTGGATCGCCTGGTTCGGCATTCCCCTTGAGTTAACATCCGACCGTGGATCCCAGTTTACATCTGAACTCTGGTCAGCCATTGGGGGTACAAATCAACCTGACCACAGCATACCATCCGCAATCCAATGGATTAGTGGGAACGCTTCTACAGGCAACTGAAATCCGCTCTCAGTGCCCTGTCAGGGAGCATCCCGACAACTGCTGACACCTCTGGAAAAGGAGGTGGGAATCACGTTTTGATTGCCTCTAACACCTCTGGAAAAGGAGGAACAACCTGTGGGAATCTCTCACCTGATTACTCACCTACATTAGAAGGTGTAAAACCACAGAGACCAGAGAAGACAGACTACCCACAAAACCACTACGTGAACTGTGACAGAATCTATAAAAGAGAAGAACAGCAAAGAGAGAAAAAAGAACAAAGAAAGAAATAAAGCGAACGATTAAGAAAGACAATTAAGACTGAGTAAGTCTATCATCGAAAGAGATAGATTACTAGTGATATTGTGCTTATTGATATATGTTTTTAATGTGCCATTGTTTTATTGTTCTTTAATTCCTAACAAGCTCTAGTAGTGAGGGAGTGAGGTTAGTGTATTGGTCTTACCAAGGTCTTGAGGGCAAGAGGTGTGGTGCATCTAGGTTCTCAGGCAGGGGTTTGGCGTCATCAGAAACTGCTAGTGACTTATAAGAGGTCACAGGGAGAGAGTTTCTGACATTTGGTGGCAGCGGTGGGATCAGCGAAACAGTGTTGGATCCTAGTGGAAGACAAGTTGGACAGGAGTTCCGGAGCATCGCGTTGCGCTATTTTTCTTTTCTCTATTGCAGGGAAACGGCTCGGGTATTCGTATCTAGGAGCCTGTGAAACAAAACCCTACCCTAGGATACCATACAGTGTTAGTCCCTAGGGACAGTGCATATTTCTGTTGTATCCTTTTCTTTTGTCGTTTATTAGAGCGACATATTGGTTAATTGTGTTCTGTACAACCCGCGAGCATGTCTCACGAACGAGCGCGGCCTGGAGAAGACCGTCAGTTACGGAGTGGGAAATTCCTAGAGATGGTATGGCAGAAGAAGCAACGATTGCAGAAGAACCTATTATATCTGGAACGCTGCTGATGACGCGATTCGTTCAAGCAGAAGAAAGACAGGCACAGAGGGAGGAAGAAAGACTTCAGCGAGAGGAAGAACGAATGGAGCGCGAGTGGGCACGTCAAGAACGTCAAGAAGAACGTTGGGCTCAGCTCCTATCATCACGATTTCCTCCACCATCAGCAGAAGTAGCACCTCCCAAGATAAACTTGCAGAAGTTTAGTGAAGGCACCGACGATATGGGCGCATACCTGAAAATGTTCGAGGTGACAGCCAGCGCGAATGGTTGGCCAGCCCGACATTGGGCGAACTACTTAAGAGGTTCGTTGTCTGGTCAAGGGTTGACTGCAGTGGCAGCTCTGCCAGCACTGAGTCAGACCGATTACGAGCAGGTCAAAGAAGCCCTCTTGAATATCTACAAGGTAACCTCTGAAACATACCGAGCCAAGGTATTTGACCAGACATTCGACGGAACTAACCCCGATGGATGGTTCAGGTCGTACAAACAGTCCTTCCACCAGTGGTTGGACTCCTCCAACAAGACGGAATGAGATACTATGCTCTATGAGCTAGCACTAAAGCGTCTTCCAGGGTGGTTGGAGGGGCAGATGCGACGGTTGCACCCCGACACTTATGAGGAACTGGGTGAGGCTGTTGTACGCTATTTGTCCAGTCAGCGACAAGGAGGAGGAATTCCAAAGAAATCCGATCAGAGAGAGAGTTATGGACCGAAACCTAGGGACACTCGGAATCACCCAAGACCACTGGAGCAGAAGCATCCAGCTGCAGAGGGAAATAAAGGTGTCTACTTAGGGACTTGAAACAGATCGAATGTTTCAGATGCGGGGAAAAAGGACATTTTCGAAAAGATTGTCGAGTAAAAATGGAAAGTGTCAATTTTGGACACAGCACATACATCGGGACAAATTTACCAACTTGGACAAGAATGGCCAAGATCAACGGCAAGTCTGTAGTGGCGTTGCTGGACACAGGCTGCTCGAAATCCATAGTACATCCGAGGTGCATCGACAGCAAAGACCGACTAGGATGGAAAATACCCTACACCACTGCTAGTTCTCGAAAGACTTGGTTCCCTGCCGCGAGAATCGAGTTACAGATAGACGGGAAGACACACGAGCTTGCAGTGGGTGTATCACCTCACATCAATGTGGACATGCTTTTGGGGAAAGATGTACCACACTTCAGGAAGCTACTCAGAGAGATGCTTCAGGATGATGTCAAGGAGGAGACTCAACCAACGGAAGAAGTGAGACTTCTTGATGTGGCCATGGTGACCACAAGAGCTGGACACAACCGACAGCCGGAAGAGAACCAAGCCGCAGAGTCGCAACAGAAGCAGGATGAAGCAATCATTCAGACTCTAGAACCTTTGGAAGAAGAAGAGTCAAGTTTGGGTAACATGTACAAATTTGATGATGAACTAATTGTTGTCCCAACCCAACGTTGTTTCCCAGATAAGGCTACAGAAGATCCTCTATGGCCGGAACAAGTCACCCCTAGCCAGCTACGCTCTCTCCAAGCAACAGACCCTACACTGGAGAAATGGAGAGAGGAGGCTGAGGAGGCTAAGGATGGTGATGTGTTTTGGGAGAAGGGGCTACTAAGGCGAAGATCGTACAAAAAAGGGGATACTAATTTGTTAGTTGTTCCTTAATCCTGTAGGACAGAGGTACTGAAGCTTGCACATTGTTCCCCAACCGCGGGACATTTTGGAGAGACAAGAACTCTGGATACTCTCCGACAGAGGGTTAGCTGGCCACGTATGACCGTAGATGTAAGAGAAGCATGTAAATCCTGTCCAGAGTGCCATCGAGCTGCCCCAGCAACCTTGAAGAGAGCTTCGCTTCATCCGCTGCCAATCATCAAGAATCCATTCGACCGCATAGCGATGGATATCTTTGGGCCTCTAAAAAGAACGAAAGCAGGTAACAAATATGTACTTGTAGTACAAGATTATGCAACAAAATGGCCAGAGGCGTTTCCTCTACGAAACGTGACCACAGAATCAGTAATTGACTGTCTAGTGGAGCTCACTGCTAGATTGGGGGTGCCAAGAGAAATACTCACCGATAATGGGTCAAATTTTATTTCTAAAACCATGAGAGGGTTTTGTGAGAGGTCTGGAATAAAGCAGATCAAGACATCCCCTTATCATCCACAAACTGATGGGATGGTGGAAAGATGGAACTCCACCTGAAGTGTCTGCTTCGTAAGTTAACTCAAAAACATGGGTTAGAATGGGATCAGTGTCTATCCTGATGCAAATGAAACCGATGCGAAAGAAAAACACAAATATTATTATGACAAAAAGGCTGTGAGTAGGTCATATGATATTGGCGATTTTGTCTTGGTTTTCCAACACAGGAAGCAACACAAGCCTGGCACACGCAATGCCAATGCTGATGGCCTATCATGCTGATGGCCTATCACGAGAGCATGGCTCTCACTTGAACGATGGGGGAGTGTCAGGGAGCATCCTGACAACTGCTGACACCTCTGGAAAAGGAGGAACAACCTGTGGGAATCACGTTGTGACTGCCTCTAACACCTCTGGAAAAGGAGGAACAACCTGTGGGAATCATGGTGTGACTGCCTCTGACACCTCTGGGAAAGGAGGAACAACCTGTGGGAATCTCTCACCTGATTACTCACCTACATCAGAAGGTGTAAAACCACAGAGATCAGAGAAGACGACTACCCACAAAACCACTACGTGAACTGTGACAGAATCTATAAAAGAGAAGAACAGCAAAGAGAGAAAAAAGAACAAAGAAAGAAATAAAGCGAACGATTAAGAAAGACAATTAAGACTGAGTAAGTCTATCATCGAAAGAGATAGATTACTAGTGATATTGTGCTTATTGATATATATATGTTTTTAATGTGCATTTGAGCCATTGTTTTATTTCTTTAATTCCTAACAAGCTCTAGTGAGGGAGTGAGGTTAGTGTATTGGTCTTACCAAGGTCTTGAGGGCAAGAGGTGTGGTGCATCTAGGTTCTCAGGCAAGGGTTTGGCGTCATCAGAAACTGCTAGTGACTTATAAGAGGTCACAGGGAGAGAGTTTCTGACATGCCCGCCTCACAGGCCCCAACTGGATCGACGAACTGCCATGGGTGCTGTTGGGCATCCGGACAGCCCCAAAGAAGACTTGGCCAGCTCTTCTGCTGAGTTGGTCTATGCAACAACCCTCACAGTGCCGGGCGACTTCTTTCCCTCTTCCACAGAAGAGCAAGAACCAAATCAACTCCTGACTGCACTCCGGGCCAGGGTCCAGATCTTCGCGCCAATCCCCACTTCTCGGCATGGCCTACCCCATTCCTCAGTTCCCTCGGAATTCACTGACAGCCCTTTTGTCTTCATCTGTCGAGATGCCCACCACCCCTTGCAGAGGCCTTACGAGGGCCCTTTCAAGGTACTGAGTGCAGGCCCCAAATACTTCACAGTTAACAGGGGTGGTCGGCCAGAGTTGATCACCATCGATCGACTCAAATCAGCACATCTGGATTTGGATTAACCAGTCCGGGTTCCTTTTCCACGTCGCCGGGGGCGTCCTCCTTGCCACCAAGCAACACTGGTCCCAGATAAGTCTGACCTCCTGTCCGTTACTGCTGATCTTCTGCACTCAAGGTTCTGGGGGGGGGTGGGGAGTCATGTGGCGACCATTTCCACATGCTGGGACCAAACCTTTAACTTAGTAATCAGCGAAGAGTATATAATGATCTTTTACCTATTGTACTTTTGGCCTAGAGGTTTGCTTTATTGATTTTTCTATGTTGAACTAAATACCTTTACTCGCTAGCACTCGCTACAATGGTAAATTTAAATAATTTCATGTAGTATTGATGGTGGATATAATCAGACTCTCATTGATGATTAAAAAAATGTTCTGTTGAAATAGAAGTGCAGAGAAACAGAAGTTTGATGCTATAAAGCAATAATCAGTGAACTGTAAGGGTTTATAATACCAATATTTTGCGAGGTTGCGCATGACAAATTCTTCAACCACTTCTTCTGGTGTAATACTAATGTCTTTGTGGTATTGTAGCATTGCAAGTGCATTTAGTCGCTCCTGAGACATCGTACTTCTAAGAGAAGTCTTGAGAAAACATAACGCACTGATAGACCTTTTGCACTCACAGGAAGTAACTGGTAAAGTAATTAAAATTACCAAAAGAGTACGTATGTTGGGTCATAATCAGTGTGAAGTAATGTTTGTCCTAGAGTATTTAGCATCAGAGCCAGTTCGTGTTCCCCTTTCCACTTGCATTCCCATGGGTCAAGCTCTGTCTCAAGAGAATTGATGGAAGGAAGGTCATCCCTGAGACATTAACAAAACAATTGTGCAACACAGATGTACTATTCACCATTTCAGAAGGCAGCAATTGTGTAAACTCAATTAAACTCTTCAAATAATCGTCATCAAAGTAAGTATTCAATTCATTTAATGAGATAATCCATTGGAATTGTAAAGTTGAGCTTGAAATATTGAGAAATGCTAGTGGATGGCCTGTGTTGCTGAGTACTTGATTGTCTGGGTTTTGACTACAATACATCCACAAGTTGACTTACAGCTTTGACCTGCTCATATATACATTCGATCATCCACATTATCCTGTACTCCCTTGATAGTTCTCATCACACTTCTGATATCTTGGTGAGCACAAATCACATCTTTGTATCTCCCTTGTAACTTTACACTCAAATCTCGGGTGTAGGCTAACACCTTTTGGGACAGAACCAGTGCAACAATAAAGGAAAACTGTGAGAGCGCTAACAGCAAGGATTGTGCTTTAGAGCGCGTGTCATTATTCCATTGTGCTGCAGTACTGTATGTCATCACTTCTAAACAGCTGAAGATTGGCAAAAATAGGTCTGTGAATACTTTAAAGGCTTCATGGCGCTCTACCCAGCATGTACAACACAACTCTTTCAATTTTCATCTCTTTTCTTCGGCAGGCACTATGGTATCAATCCAGCTCTCCAAAGAAAGCTGTCATTTTGGAGAATTACCAAAAAAGTGAAACTGAATCGGCTACTTGCATCGTGTTATTGATCTCATGTATTGAACAACACTTCATAAGGAGGTGAGATGCACATGAGTAAAATGTGCTTTGGGACATTTCTTCAGAATACGAGCAGCAGCACCTTTAGATTTCCCCGCCATTGCTCCTGCACCATCATAGGCTTGGCCGTGAAGTAGAGAGAGATGGAGTTGCCAGTCAGTTAGTTTAGCTGGAATATTATCAGCAATATTTTCTCCACTAAGTCGAGACAAACATTCAAGGAATGCAAGAAATCTCTCGGATGGTGAGTTGCATTTTACAAAGTGAATGCTCAAGGCAACTGTTCTCCATTTGCGATATCAGTTGCTCATCAGCTATAACAGTGAAATACCCAGCTTCACAAACCCGTCAAAGTATTTCCCTCTGTATATATCAAATCACCACAAATGCTCATTCTGTGTGGTTTTGCTAGTATAAAGTACATTCCTCGCTTCTGTTTTTAGATGGTTTTCAAGAACATGATCACCTGCCTTTATTTGAAACTGTAAAAGGGCTAGGAAATTTCCATGGTTACAATATGGACTTTCCTCGACTGCAGGAGAATCATCTCTGTGTCCCCGAAAGCGGAGACCTTGCCTTACCCCAGATTTTGCAATAGACTGAAGCACGAGTCTATTTTCTACAGCACGCTTTCTCCGTGCAGAATGGATGTGGTGATCAATGGCTGATCAATGGCTAATTCTGGATTTTCTTTTGCAGACATAAAAACAAGTACTTTTTCACTGCTTCTTGGTGAAATTTCTTTCCTTTTGAACAGAGAAAATGTTGATTCAGTTTCGCTAATGCTCTTTTAAAGTCTATGAGTGGCTTATTGACAAGAATTCCAAACTCTTTCATCTTAGGCCCACATTTACCAAATAAAACACAGAACTTGCAGTAACCACCATTTTCAGATTCAGAATAAACATGGTCATTAAAATTGGATAACCATGTGCTTTGAAAACGTCGAGGGCGACCAGAAAAGGAAACTTGTAGTTACGAGCTGGAACAGAGCACTATACTTCTGGGCATCCATAAGTGTGCTGGAAATTGTAACAATTTTTCCAATCGCCACTCTTAATAGGGTCAGAGTCATCAGCATCGACAATTTCAGTTTGACAAGTGGGTGGTAGTCAATCTCGTCTAAAACAGACACAGAATTACACTCACTTGAATCATCACCAACAGCAGTGATAAAGGGGTCAGCATCAGATATACAAGCATCAAATTCACTGTCAGTTCCATTAGCATTCTCAACAGATTCCATTTCCCCACCTAACACTGAAGGTGGTCGAACATTTACACTGCTGTGGACACCCCCAAAAACAGCCACATAAATATAATGTTTCTAGCTATCGAACTGCCAACTTGGGCCACTTTAATATTGTTTGAGCAGGTATTAACTATATAGCCAGCTCACTGGTACCAAGATAGCTGTTCATACTGGCTAGCTAGTAGAGTAACCGAGATCTAAGGCTAACACACTATTAAATATTGCTTGAGCTGGTATTAATAGTATCAGCATTTTATAGAGAGCTAACCTTAAGTTTCCAGTTAGCTACTTACTGTACTAGCTAGTATTTAGCCTGCTGCAACAGCTAGCTTAGCAGTACCAGTAAGATGGCTATAATTTATATACAGCTTACTGGTAAGCTGGTAGCTAAGCTACCTTAGCTAGCTAATAACATTAAGCAGGCTAAAAATTATAGCTAGACAGCTTTACTGGTACAGTACTAGCTAAGCTAGATGTTGCAGCAGGCTAATAGCTAGCTAGCTACATAGTACAGAAACTGGAAAATTAGGCGCGAACTATTTCAAGATGGCTTTAGGCTTAGCGTGGCTAATCTAGCCACCTAGCTATAGCTGACTACTTACCTTGTCCTCGAAAAGTACTCTTTTATTCCACACTGTTTAAGTCCTTCACAGAACGTTCTCTTTCTTTCCATATGGATGGTGTGCAGCATTTTTTCAAAAATGGGGGGGGGGGGAAATTAAGGGGGGGGCCCATAACCCCCCCCCCTCCTGGATCCACCCCTGCTCACTACACCACCACAACCTCACCATTCAGCCTCACCAAAACCTCAGCATCACTCACACCAGCACCACCCTTACACCCTCACATGTAGCAATCTCATCAAATCACACAAGAATCTGCTGACAATGCTCACGTCACATTACTGCACCTCCACGTCACATGATTATACCAACCCAAAAACTGTCCATTTCCAACTACTCGTGACAAAGATCAGCAAGCATACCTACCTCAGCCCTCGCTATACTCCTATTCCTAGCCCCAGTATTAACTCTAGCCCTAGCTACACTCCTAGCCCTAGCCCCAGTATTAATTCTAGCCCTAGCTACACTCCTAGCCCTAGCCCCAGTATTAATTCTAGCCCTATATTGGTACACTCCTAGCCCTAGCCTCAGTATTAATTCTAGCCCTAGCTACACTCCTAGCCGTAGCCCCAGTATTAATTTTAGCCTACACTCCTAGCCCTAGCCCTAGTATTAACTCTAACCCTAGCTACACTCCTAGCCCTAGCCTCAGTATTAATTCTAGCCCTAGCTACACTCCTATCCCTAGCCCTAGTATTAATTCTAACCCTAGCTACACTCCTAGCCCTAGCCTCAGTATTAACTCTAGCCCTAGCTACACTCCTATCCCTAGCCCTAGTATTAATTCTAATCCTAGATACACTCCTAGCCCTAGCACTAGTTTTGATTCTAGCCCTAGCCACAGAAAACATGTCCCAACCAGTCGCTACTGACATACTCAATCCTGACCAACCAGCTAATGCCCACCTTAACACTAACCCTAGCTCTAATACTAACTCTAGCTCTAACACTAGCCCCAGCCTAGACACTGCACCTAGCACAATGCTCGCACTCCCTGAACCCTTGCAGGCCCCAGGGGGGGGTCGAGGAGTTCGATCAAACCCACCTTTCAACTTGCAAAAAAAGCTGGTAAGGTACGTTACGTCACGAGTGCTTGTTTTTCTGAGCTGAGTTGGCAGCTGATAATGGCGAGCAAGAGAAAGTTACCATTTGGCAACCCTAGCGGGCTTCTGAAATATTTCAAAAGGGTGGTAGAAGTTGAAGAAGAGCGGAGTGAACCAGGACAGAGTGGAGTAATAAGTGACAAAGAGGAAGTAGTGACATTTATTAGAATAGCAGTGACAATGAGAGCAGTGATAATTCTGGGGCTGGTAGCGTTGCCACTAGAATTGAAGAGGCTGCAGCTATCAATAGTATCTCCAGTGATGTGGATATAGGCTGTGTTATAAAGCCTGCAATGTGGTCTTGAGTTGACGCAGTCCAAGATTCTGTAAAGTCCTTATCTCTTGGACAGAAGTACAAGATCTTAACCGATCACTTTATACCCAGAAGTATGTTTACTTTCCCTAAGGTGTACGATTCCGGGTGTAATAGGAGCTTTCAGGTGAAATAGCTCCAAAAATATCATGTTAGTATATATATAGCAAGGCAATAGATGGTGGATTTTGTAAATATTGTGTGTTGCTTGCTTCAGATTGGACTAAATGTGGTGTGCTTGTGAATAAGCCTTTTAAGAAGTGGATTAAAGTAAATAAAATACTTGGTACACATGGTTCTACTGCTTATCACATTAATGATGTTGCTGATGCTAGAGCTCTGCTACAGTCCACTGACAAAGCTGAGCGTAATATTGATGTCCGTATGAATGCTGAACATGTTCGAAATATACGAGACAACAGGCATATTGTGAAGTGTTGCGCTGAAGGTGTTCTATTTTGTGGTTGACAGTGTATTGCACTAAGGAGCGACAAGGAGAGTCACAACCATACAGGAAATCCTGGAAACTTTCTTGCTTTCTTGAATGTTTTAGCGGAGCACGATCCTTTGTTGAAGATGCATCTACAGCATCCAAGGGTGAAGAATGCGACATATATTATATGTCGCATTCTTGGCAATGATGCTGGCAATCATCTACATGGGAACCAACCAGGTTTGGTGCAAGCCATGCAGCAAGAATTGATGGGAGGTTGTGAAGAGTGGAATATTTGGAGATGGTTGGTGGAAAGAATATCTCCGAGGTACATTTGTCACTGTTTTAAAAGAAGGTAGGTTTACCAAGTTTATAGTTTGTAGTAGGTATGTTTGTATTAATATATATTTCTCCATGTTCAATGGGCAAAACACTTGAGAGTGCCCATTGGTGTTGAAGAGAGAGTTGCCATTCAATTTGGAAGATGGCAACCAATTGTGGGATCACACATTAGTGGCGCTTTGGGTTTGGGTGGGCAACAGTTGGGGAAATAGTTTTAGAAACTTTCCATGGAATAACCACTTGCTGCCAGTATGTCCAAATTCTGACAGGAGAAAAGCTGTTGATGATTTTGAGACTTGCTGTGGAGGTTGGAGGCTATTGATGTTCCCATGTGCCTGTATTACGTCCAGATGAGAGTGCATCCGATTATTATAATCGAAAGGGGCATTACTCTATCATCATGCAAGCCATGGCTGATTTCCGTGGGTTTTTATGGACATGTACATTGCAGGGTTTCATCCAGGGGGGGGGGGGGGGGGGGGGAGAGTTGAAACTCCCCACTGGACTAGTGTGAATGATCAAGGATTAAATAGTGCAGTAACTATGAGGAACCGTACTGCAGAGTAAGGTCCTTGACATTCTTGATAATTTGATGCTAGTGTTGGGATACCTTTTGGATTGAATCTTTCAATCACCAACTGCTAACTTATGTACCAAAACACATTCACTTTGGTAGGACCACCTTCAGAATGAGAATGAACCTTGCTTGTACGGACTATGCATGCCGTAGTGCTGTATTTTAATATAAACAGCATGCAAACTCTTCTTGTAAGCCTGGACTGCAGCTGGGTTGGGGATGATAATTTTGCTTGCAACATACATAGGCCTTTGCAGTCAGAATCCAGATAACGGGCTGAATGGTCCCCCTATTACAACATTGTAAGTAGTTATAAATACTTGATAATGCTTGATGATGTTCAGAATGCTCTTTGCATCATGCCACGTGTCATTGGACTCCAACATGTTCAGGTTGCTGGTAATGAACTTGACTATCACAAGTCATGCGCAACTTCACTGATGTTCAATTCTAAACAAAAAGAGAAACTTTAGAACATATTATACTGGCATATTGATAGTAAACTTTACCAAGACCATTGATGACACTTGGCAAAACCACTTTGTGTACCCCAGCTCACGTGTCTGTGCATGCTCAACTCATACTCATTTCCAGTAGCTGTTGGTGCTATATAAACCATGCAACAAGTGCACAGTATGATTGATATAGAGAATACCTTGCAGACAAACAGGGAACAGTGGTGATATATGCATTTGCAGTACATCATGCCAGCATCAGTTATACTGATATAGAGAATACCAAACGGGGAACAGTGGTGATATATGCATTTGCAGTAGCATCATGCCAGCATCAGTTATACTGATATAGAGAATACCAAACGGGGAACAGTGGTGATATATGCATTTGCAGTAGCATCATGCCAGCATCAGTTATACTGATATAGAGAATACCAAACGGGGAACAGTGGTGAGATATGCATTTGCAGTAGCATCATGCCAGCATCAGTTATACTGATATAGAGAATACCAAACAGGGAACAGTGGTGAGATATACATTTGCAGTCGCATCATGCCAGCATCAGTTATACTGATATAGAGAATACCAAACAGGGAAGAGAGGCATGGTATGCATTTGCAGCGGAATCATGCCAGCATCAGTTATCACCGACAGAGTCATAAAAATAGCGAAACACAAGCAGACAACCAAACAGCAACAACAATATCAATAAAACACTTCATAAAATGACAATAACTCTCCTTCTGTGGTAGAGTGTGTCATTGCCTTCATCTCAGTTGCTGCTCTTGCCATTGCATTTTGATTGACCACACCCACATAGCCACTATCCTTGTACACTAGTGTAAATACAGTGCATTTTGTTGGCACTGAAATTTATAAAATGTATCTCTTTCCAACCTAAAATGATTGTATTGGCTAGGCAAGACACCAGCACATGTGAAGGCGTGGATGAGTATACAGACGTGTACAATGCATACATAACACATGCACATGTGAAGGCATGGATGAGTATACAGACGTGTACATGTATACGCAACACATGCACATGTATTGTTCATTGCAACAAAGCATCTGCAATAATTATGTATAATATAATAGCTATATATATAAATATTGAAATTATTGCTGGTTTACAAGGTAGAGTCCACCCATAATTCTTGAACTTGCTCACCAACGTTTCACCTGACACTTCTTGTTTGTACACTCACTTTTTAGGGGGCGGTTCACCTTTAACTGGTAAAAAACGTCTGTTGACTTTGAATGCCCATAACTTTTTTTATAATTGGTTTGTGTAGATAATGTTATGCTCAAATTGTTGCTTGTTCTATGTGCTTTCCAATGATATATAAAATATCTCTAGAGGCATGTTTTGTCAGAAGATGCATGCAAAAATGCATGCATCTTCAGAAACAGCAGGGACCCTCCTTCTCTTGGCAGACCCCCACTACTCATTAAAAAAAATCAAAAGCTGTAAATTGGTTTGTGGCTTGTCAAAGCTAACAGCTGTGATATGAGTCGTTTTATATTGCAATAAAACTAAAGTGGTTGTTGAATGGCAATGTGCCGTATTTGATTACGCGCTGTTTCTGAAGATGCATGCATTTCTGCATGCATCTTCTGACAAAACATGCCTCTAGAGATATTTTATATATCATTGGAAAGCACATAGAACAAGCAACAATTTGAGCATAACATTATCTACACAAACCAATTATAAAAAAAGTTATGGGCATTCAAAGTCAACAGACGTTTTTTACCAGTTAAAGGTGAACTGCCCCCTTAATTAAATTCCAACCTAAATGTGTCACATCTACAAATTGGAAGTTCAACAGTAAAATATTTGTGCTCCGGATCAAGTCAATGATAGTATTTTGAACCTAACTAAATTCTAGAGGATAGACCTGGCCCCAGCCCTAGCCCTGGCCCTAGCCCTGGCCCTAGCTCTAGCACCAGCCCTGGCCCTAGCCCTAGCCCTATCATGAAACACAAAACAACACAACAAAAGTAACTGCTAGAGCCAGCGAGAGGGAAAAAATTGTCATTATTTTTCTGTTTTCACATACATGGAGTATGCACAATAATTTAGTTGGTGTCAGTTGTTGACATAATCCCGAAAATTTTACCTGTTTGTACGAGCCTGCCTCCCATCTCTGTTGTTCCCACAACTACATGACTGAGTCAGACCAGTCACCAAGCTGCTAAAGACACTCCATTCACACACAAACAACAGGTCTCCAATATCAGGTTAATCAGTGATAATGCCTATAAATATACCATGTTAGAATGCACATAGCTTAGTAGCAGTCGTGGCTTCACATACTAACCTGATGGATCCAGCATAGATATTGATGAGACAAGTTTTCACCTGCTGCTTCTGCTATAATTCAAGTCGGCCTCCATCCTATCCAGCAACATGTGACTATTGTCCATTGAGCAGCTTCTTAGGTTTTACTTCCAGTCTGCGCAAGAAAGGCATCTCTATCATTCACAGACTCAAAAGTTAACTGCATATGATGGCAGGTAGAGCTCACTTTGATGATGCAGTTTGAGCACTATCAGAGACGTTGCGCTTAGCAGCCATTGCTTAGCTCTTATTTCCTCCTCAAGATCTCATATTTTTTCCATCATCCGATTCCTCCATCCTCTCTTAGTTTTACTTTTATCAATCTGCTCTCTTCCAAACTTCTTGTCTCTTACAAAACAAAATTTTCAAGCTTCCTTCACCCCATATCTCCCCGTAGCCACTCCTGCTACTGTATTACTTGCCAATCTCCTACCCACTTGCAAGAATTATGTCCTCCTGTCCACCACCCCTCCCACACCATCCTTCCTCTGACTTACAACTTCTTATTCACTCTACTTGTCACCTTTCCAGCCCATTCTTCTGCCTTCTTTGCCATCTTCTCTAACTGAACATTACCCCTTAGCTTCCTATCAAACAATAGTCACAAGTACTTGGATTCTTCGACCTCTTCCAATATCTCCTTGCCAATCTCCTCCAATGCAATCCTCCAATGCACTCCTGCTTCTTTCTTCCCTACTACGATGACCTTGCTTACTATTAAACTTCATCTTCCACCTTAACACATAAGCTTGTACCACTTCCAACATAGCTTGCAGTTCCACCCCCAAGTCCACCAAAAGAACAACATCATCTGCATACACAAGTGCCTCACACCAGAACCCTTCCACCTCAACTCCTAGCACTTCTCTCTCCAACTCCTCTGCCATTTTCATCAAAGAAGTGTAGACACACAAAGGACATCCCTGCCTAAGTCCATTCTCCACAGCGAACCGCCTTGACCTCCTTCCATTCAATATCACCATCATCTCCATGCCACTATACAATCATACACATACCCTCACAAGTTTCTCCTCTACTCCATACTGCCTCAACTTGTGCCACAGTCTCTCACTCCACACATATCATAGCCTTGCTTACGTCCAGGAAGGCCAGATGAAAACTTCTTCTCCCTCTTCCTCACTTCACAAACTCCTTTTAACACCAACCACTGGTCCAAAAATCTCCTCTGATTCTTAAATTCCCCTTGTGCTTCCGTCAAAATGCTATCCTCAGCAAATCCTCCCAACTTCCTCACCAACACTCTTACAAACACCTCCACCCTACTACAACCTAATGTACCATAATTCCCTACTTCATTTTCATCGCCATCCTTGTGGAGAGGTACTAGCAAACTCCTCTTCCAGTTCACTGGGCAGCACTCACTCCTCATCACCTGCACCATCACCTCCACAAACTTACCTTCATAATCAGCATCTCATTCAAAATTCCATCAGGGCCTGGTACCTTTCCTCTCTTCAAACACTTCATTACCTCTACTACTTCTTCTCAACTTACTTCCTCACACATACCCAACCCATGCCCACTCATATCTCCTATCTCTAATTCTGGTACTATGGCGTCTTCTTTTTTCTTCCCCAGCTCTTCCCAGTGTTTTGCCATCACCTCCAACACCTCATCTTCCTCCTCCACCATTCTTCCTTCATCATCTTTCACTCCATTTATCCTTCTCTCCTCCCTCTTTGCTCTTGAATCATTCCAAAACAACTTACAACTCTTCTCACTAATCTTGTTTATAGTTCTCTTCATCAATTCCATTCTTCTATTTCCTTTTTCACTTCCTTTCTTGCTTCTCTATAGTCCTCCCATAGCTGCCTCAATGCAGCCTCCCCTCCCCTCTCTTCCTTGCTTCTCTATACTCCTCCCATAGCTGCCTCAATGTAGCCTCCCCTCCCCTCTCTTCCTTGCTTCTCTATACTCCTCCCATAGTTGCCTCAATGTAGCCTTCCCTCCCCTCTCTTCCTTGCTTTCCTCAATCTCTTCTTTCTAACATGAATTAACCTCTCCAAATCATCCAACCATCATTTCTCGAGAGGTATACAATGAAATGGGTGGCTAAAAAGTATCATAACTCAAGAATGGTTACAATAATAAGTTGAAACTTCGAAATGCAGTTAGTATAATAGTAAAAGTATAGAATGTTGGCAAGGATTAAAATAAATGATCCACTCTATAATAAAGGGGGAGGTACAAAGATCATTCATCAGCTCCCCATACAACAGCTCTGCCAGCATTTCTCTACCCAATAATATTTTTGATCTTGTTCTAATCACTGATTTTCAGCTAGTGTGAACCCATTTTTGTCCTCTGACCACTCGGTTAACGTTGCCACAATGATGACAAACAGTAAAATGGAAAACAACCTTACTGAAGCATCAGCTAAACACATTGAGAAAGTAAATCCAACAGAGGTAACTTAATGAAAATAGACTTCGTATTGTAGAAGAATCAGTACTAGAGTTTATAAATCAACTTCTGAATCAAAATTTAATAATACGCTGGAAACAAGAATACAGCAATATTCAGTATGAAGGATATGTCCCATAACTCAACCACCCGAAAAATGATGTTCAAAATCAGCAACTTCTGAGAGATAAAGCATTTTTATTTTATGAGTATTTTCATCTAATAACAATCCTAATCAACTATCCATGGGTAACAAAGCATGAATTGTGTGCCAGGAATCTCCTATTCGTCTCAGGTTGTACAATGATTCCTATATGGACTTATATCCCAATATGTGTGTGTGTGGGGGGGGGGGGGGGGGGAAAGTTGGGGATATTTATGCTGGCCGGCTGGCACTAGCATATTCAATGAGGAGGAATGTTGGAAAGTAGTTGAATCAGCTTGGTCAATCACCAGCAACGAAGGGAGTTAATATTTAGCCAATGATGATGACCAATGAAGCTCTTCTATTCAATGTCTTGCATGCCAACTTTTATCAGCTCTGAACAAACAACTTGAGGGTAAATCAGGAAGGAAAAAGGCTATGTTGAATTGGAATGAACATTGCCTAGTATGTGTGTGTGGTGTGTTAGGGTGGGGGGTGCACACTAGCCAGCAATGAACTAGCCAGCAATGAACATTGCCTAGTGTGTGTGTGTGGTGTGTTAGGGTGAGCACACAGTAAGACTAGCCAACAATGAACATTGCCTAGTGCGTGTGTGTGGTGTGTTAGGGTGGGGGGAGCACACAGTAAGACTAGCCAACAATGAACATTGCCTAGTGTGTGTGTATGGTGTGTTAGGGTGGGGAGGAGCACACAGTAAGACTAGCCAGCAATGAACATTGCCTAGTGTGTGTGTGTGTGTGTGTGGTGTGTTAGGGTGGGGGGAGCACACAGTAAGACTAGCCAACGATAGCTTGTCACTTAAGCAACTAGTAATCAAGTTTATTTCAGTGGTGCCAAGAATTCTGTGGTGGTAGCTCATTTTAATTTGTTAGAGATAAATAAAAACCATCCAAGTCACTCAACTAATTTGTTAGAGATAAATAAAAGCCATCCAATATTACTCTGACTTCCTAGATCCTCAAGTCTTGGTCTCTAATATTGTGTACACCATACTCTTCACCTTCTTGGCAGATAAATGGATACAGTAACATTGTTGGAGGGGAAGAGGGGGTTTCCAAAAATTCGATAGAATGATGTCATCATTATAATAACAATGACGTACTAAGTTACCCCCCAGGGACCTGCCACTGATCCAGGAACAGTCATTCTCCATGTACGTCCATTGAGAACCATTGATTATCAAGAGAACTCTATGGTTAATGAATGTAGTGGTTCATGGCTGTAAGCAGTCCAGTAGATGGGCAGGGTATATATAACAAGTGTAGAACATGCTTATTGAAAGAGTATTGTATCGGAACATGAGGTAAATATGTTGTCTGCGAACATATTCTAATATACACTCTAATATATTATATAGTTCCTTGTCACTTCCAATGTAGTCAACAAAAGCAAACATTGGGAGATGGTTTGCATACATAAAGTTTAACTATTAACGTTATATATCTACATGATTACTAAACATTTCATCTGCTTGGCCTTCTTCAGGGTGAATAAAGTGGCATGAGACAGTCTGCTTATAGTGAGTTAACTTTCTGCTGTGTAAGTTCCCCAATCCTGAAGCAGACCATGCAGAGCAGTTGAAGTGTTGGCCATAGAATAGTTCATAGCAAGAGCATCTTCCCTTCACTCGTATATACATACATACAAATTGCATACTAGTCATTTTTTAGCTGCAATGTTGAATACATTGCTGAAATACCTTCAGTAAATTGACACTAGACTAATTAGGAATAGGTGTGATCACCAAAAAGGGAAGATTTTGGCAGCGTTCTTGCTGTGGAGGCTATATAACATGTGGTGAAAAATTATCATGATTTATCTTGATGTCATTTGGAAGACTTGTTAATTTATATCCAGTTGGTGTTATTTATGAAGCTGGTGTTCACATACTTCACCCCCGGAAGGACACAGAGTATCTCGTAGAGGAGATTTGCACCCATTAGAGCTGTCACTCCACCACTGTCATACTGCGGATTCACCTAAACCATTCAATATTATGGTTAGAAGAAACTTTATGATAGGTAAAAATCTCCAACTTTTACCTCCACTAAATCTCCTCCGATGATGTTCAGACCTCTAAGGCCATGTACAATCTCCAATGCTTGCATTGGAGTAAGACCTGCCACTTCTGGAGTTCCTACATTCATAGCATCAGGAATAATGAGTCTCACAACAACCACTATAACTTCACACTGTATACACACTGGTAGTTTAGCAATGCTAGAGCAGCAATAATGTCACATGTGCATACACAATTAGTTTTGTGGGTGTGTTTTATACTGGGCTGGCTGGAGGTTTGGATTAGGCAGCATTTCATGCATCCTTTACCGGGTCCTATATAGCCTTTGCATAATAATGCATGATGAAGCTATTTCTCTTCTCCTGCTCCAGTCTGTGGGTTTCTCCCATATTGGAGACAAGGGACACTATGTCCATTATCTTCATGCAGCTATGCTACAAAATTAACCTCACTCCCACCCCCAATTATAGCCAATCTGAAAAAGATAATTTCTCCTTTTTGTATATAGTGAGTTTGTCATTATTGCACTAAAATGTTGTCTGGTTATTTTACCACTTTGGACATGCTGACAACACACTTTAAATACCCACCAGTGCCCGGACAGTGGGTTGGGTCAATGGAATCGATGTCAAATGTGAAGTAGGTGGGAACATCTTTCAGGTGGCTTCTGATTTTCTCCATGAGTGGGGTCAGTGATTTGTGCCAGCATTGAGTGGCAAATATCTGGCTGATACCCTGCAATAATAGTTGGACAACCAGCATTGAGTGGCAAATATCTGGCTGATGCCCTGCAATAATAGTTGGACAACCAACATTGAGTGACAAATATCTGGCTGATGCCCTGCAATAATAGTTGGACAACCAGCATTGAGTGGCAAATATCTGACTGATGCCCTGCAATAATAGTTGGACAACCAGCATTGAGTGGCAAATATCTGGCTGATGCCCTGCAATAATAGTTGGACAACCAGGCAAATATCTGGCTGATACTCTGCAATAATAGTGGAATACAAGTGGCATACAAGGCCAATATTGCTACTATTATCAAATAGTTTGGATAGAATAGTTTGGATAGAATGAAGATCTTTTTGCTGGAAGATATAGCAAGCAAAGGATTTCAAGACTGCAAGGTTGGAGCCATTTACATTAATTTATCCGTGATATTATTCTCACTGCAAGAACAAAACTATTCTGGACAGACTGTAGAGCAGCACCTGTTCGAGTGGTCTACATTGGCACAGTCTCGTGGTGGTCTACATGGGCACAGTCTCATTGTCATGGGCACAGTCTCGTGGTCTGCATGGGAACAGTCTTGTTGTCAAGGGCACAGTCTCGTGGTCTACATGGGCACGGTCTCGTGGTCTACATGGGCACAGTCTCGTGGTCTACATGGGCACAGTCTCCTGGTCTACAGGGGTACAGTCTCGTTTCCTTTCTTTTCTAACAGGTCACTGCAGCAGTTGTTTTTTGCTTTGTTGTGTGTGTGTGTTATAGTTGAATGGTGAGGACTGCACCAAGTCAGAGCTTCATACAAGTCTATTATTAATGATGTTTATTGTTGTATATTGAACAGATGCCATACTTGTTTCTACTGTTACTGCACCCATATAGGGTCAGCTATATATGGCCTCCATCAAGGACTTGGTAAGAGTTGATTAAGGTAAGTACGCAAAAGCTATGCTTCTCTACGTAGTGCTCACAGCAAAGAGATCCATCCATGAGTCTTTCTCAAAAGCAAAGGGATTCAGAGTGGCTCTTGGTAAACATAAGTTCATGTGTTATTTCACTTAGCAGATGGACTTCCAAAAACAGAAGTCAAGCCCAGGAAGAAACTTTGCAAGATGCAGCTAACTATTTCGAAAAACAGCGATAAAAACAAAGATGCTTAGACGTAAATTTAAAGGGTTTTTCACACGTTGTACATTTTTCTCTGCCCATTTACCACATCAGTGAAGGCTTCAGGGAGTCCTTCAGGAGCTCATGGTGTATGGCATTTAGGGAGCTAAGCTGCCGAGGTTAGTTTTAGCCGAGATATGAGCTGTATGCTTTTTGTTTGTTTTAGGTCTTGCCGTCCACCATTTTAACAAGTAGGTCAAGCCAATACTGTGAGTACAAGTGTGCATAGATTGCAGATTTTCTATAACTATGCATAACTTCAATTTTATTATGTCATGTGATGAGGGGTCTTAGCATGGGACTTTTAACACCCCTGAAGTGTTGGCACTAGTCTGGCACAGCAGCTCCAAAAGTAAAATGAGATGCAACACACATGGTCTTGGCATCTGGAGCAATAAATCCAGGCAGGGAGAAAACTAGGCACATTCCCTCCTCCCCCCCCTTCTGGACCTTGTCTTGGGAGCCTGTAGCTGAATTAGGTGCATGTATACAACACATGCAATGCTTTGCTGCTAGGATGAAGCCAAAGACCACAACAGACGAAGGAAGGTACAGGTTGGGAGTGAGCCCCTTTACACAAGAAGCTAAGGTATCAACTTGGATTAGATTACTACAGTGAGAGGAGCTCGTATGGCCTGCCATGGAGTGCTGCATGGCTGGAGTGCTGCATGGCAGGTTATTGTAACAGTGGACAACTTCATTACCTTACCCTTCTTGCTTAGCACATGCACACAGCGAAAATAATAATGAATACTAGGTTGGTAGCTGCAAAGTCATCTCGCCAAATAAAGTCCACTCTCATGAGTGAATCCTAGGAAGTTGTGAGTCTGGACAAAGTGCACTACACTATATATATATATATATATATTAGCATGGCAACTCTAGCCCAACGTGTGTGTGGTTTTTCAATAGTTACTCACCAACAGAATTTTCTTGTATATATTTATGTATATATATATTTCATATATAATATATAGGTAAAGTATAGCGGGAGATTTCTGTGTATTTTTTTGTGAATTAAGTTGAATTAAGTCCAACAATAATTTAAGCATCTTCTGTTTCACATCCTAGAGTCTCACAAACTAACCCTTTACCAAATAGTCACAGAGAAGGTAGAAATTTGATCAAGACTCAGAGACTAATCTGTACACATGGTTGGCATGCAATACTTCTCCAATTGAGGCATCTCAGATGTCTCTATAGGATAACCATGCATGTCATCACAAGTGGTGGCTCTATAGGATAACCATGCATGTCAACACAAGAGGTGGCTCTATAGTATAACCATGCATGTCATCACAAGTGGTGGCTCTATAGGATGACCATGCATGTCAACACAAGAGGTGGCTCTATAGTATAACCATGCATGTCATCACAAGTGGTGGCTCTATAGGATGACCATACACTTGGCATACCTCAACACTTGGCATACCTCCCATGCATGCCATCACAAGTGGTGGCTCTATAGGATGACCATGCATGTCATCACAAGTGGTGGCTCTATAGGATAACCATGCATGTCATCACAAGTGGTGGCTCTATAGGATAACCATGCATGTCATCACAAGTGGTATCTCTATAGGATAACCATGCATGTCATCACAAGTGGTGGCTCTATAGGATAACCATGCATGTCATCACAAGTGGTGGCTCTATAGGATGACCATGCATGTCATCACAAGTGGTGGCTCTGTAGGATAACCATGCATGTCAACACAAGTGGTGGCTCTATAGGATAACCATGCATGGCATCACAAGGGGCTGGAAATTTGTGCGGTTAGGGGGTGGGACTACTGCTTTCAAATGTTGAAATAAATTTGTAATCCCTAACTTTCCCGCTGTTTTCTTTGTGCATTAATGCATTAATTCTTTGTGCATTAATAGGAAACTTGTTTAGTCCTGAGCTTTCAAATAATATGATGAATGTCTCCATAGGCACATCTTCTTAGAAGGTGCATCCAGCAACATCATAGCCACTCAAACACTGCAGCTTCCCACTATTTCAAGTTTGTGGTGATCATAACTTCGTCACAATCCACTCAATTTAATTTTTTAATGTGATTTGAGAGCTCTTTTAATGCTCTGTGATATTAGTAGTCTAGATATTTTTTACTGCAAGCATTGACAAGTTATGGTGATTAGAAGAAGTGAGCCTTGGGTTTTTATCAGTTTGGCTTACCTGGTGGCTATTATCTGCTCATATCTCAGCTAAGTCAAACCACAGACCCAGTTAAAGCATAGTACTGTGAAGATAGTCCTACTACAAAGTAGAGAGTGCAGTTTTCGAGTGACTTAAAAAGATGGCGCTTAACAAAAAACAACTTGTGGTTACTCCTTTGGAGCTCCTAGATGATGCATACTTCATTCCATATATTATAGCTCGAAAGATAGATCTCTCTGTGAGGTCTTTTTTGAATATAGAGTATATAAGGCTTCCTCTTGCCACTGATGGTTGTCTACACTTTCCAATCAAGAGCCACACCTGCAGAGAACTCGGGCATGCAGGTGTTGAGGTCCCCTTGAGTGCATGTCACTTAGGTGTGGCTACAGAGATATCATATATAAAGTTCAAAGAGTGAACTGTGCAGAATCTATGGAGCTCTAAAGACAAGCTATTCTATTTCATGGTCTAGGCCCCTCTGATGTTGCTGGGTGTATCTTCTAAGCTAATGTAGCCATGGAGACATTCAGAATATCATTTGAAAGCACAGCAACAACTGGATATCGAAATTACTAGCACAGAGACAATACTAGCACAGAGACAAAGACAAGAACAAAATGTTATGGTGATTGTAAATTTGATATATTTTGTGGGTTTGACCACGCACAACACACAAGAACGCGGAGTGTCTTGAAAAGACTTCATGGAGACCACCCAAGCTTCTAGTTGCAAGGGCTCATGTGGGCGGGCTGTGTGGTGAGGAGGCACAACCAGAACAATAGTTATAAAGCAACAGCAATAATAACTGATCTTTAGATTCTCCACTAGATCACCACACACTTGCTTGCATGGGAAAAAGTTCCTGGCACCCATTAAACTTTGTACATGCTACTAGCCCACCAGTTTGCTATCTATTGGCACTGTGGGGTATTCTGGAGGTACTTATAAACATTCAAAAGTAATTAGCACATGCACAACCATTCAACAGCCACTTGGACACAGAAAATTCTATGAGAGCATCTACTTTCCCCCCCAAAATGCGTGCAGGTCTGACTCCATTAGCACGAGTGTGCTAAAGCACGCTATCCACATCGATGCCAAATTGTGGAATTCCCTCTCCCCTCACACTCGAAATTCTACATGAACCCCTGAGTAGTCCTGTGTCAGCAGATATGACTAGAATGTTGAGTAAAGTTTTCTAAGCTTGGGAAATGCACTTGTCCATCGTATACATACCAAATGCTGACAATGCGAAGTTTTGCAAATGTGGTTGAGGTTCAACCAACACTATATACAATTTATAGTCCTGAGCCAAGAGGCACATTATTTAGAGTAGAGTCTATGCATTTTACATGCAGTGGACATGTACACGCAGCTGCTGTGTTTTCAGGAACAAAGAAATGTCAGTGCAACAGCAGCTCAAACTCGCTGCATATACTAATTTGACCTGATGTGTTGTTTATAGTTATATTATAATCGCATGGAGCAGATTATCTCGGAATGATATATGTTGTTGATCTTTCATCACACATGCCAATGTCTTCCCTTTATCACACAAAACTATTGCCACCTTGTAAAAGTCATTAATTTGCTATAGAACAAATTATACACTTTTGCCCCTCAGATGAACACCCACTTTTCTTAGCCGCAACAATAGCCAAACATAAACCAAGAGACAATACAACCAGAAATGTTGACAGTCAAAATACTTCACAGTTCAGGCAGTGAATGCATTTAACAGTATAAAAGCTTGGCAGTGAGGGCGTCATGCATAAGATCAGTGTGTGTGTGTGTGTGTGGGTGATGTGTGTGTGTGTGTGGTGTGTTTGTAAGTTATTTTATTGGGCAGTTGTTGACTTTGACAGCTAATACGTCAAATAATTATCCATCAACATTTCTGGCTGTTTGATATAAATCATGTTATTTGAAACATGCAGTATTATTCTACCTGGTCTTGCGCCCACAGATACACTTCTTTGATGTCATCGTTGTACATGCTGCCTCTTAGCCCTATCTGCACCATGTGTCTCGGGTTCACTAAGCCTTCTTCAATGGCTCTTCGGAAGGGTGTCCCATGAGCCACTTTCTCCCCCATCATGGTGTCTGCCAGGTCTGTGTGAGCATCTATCTGGATCAGCCCCACGGCACCATACTTCCTTTTGATGGCACGTAGAATAGGATAAGTCAGAGTGTGATCACCTCCCATGGTTAGGGGTGTGCACTGGGCTTCCATTATGCCAGTAAAATACTCAGTAATGATATCCACTGTTCGCTGCATGTTGTATGGGATTATAGGAACATCTCCTATGTCAGCCACCTGGAAGGAATCAAATGGAGCAGCTCCAGTCAGGTTTGTGTTATGTATCGTGCTGGACTCGTGACGAATGGCTCTAGGTCCATGCCTAGTGCCCGACCTGTTGCTGCAACCATTGTCCATGGGAATACCCACGAAGCAAACATCAAGACCTTTTGGGTTGCCTTCTTGTATAGGGAGCCTGAAGAGAGAAGTGATGCCTCCTGATCTCACAAGCACAGTTCCGTCTTTAGGTTGGTTGAAGCTTTTTTGAGAATACAGACGCAAATTTCCTGGGGAAATACAACTCGACTTAGAATAACGGTGCCTGCATAATAGGCCAGCATAATGTTGCAACGATCGTCGCATTTTTTAAAACAGGAAGGGCGTGTTCCGTAGCGTTCTCAGCGGACGGTCTCTTTTATACAGTTCTTATTTCTACGCCCCACCGCCCCCCCCCCCCCCCAAAACACAAAAAACCCTCACGCAGAGGATCACGTGCGCCCACACGTTTCGGAGAAAGCTGGCGACAAAATGTTGAGCCTGTTTTTTTTTTGAGGGGAGGAATTGGGAGTCGCATAAGCTGTGGTGTATGACATTAGATACTTTGATTCTGTTATACGGTGTGACACTAAACAAACACTTATACCTAGGAGTGTTCAAGGGGCAGGGGAGGGGACCAAATGTCACTCATCAGCAAGCAGCCATCTATACAACAGTTTGTTTCTCCTCTGCCAAGTACCTCCCTACGTTTTTGTAAACACACGTGAGTAAACACATGTGAGTTAAGAGTTAATCACTGATGTTTCAGCTAATATTTATCCTGACCACTCAATTAACATCACTAGGATGATCAATAGTAAACTGGGAGAAAAATCTACCTATGCTTGTAATTTCCCCAAGGCAAGCTGTGATAGTATTTACTCATTTACTTGACTGTGGCTTCATTATATATAGCTGCCACTCATCTGACAACATGGGGAGAAATCTTTAATGATTTATTCTTTGTAAGAACCAGCATCCTAAATGGATTACCTTGAGCCTGAAGCATCAGCTAAACACATTGAAAGTGTTACAGGAATAATCCAATAGAGTTATAGTAATGTAGAAGAATCTGTACAAGAGTTTGTTGTTGCTAAACCAACTTATGAATCAAAATTTAATAATACGCTGGAAACAAGAACACAGCAATATTCAGATATACGAAGGTTATGTCCCATAACTCACCACCTGAAAAATGATTGTTCTTAATTCAAATTTGGCAACTTCTGCTATAGAAAAAGCACCTGTATTTTCATTAACAGTCCTAATCAACTCCATGGGTAACTTAGATCTTTGTATTTATTCTCCAAGCAGTGTCTCAATTTCTGAAGAGGAAGGTTTTACTTCTCTCTCAAAAGCAGCTGAGCCTGATGGCACTGGTCCTAGTGTCCTCTGAGCCTGATGGTATTGGTCCTGGTGTCCTCTGAGCCCGAGATGGCATTGGTCCTGGTGTCCTTTGAAACTGTGTACTACAATCCACTACATTTTTGTGTTTCACAAAGCAAGAGACTGGAGCCTTCACAACATTACTCCTATATATCCTATATACGTTCAAATCAGGGGACAGAACTTCTATCGTCCAACTTCATTACTTTCTACATACCTCTCTAGTGCTAGAGCATTTAATTAATGATATCATCGGCTCAATTTGGAAAAAATTCAACTCCTCAGCAATTTCTTCTAAACATATTTTGATATAATTATATATATGAAAATGCGGTTTATGTCAATTTGAGAAAAGCGTTTCCCATCAAGAGCTTCTTCTCAAACTCTGGTCACATGGGATCCCTGGCAGACTGGCAATGGTTTTCAGAGCATATTTGTTATCACATTTGGTATTCCATCAAGTATCAAATAACACCAACAGCTGTACTACATAGCGGTACAGTGTTTTACTAAACAGTCATGTCAGAGCAAAAGGTATGAAGCCTCTCTAACATAGCAGCTGCTTCCCACTATATGTGGTAGCCTCTAAATCTTGCCTGACACTAAGCACTATATCTGGTTAGATACAGAGACTGGGACCTATGCTACTTAGAGATTCTGAAGGCCTGGGCTGTGGCAATGTAGCAGAGTGAGGGTGCTTCTTAGTAATAGTACCGTAGCTTCCAGGTCTCAGTGTCCAACTGATTTAGATGTAAAGTAACCATAATGTAATACACACCAGCACCTCCTCATCTAATACACACCAGCACCTCCTCATCTAATACACACCAGCACCTCCTCATCTAATACACACCAGCACCTCCACATCTAATACACACCAGCACCTCCACATCTAATACACACCAGCACCTCATCATCTAATACACACCAGCACCTCCTCATCTAATACACACCAGCACCTCCTCATCTAATACACACCAGCACCTCCTCATCTAATACACACCAGAACCTCCTCATCTAATACACACCAGCACCTCCTCATCTAATACACACCAGCACCTCCTCATCTAATACACACCAGCACCTCCTCATCTAATACACACCAGCACCTCCTCATCTAATACACACCAGCACCTCCTCATCTAATACACACCAGCACCTCCTCATCTAATACACACCAGCACCTCCTCATCTAATACACACCAGCACCTCCTCATCTAATACACACCAGCACCTCCTCATCTAATACACACCAGCACCTCCTCATCTAATACACACCAGCACCAGGGGTGGATCTAGGAATTCTTGGGGGGGGAGGCCCTCTTTTATTAAAATTTAAATATAGAAATATAGATATATTATATCAAATACAGCATATACAAACTGTAGAGAGAAAAATGTTAATACTTATAAAGCTATTCTCCTATTAATAGAATATGTACTTACTTATAAAGCTATTCTCCTATTAATAGATTATGTACATACTTATAAAGCTCTTCTCCTATTAATAGATTATGTACATACTTGTAAAGCTCTTCTCCTATTAATAGATTATGTACATACTTATAAAGCTATTCTCCTATTAATAGATTACTAATAAAGCTATTCTCCTATTAATAGATTATGTACATACTTGTAAAGCTATTCTATTACATTTAAGTTTAAATCTATCAACAACATCATCAAGATCAACAGAGGAAAACTATAATGAATATGCATCAATGCCAATGCGGATAATCTGTCCTGCCCCATACTACTACGTAAGAAGGTTTTTAAAGGTACTATTGGCCCTCTCCTTCTCACATGATGTGACTGAAATAGTACATGCGATGCACAGCAGTACGTAAAGGTTAGGCAAGTAATCCTTGTCACACTCTTTCAGAGCTGATTGAAGGGTGGATGGCCGCTTGTCAGCATCTTGACTCTGCCACTTTGCCCTCCACCTCCACACCTCAGTAGACACAAGTGCAGTACTTGGCAAGTCATCACTATATAAAGAAATCAAGTCCTCTAAAGATATATATATCATCCCGAGTAGTGATTATAGAAGGTATAAGATAGATTAAATTGGCTGCTACTGTTTGAGTCTTACCAAACCTATCATTCATTTGTTGAACAAGTGGTCCAATAAAGGAAGCACACCAGTATATTTTCAGAAGGTAACATTATTTACCTACATCTCGTGCAATGCATGAGTGCACCTGATACATGGCGAGAAGGGTATTATGGTACATGGTTTGCCATTTAAAGTACCATGCACACATTAATGCTAAGGTCATGCTTTATATATATATATAGCTATACCAAAATGTAGCCAATGCAGTATGCTTTCTGATGGTAGTTTTTGCTCATTTGGAACTGCAAGTTGGAGTGTGAAGTAATGTCAGTGCACCAAATCCGTTCAGTAAATAACTTACCAGCATCAAGTCTTAAACGGCAATAACAACTGTGATTGTACAAACAGATATTTTATATATAAAGTGGACTTATGTTCATGTGAAGGGAGTTAAAAATTAATTATAACAAGCAACCGTATTGTTGTGACTTTGGAGCTACATAAATTCTGCACACTTGACTTGCTCAAATGTTTGATATACAAAAAAATGCATAGGTATAACTAGTTATATACATGCAGCCAAAGTGGGAGTCCTCAAAATCTGTGTGTCTAAATCAATGTCAAGTTGTAGAGTAGGGCTTCCTCTAGCCATAGATAGCAATTTCAACTGGCTATATATATATATAGCACTTTCCAATCAGGAACTAGCATTAAAACAAATTCAGGCACTCGGGTTTTGAGGTATATACCCCCACTTTGGCTGTATGTAGTTTTATCTATGCAACTTATATATATATTGAGGGGCAAAAGTGTAATTTGTTCTATAGCAAATTAATGACTTTTACAAGGTGGCAATAGTTTTGTGTGATAAAGGGCATGTGCGATGAAAGATCAACAACATTGAAAAATAACACATCAGGTAAAATTATATGCAGCCAGTTTAAGCTGCTGTTGCACTGACATTTCTTGGTTCCTGAAAAAAAAGCAGCTGTGTTAATGTCCACTGCATGTTAAATGCATAGACTCTACTCTAAATGATGCGCCTCTTGGCTCAGGACTATAAATTGTATATTGTGTTGGTTGAACCTCAACCACATTTGCAAAACTTCACATTGTCAGCATTTGGTATGTATACGATGGACAAGTGCATTTCCGAAGCTTAGAAAACATTACTCAACATTCTAGTCATATCTGCTTACACAGGACTACTCCGGGGTTCATGTAGAAAGTTAAATGGGCGTCGGGAACTTTTTTTCCATGCAAGCAAGCGTGTGGTGATCTAGTGGAGAATCTATAGATTAGTTATTATTGCTGTTGCTTTATAACTATTGAACTTTCATTTTGATTGTGCCTTCCCACCACACGAATCCTTGCTTCTAAAAGCTTGCTCACAGCTCATACATTAGAACAACTTGAAAGCAAATATATATATCTTCAGTAAAGTGGAGAAATTATTGTGGTTCACTTTTTTAATTTGATCACTGTAAAGTAATTTCAGTCTTTTCAAGACACTCCACGTTCTTGTGTGTTGTGCGTGGTCAAACCCGTCAAACCCGCAAAATATATCAAATTTACAATCACCATAACATTTTGTTCTTGTCTCTGTGCTAGTAATTTTGATATCCAGTTGTTGCTTATTATCTGTGCTTTCAAATGATATTCTGAATGTCTCCATGGCTACATTAGCTTAGAAGATACATCCAGCAACATCAGAGGGGCCTAGACCATGAAATAGAAATGCTTACAATAGCTTGTCTTTAGAGCTCCATAGATTCTGCACAGTTCACTCTATGAACTTTATATATATCAAATGATAGATATCTCTGTTGCATAGGTCTAACCACACCTAAATGACATGCACTCAAAGTTGGGGACCTCAACACCTGCATGCCCGAGTTCTCTGCAGGTGTGGCTCGTGATTGGAAAGTGTAGATAACTATCAGTGGCACGAGGAAGCCTTATATACTCTATATTTTTTAAAAAAGACCTCACAGAGAGATCTATCTTTCCAGCTATATATGGAGTGAAGTATGCATCATCTAGGAGCTCCTAACCACAAGTTGTTTTTTGTTAAGCATTGCCATCTTTTTAATTAAGGCACTCGAAAACTGCACTCTCTACTTTGTGGTAGGACTATCTTCACAGTGCTGTGCTTTAATTGGGTCTGTGGTTTGACTTAGCTGGGATATGAGCAGATGTGGTTAATAGCCCAGGAAAGCAAAAGCCCAAGGCTCACTTCTTATATTCACCATAACTTGACAAAGCATGAAGTAAAAAATATCTGAACTACTCATATCACAGATCAGCTCTCAAACGATATAAAATAATTGAGTGGACTGTGACAAAGTTATGATCACCACAAACTTGAAAATAGTGGGAAGCTGCAGTGTTTGAGTGGCCATGATGTTGCTGGATGCACCCTCTAAGACCTAAGGAGACATTCAACATATTATTTGAAAGCTCAGGAATAAACAAGTTTCCTTTTAATGCACAAAAAAGGGGGAAAGTTAGGGATTACAAATTTATTTCAACATTTGAAATCCCACCCCCCTAACCACACCAATTACAAGCCCCTTGTGATGACATGCATGGTTATCCTAGAGCCACCACTTGTGATGACATGCATGGTCATCCTATAGAGCTACCACTTGTGATGACATGCATGGTTATCCTATAGAGCCACCACTTGTGATGACATGCATGGTCATCCTATAGAGCCACCACTTGTGATGACATGCATGGTTAGCCACCTCTTGTGATGACATGCATGGTTATCCTATAGAGCCACCACTTGTGATGACATGCATGGCTATCTATAGAGCCACCACTTGTATGACATGCATGGTTATCCTACAGAGCCACCACTTGTGATGACATGCATGGTTATCCTATAGAGCCACCACTTGTGATGACATGCATGGTTATCTTATAGAGCCACTACTTGTGATGACATGCATGGTTATCCTATAGAGCCACCACTTGTGATGACATGCATGGTTATCCTATAGAGCCACCATTTGTGATGACATGCCTGGCTATCCTATAGAGGCCACCGACATGCATGGTTATCCTATAGAGACACCACTTGTGATGACATGCATGGTCATCCTATAGAGCCACCACTTGTGATGACATGCATGGTCATCCTATAGAGCCACCACTTGTGATGACATGCATGGTCATCCTATAGAGCCACCACTTGTGATGACATGCATGGTTATCCTATAGTCACCACTTGTGATGACATGCATGGTCATCCTATAGAGCCACCACTTGTGATGACATGCATGGTTATCCTATAGAGCCAGCACTTGTGATGACATGCATGGTCATCCTATAGAGCCACCACTTGTGATGACATGCATGGTTATCCTATAGTCACCACTTGTGATGACATGCATAGTCATCCTATAGAGCCACCACTTGTGATGACATGCATGGTTATCCTATAGAGCCAGCACTTGTGATGACATGCATGGTCATCCTATAGAGCCACCACTTGTGATGACATGCATGGTTATCTATAGAGCCACCTCTTGTGATGACATGCATGGTTATCCTATAGTCACCACTTGTGATGACATGCATGGTCATCCTATAGAGCCACCACTTGTGATGACATGCATGGTCATCCTATAGAGCCACCACTTGTGATGACATGCATGGTCATCCTATAGAGCCACCACTTGTGATGACATGCATGGTTATCCATTTGAGCTGCCTCGATTGGGAGAAGTATTGCATTACCAAAGAGAAACTGCTAAACCATGTGGTTTCTGAGTGTCAGACTCTTGATCAAATTTCTAAGTAACTATATATTTGGTAAAGGGTTAGTTTGTGAGTCTCCAGCACAAGACGTTTAAATTGTTGTTGAACTTTGTTAGACTTAATTCACAAATAAATATGCAGACAATTTCACGCTATACGTATATATACATATATTATATTATATGTGCAAGAAAATTCTGTTAGGTGAGTATATAACTATTGAAAAACAACTCTCACATCGGGCAAGAATTGTCATGCCAACATAATTATAGTGTTGTGTGGTTGATTCAATTTGTTCAGAATCACAACTTCCTAGGGTTCACTCATGAGTGGACTTTATTTGGCGAGATGACTTTGCAACCACTACAATTAATATTATTTTCCCTGCGTGCATGTTATTGTATATAGAGTAAGGTCATCGAGTTGCCCTATTACAATAACCGCCATCAGCACTCCAATCCAAAGTTGATACTTTAAAGCTTCCCGTATGAAGGGGATAACTCTCATCCGTCACCTTCCAGCTATGGTCTTAGGCTTCATTAGCAGCAAAGCATTGTATACATGTACCTAAATTATCTACAGGTTCCCAGGACAAGATCCAGAAAGGGGAGGGAGCATGCAGGAATGTGACTTAACTTAAGGCCCATTTTTCCCTTCTTTCAAGGTCCGAAACTCGTGAACCACATACCCTATGCTAGTTATTTTATGCTCAAAAGATAGATCTCTTAGTGCTTCAAAAAAACATGAGGATAGGGTTAAGTATACAGTGTATACAGTGAATGACACGAAGAAAAGTTGGGAAAAATCGACCTGCAAAGACTAGCTAAAAAAATAAAACATTGGAAATATTGCTTACACTAATAAGTGATTTCATAGAATTAATTAGTGCTTGCTAAGTGCACTACCAGCTGTATAATTGGCTGCGTGCCAGCGCTTTTAATTGACTCTAAGGACAGTTGTGAATAAATTTATAACTT
This sequence comes from Cladorhizidae sp. MBARI D1340-BT2, assembly GCA_028752905.1. Classification (NCBI taxonomy): domain Eukaryota; kingdom Metazoa; phylum Porifera; class Demospongiae; order Poecilosclerida; family Cladorhizidae; species Cladorhizidae sp. MBARI D1340-BT2. The sequence goes on along the minus strand of JAQNBH010000017.1, from coordinate 42,492,586 downwards.
GGAAGTGCTTATATACTACTAGTAAGCTAGGGCTAGGGCAGGCCTTAACTCTATCAAATCACAGAGCCAAGATAGAGCTATAAAATGATATATAATTAAGTAGGTACACACTAATTTTTCTCAGAAATATCCTTTTTTGAAATGCAGACTATTTTTTTTGGAAATGTGGGAAATCGCCGTTGAAGTTGGACTATATACTTTCAAACTGCACGAGGATTTTCCCGCGTGGAAATGAATGGTCAGAGCTTATGTGGCAGGCATAGTACTTTAATTATACTTAGATTTATGCTCAATTACAACTCAATGGTTCTATATGCAATGGGCTTTATTTTGATGCTTTTAGCAACTCTCTAGGGTAAGCGGTCGCCCAGATATGATCCGTGGAACTTACCTGAAGCTGAACTTACCTCCTTCTTCAATTTTTCAGTTGAATGTAAGTGTAGGCCTGGATAAAATCCATAACTTGAGACTTGTGCATGCAAATGTTTTCAAATTTGAAAGACAATTTGTACAGATGTTTAGAAATGAAAAGGGTCAAATATTCAATTTTTGGGGGCCGTACTGGCCTCAAGATTCTTTTCTACCTCATTGCTCCAAATGCCTAGACCAAGTGTGTATGATTCTTTTCTACCTCATTGCTCCAAATGCCTAGACCAAGTGTGTATGTTGCATTTGAGAGGTTTCACTTTTGGAGCTGGAAACTGACTAGTGCCAACACTTCAGGGGTGCTAAAAGTCCCATACAAAGACCCCTCTATCACATGACATAATAAATTGAGGGAACAAGCCATGCATAGCAATCTATGCACGTTAGCACCCACCGTGTGGGCTTGACCCACTTGTCAAAATAGTGGACTGAAAACGTAAAAAACAAACAACACAGCTCATATCTCAGATAAAACTGACCTCAGCAGCTTTTTAGCTCCCTCAATGTCATGCATGAGGTCCTGAAGGACTCCCAGTGTGCCTGAAGCTTTCGCCGAGATGGTAAATGGGCAGATAATAGTGTAGAAAGTGTGAAAACCACTTTAAATTCACCTCCAAACATCTTTGGGTATATCTGTTTATCGAAAGTTAACAATCTCTCTGCATCTTTCAAGGTTTCTTCCCAAGCTCGACTTCTGTTTCTGGAAGTCCATCTGCTAAGTGAAATAACACATGAACTTATGTTTACCCCAATCTGAATCCCTTCGCTTTTGAGAAAGACTCATGGATGATCTCTTTGCTGTAAGCACTACATAGAGAAGCATAGCTTTTGCATACTTACCTTAATCAACTCTTACCAAGTCCTTTGACCCTATATGGGTGCAGTAACAGTAGAAACATGAATTGTCATTAATAGACTTGGTCTTGGAGGCTATGAAGCTCTGACTTGGTGCAGTCCTCACCATTCAACTATAACACACACACACAACAAAGCAAAAAACAACTGCTGCAGTGACCTGTTAGAAAAGAAAGGAAATGAGACTGTGCCCATGTAAACCACGAGACGGTGCCCATGTAGACCAGGAGACTGTGCCCATGTAGACCACGAGACTGTGCCCATGTAGACCACGAGACTGTGCCCATGTAGACCAGGAGACTGTGCCCATGCAGACCACGAGACTGTGCCCATGCAGACCACGAGACTGTGCCCATGTAGACCACAAGACTGTGCCCATGTAGACTGTGCCCATGTAGACCACGAGACTGTGCCCATGCAGAGCAGGAGACTGTACCCATGTAGACCACGAGACTGTGCCCATGTAGACCACGAGACTGTGCCCATGTAGACCACGAGACTGTGCCCATGTAGACCACGAGACTGTGCCCATGTAGACCAGGAGACTGTGCCCATGTAGACAACTCGAATAGGTGCTGCTCTACTACAGTCTGTCCAGCCTACTTCAATCTTGCAGTGAGAATATTATCAGGGTAAGAATGAAAAAGGCCCCAACCTTGCCGTCTTGAAATCCTCTGCATATCTTCCAGAAAAAATGTCTCCCATTTGATAAAGCTATATTGGCCTTGTATGCAACTATTATTGCAGGGTATCAGTCAGATATTTGCCACTCAATGCTGGTTGTCCAACTATTATTGCAGGGCATCAGCCAGATATTTGCCACTCAGTGCTGGTTGCCCAAGGGCATCGATGTCAAGTGTGAAGTAGGTGGGGACATTTCAGGTGGCTTCTGATTTTCTCCACGAGCGTCAGTGATTTGTGAGTGGCAAATATCTGGCTGATAGCCCTGCATTGACCAACCCACTGTCCAGGCACTGGTGGGTATCTCAAGTGTTGTCCGCATGTATATAATACATCTCAAGTGGCAAAATTAAACAACTAATCACTAAAAATGATGATCTGCATAATAAAAAAATAATTTTTTTTGGCTAATTGGGGGACAGATGGAGGTAAATTTTGTGACATAGCTGCATGAAGATATGGACATAGTGTCCCTCGTCTCCAATAGCGGGAGAAACCCACAGACTGGAGCAGGAGAAGAAAATGGCTTCATCATATATGCAAAGGCTATATAGGACCAGTAAAGAGTGTCTGAAATGCCGAACCTCCCGCCAGCCCAGTATAAAACACACCCACAAAACTAATTGTGTGTGCACATGTGCTGCCCAGTGTGTATACAGTGTGAAGTTATAGTGGTAGACTGTCATTATTCCTAATGCTATAAATGTAGGAACTCCAGAAGTGGCAGGTCTTACTCCCCATGCAAGCATTGGAGATTGCTGATGGCCTTAGTATGAGCATCATCAGAGGAGAATTTAGTGGAGGTAAAAGTCGAGGAGTTGGTTTCATTTCATAAAGTTTCTTCTTCTAACCATAATAGTTTAGGTGAACCCGTAGTACGACTAGTCGGGCGACAGCTCTCATGGGTGCAAATCTCCTCTACGAGATGCTCTGTGTCCTTCTGGGGGTAAAGTATATATGTGAACAGCAACTTCATAAATAACACCAACTGGTAACAAGTATTCCAATTGACACCAATATAAATTATGAAAACGATTCACCGGCACAGCAAGAAGGCCATCAAAATCTCTACAAGACTACCCTTTTTGGTGACCAGTGTTGACCACACCTAGGTCTAGTGCCAGTGTACTGAAGGTATTTTCAGCATTGTATTCAACATTGCAGCTAATCAAAGCCTAAAAAATGACTAGTACACAATTTATATACATGTATGAGTGAAGGGAAGATCTCTTGCCTAGTGATAGACCATTAGCCTTGTGTGTCAAGTGGCTCTTATCAAATTCCAAGAAGCCTTTTCTACCCATGTACAGCAACTGTAGAAATAATTGTAAAGTTGCCTCACCATAAGCAGCTTGTCTCGTGCCACCTTATTCATTCTGAAGAAGGCCAAGCAGATGAAATGTTTAGTAATCATATAGATATATACCGTTAATAGTTAAAGCAAACCATCCCCCCTCCAAATGTGCTGAAGACTTCTACATAGGTGTCAAGGAACTGGCATGTTTGCAGACAACATATTATATACCCCATGTTCCGATACAACACTCTTTCAATAATCATGCTCTAAATTATGTTATATATTGCACTGCTTATATATAGAACCTCAACATCCATGAACCATAGGGAAATGGGTGTTATCTCAATGGCTCCCTATGGATGTACACGGAGAATGAATTACGTGCCTGTTCCTGGATCAGTGGCAGGTCCCTGGGGGTAACTTAGTATGTCATTGTTATTATAATGACATCATTCTGTTCGGAAACTCAACTCCTCTCCCCCTAAAGCAATGTTACTGTATCAATTTATCAGCCAAGAAGATGAACAGTACAGTGTACACAATATTAGACATCAAGACTTGAAGAGCTACCACATTTAGAAAACCAGTTACTGTCTTGGATGCCTTTTATTTCTCTTTAACAAATTAGTCGAGTGAAATGATAGCTACCACCTTAGGAATATCCACAGAATTCTTATATATATAACACTGCTGAAATATAAACTTATATAGCATGAAAGTACATAATTCAGCATTTATACATGGCAATGTATCTGTAATACCCTCCATTGTTTATCTAAAATAACATAGTTGTTTGAGCAGTAATGAGGTAGTTCAGACTTATAATCAATAATAGCACAGACTTGTAACCAGTAATAGTCGAGTTAGCATAGACTTGTAACCAGTAATAGTCGAGTTAGCACAGACTTGTAACCAGTAATAGTCGAGTTAGCATAGACTTGTAAGCAGTAATAGTCGAGTTAGCATAGACTTGTAACCAGTAATAGTCAAGTTAGCATAGACTTGTAACCAGTAATAGTCGAGTTAGCATAGACTTGTAACCAGTAATAGTTGAGTTAGCATAGACTTGTAACCAGTAATAGTTGAGTTAGCATAGACTTGTAACCAGTAATAGTCGAGTTAGCATAGACTTGTAACCAGTAATAGTTGAGTTAGCATAGACTTGTAACCAGTAATAGTCGAGTTAGCATAGACTTGTAACCAGTAATAGTCAAGTTAGCATAGACTTGTAACCAGTAATAGTCGAGTTAGCATAGACTTGTAACCAGTAATAGTTGAGTTAGCATAGACTTGTAACCAGTAATAGTTGAGTTAGCATAGACTTGTAACCAGTAATAGTTGAGTTAGCATAGACTTGTAACCAGTAATAGTTGAGTTAGCATAGACTTGTAACCAGTAATAGTTGAGTTAGCATAGACTTGTAACCAGTAATAGTTGAGTTAGCATAGACTTGTAACCAGTAATAGTCGAGTTAGCATAGACTTGTAACCAGTAATAGTCGAGTTAGCATAGACTTGTAACCAGTAATAGTCGAGTTAGCATAGACTTGTAACCAGTAATAGTTGAGTTAGCACAGACTTGTAACCAGTAATAGTTGAGTTAGCATAGACTTGTAACCAGTAATAGTCAAGTTAGCATAGACTTGTAACCAGTAATAGTTGAGTTAGCATAGACTTGTAACCAGTAATAGTCAAGTTAGCACAGACTTGTAACCAGTAATAGTTGAGTTAGCACAGACTTGTAACCAGTAATAGTTGAGTTAGCATAGACTTGTAACCAGTAATAGTTGAGTTAGCATAGACTTGTAACCAGTAATAGTCGAGTTAGCATAGACTTGTAACCAGTAATAGTTGAGTTAGCATAGACTTGTAACCAGTAATAGTCGAGTTAGCATAGACATGTAACCAGTAATAGTCAAGTTAGCACAGACTTGTAACCAGTAATAGTTGAGTTAGCACAGACTTGTAACCAGTAATAGTTGAGTTAGCATAGACTTGTAACCAGTAATAGTTGAGTTAGCATAGACTTGTAACCAGTAATAGTCGAGTTAGCATAGACTTGTAACCAGTAATAGTTGAGTTAGCATAGACTTGTAACCAGTAATAGTCGAGTTAGCATAGACTTGTAACCAGTAATAGTCGAGTTAGCATAGACTTGTAACCAGTAATAGTTGAGTTAGCATAGACTTGTAACCAGTAATAGTCGAGTTAGCATAGACTTGTAACCAGTAATAGTCGAGTTAGCATAGACTTGTAACCAGTAATAGTTGAGTTAGCATAGACTTGTAACCAGTAATAGTCGAGTTAGCATAGACTTGTAACCAGTAATAGTTGAGTTAGCATAGTCTTGTAACCAGTAATAGTCAAGTTAGCATAGACTTGTAACCAGTAATAGTTGAGTTAGCATAGACTTGTAACCAGTAATAGTCGAGTTAGCATAGACTTGTAACCAGTAATAGTCGAGTTAGCATAGACTTATAACCAGTAATAGTCGAGTTAGCATAGACTTGTAACCAGTAATAGTCGAGTTAGCATAGACTTGTAACCAGTAATAGTTGAGTTAGCATACTTGTAACCAGTAATAGTTGAGTTAGCATAGACTTGTAACCAGTAATAGTCGAGTTAGCATAGACTTGTAACCAGTAATAGTCGAGTTAGCATAGACTTGTAACCAGTAATAGTTGAGTTAGCATAGACTTGTAACCAGTAATAGTCAAGTTAGCATAGACTTGTAACCAGTAATAGTTGAGTTAGCATAGACTTGTAACCAGTAATAGTTGAGTTAGCATAGACTTGTAACCAGTAATAGTCAAGTTAGCATAGACTTGTAACCAGTAATAGTTGAGTTAGCACAGACTTGTAACCAGTAATAGTCGAGTTAGCATAGACTTGTAACCAGTAATAGTCAAGTTAGCATAGACTTGTAACCAGTAATAGTCGAGTTAGCATAGACTTGTAACCAGTAATAGTTGAGTTAGTATAGACTTGTAACCAGTAATAGTCAAGTTAGCATAGACTTGTATCCAGTAATAGTCGAGTTAGCATAGACTTGTAACCAGTAATAGTTGAGTTAGCATAGACTTGTAACCAGTAATAGTCGAGTTAGCATAGACTTGTAACCAGTAATAGTCGAGTTAGCACAGACTTGTAACCAGTAATAGTTGAGTTAGCATAGACTTGTAACCAGTAATAGTTGAGTTAGCATGGACTTGTAACCAGTAATAGTTGAGTTAGCATAGACTTGTAACCAGTAATAGTCGAGTTAGCATAGACTTGTAACCAGTAATAGTTGAGTTAGCAGACTTGTAACCAGTAATAGTTGAGTTAGCATAGACTTGTAACCAGTAATAGTTGAGTTAGCATAGACTTGTAACCAGTAATAGTCGAGTTAGCAGACTTGTAACCAGTAATAGTTGAGTTAGCATAGACTTGTAACCAGTAATAGTTGAGTTAGCATAGACTTGTAACCAGTAATAGTCAAGTTAGCATAGACTTGTAACCAGTAATAGTTGAGTTAGCACAGACTTGTAACCAGTAATAGTTGAGTTAGCATAGACTTGTAACCAGTAATAGTCGAGTTAGCATAGACTTGTAACCAGTAATAGTTGAGTTAGCACAGACTTGTAACCAGTAATAGTCGAGTTAGCATAGACTTGTAACCAGTAATAGTCGAGTTAGCATAGACTTGTAACCAGTAATAGTCAAGTTAGCATAGACTTGTAACCAGTAATAGTCGAGTTAGCACAGACTTGTAACCAGTAATAGTCAAGTTAGCATAGACTTGTAACCAGTAATAGTCAAGTTAGCATAGACTTGTAACCAGTAATAGTCAAGTTAGCATAGACTTGTAACCAGTAATAGTCGAGTTAGCATAGACTTGTAATCAGTAATAGTCGAGTTAGCATAGACTTGTAACCAGTAATAGTTGAGTTAGCATAGACTTGTAACCAGTAATAGTCGAGTTAGCATAGACTTGTAACCAGTAATAGTCGAGTTAGCATAGACTTGTAACCAGTAATAGTCGAGTTAGCATAGACTTGTAACCAGTAATAGTCGAGTTAGCATAGACTTGTAACCAGTAATAGTTGAGTTAGCACAGACTTGTAACCAGTAATAGTTGAGTTAGCATAGACTTGTAACCAGTAATAGTCAAGTTAGCATAGACTTGTAACCAGTAATAGTCGAGTTAGCATAGACATGTAACCAGTAATAGTCAAGTTAGCATAGACTTGTAACCAGTAATAGTTGAGTTAGCACAGACTTGTAACCAGTAATAGTTGAGTTAGCATAGACTTGTAACCAGTAATAGTTGAGTTAGCATAGACTTGTAACCAGTAATAGTTGAGTTAGCACAGACTTGTAACCAGTAATAGTTGAGTTAGCATAGACTTGTAACCAGTAATAGTCGAGTTAGCACAGACTTGTAACCAGTAATAGTCGAGTTAGCATAGACTTGTAACCAGTAATAGTCGAGTTAGCATAGACTTGTAACCAGTAATAGTCGAGTTAGCATAGACTTGTAACCAGTAATAGTTGAGTTAGCATAGACTTGTAACCAGTAATAGTTGAGTTAGTATAGACTTGTAACCAGTAATAGTTGAGTTAGCATAGACTTGTAACCAGTAATAGTTGAGTTAGCACAGACTTGTAACCAGTAATAGTCGAGTTAGCACAGACTTGTAACCAGTAATAGTTGAGTTAGCATAGACTTGTAACCAGTAATAGTTGAGTTAGCATAGACTTGTAACCAGTAATAGTTGAGTTAGCATAGACTTGTAACCAGTAATAGTCGAGTTAGCATAGACTTGTAACCAGTAATAGTCAAGTTAGCATAGACTTGTAACCAGTAATAGTTGAGTTAGCATAGACTTGTAACCAGTAATAGTTGAGTTAGCATAGACTTGTAACCAGTAATAGTCGAGTTAGCATAGACTTGTAACCAGTAATAGTCAAGTTAGCACAGACTTGTAACCAGTAATAGTTGAGTTAGCATAGACTTGTAACCAGTAATAGTTGAGTTAGCATAGACTTGTAACAAGTAATAGTTGAGTTAGCACAGACTTGTAACCAGTAATAGTTGAGTTAGCATAGACTTGTAACCAGTAATAGTTGAGTTAGCATAGACTTGTAACCAGTAATAGTTGAGTTAGCATAGACTTGTAACCAGTAATAGTTGAGTTAGCATAGACTTGTAACCAGTAATAGTCGAGTTAGCATAGACTTGTAACCAGTAATAGTCAAGTTAGCATAGACTTGTAACCAGTAATAGTCGAGTTAGCATAGACTTGTAACCAGTAATAGTCAAGTTAGCACAGACTTGTAACCAGTAATAGTTGAGTTAGCACAGACTTGTAACCAGTAATAGTTGAGTTAGCATAGACTTGTAACCAGTAATAGTTGAGTTAGCATAGACTTGTAACCAGTAATAGTTGAGTTAGCATAGACTTGTAACCAGTAATAGTTGAGTTAGCACAGACTTGTAACCAGTAATAGTCAAGTTAGCACAGACTTGTAACCAGTAATAGTTGAGTTAGCATAGACTTGTAACCAGTAATAGTCGAGTTAGCATAGACTTGTAACCAGTAATAGTTGAGTTAGCATAGACTTGTAACCAGTAATAGTTGAGTTAGCATAGACTTGTAACCAGTAATAGTCGAGTTAGCATAGACTTGTAACCAGTAATAGTCAAGTTAGCATAGACTTGTAACCAGTAATAGTTGAGTTAGCATAGACTTGTAACCAGTAATAGTTGAGTTAGCATAGACTTGTAACAAGTAATAGTTGAGTTAGCACAGACTTGTAACCAGTAATAGTTGAGTTAGCATAGACTTGTAACCAGTAATAGTCGAGTTAGCATAGACTTGTAACCAGTAATAGTCGAGTTAGCATAGACTTGTAACCAGTAATAGTTGAGTTAGCATAGACTTGTAACCAGTAATAGTCGAGTTAGCATAGACTTGTAACCAGTAATAGTCAAGTTAGCACAGACTTGTAACCAGTAATAGTTGAGTTAGCATAGACTTGTAACCAGTAATAGTCGAGTTAGCATAGACTTGTAACCAGTAATAGTTGAGTTAGCATAGACTTGTAACCAGTAATAGTTGAGTTAGCATAGACTTGTAACCAGTAATAGTTGAGTTAGCATAGACTTGTAACCAGTAATAGTTGAGTTAGCATAGACTTGTAACCAGTAATAGTCGAGTTAGCATAGACTTGTAACCAGTAATAGTTGAGTTAGCATAGACTTGTAACCAGTAATAGTCGAGTTAGCATAGACTTGTAACCAGTAATAGTCAAGTTAGCATAGACTTGTATCCAGTAATAGTTGAGTTAGCATAGACTTGTAACCAGTAATAGTTGAGTTAGCATAGACTTGTAACCAGTAATAGTCAAGTTAGCATAGACTTGTAACCAGTAATAGTCGAGTTAGCATAGACTTGTAACCAGTAATAGTCGAGTTAGCACAGACTTGTAACCAGTAATAGTTGAGTTAGCATAGACTTGTAACCAGTAATAGTCGAGTTAGCATAGACTTGTAACCAGTAATAGTCAAGTTAGCACAGACTTGTAACCAGTAATAGTCGAGTTAGCATAGACTTGTAACCAGTAATAGTCGAGTTAGCACAGACTTGTAACCAGTAATAGTTGAGTTAGCATAGACTTGTAACCAGTAATAGTCGAGTTAGCATAGACTTGTAACCAGTAATAGTCAAGTTAGCACAGACTTGTAACCAGTAATAGTCGAGTTAGCATAGACTTGTAACCAGTAATAGTCGAGTTAGCATAGACTTGTAACCAGTAATAGTCGAGTTAGCACAGACTTGTAACCAGTAATAGTCGAGTTAGCATAGACTTGTAACCAGTAATAGTTGAGTTAGCATAGACTTGTAACCAGTAATAGTCGAGTTAGCACAGACTTGTAACCAGTAATAGTCGAGTTAGCATAGACTTGTAACCAGTAATAGTCGAGTTAGCATAGACTTGTAACCAGTAATAGTCGAGTTAGCATAGACTTGTAACCAGTAATAGTCGAGTTAGCACAGACTTGTAACCAGTAATAGTCGAGTTAGCATAGACTTGTAACCAGTAATAGTCGAGTTAGTAGACTTATAACCAGTAATAGTTGAGTTAGCATAGACTTGTAACCAGTAATAGTCGAGTTAGCATAGACTTGTAACCAGTAATAGTTGAGTTAGCATAGACTTGTAACCAGTAATAGTCGAGTTAGCATAGACTTGTAACCAGTAATAGTTGAGTTAGCACAGACTTGTAACCAGTAATAGTTGAGTTAGCATAGACTTGTAACCAGTAATAGTCGAGTTAGTAGACTTATAACCAGTAATAGTTGAGTTAGCATAGACTTGTAACCAGTAATAGTCGAGTTAGCACAGACTTGTAACCAGTAATAGTCGAGTTAGCATAGACTTGTAACCAGTAATAGTTGAGTTAGCATAGACTTGTAACCAGTAATAGTTGAGTTAGCATAGACTTGTAACCAGTAATAGTTGAGTTAGCATAGACTTGTAACCAGTAATAGTTGAGTTAGCATAGACTTGTAACCAGTAATAGTCAAGTTAGCATAGACTTGTAACTAGTAATAGTTGAGTTAGCATAGACTTGTAACCAGTAATAGTCGAGTTAGCACAGACTTGTAACCAGTAATAGTTGAGTTAGCATTAGACTTGTAACCAGTAATAGTTGAGTTAGCATAGACTTGTAACCAGTAATAGTTGAGTTAGCATAGACTTGTAACCAGTAATAGTTGAGTTAGCACTGACTTGTAACCAGTAATAGTCGAGTTAGCACAGACTTGTAACCAGTAATAGTTGAGTTAGCATTAGACTTGTAACCAGTAATAGTTGAGTTAGCATAGACTTGTAACCAGTAATAGTCAAGTTAGCATAGACTTGTAACTAGTAATAGTTGAGTTAGCATAGACTTGTAACCAGTAATAGTCGAGTTAGCACAGACTTGTAACCAGTAATAGTTGAGTTAGCATTAGACTTGTAACCAGTAATAGTTGAGTTAGCATAGACTTGTAACCAGTAATAGTTGAGTTAGCATAGACTTGTAACCAGTAATAGTCGAGTTAGCATAGACTTGTAACCAGTAATAGTTGAGTTAGCATAGACTTGTAACTAGTAATAGTTGAGTTAGCATAGACTTGTAACCAGTAATAGTTGAGTTAGCATAGACTTGTAACCAGTAATAGTCGAGTTAGCATAGACTTGTAACCAGTAATAGTCGAGTTAGCAAAGACTTGTAACCAGTAATAGTCGAGTTAGCATAGACTTGTAACCAGTAATAGTCGAGTTAGCACAGACTTGTAACCAGTAATAGTCGAGTTAGCATAGACTTGTAACCAGTAATAGTTGAGTTAGCACAGACTTGTAACCAGTAATAGTCGAGTTAGCATAGACTTGTAACCAGTAATAGTTGAGTTAGCATAGACTTGTAACCAGTAATAGTCGAGTTAGCATAGACTTGTAACCAGTAATAGTCGAGTTAGCATAGACTTGTAACCAGTAATAGTCGAGTTAGCATAGACTTGTAACCAGTAATAGTCGAGTTAGCACAGACTTGTAACCAGTAATAGTCGAGTTAGCATAGACTTGTAACCAGTAATAGTTGAGTTAGCACAGACTTGTAACCAGTAATAGTTGAGTTAGCACAGACTTGTAACCAGTAATAGTCGAGTTAGCATAGACTTGTAACCAGTAATAGTCGAGTTAGCATAGACTTGTAACCAGTAATAGTTGAGTTAGCACAGACTTGTAACCAGTAATAGTCGAGTTAGCATAGACTTGTAACCAGTAATAGTTGAGTTAGCATAGACTTGTAACCAGTAATAGTCGAGTTAGCATAGACTTGTAACCAGTAATAGTCAAGTTAGCATAGACTTGTAACCAGTAATAGTTGAGTTAGCATAGACTTGTAACCAGTAATAGTCAAGTTAGCATAGACTTGTAACCAGTAATAGTCGAGTTAGCATAGACTTGTAACCAGTAATAGTTGAGTTAGCATAGACTTGTAACTAGTAATAGTTGAGTTAGCATAGACTTGTAACCAGTAATAGTCGAGTTAGCATAGACTTGTAACTAGTAATAGTTGAGTTAGCATAGACTTGTAACCAGTAATAGTCAAGTTAGCATAGACTTGTAACTAGTAATAGTTGAGTTAGCATAGACTTGTAACCAGTAATAGTCGAGTTAGCATAGACTTGTAACCAGTAATAGTTGAGTTAGCATAGACTTGTAACCAGTAATAGTCAAGTTAGCATAGACTTGTAACCAGTAATAGTTGAGTTAGCATAGACTTGTAACCAGTAATAGTTGAGTTAGCATAGACTTGTAACCAGTAATAGTCAAGTTAGCATAGACTTGTAACTAGTAATAGTTGAGTTAGCATAGACTTGTAACCAGTAATAGTCGAGTTAGCATAGACTTGTAACCAGTAATAGTTGAGTTAGCATAGACTTGTAACCAGTAATAGTTGAGTTAGCATAGACTTGTAACCAGTAATAGTCAAGTTAGCATAGACTTGTAACCAGTAATAGTTGAGTTAGCATAGACTTGTAACCAGTAATAGTTGAGTTAGCATAGACTTGTAACCAGTAATAGTTGAGTTAGCATAGACTTGTAACTAGTAATAGTTGAGTTAGCATAGACTTGTAACCAGTAATAGTCGAGTTAGCATAGACTTGTAACTAGTAATAGTCGAGTTAGCATAGACTTGTAACCAGTAATAGTCGAGTTAGCATAGACTTGTAACCAGTAATAGTTGAGTTAGCATAGACTTGTAACTAGTAATAGTTGAGTTAGCATAGACTTGTAACCAGTAATAGTCGAGTTAGCATAGACTTGTAACTAGTAATAGTCGAGTTAGCATAGACTTGTAACCAGTAATAGTCAAGTTAGCATAGACTTGTAACTAGTAATAGTTGAGTTAGCATAGACTTGTAACCAGTAATAGTCGAGTTAGCATAGACTTGTAACCAGTAATAGTTGAGTTAGCATAGACTTGTAACCAGTAATAGTTGAGTTAGCATAGACTTGTAACCAGTAATAGTCAAGTTAGCATAGACTTGTAACCAGTAATAGTTGAGTTAGCATAGACTTGTAACCAGTAATAGTTGAGTTAGCATAGACTTGTAACCAGTAATAGTCGAGTTAGCATAGACTTGTAACCAGTAATAGTTGAGTTAGCATAGACTTGTAACCAGTAATAGTTGAGTTAGCATAGACTTGTAACCAGTAATAGTTGAGTTAGCATAGACTTGTAACCAGTAATAGTCGAGTTAGCACAGACTTGTAACCAGTAATAGTTGAGTTAGCATAGACTTGTAACCAGTAATAGTCGAGTTAGCATAGACTTGTAACCAGTAATAGTCGAGTTAGCACAGACTTGTAACCAGTAATAGTCGAGTTAGCATAGACTTGTAACTAGTAATAGTCGAGTTAGCATAGACTTGTAACCAGTAATAGTCAAGTTAGCATAGACTTGTAACCAGTAATAGTCGAGTTAGCATAGACTTGTAACCAGTAATAGTTGAGTTAGCATAGACTTGTAACCAGTAATAGTCGAGTTAGCATAGACTTGTAACCAGTAATAGTCAAGTTAGCACAGACTTGTAACCAGTAATAGTTGAGTTAGCATAGACTTGTAACCAGTAATAGTCAAGTTAGCATAGACTTGTAACCAGTAATAGTCGAGTTAGCATAGACTTGTAACCAGTAATAGTTGAGTTAGCATAGACTTGTAACCAGTAATAGTCGAGTTAGCATAGACTTGTAACCAGTAATAGTCGAGTTAGCATAGACTTGTAACCAGTAATAGTTGAGTTAGCATAGACTTGTAACCAGTAATAGTTGAGTTAGCATAGACTTGTAACCAGTAATAGTCGAGTTAGCATAGACTTGTAACCAGTAATAGTCGAGTTAGCATAGACTTGTAACCAGTAATAGTTGAGTTAGCATAGACTTGTAACCAGTAATAGTCGAGTTAGCATAGACTTGTAACCAGTAATAGTTGAGTTAGCATAGTCTTGTAACCAGTAATAGTCAAGTTAGCATAGACTTGTAACCAGTAATAGTTGAGTTAGCATAGACTTGTAACCAGTAATAGTCGAGTTAGCATAGACTTGTAACCAGTAATAGTCGAGTTAGCATAGACTTGTAACCAGTAATAGTCGAGTTAGCATAGACTTATAACCAGTAATAGTCGAGTTAGCATAGACTTGTAACCAGTAATAGTTGAGTTAGCATAGACTTGTAACCAGTAATAGTTGAGTTAGCATAGACTTGTAACCAGTAATAGTCGAGTTAGCATAGACTTGTAACCAGTAATAGTCGAGTTAGCACAGACTTGTAACCAGTAATAGTTGAGTTAGCATAGACTTGTAACCAGTAATAGTCGAGTTAGCATAGACTTGTAACCAGTAATAGTTGAGTTAGCAGACTTGTAACCAGTAATAGTTGAGTTAGCATAGACTTGTAACCAGTAATAGTTGAGTTAGCATAGACTTGTAACCAGTAATAGTCGAGTTAGCAGACTTGTAACCAGTAATAGTTGAGTTAGCATAGACTTGTAACCAGTAATAGTTGAGTTAGCATAGACTTGTAACCAGTAATAGTCGAGTTAGCATAGACTTGTAACCAGTAATAGTCGAGTTAGCAGACTTGTAACCAGTAATAGTTGAGTTAGCATAGACTTGTAACCAGTAATAGTTGAGTTAGCATAGACTTGTAACCAGTAATAGTTGAGTTAGCATAGACTTGTAACCAGTAATAGTCAAGTTAGCATAGACTTGTAACCAGTAATAGTTGAGTTAGCACAGACTTGTAACCAGTAATAGTTGAGTTAGCATAGACTTGTAACCAGTAATAGTCGAGTTAGCATAGACTTGTAACCAGTAATAGTTGAGTTAGCACAGACTTGTAACCAGTAATAGTCGAGTTAGCATAGACTTGTAACCAGTAATAGTCGAGTTAGCATAGACTTGTAACCAGTAATAGTCAAGTTAGCATAGACTTGTAACCAGTAATAGTCAAGTTAGCATAGACTTGTAACCAGTAATAGTCAAGTTAGCATAGACTTGTAACCAGTAATAGTCGAGTTAGCATAGACTTGTAATCAGTAATAGTCGAGTTAGCATAGACTTGTAACCAGTAATAGTTGAGTTAGCATAGACTTGTAACCAGTAATAGTCGAGTTAGCATAGACTTGTAACCAGTAATAGTCGAGTTAGCATAGACTTGTAACCAGTAATAGTCAAGTTAGCATAGACTTGTAACCAGTAATAGTCAAGTTAGCATAGACTTGTAACCAGTAATAGTCAAGTTAGCATAGACTTGTAACCAGTAATAGTCGAGTTAGCATAGACTTGTAATCAGTAATAGTCGAGTTAGCATAGACTTGTAACCAGTAATAGTTGAGTTAGCATAGACTTGTAACCAGTAATAGTCGAGTTAGCATAGACTTGTAATCAGTAATAGTCGAGTTAGCATAGACTTGTAACCAGTAATAGTCGAGTTAGCATAGACTTGTAACCAGTAATAGTCGAGTTAGCATAGACTTGTAATCAGTAATAGTCGAGTTAGCATAGACTTGTAACCAGTAATAGTCGAGTTAGCATAGACTTGTAACCAGTAATAGTCGAGTTAGCATAGACTTGTAACCAGTAATAGTCGAGTTAGCATAGACTTGTAACCAGTAATAGTCGAGTTAGCATAGACTTGTAACCAGTAATAGTCGAGTTAGCATAGACTTGTAACCAGTAATAGTTGAGTTAGCACAGACTTGTAACCAGTAATAGTTGAGTTAGCATAGACTTGTAACCAGTAATAGTCAAGTTAGCATAGACTTGTAACCAGTAATAGTCGAGTTAGCATAGACATGTAACCAGTAATAGTCAAGTTAGCATAGACTTGTAACCAGTAATAGTTGAGTTAGCACAGACTTGTAACCAGTAATAGTTGAGTTAGCATAGACTTGTAACCAGTAATAGTTGAGTTAGCATAGACTTGTAACCAGTAATAGTTGAGTTAGCACAGACTTGTAACCAGTAATAGTTGAGTTAGCATAGACTTGTAACCAGTAATAGTCGAGTTAGCACAGACTTGTAACCAGTAATAGTCGAGTTAGCATAGACTTGTAACCAGTAATAGTCGAGTTAGCATAGACTTGTAACCAGTAATAGTCGAGTTAGCATAGACTTGTAACCAGTAATAGTCGAGTTAGCATAGACTTGTAACCAGTAATAGTCGAGTTAGCATAGACTTGTAACCAGTAATAGTTGAGTTAGCACAGACTTGTAACCAGTAATAGTCAAGTTAGCATAGACTTGTAACCAGTAATAGTCGAGTTAGCATAGACTTGTAACCAGTAATAGTTGAGTTAGCATAGACTTGTAACCAGTAATAGTTGAGTTAGCATAGACTTGTAACCAGTAATAGTTGAGTTAGCACAGACTTGTAACCAGTAATAGTTGAGTTAGCATAGACTTGTAACCAGTAATAGTTGAGTTAGCATAGACTTGTAACCAGTAATAGTTGAGTTAGCACAGACTTGTAACCAGTAATAGTCAAGTTAGCACAGACTTGTAACCAGTAATAGTTGAGTTAGCATAGACTTGTAACCAGTAATAGTCGAGTTAGCATAGACTTGTAACCAGTAATAGTTGAGTTAGCATAGACTTGTAACCAGTAATAGTTGAGTTAGCATAGACTTGTAACCAGTAATAGTCGAGTTAGCATAGACTTGTAACCAGTAATAGTCAAGTTAGCACAGACTTGTAACCAGTAATAGTTGAGTTAGCATAGACTTGTAACCAGTAATAGTTGAGTTAGCATAGACTTGTAACAAGTAATAGTTGAGTTAGCACAGACTTGTAACCAGTAATAGTTGAGTTAGCATAGACTTGTAACCAGTAATAGTTGAGTTAGCATAGACTTGTAACCAGTAATAGTTGAGTTAGCATAGACTTGTAACCAGTAATAGTCAAGTTAGCATAGACTTGTAACCAGTAATAGTCGAGTTAGCATAGACTTACAACCAGTAATAGTCGAGTTAGCACAGACTTGTAACCAGTAATAGTTGAGTTAGCACAGACTTGTAACCAGTAATAGTTGAGTTAGCATAGACTTGTAACCAGTAATAGTCGAGTTAGCATAGACTTGTAACCAGTAATAGTCAAGTTAGCACAGACTTGTAACCAGTAATAGTCGAGTTAGCATAGACTTGTAACCAGTAATAGTCGAGTTAGCACAGACTTGTAACCAGTAATAGTTGAGTTAGCATAGACTTGTAACCAGTAATAGTCGAGTTAGCATAGACTTGTAACCAGTAATAGTCAAGTTAGCACAGACTTGTAACCAGTAATAGTCGAGTTAGCATAGACTTGTAACCAGTAATAGTTGAGTTAGCATAGACTTGTAACCAGTAATAGTCGAGTTAGCATAGACTTGTAACCAGTAATAGTCGAGTTAGCACAGACTTGTAACCAGTAATAGTCGAGTTAGCATAGACTTGTAACCAGTAATAGTTGAGTTAGCATAGACTTGTAACCAGTAATAGTCGAGTTAGCACAGACTTGTAACCAGTAATAGTCGAGTTAGCATAGACTTGTAACCAGTAATAGTCGAGTTAGCATAGACTTGTAACCAGTAATAGTCGAGTTAGCATAGACTTGTAACCAGTAATAGTCGAGTTAGCACAGACTTGTAACCAGTAATAGTCGAGTTAGCATAGACTTGTAACCAGTAATAGTCGAGTTAGTAGACTTATAACCAGTAATAGTTGAGTTAGCATAGACTTGTAACCAGTAATAGTTGAGTTAGCATAGACTTGTAACCAGTAATAGTCAAGTTAGCATAGACTTGTAACCAGTAATAGTCGAGTTAGCATAGACTTGTAACCAGTAATAGTTGAGTTAGCATAGACTTGTAACCAGTAATAGTTGAGTTAGCACAGACTTGTAACCAGTAATAGTTGAGTTAGCACAGACTTGTAACCAGTAATAGTCGAGTTAGCATAGACTTGTAACCAGTAATAGTCGAGTTAGCATAGACTTGTAACCAGTAATAGTCGAGTTAGCATAGACTTGTAACCAGTAATAGTCGAGTTAGCATAGACTTGTAACCAGTAATAGTCGAGTTAGCACAGACTTGTAACCAGTAATAGTCGAGTTAGCACAGACTTGTAACCAGTAAGTCGAGTTAGCATAGACTTGTAACCAGTAATAGTCGAGTTAGCACAGACTTGTAACCAGTAATAGTCGAGTTAGCATAGACTTGTAACCAGTAATAGTCGAGTTAGCATAGACTTGTAACCAGTAATAGTCGAGTTAGCACAGACTTGTAACCAGTAATAGTCGAGTTAGCATAGACTTGTAACCAGTAATAGTCAAGTTAGCATAGACTTGTAACCAGTAATAGTCGAGTTAGCATAGACTTGTAACCAGTAATAGTCGAGTTAGCACAGACTTGTAACCAGTAATAGTCGAGTTAGCACAGACTTGTAACCAGTAATAGTCGAGTTAGCATAGACTTGTAACCAGTAATAGTTGAGTTAGCATAGACTTGTAACCAGTAATAGTCGAGTTAGCACAGACTTGTAACCAGTAATAGTCGAGTTAGCACAGACTTGTAACCAGTAATAGTCGAGTTAGCATAGACTTGTAACCAGTAATAGTCGAGTTAGCACAGACTTGTAACCAGTAATAGTCGAGTTAGCACAGACTTGTAACCAGTAATAGTCGAGTTAGCACAGACTTGTAACCAGTAATAGTCGAGTTAGCATAGACTTGTAACCAGTAATAGTTGAGTTAGCACAGACTTGTAACCAGTAATAGTCGAGTTAGCATAGACTTGTAACCAGTAATAGTCGAGTTAGCATAGACTTGTAACCAGTAATAGTCAAGTTAGCATAGACTTGTAACCAGTAATAGTTGAGTTAGCATAGACTTGTAACCAGTAATAGTTGAGTTAGCATAGACTTGTAACCAGTAATAGTCGAGTTAGCATAGACTTGTAACCAGTAATAGTCAAGTTAGCACAGACTTGTAACCAGTAATAGTTGAGTTAGCATAGACTTGTAACCAGTAATAGTTGAGTTAGCATAGACTTGTAACAAGTAATAGTTGAGTTAGCACAGACTTGTAACCAGTAATAGTTGAGTTAGCATAGACTTGTAACCAGTAATAGTTGAGTTAGCATAGACTTGTAACCAGTAATAGTTGAGTTAGCATAGACTTGTAACCAGTAATAGTCGAGTTAGCACAGACTTGTAACCAGTAATAGTCGAGTTAGCATAGACTTGTAACCAGTAATAGTTGAGTTAGCATAGACTTGTAACCAGTAATAGTCGAGTTAGCATAGACTTGTAACCAGTAATAGTCGAGTTAGCATAGACTTGTAACCAGTAATAGTCGAGTTAGCATAGACTTGTAACCAGTAATAGTCGAGTTAGCACAGACTTGTAACCAGTAATAGTTAAGTTAGCATAGACTTGTAACCAGTAATAGTTAAGTTAGCATAGACTTGTAACCAGTAATAGTTGAGTTAGCATAGACTTGTAACCAGTAATAGTTGAGTTAGCATAGACTTGTAACCAGTAATAGTTGAGTTAGCATAGACTTGTAACCAGTAATAGTTGAGTTAGCATAGACTTGTAACCAGTAATAGTCTAGTTAGCATAGACTTGTAACCAGTAATAGTTAAGTTAGCATAGACTTGTAACCAGTAATAGTTAAGTTAGCATAGACTTGTAACCAGTAATAGTCGAGTTAGCATAGACTTGTAACCAGTAATAGTTGAGTTAGCATAGACTTGTAACCAGTAATAGTTGAGTTAGCATAGACTTGTAACCAGTAATAGTCGAGTTAGCATAGACTTGTAACCAGTAATAGTTGAGTTAGCATAGACTTGTAACCAGTAATAGTCGAGTTAGCATAGACTTGTAACCAGTAATAGTTAAGTTAGCATAGACTTGTAACCAGTAATAGTCGAGTTAGCATAGACTTGTAACCAGTAATAGTCGAGTTAGCATAGACTTGTAACCAGTAATAGTCGAGTTAGCATAGACTTGTAACCAGTAACAGTCGAGTTAGCATAGACTTGTAACCAGTAATAGTCAAGTTAGCATTAGACTTGTAACCAGTAATAGTTGAGTTAGCACAGACTTGTAACCAGTAATAGTTGAGTTAGCATAGACTTGTAACCAGTAATAGTCAAGTTAGCACAGACTTGTCACCAGTAATAGTCGAGTTAGCATAGACTTGTAACCAGTAATAGTCGAGTTAGCATAGACTTGTAACCAGTAATAGTTGAGTTAGCATAGACTTGTAACCAGTAATAGTTGAGTTAGCATAGACTTGTAACCAGTAATAGTCGAGTTAGCATAGACTTGTAACCAGTAATAGTTGAGTTAGCATAGACTTGTAACCAGTAATAGTCGAGTTAGCATAGACTTGTAACCAGTAATAGTCGAGTTAGCATAGTGTAACCAGTAATAGTTGAGTTAGCATAGACTTGTAACCAGTAATAGTCGAGTTAGCATAGACTTGTAACCAGTAATAGTCGAGTTAGCATAGACTTGTAACCAGTAATAGTTGAGTTAGCACAGACTTGTAACCAGTAATAGTCGAGTTAGCATAGACTTGTAACCAGTAATAGTCGAGTTAGCATAGACTTGTAACCAGTAATAGTTGAGTTAGCATAGACTTGTAACCAGTAATAGTCGAGTTAGCATTAGACTTGTAACCAGTAATAGTCGAGTTAGCACAGACTTGTAACCAGTAATAGTCAAGTTAGCATAGACTTGTAACCAGTAATAGTTGAGTTAGCATAGACTTGTAACCAGTAATAGTTGAGTTAGCACAGACTTGTAACTAGTAATAGTCGAGTTAGCATAGACTTGTAACCAGTAATAGTCGAGTTAGCATAGACTTGTAACCAGTAATAGTTGAGTTAGCATAGACTTGTAACCAGTAATAGTTGAGTTAGCATAGACTTGTAACCAGTAATAGTCAAGTTAGCATAGACTTGTAACCAGTAATAGTTGAGTTAGCATAGACTTGTAACCAGTAATAGTTGAGTTAGCATAGACTTGTAACCAGTAATAGTCGAGTTAGCACAGACTTGTAACCAGTAATAGTCGAGTTAGCACAGACTTGTAACCAGTAATAGTCAAGTTAGCATAGACTTGTAACCAGTAATAGTTGAGTTAGCATAGACTTGTAACCAGTAATAGTTGAGTTAGCATAGACTTGTAACCAGTAATAGTCGAGTTAGCATAGACTTGTAACCAGTAATAGTTGAGTTAGCATAGACTTGTAACCAGTAATAGTTGAGTTAGCATAGACTTGTAACCAGTAATAGTCGAGTTAGCATAGACTTGTAACCAGTAATAGTTGAGTTAGCATAGACTTGTAACCAGTAATAGTTAAGTTAGCATAGACTTGTAACCAGTAATAGTCGAGTTAGCATAGACTTGTAACCAGTAATAGTCGAGTTAGCATAGACTTGTAACCAGTAATAGTCGAGTTAGCATAGACTTGTAACCAGTAATAGTCGAGTTAGCATAGACTTGTAACCAGTAATAGTCGAGTTAGCATAGACTTGTAACCAGTAATAGTCGAGTTAGCATAGACTTGTAACCAGTAATAGTTGAGTTAGCATAGACTTGTAAGCAGTAATAGTCGAGTTAGCATAGACTTGTAACCAGTAATAGTCGAGTTAGCATAGACTTGTAACCAGTAATAGTCAAGTTAGCATAGACTTGTAACCAGTAATAGTCGAGTTAGCATAGACTTGTAACCAGTAATAGTCGAGTTAGCATAGACTTGTAACCAGTAATAGTCGAGTTAGCATAGACTTGTAACCAGTAATAGTCGAGTTAGCATAGACTTGTAACCAGTAATAGTCAAGTTAGCATAGACTTGTAACCAGTAATAGTCGAGTTAGCATAGACTTGTAACCAGTAATAGTTGAGTTAGCATAGACTTGTAACCAGTAATAGTCGAGTTAGCATAGACTTGTAACCAGTAATAGTCGAGTTAGCATAGACTTGTAACCAGTAATAGTCAAGTTAGCATAGACTTGTAACCAGTAATAGTCGAGTTAGCATAGACTTGTAACCAGTAATAGTCGAGTTAGCATAGACTTGTAACCAGTAATAGTTGAGTTAGCATAGACTTGTAACCAGTAATAGTTGAGTTAGCATAGACTTGTAACCAGTAATAGTTGAGTTAGCATAGACTTGTAACCAGTAATAGTTGAGTTAGCACAGACTTGTAACCAGTAATAGTCGAGTTAGCATAGACTTGTAACCAGTAATAGTCGAGTTAGCATAGACTTGTAACCAGTAATAGTCGAGTTAGCATAGACTTGTAACCAGTAATAGTCGAGTTAGCATAGACTTGTAAGCAGTAATAGTCGAGTTAGCATAGACTTGTAACCAGTAATAGTTGAGTTAGCATAGACTTGTAACCAGTAATAGTCGAGTTAGCATAGACTTGTAACCAGTCATAGTTGAGTTAGCACAGACTTGTAACCAGTAATAGTTGAGTTAGCATAGACTTGTAACCAGTAATAGTTGAGTTAGCATAGACTTGTAACCAGTAATAGTCGAGTTAGCATAGACTTGTAACCAGTAATAGTCAAGTTAGCATAGACTTGTAACCAGTAATAGTCGAGTTAGCATAGACTTGTAACCAGTAATAGTTGAGTTAGCACAGACTTGTAACCAGTAATAGTCGAGTTAGCATAGACTTGTAACCAGTAATAGTCGAGTTAGCATAGACTTGTAACCAGTAATAGTCGAGTTAGCATAGACTTGTAACCAGTAATAGTCGAGTTAGCATAGACTTGTAACCAGTAATAGTTGAGTTAGCACAGACTTGTAACCAGTAATAGTTGAGTTAGCACAGACTTGTAACCAGTAATAGTCGAGTTAGCACAGACTTGTAACCAGTAATAGTTGAGTTAGCATAGACTTGTAACCAGTAATAGTTGAGTTAGCACAGACTTGTAACCAGTAATAGTTGAGTTAGCATAGACTTGTAACCAGTAATAGTTGAGTTAGCATAGACTTGTAACCAGTAATAGTTGAGTTAGCATAGACTTGTAACCAGTAATAGTCGAGTTAGCGTAGACTTGTAACCAGTAATAGTTGAGTTAGCATAGACTTGTAAGCAGTAATAGTCGAGTTAGCATAGACTTGTAACCAGTAATAGTCGAGTTAGCATAGACTTGTAACCAGTAATAGTCGAGTTAGCATAGACTTGTAACCAGTAATAGTCGAGTTAGCATACTTGTAACCAGTAATAGTCGAGTTAGCATAGACTTGTAACCAGTAATAGTCGAGTTAGCATACTTGTAACCAGTAATAGTCAAGTTAGCATAGACTTGTAACCAGTAATAGTCAAGTTAGCATAGACTTGTAACCAGTAATAGTTGAGTTAGCATAGACTTGTAACCAGTAATAGTCGAGTTAGCATAGACTTGTAACCAGTAATAGTCAAGTTAGCATAGACTTGTAAGCAGTAATAGTTGAGTTAGCATAGACTTGTAACCAGTAATAGTTGAGTTAGCATAGACTTGTAACCAGTAATAGTCGAGTTAGGATAGACTTGTAACCAGTAATAGTCGAGTTAGCATAGACTTGTAATCAGTAATAGTCGAGTTAGCATAGACTTGTAACCAGTAATAGTTGAGTTAGCACAGACTTGTAACCAGTAATAGTCGAGTTAGCATAGACTTGTAACCAGTAATAGTCGAGTTAGCATAGACTTGTAACCAGTAATAGTTGAGTTAGCATAGACTTGTAACCAGTAATAGTCGAGTTAGCATAGACTTGTAACCAGTAATAGTCGAGTTAGCATAGACTTGTAACCAGTAATAGTCGAGTTAGCATTAGACTTGTAACCAGTAATAGTCGAGTTAGCATAGACTTGTAACCAGTAATAGTCAAGTTAGCATAGACTTGTAACCAGTAATAGTTGAGTTAGCATAGACTTGTAACCAGTAATAGTTGAGTTAGCATAGACTTGTAACCAGTAATAGTCGAGTTAGCATAGACTTGTAACCAGTAATAGTCGAGTTAGCATAGACTTGTAACCAGTAATAGTCGAGTTAGCATAGACTTGTAACCAGTAATAGTTGAGTTAGCATAGACTTGTAACCAGTAATAGTTGAGTTAGCATAGACTTGTAACTAGTAATAGTTGAGTTAGCACAGACTTGTAACCAGTAATAGTTGAGTTAGCATAGACTTGTAACCAGTAATAGTTGAGTTAGCATAGACTTGTAACCAGTAATAGTCAAGTTAGCATAGACTTGTAACCAGTAATAGTTGAGTTAGCATAGACTTGTAACCAGTAATAGTCAAGTTAGCATAGACTTGTAACCAGTAATAGTTGAGTTAGCATAGACTTGTAACCAGTAATAGTCGAGTTAGCATAGACTTGTAACCAGTAATAGTTGAGTTAGCATAGACTTGTAACCAGTAATAGTTGAGTTAGCACAGACTTGTAACCAGTAATAGTCAAGTTAGCATAGACTTGTAACCAGTAATAGTTGAGTTAGCATAGACTTGTAACCAGTAATAGTCGAGTTAGCATAGACTTGTAACCAGTAATAGTCAAGTTAGCATAGACTTGTAACCAGTAATAGTTGAGTTAGCATAGACTTGTAACCAGTAATAGTCGAGTTAGCATAGACTTGTAACCAGTAATAGTCAAGTTAGCATAGACTTGTAACCAGTAATAGTTGAGTTAGCATAGACTTGTAACCAGTAATAGTTGAGTTAGCATAGACTTGTAACCAGTAATAGTTGAGTTAGCATAGACTTGTAACCAGTAATAGTCAAGTTAGCATAGACTTGTAACCAGTAATAGTTGAGTTAGCATAGACTTGTAACCAGTAATAGTTGAGTTAGCATAGACTTGTAACCAGTAATAGTTGAGTTAGCATAGACTTGTAACCAGTAATAGTTGAGTTAGCACAGACTTGTAACCAGTAATAGTTGAGTTAGCATAGACTTGTAACTAGTAATAGTTGAGTTAGCATAGACTTGTAACCAGTAATAGTTGAGTTAGCATAGACTTGTAACCAGTAATAGTTGAGTTAGCACAGACTTGTAACCAGTAATAGTTGAGTTAGCATAGACTTGTAACCAGTAATAGTTGAGTTAGCATAGACTTGTAACCAGTAATAGTCGAGTTAGCATAGACTTGTAACCAGTAATAGTCGAGTTAGCATAGACTTGTAACCAGTAATAGTCGAGTTAGCATAGACTTGTAACCAGTAATAGTCGAGTTAGCATAGACTTGTAACCAGTAATAGTCGAGTTAGCATAGACTTGTAACCAGTAATAGTCGAGTTAGCATAGACTTGTAACCAGTAATAGTCGAGTTAGTATAGACTTAAACCAGTAATAGTCGAGTTAGCATAGACTTGTAACCAGTAATAGTCGAGTTAGCATAGACTTGTAACCAGTAATAGTCGAGTTAGTATAGACTTAAACCAGTAATAGTCGAGTTAGCATAGACTTGTAACCAGTAATAGTCGAGTTAGCATAGACTTGTAACCAGTAACAGTCGAGTTAGCATAGACTTGTAACCAGTAATAGTCAAGTTAGCATAGACTTGTAACCAGTAACAGTCGAGTTAGCATAGACTTGTAACCAGTAATAGTCAAGTTAGCACAGACTTGTAACCAGTAATAGTCGAGTTAGCATAGACTTGTAACCAGTAATAGTTGAGTTAGCATAGACTTGTAACCAGTAATTGTCAAGTTAGCATAGACTTGTAACCAGTAATAGTTGAGTTAGCATAGACTTGTAACTAGTAATAGTCGAGTTAGCATAGACTTGTAACCAGTAATAGTCAAGTTAGCACAGACTTGTAACCAGTAATAGTTGAGTTAGCATAGACTTGTAACCAGTAATAGTCTAGTTAGCATAGACTTGTAACCAGTAATAGTTGAGTTAGCATAGACTTGTAACCAGTAATAGTTGAGTTAGCATAGACTTGTAACCAGTAATAGTTGAGTTAGCATAGACTTGTAACCAGTAATAGTCAAGTTAGCATAGACTTGTAACCAGTAATAGTTGAGTTAGCATAGACTTGTAACCAGTAATAGTCTAGTTAGCATAGACTTGTAACCAGTAATAGTCAAGTTAGCATAGACTTGTAACCAGTAATAGTCAAGTTAGCATAGACTTGTAACCAGTAATAGTTGAGTTAGCATAGACTTGTAACCAGTAATAGTTGAGTTAGCATAGACTTGTAACCAGTAATAGTTGAGTTAGCACAGACTTGTAACCAGTAATAGTTGAGTTAGCATAGACTTGTAACCAGTAATAGTCGAGTTAGCATAGACTTGTAACCAGTAATAGTCGAGTTAGCATAGACTTGTAACCAGTAATAGTTGAGTTAGCATAGACTTGTAACCAGTAATAGTTGAGTTAGCATAGACTTGTAACCAGTAATAGTTGAGTTAGCACAGACTTGTAACCAGTAATAGTCGAGTTAGCACAGACTTGTAACCAGTAATAGTTGAGTTAGCATAGACTTGTAACCAGTAATAGTTGAGTTAGCATAGACTTGTAACCAGTAATAGTCAAGTTAGCATAGACTTGTAACCAGTAATAGTCGAGTTAGCATAGACTTGTAACCAGTAATAGTTGAGTTAGCATAGACTTGTAACCAGTAATAGTTGAGTTAGCATAGACTTGTAACCAGTAATAGTTGAGTTAGCATAGACTTGTAACCAGTAATAGTCGAGTTAGCATAGACTTGTAACCAGTAATAGTCAAGTTAGCATAGACTTGTAACCAGTAATAGTTGAGTTAGCACAGACTTGTTACCAGTAATAGTTGAGTTAGCATAGACTTGTAACCAGTAATAGTTGAGTTAGCATAGACTTGTAACCAGTAATAGTCGAGTTAGCACAGACTTGTAACCAGTAATAGTCGAGTTAGCATAGACTTGTAACCAGTAATAGTCAAGTTAGCACAGACTTGTAACCAGTAATAGTTGAGTTAGCACAGACTTGTAACCAGTAATAGTCGAGTTAGCACAGACTTGTAACCAGTAATAGTTGAGTTAGCATAGACTTGTAACCAGTAATAGTTGAGTTAGCATAGACTTGTAACCAGTAATAGTCGAGTTAGCATAGACTTGTAACCAGTAATAGTCAAGTTAGCATAGACTTGTAACCAGTAATAGTCGAGTTAGCATAGCTTGTAACCAGTAATAGTTGAGTTAGCATAGACTTAAACCAGTAATAGTCAAGTTAGCATAGACTTGTAACCAGTAATAGTCGAGTTAGCATAGACTTGTAACCAGTAATAGTCGAGTTAGCATAGACTTGTAACCAGTAATAGTCAAGTTAGCATAGACTTGTAACCAGTAATAGTCGAGTTAGCATAGACTTGTAACCAGTAATAGTCGAGTTAGCACAGACTTGTAACCAGTAATAGTCGAGTTAGCATAGACTTGTAACCAGTAATAGTTGAGTTAGCATAGACTTGTAACCAGTAATAGTTGAGTTAGCATAGACTTGTAACCAGTAATAGTTGAGTTAGCATAGACTTGTAACCAGTAATAGTCGAGTTAGCATAGACTTGTAACCAGTAATAGTCAAGTTAGCATTAGACTTGTAACCAGTAATAGTCGAGTTAGCATAGACTTGTAACCAGTAATAGTTGAGTTAGCATAGAC
The DNA here is from genome assembly GCA_028752905.1 of Cladorhizidae sp. MBARI D1340-BT2. NCBI lineage: Eukaryota > Metazoa > Porifera > Demospongiae > Poecilosclerida > Cladorhizidae > Cladorhizidae sp. MBARI D1340-BT2. Next base: position 42,464,605 of record JAQNBH010000017.1, on the reverse strand, counting down.
TTGTAACCAGTAATAGTCAAGTTAGCATTAGACTTGTAACCAGTAATAGTCGAGTTAGCACAGACTTGTAACCAGTAATAGTCGAGTTAGCACAGACTTGTAACCAGTAATAGTCGAGTTAGCACAGACTTGTAACCAGTAATAGTTGAGTTAGCATAGACTTGTAACCAGTAATAGTCGAGTTAGCATAGACTTGTAACCAGTAATAGTCGAGTTAGCATAGACTTGTAACCAGTAATAGTCGAGTTAGCACAGACTTGTAACCAGTAATAGTCGAGTTAGCATAGACTTGTAACCAGTAATAGTTGAGTTAGCATAGACTTGTAACCAGTAATAGTTGAGTTAGCATTGACTTGTAACCAGTAATAGTCGAGTTAGCATAGACTTGTAACCAGTAATAGTTGAGTTAGCACAGACTTGTAACCAGTAATAGTTGAGTTAGCACAGACTTGTAACCAGTAATAGTCAAGTTAGCATAGACTTGTAACCAGTAATAGTTGAGTTAGCATAGACTTGTAACCAGTAATAGTCAAGTTAGCATAGACTTGTAACCAGTAATAGTCGAGTTAGCATAGACTTGTAACAAGTAATAGTTGAGTTAGCATAGACTTGTAACCAGTAATAGTCGAGTTAGCATAGACTTGTAACCAGTAATAGTTGAGTTAGCACAGACTTGTAACCAGTAATAGTTGAGTTAGCATAGACTTGTAACCAGTAATAGTCGAGTTAGCATAGACTTGTAACCAGTAATAGTCAAGTTAGCATAGACTTGTAACCAGTAATAGTTGAGTTAGCATAGACTTGTAACCAGTAATAGTCAAGTTAGCATAGACTTGTAACCAGTAATAGTCGAGTTAGCATAGACTTGTATCCAGTAATAGTCAAGTTAGCATAGACTTGTAACCAGTAATAGTTGAGTTAGCATAGACTTGTAACCAGTAATAGTCAAGTTAGCATAGACTTGTAACCAGTAATAGTCGAGTTAGTACAGACTTGTAACCAGTAATAGTCAAGTTAGCATAGACTTGTAACCAGTAATAGTCGAGTTAGCATAGACTTGTAACCAGTAATAGTCAAGTTAGCATAGACTTGTAACCAGTAATAGTCGAGTTAGCATAGACTTGTAACCAGTAATAGTTGAGTTAGCATAGACTTGTAACCAGTAATAGTTGAGTTAGCATAGACTTGTAACCAGTAATAGTCAAGTTAGCATAGACTTGTAACCAGTAATAGTCGAGTTAGCATAGACTTGTAACCAGTAATAGTTGAGTTAGCATAGACTTGTAACCAGTAATAGTCGAGTTAGCACAGACTTGTAACCAGTAATAGTCGAGTTAGCATTAGACTTGTAACCAGTAATAGTCAAGTTAGCATAGACTTGTAACCAGTAATAGTCAAGTTAGCATAGACTTGTAACCAGTAATAGTCGAGTTAGCATAGACTTGTAACCAGTAATAGTTGAGTTAGCATAGACTTGTAACCAGTAATAGTTGAGTTAGCACAGACTTGTAACCAGTAATAGTTGAGTTAGCATAGACTTGTAACCAGTAATAGTTGAGTTAGCATAGACTTGTAACCAGTAATAGTTGAGTTAGCATAGACTTGTAACCAGTAATAGTTGAGTTAGCATAGACTTGTAACCAGTAATAGTCGAGTTAGCACAGACTTGTAACCAGTAATAGTCGAGTTAGCATTAGACTTGTAACCAGTAATAGTCGAGTTAGCATAGACTTGTAACCAGTAATAGTCGAGTTAGCACAGACTTGTAACCAGTAAAAGTCGAGTTAGCATAGATTTGTAACCAGTAATAGTCGAGTTAGCATAGACTTGTAACCAGTAATAGTCGAGTTAGCATAGACTTGTAACCAGTAATAGTTGAGTTAGCATAGACTTGTAACCAGTAATAGTTGAGTTAGCATAGACTTGTAACCAGTAATAGTTGAGTTAGCATAGACTTGTAACCAGTAATAGTTGAGTTAGCATAGACTTGTAACCAGTAATAGTTGAGTTAGCATAGACTTGTAACCAGTAATAGTCGAGTTAGCATAGACTTGTAACCAGTAATAGTTGAGTTAGCATAGACTTGTAACCAGTAATAGTTGAGTTAGCATAGACTTGTAACCAGTAATAGTCGAGTTAGCATAGACTTGTAACCAGTAATAGTCAAGTTAGCATAGACTTGTAACCAGTAATAGTCGAGTTAGCATAGACTTGTAACCAGTAATAGTTGAGTTAGCATAGACTTGTAACCAGTAATAGTTGAGTTAGCATAGACTTGTAACCAGTAATAGTCAAGTTAGCACAGACTTGTAACCAGTAATAGTCGAGTTAGCATAGACTTGTAACCAGTAATAGTTGAGTTAGCATAGACTTGTAACCAGTAATAGTCGAGTTAGCATAGACTTGTAACCAGTAATAGTCGAGTTAGCACAGACTTGTAACCAGTAATAGTCGAGTTAGCATAGACTTGTAACCAGTAATAGTTGAGTTAGCATAGACTTGTAACCAGTAATAGTTGAGTTAGCATAGACTTGTAACCAGTAATAGTCGAGTTAGCATAGACTTGTAACCAGTAATAGTTGAGTTAGCATAGACTTGTAACCAGTAATAGTTGAGTTAGCATAGACTTGTAACCAGTAATAGTCGAGTTAGCATAGACTTGTAACCAGTAATAGTTGAGTTAGCATAGACTTGTAACCAGTAATAGTCGAGTTAGCATAGACTTGTAACCAGTAATAGTCGAGTTAGCATAGACTTGTAACCAGTAATAGTCGAGTTAGCATAGACTTGTAACCAGTAATAGTTGAGTTAGCATAGACTTGTAACCAGTAATAGTCGAGTTAGCATAGACTTGTAACCAGTAATAGTTGAGTTAGCATAGACTTGTAACTAGTAATAGTCAAGTTAGCATAGACTTGTAACCAGTAATAGTTGAGTTAGCATAGACTTGTAACCAGTAATAGTTGAGTTAGCATAGACTTGTAACCAGTAATAGTCGAGTTAGCATAGACTTGTAACCAGTAATAGTCGAGTTAGCATAGACTTGTAACCAGTAATAGTTGAGTTAGTATAGACTTGTAACCAGTAATAGTCGAGTTAGCATAGACTTGTAACAAGTAATAGTTGAGTTAGCATAGACTTGTAACCAGTAATAGTTGAGTTAGCATAGACTTGTAACCAGTAATAGTTGAGTTAGCACAGACTTGTAACCAGTAATAGTCGAGTTAGCACAGACTTGTAACCAGTAATAGTCGAGTTAGCACAGACTTGTAACCAGTAATAGTTGAGTTAGCACAGACTTGTAACCAGTAATAGTCTAGTTAGCATAGACTTGTAACCAGTAATAGTTGAGTTAGCACAGACTTGTAACCAGTAATAGTCGAGTTAGCACAGACTTGTAACCAGTAATAGTCGAGTTAGCACAGACTTGTAACCAGTAATAGTTGAGTTAGCACAGACTTGTAACCAGTAATAGTCGAGTTAGCACAGACTTGTAACCAGTAATAGTTGAGTTAGCATAGACTTGTAACCAGTAATAGTTGAGTTAGTATAGACTTGTAACCAGTAATAGTTGAGTTAGCATAGACTTGTAACCAGTAATAGTTGAGTTAGCATAGACTTGTAACCAGTAATAGTTGAGTTAGCATAGACTTGTAACCAGTAATAGTCGAGTTAGCATAGACTTGTAACTAGTAATAGTTGAGTTAGCATAGACTTGTAACCAGTAATAGTTGAGTTAGCATAGACTTGTAACTAGTAATAGTCGAGTTAGCATAGACTTGTAACCAGTAATAGTCAAGTTAGCATAGACTTGTAACCAGTAATAGTTGAGTTAGCATAGACTTGTAACCAGTAATAGTCGAGTTAGCATAGACTTGTAACCAGTAATAGTCGAGTTAGCATAGACTTGTAACCAGTAATAGTCGAGTTAGCATAGACTTGTAACCAGTAATAGTCGAGTTAGCATAGACTTGTAACCAGTAATAGTCGAGTTAGCATTAGACTTGTAACCAGTAATAGTCGAGTTAGCATAGACTTGTAACCAGTAATAGTCGAGTTAGCATAGACTTGTAACCAGTAATAGTTGAGTTAGCATAGACTTGTAACCAGTAATAGTTGAGTTAGCATAGACTTGTAACCAGTAATAGTTGAGTTAGCATAGACTTGTAACCAGTAATAGTCAAGTTAGCATAGACTTGTAACTAGTAATAGTCGAGTTAGCATAGACTTGTAACCAGTAATAGTCGAGTTAGCATAGACTTGTAACTAGTAATAGTCGAGTTAGCATAGACTTGTAACCAGTAATAGTCGAGTTAGCACAGACTTGTAACCAGTAATAGTCGAGTTAGCATAGACTTGTAACCAGTAATAGTTGAGTTAGCATAGACTTGTAACCAGTAATAGTTGAGTTAGCATAGACTTGTAACCAGTAATAGTTGAGTTAGCATAGACTTGTAACCAGTAATAGTTGAGTTAGCATAGACTTGTAACCAGTAATAGTCAAGTTAGCATAGACTTGTAACCAGTAATAGTCGAGTTAGCATAGACTTGTAACCAGTAATAGTTGAGTTAGCATAGACTTGTAACCAGTAATAGTTGAGTTAGCATAGACTTGTAACCAGTAATAGTCAAGTTAGCATAGACTTGTAACCAGTAATAGTCGAGTTAGCACAGACTTGTAACCAGTAATAGTCGAGTTAGCACAGACTTGTAACCAGTAATAGTCGAGTTAGCATAGACTTGTAACCAGTAATAGTCGAGTTAGCATAGACTTGTAACCAGTAATAGTTGAGTTAGCATAGACTTGTAACCAGTAATAGTTAAGTTAGCATAGACTTGTAACCAGTAATAGTCAAGTTAGCACAGACTTGTAACCAGTAATAGTCGAGTTAGCATAGACTTGTAACCAGTAATAGTTGAGTTAGCATAGACTTGTAACCAGTAATAGTCGAGTTAGCATAGACTTGTAACCAGTAATAGTCGAGTTAGCATAGACTTGTAACCAGTAATAGTTGAGTTAGCATAGACTTGTAACCAGTAATAGTTGAGTTAGCATAGACTTGTAACCAGTAATAGTTGAGTTAGCATAGACTTGTAACCAGTAATAGTTGAGTTAGCACAGACTTGTAACCAGTAATAGTCGAGTTAGCATAGACTTGTAACCAGTAATAGTCGAGTTAGCATAGACTTGTAACCAGTAATAGTCAAGTTAGCATAGACTTGTAACCAGTAATAGTCGAGTTAGCACAGACTTGTAACCAGTAATAGTCGAGTTAGCATAGACTTGTAACCAGTAATAGTCGAGTTAGCATAGACTTGTAACCAGTAATAGTCGAGTTAGCATAGACTTGTAACTAGTAATAGTTGAGTTAGCATAGACTTGTAACCAGTAATAGTTGAGTTAGCACAGACTTGTAACCAGTAATAGTCGAGTTAGCATAGACTTGTAACCAGTAATAGTTGAGTTAGCATAGACTTGTAACCAGTAATAGTTGAGTTAGCATAGACTTGTAACCAGTAATAGTTGAGTTAGCACAGACTTGTAACCAGTAATAGTCGAGTTAGCATAGACTTGTAACCAGTAATAGTTGAGTTAGCATAGACTTGTAACCAGTAATAGTTGAGTTAGCATAGACTTGTAACCAGTAATAGTTGAGTTAGCATAGACTTGTAACCAGTAATAGTTGAGTTAGCATAGACTTGTAACCAGTAATAGTTGAGTTAGCATAGACTTGTAACCAGTAATAGTCGAGTTAGCATAGACTTGTAACCAGTAATAGTTGAGTTAGCATAGACTTGTAACTAGTAATAGTCGAGTTAGCATAGACTTGTAACCAGTAATAGTCAAGTTAGCATAGACTTGTAACCAGTAATAGTCGAGTTAGCATAGACTTGTAACCAGTAATAGTTGAGTTAGCATAGACTTGTAACCAGTAATAGTCGAGTTAGCATAGACTTGTAACCAGTAATAGTCGAGTTAGCATAGACTTGTAACCAGTAATAGTCGAGTTAGCATAGACTTGTAACCAGTAATAGTCGAGTTAGCACAGACTTGTAACCAGTAATAGTCGAGTTAGCACAGACTTGTAACCAGTAATAGTCGAGTTAGCATAGACTTGTAACCAGTAATAGTCGAGTTAGCATAGACTTGTAACCAGTAATAGTTGAGTTAGCATAGACTTGTAACCAGTAATAGTCGAGTTAGCACAGACTTATAACCAGTAATAGTTGAGTTAGCATAGACTTGTAACCAGTAATAGTTGAGTTAGCACAGACTTGTAACCAGTAATAGTCGAGTTAGCATAGACTTGTAACCAGTAATAGTCGAGTTAGCATAGACTTGTAACCAGTAATAGTTAAGTTAGCATAGACTTGTAACCAGTAATAGTTGAGTTAGCATAGACTTGTAACCAGTAATAGTTGAGTTAGCACAGACTTGTAACCAGTAATAGTCAAGTTAGCATAGACTTGTAACCAGTAATAGTTAAGTTAGCATAGACTTGTAACCAGTAATAGTCGAGTTAGCATAGACTTGTAACCAGTAATAGTTGAGTTAGCATAGACTTGTAACCAGTAATAGTCGAGTTAGCATAGACTTGTAACCAGTAATAGTTGAGTTAGCATAGACTTGTAACCAGTAATAGTCGAGTTAGCATAGACTTGTAACCAGTAATAGTCGAGTTAGCATAGACTTGTAACCAGTAATAGTTGAGTTAGCATAGACTTGTAAGCAGTAATAGTCGAGTTAGCATAGACTTGTAACCAGTAATAGTTGAGTTAGCATAGACTTGTAACCAGTAATAGTCGAGTTAGCATTAGACTTGTAACCAGTAATAGTTGAGTTAGCATAGACTTGTAACCAGTAATAGTCGAGTTAGCATAGACTTGTAACCAGTAATAGTCGAGTTAGCATAGACTTGTAACCAGTAATAGTTGAGTTAGCATAGACTTGTAACCAGTAATAGTCGAGTTAGCATAGACTTGTACCCAGTAATAGTTGAGTTAGCACAGACTTGTAACCAGTAATAGTTGAGTTAGCATAGACTTGTAACCAGTAATAGTTGAGTTAGCATAGACTTGTAACCAGTAATAGTCAAGTTAGCATAGACTTGTACCCAGTAATAGTTGAGTTAGCACAGACTTGTACCCAGTAATAGTTGAGTTAGCACAGACTTGTAACCAGTAATAGTTGAGTTAGCATAGACTTGTAACCAGTAATAGTCAAGTTAGCATAGACTTGTAACCAGTAATAGTTGAGTTAGCATAGACTTGTAACTAGTAATAGTCGAGTTAGCACAGACTTGTAACCAGTAATAGTCGAGTTAGCATAGACTTGTAACCAGTAATAGTCGAGTTAGCATAGACTTGTAACCAGTAATAGTTGAGTTAGCATAGACTTGTAACCAGTAATAGTCGAGTTAGCACAGACTTGTAACCAGTAATAGTCGAGTTAGCATAGACTTGTAACCAGTAATAGTCAAGTTAGCATAGACTTGTAACCAGTAATAGTTGAGTTAGCATAGACTTGTAACCAGTAATAGTCGAGTTAGCATAGACTTGTAACCAGTAATAGTTGAGTTAGCATAGACTTGTAACCAGTAATAGTCAAGTTAGCATAGACTTGTAACCAGTAATAGTTGAGTTAGCATAGACTTGTAACCAGTAATAGTCAAGTTAGCATAGACTTGTAACCAGTAATAGTCGAGTTAGCATAGACTTGTAACCAGTAATAGTTGAGTTAGCATAGACTTGTAACCAGTAATAGTTGAGTTAGCATAGACTTGTAACCAGTAATAGTCGAGTTAGCATAGACTTGTAACCAGTAATAGTCGAGTTAGCATAGACTTGTAACCAGTAATAGTCAAGTTAGTACAGACTTGTAACCAGTAATAGTTGAGTTAGCATAGACTTGTAACCAGTAATAGTTGAGTTAGCATAGACTTGTAACCAGTAATAGTTGAGTTAGCACAGACTTGTAACAAGTAATAGTCGAGTTAGCATAGACTTGTAACCAGTAATAGTTGAGTTAGCACAGACTTGTAACAAGTAATAGTTGAGTTAGCATAGACTTGTAACCAGTAATAGTTGAGTTAGCACAGACTTGTAACCAGTAATAGTCGAGTTAGCACAGACTTGTAACCAGTAATAGTCGAGTTAGCACAGACTTGTAACCAGTAATAGTTGAGTTAGCATAGACTTGTAACCAGTAATAGTCGAGTTAGTATAAACTTATAACAAGTAAGTCGAGTTAGTGTAGACTTAAACCAGTAATAGTTGAGTTAGCACAGACTTATAACCAGTAATAGTTGAGTTAGCACAGACTTATAACCAGTAATAATTGAGTTAGTATAAACCTATAACAAGTAAAAGTCGAGTTAGTGTAGACTTGAACCAGTAATAGTCGAGTTAGTACAAGTGTGTGCAACAAATACTTGTAACTCGAGTATTTGCATTCCTCGTGAGCCTGAAAAAAAATCACAAGTTAAAGAAGAAAAATAACATGTAGCAAAACAACAACTAATATTCAGTGAACACACCTACACACCCACACTGTAGTGGTAGATCATTGGAGAAATATACGCCTACACACTACATACGCACACTGTAGTGGTAGATCATTGGAGAAATATACGCCTACACACTACATACGCACACTGTAGTATTAGATCATTGGAGACTACACACTACATACGCATACCGTAGTGGTAGATCATTGGAGAAGGAACAAGTTCTCGAGAATGAAAAAAATATATACATCTTGATGATGAACAACAGTACAATATATAAGCTCTATCGTTCTCTACCCAGCATGTGATTGGGACTCCTCTGACACCTGTACTGCATGTAGAGGGCACATGGAAGCATACGATAAGAGCACCTCTAGTTGGAGATCCTGCTCATAGGAGCTGCAGCAGTTGCTGCTGTATGTGTTGCAGCTGCTGATGGTTAAAATGGGGAGATAATGGACTACCATCAGCCTCTGATCGCCCTCTGGAATGCTGCAAGGGAACCACACATTTCTCCATATTTTCTTTCTCAGCAGCATTATCTGAGCAAACAGAAAGATGGAAGGAGAGATGAAGCAGATAGGGTGAAATGAAGCAGGAAGGAAGAGAGAGAAAGAGAAGAAGCAGAGAGAGATAAGCAGAGGGCGAGATGAGCAAGAAGGGCGAGATGCAGAGAAATGAGGCAGCAGGGGAGAGATGAAGCAGGCAGGAGGGTTGTATCCACAAACATTCTCACTGGCACACCACACACTATCACTGGCACACCACACACTAAATATCTCCCAGTTATTGGTTCCAGCACATGCTCTGCTTATGTGCTAGAATTCCTTTCCTATTTAACACTTCACAATGGCACACAAAAAAAAGAAAACCACCCTAATAGTGCAAATATGTAGGACCACAGTAAACAGTCCAGTAGCTGGCTGCACTACTAACCTTCCACCAGCATCTGATACCTGTCCTCAAGTATTGTACTGAACATGTCCACATCCATTTTCTGGTCCGGACATAGTCCAAGGGGGCATTGTAGCCATGCATCCACATTCTTCACCACAAGCCACTGCTCACCCACACTGTTTACCTGGCCACACCCATCCTCTTCATTCACCTGGCCACACCCACTATCTTGGGCACATTTGGCAATCTTGACTTGATTGATAGATGCCATGAATTCTTCTACCTGTAAGCTGTAGTCCCCCTCATGGTGGGTGTGGTTATATAAACATGAGGTGTGGCCTATACGTGAAGAGAGAGTGACCAGCCTGGATATGTGCAGGATATTTTGAAGAGCAGCTTCAGATAAAATCAACTTCACATTCTCTGCAACACTACAACACAAACATACGCACAATGTCACAGACTGTCCCGAAGCATATCAAACATCCATGCATCACACAACATCTTTGGTGAGAGGCTATGCCCAGTTTTGAGAGCCACCTTCAAATCCATACTAAAATGGCCTCTGAAAGGAGGCAGTCTGTCAGTAGAGGTAGGTGGAGCAATGGACGGCCCCTTTAAGTAACCACGAATAACACATGCCTAATACAGCAAGACTGGAGTGCCCAACGATTGGTGAGCAGTGTGCCCTCAGTGGGGAATTCGATCCAAAACTTGGTATTGTCGTACATATGTGCACATGTACGTTTATGTTCTATACACTCTACTTGAATACATCGCACTTGAATACATCGCACTTGCTGGAATGGCGAGGGTTAAGCATCATCATCTTCGACAAAAATCACAAGGCTAAAGTAAAGCGAGTAGCTCTAGTAGCCACGTGAGCCTGAGCAGAAGGCAGCAAATGATTTAATGTGGAAGTGCTCTGAGAGGAAATCATCGCCTGCCATACTAGAGCTTAGAAGACAGAGGTACCAGCTAGTTAGACAAAAAGAAATATTCAAAATGTTTTGTTTACTTAAATCGTCACTAAAGTGTTACTATGTCACATGACTTTAAATAGAATAACCACATGATCAATCACTTCTAACCACACGATCAATCACTTCTAACCACATGATCAATCATAACCACACGATCAATCACTTCTAACCACACGATCAATCACTTCTAACCACATTGTCAATCACAACCACGTGATCAATCACTTCTAACCACACGATCAATCACTTCTAACCACATGGTCAATCACTTCTAACCACATGGTCAATCACTTCTAACCACATGATCAATCACTTCTAACCACATGGTCAATCACTTCTAACCACATGATCAATCACTTCTAACCACACGGTCAATCACTTCTAACCACATGGTCAATCACTTCTAACCACATTGTCAATCATAACCACCTGATCAATCACTTCTAACCACATGATCAATCACTTCTAACCACATGGTCAATCACTTCTAACCACATGATCAATCACTTCTAACCACATGATCAATCACTTCTAACCACATGGTCAATCACTTCTAACCACACGATCAATCACTTCTAACCACACGGTCAATCACTTCTAACCACATGATCAATCACTTCTAACCACACCTTTCAATCACTTCTAACCACATGGTCAATCATAACCACATGGTCAATCACTTCTAACCACATGATCAATCACTTCTAAATGTGCAGAACCTCAATACAAGAATGTTCACAGTATTGATGATCATTACCAATTGTTTTGTGTTTTACTGAATTGAGAAACATATTCTCAACAAACTCAGCAGATGACACGGAACTAATGAACTCTCAGATGAAATGAACTCTCAGATGACACGAACTAATGAACTTTCAGATGACATGAACTAATGAACTCTCAGATGACACGAAATGAACTTTCAGATGACACGAACTAATGAACTCTCAGATGACACGAACTAATGAACTTTCAGATGACACGAACTAAATGAACTCTCAGATGACACGAACTAATGAACTTTCAGATGACACGAACTAATGAACTCTCAGATGACACGAACTAATGAACTCTCAGATGACACGAACTAATGAACTCTCAGATGACACGAATACAGCAGCCCCCCCCATATCCCAGTGCATTGGGACCTCACTAGTTTGGATAAAAAACAACAAAAACAAACACACGTGAGCGTGAATGTCATTATGAATGTCATTATCTAAACACGTGAAGAGCGTGAATGTCACTATGTAAACAAGTGAATGTCATTATGTAAACAAGTGAATGTCATTATGTAAACACGTGAATGTCATTATGTAACGTGAATGTCATTATATAAACACGTGAAGAGCATGAATGGCATTATATAAACATGGGAATAAAGTGTGAATGTCATTACATAAACAAATGAATTGAATGTCATTATGTAGCACGTGAATAGAGCATGAATGTCATTATATAAACATGTGAATAGCTTGCGGTGTTTGCTACAATCATTCACAAGTTTTTCTATCTGCAGTGATTTGGAATGTGAGCAGTTTATTCCTGGACCTTGGACCTAGGAGAAGAAGCAGCTGTGTCCTCAGTAGCTTCCATGCTGTCTAGCTTACTTCCTGGTCCCTGGAGGTGAAGCAGCTGTGTCCTCAGTGGCTTCCATGCTGTCTAGCTTACTTCCTGGTCCCTGGAGGTGAAGCAGCTGTGTCCTCAGTGGCTGCCATGCTGTCTAGCTTACTTCCTGGTCCTAGGAAGAGAAGCAGCTGTGTCCTCAGTAGCTGCCATGCTGCCTAGCTTACTTCCTGGTCCTAGGAGAAGAAGCAGCTGTATCCTCAGTAGCTGCCATGCTGCCTAGCTTACTTCCTGGTCCTAGGAAGAGAAGCAGCTGTGTCCTCAGTAGCTGCCATGCTGTCTAGCTTACTTCCTGGTCCTAGGAGGAGAAGCAGCTGTGTCCTCGGTAGCTGCCATGCTGGGTTACACACATACACCCACACATAATGAATGACCTTCTAAATAATCAACTTTAAATTTCTCTCCTGAAGTTTCGATCAGGAATAATGTGATGCTAAAAGCCGGTTCACACTGCACCTAAGCAGATGCGCATTAATTAATGTGTGTTGGGTCCTTGGACAAAACTCTTCAGTCACTGCACGTTCGTCGCATCCACATTAGCACCAAAATAAACCGTACGAAGCAAAACTAATCTGCCTACCTAAGTCAGTCAAAATCATATCCTGTAGCTGTAGTTGAGATGGATTTGTTTTTTTGCGTCCTTTTTCTTGCTGATCAGCTCCTACAGATGTGCAGGAAACATTTTGTGCAGAGAACAAAGAGGAGAGAGCTGAGGGAAAGGCAGAACTAACTAAGGTTGCATCTGCACGAACTTCAGCAGTGCAGACACAGGAGGCACAAACATAGCAACAGTTCTCTAGCTATGCAGTTAGTTAGTTTGACAGCAGATGGTATGCAGCTGGCTACAAAGTTCCAACCTGCATCCATCAAGAATGAATGAAAGTACAGTCGGTTGATATATACCGGTGGTATATATCAACACATGTTGTTCAGAGAAATCCATTAGACATCGCCAACTCTTATGGTAGTAAAGCTGTAATGCCATGTAGATGATTGCCAGCATCATTGCCATTAGCAAGAACCTATAGCATAATAGCTGTTAATATATTACAAGTATACTATTCTATTCTCTATGTAGGGCAAAGCAAAGTGCTAGTAGATGTAGCCATATTCTAGCCAAGTCCTCTGTGGACATATCCTAAACTAGCTGGCTAGCTTCATATTAGTCTTGCTAGCTGTATACTATCTGTGGACTGCAGTAACCAAGCTAGCTAGGCTTAACTGGCTACATAGCAAGAGCAATGATGCTGTTTATACCTCCTGCATCTGCACTTCTGAAGTTCGTGCAGTCGCAACCTTCATAGGTACAGTCTTTCCCTGAGCTCTCTCAACTTTCTTCTCTGCAGCAAATGTTTCCAGCGCATCTGTAGGAGCTGATCAGCAAGAAAAGGACACACACAACCAACTCCATCTCAACTTCTGATCATGTATCACCTGACACATTAGATGGCATTATTAGGATGACCTTTGCTTCATACGGTTTATTTCAGTACTAGTGTGGACGTCACGAGCGCACATTGGCATTTTCCTCTGGCCCAATGTGCATCGTTTAGGTGCAATGTGGACAGCCTTAAGAAGCAGAGCTATCACAGAAGGTAAGATGATCTAGTTGTTCGATGTTAGGGAGTCAACTAAAAGCTAGGCTATCCACTGCCTAAGAATTGCTTCTAGAAACTCAGATTTGAGTCCCAAGTTACTTTGTTCTTGATAACAACTATGATCATGAACTAGGTAGCTAGCTCTAATAGATTGATAGCTGTCATTGTACCTAAATTGTGTCAACTGAGAGTTCGTTGAGAGCAATAGAAGATGCGATGACAACTGATAATTTCCATCTTGTCTTCAAATGTGGTGGATGTGTTCTGAACAAGGAAACTGTAAAAGCCAGAGCTTCAATTAATAATTGATAATGTTTGAATAACGTGTGAAATTAAATTGGAGTGTAGAAATTGGAAGTGCGTGTGGGGGAGTGGCTTGTGGGGGGAGTGGCTTGATAACTGCGATGGGTAGGGCAGCTGAAAACTGTTCAGGAGAAGTAGTTTATTCTTTGGAAAGTCAAAAAAGCTCCACTGCCACTGGGCTACGGGTAGACACAAATGTCAAGCGAAGCATCGGCTGCTCATGTGTTCCTCCGCAAAAATGCCCTCATCCAGATAGTCCTACAAGTCGTTGTCACTTGGAGACCTGACCAAGTAGTCCAAGAAATCTGGGTCAGATGGTAACTACTACAAATGCTGATTCTCTGCCTTGTTCATAGTCAAGAGGTCAGAGGTCATTGAAGAGGAAGTGCAGAAGCTTATTAAAATAAGCTCAAACACATAAATGCTTTACCGCCAAATAACGGGAATTTAGCGCATTTGCTCGAATGCGTTACTGACGAGTTATAACAAGCAACAACAAGAACCTCACAAGCTCAACTCGCATATTGTGACCTCCTTCCAATAGTCACCCGTTAGATTGGAAAATTGTCAGAGGCTATTAAAGAACTACGTATCAATATATATAGGTACATGTTTATCTATAAGTTATATATAGATACATGCGTATCTATAAATTATATATAGGTACATGTGTATCTATAAGTTGTATATAGGTACATGTGTATCTATAAGTTGTTATAAGTTGTAATTAGGTACATGTGTATCTATAAGTTGTATATAGGTGCATGTGTATCTATAAGTTGTATATAGGTACATGTGTATCTATAAGTTGTATATAGGTACATGTGTATCTATAAGTTGTATATAGGTACATGTGTATCTATAAGTTGTATATAGGTACATGTGTATCTATAAGTTGTATATAGGTGCATGTGTATCTATAAGTTGTATATAGGTACATGTGTGTATATAGGTACATGTGTATCTATAAGTTGTATATAGGTACATGTGTATCTATAAATTATGTGTATCTATAAGTTGTATATAGGTGCATGTGTATCTATAAGTTGTATATAGGTACATGTTTATCTATAAGTTGTATATAGGTACATGTGTATCTATAAGTTGTATATAGGTGCATGTGTATCTATAAGTTGCCAGCATTAAGCTGCACCTGCTCACAGTTTGATAAGAGGGAGGGAGTAGTGACCAGGATGCCGTGTCAGCACTTGCAACAGCTGCTGCCAGTTGAGCTCCCCAGGCAAAAAGAGCTCCTCCTCCTCCGCAACTAACAGACCACACCCAACATCAATCAGAACACACCCACCTAACACTGGACAACTTAGCAAAACTGGCCCATCTTAGCTTAGGTGTGTGCATGAGCGAGGGCATCCCCAAACTTACTCATCCTATATCAAAGAAACATTATCATTCTTGCGAACGAAAATGATGCCATAATTATTATTTTTAAATATGTCCAGCAAGTTTCAGTGGAGGGGAACAGGGCACAGTGGCAACGCCCACTTCTCAGGGGAACAGGGCACAGTGACAGCGCCCACTGGAGGGGAACACGACACAGTGGCAACGCCCACTTCTCTGCCGACTACAGTCAAGAATCAGTCACCAATTTTTCTGTTTTCTATATTTCTTTCTCGCTCCATTTTAGTGAGTTTGTTTGTGTGGAGGCAAAAGCTGCCACACAAACTATTTATACACAAAACCATGTCAATTTGATGCCAACTGAATATCCTTAGCTACGGCACGCTGTTGAAGGCCTCCCATATTTGTGACCTATTAACAAAACCGCACACCACCATCACTCCCCTCCCACCTTACTCTGAATAATGCCCACTCCAGTTGTACTCTCAGTTCTCACTTCCTGCAGTGACCTCAGCAGGAAATAGAGCCAGCCACACAGGAAGTCCCTCAAACCAGATCCACCTGTGGAGTGCAGAACAACACAACTATTGATGGTGGGGGGGGGGGGGGGGGGGGGACCCTCACTCACACCACAACCTCACTCACACCAGCACAACCTCACTCACACCAGCACAACCTCACTCACACCAGCACAACCTCACTCACACCAGCACAACCTCACTCACACCACCACAACCTCACTCACACCACCACAACCTCACTCACACCATCACACCCTCACTCACACCACCACACCCTCACTCACACCACCACAACCTCACTCAATCCACCACAACATCACTCACACCACCACACCCTCACTCACACCCTCACTCACACCACCACACCCTCACTCACACCACTACACCCTCACTCACACCACCACACCCTCACTCACACCACCACAACCTCATTCACACCACCACAACCTCACTCACACCACCACAACCTCACTCACACCACCACACCACTCACACCATCACTCACACCCTCACTCAATCCACCACATCACTCACACCACACCCTCACTCACACCACCACACCCTCACTCACACCACCACAACCTCACTCACACCACCACAACCTCACTCACACCACCACAACCTCACTCACACCACCACAACCTCACTCACACCACCACAACCTCACTCACACCACCACAACCTCACTCAATCCACCACAACCTCACTCACACCACCACAACCTCACTCACACCACCACAACATCACTCACACCACCACACCATCACTCACAGCACCACACCCTCACTCACACCACCACACCCTCACTCACACCACCACAACCTCACTCACACCACCACAACCTCACTCACACCACCACAACCTCACTCACACCACCATAACCTCACTTACACTACCACCAGGGTTTCATTAGAAAATTGTCCAAGTGGGGGCAACTGGGGAATGACAAAGATCAGCAAGTATACCTAGCTACACTCCTAGCTCTAGGCCGAGTATTAATTCTAGCCCTAGCTACACTCCTAACCCTAGCCCTAGTATTAATTCTAGCCCTAGCTACACTCCTAGCCCTAGCACTAGTTTAAATTCTAGCCCTAGCTACACTCCTAGCCCTAGCACTAGTTTAAATTCTAGCCCTAGCTACACTCCTAGCCCTAGCACTAGTTTAAATTCTAGCCCTAGCTTCACGCCTAGCCCTAGTATTAACTCTAGCCCTAGCCACAGAAAACATGTCCCCATCAGTCGCTACTGACATACTCAATCCTGACCAACCAGCCCCAAACCTAATGCCCACCTTAACACTAATACTAGCTCTAACACTAACTCTAGCTCTAACACTAGCCCCAGCCTAGGTGAGTGGCCATGATGAGGACACTGTGGCTGGTGAGTGGCCATGATGAGGGCACTGTGGCTGGTGAGTGGCCATGATGAGTGCACTGTGGCTGGTGAGTGGCCATGATGAGGACACTGTGGCTGGTGAGTGGCCATGATGAGGACACTGTGGCTGGTGAGTGGCCATGATGAGGACACTGTGGCTGGTGAGTGGCCATGATGAGGACACTGTGGCTGGTGAGTGGCCATGATGAGGACACTGTGGCTGGTGAGTGGCCATGATGAGGACACTGTGGCTGGTGAGTGGCCATGATGAGGACACTGTGGCTGGTGAGTGGCCATGATGAGGAAACTGTGGCTGGTGAGTGGCCATGATGAGGACACTGTAGCTGGTGAGTGGCCATGATGAGGACACTGTGGCTGGTGAGTGGCCATGATGAGGACACTGTGGCTGGTGAGTGGCCATGATGAGGACACTGTGGCTGGTGAGTGGCCATGATGAGGACACTGTGGCTGGTGGGTGGCCATGATGAGGACACTGTGGCTGGTGGGTGGCCATGATGAGGACACTGTGGCTGGTGAGTGGCCATGATGAGGACACTGTGGCTGGTGAGTGGCCATGATGAGGACACTGTGGCTGGTGAGTGGCCATGATGAGGACACTGTGGCTGGTGAGTGGCCATGATGAGTGCACTGTGGCTGGTGAGTGGCCATGATGAGTGCACTGTGGCTGGTGAGTGGCCATGATGAGGACACTGTGGCTGGTGAGTGGCCATGATGAGTGCACTGTGGCTGGTGAGTGGCCATGATGAGTGCACTGTGGCTGGTGAGTGGCCATGATGAGGACACTGTGGCTGGTGAGTGGCCATGATGAGGACACTGTGGCTGGTGAGTGGCCATGATGAGTGCACTGTGGCTGGTGAGTGGCCATGATGAGTGCACTGTGGCTGGTGAGTGGCCATGATGAGTGCACTGTGGCTGGTGAGTGGCCATGATGAGTGCACTGTGGCTGGTGAGTGGCCATGATGAGTGCACTGTGGCTGGTGAGTGGCCATGATGAGTGCACTGTGGCTGGTGAGTGGCCATGATGAGGACACTGTGGCTGGTGAGTGGCCATGATGAGTGCACTGTGGCTGGTGAGTGGCCATGATGAGTGCACTGTGGCTGGTGAGTGGCCATGATGAGTGCACTGTGGCTGGTGAGTGGCCATGATGAGGACACTGTGGCTGGTGAGTGGCCATGATGAGTGCACTGTGGCTGGTGAGTGTCCATGATGAGGACACTGTGGCTGGTGAGTGGCCATGATGAGGACACTGTGGCTGGTGAGTGGCCATGATGAGTGCACTGTGGCTGGTGAGTGGCCATGATGAGGACACTGTGGGCTGGTGAGTGGCCATGATGGAGGACACTGTGGCTGGTGAGTGGCCATGATGAGTGCACTGTGGCTGGTGAGTGGCCATGATGAGGACACTGTGGCTGGTGAGTGGCCATGATGAGTGCACTGTGGCTGGTGAGTGGCCATGATGAGTGCACTGTGGCTGGTGAGTGGCCATGATGAGGACACTGTGGCTGGTGAGTGGCCATGATGAGTGCACTGTGGCTGGTGAGTGGCCATGATGAGTGCACTGTGGCTGGTGAGTGGCCATGATGAGTGCACTGTGGCTGGTGAGTGGCCATGATGAGGACACTGTGGCTGGTGAGTGGCCATGATGAGGACACTGTGGCTGGTGAGTGGCCATGATGAGTGCACTGTGGCTGGTGAGTGGCCATGATGAGTGCACTGTGGCTGGTGAGTGGCCATGATGAGTGCACTGTGGCTGGTGAGTGGCCATGATGAGGACACTGTGGCTGGTGAGTGGCCATGATGAGTGCACTGTGGCTGGTGAGTGGCCATGATGAGGACACTGTGGCTGGTGAGTGGCCATGATGAGGACACTGTGGCTGGTGAGTGGCCATGATGAGTGCACTGTGGCTGGTGAGTGGCCATGATGAGGACACTGTGGGCTGGTGAGTGGCCATGATGAGGACACTGTGGCTGGTGAGTGGCCATGATGAGTGCACTGTGGCTGGTGAGTGGCCATGATGAGTGCACTGTGGCTGGTGGGTGGCCATGATGAGGACACTGTGGCTGGTGAGTGGCCATGATGAGTGCACTGTGGCTGGTGGGTGGCCATGATGAGGACACTCACACTGTGGCTGGTGAGTGGCCATGATGAGGACACTGTGGCTGGTGGGTGGCCATGATGAGGACACTCACACTGTGGCTGGTGGGTGGCCATGATGAGTGCAGAGAGCAAGCGCTGCTTGAAGCTGTGGGACTTGCGGCCGACTCTGAGGAGGTGTCTGCGCCACACCAACATCTCCACCTCACCGACACGCAACACCGGCAGAGTGTCCAAGTCACACTCACTGGGAACTGAAACATTCACAAGACAGGTTACATCATACCCAGTTCACCATGGCAACTGTGACACATAATACACCCAATAACATGAAAACGTTTTAAAACTTTTGTGTAATGTTAGAATCATACAACAAGCCTTCAACCACACCCAAATCATGAATTATTCATTGGGTGCCACCTAAACCATATGCCATACTAATGTTAACTTGCTGTTGTCATAAGGCCCAGCACTTGTGGGTACACACACAAGCAGATAGTGCTGGCCTGCAGTCATATAGGCAACCAGGACTTCCATGACTGGTTTCTGAGAGGCGAAGAAATTTGAAGGCTGCAAATTTTAATAATTATTTACGGCCTAAGGCACGTACATAAACTGTCAATATTTAGGGGGAGGCTGTTGCTAATGTGCGAGTGTTGGGGAGGGGCCTGAAGCACTTACCTGATAGGGAATACTTGACACAAGCAGGAAACTGGAGCAACTGCTTCTTCTCCAAGTGGTCAGCCAGCTCCCTGTACAAATCACAATCACCATAACAACAAGAATGAGCACTAGCTAAACAGGACCGGCTCATCATCCGAGATTCTGGGTGAGCTGGCCCGAGGTCATGACATAAGCATTCATAGAACTTACACTCCCTGGTGTTTGACCGTAACACATACCCTTAATGGGCGTAACCATAATCCTATAATTAGAGTGCTTCCCCCCAATACGCTGGTTCAGCATGCTTGGATTGATTGATCTTATCTTGCTACACCCAAGGATCGTTACAACCACGCAACAAAATAATTGAACACACTGCTAGTTAGCCATGAAGCACCACCTGCAGAGTTAGCCATGAAGCAACTCCCTGCAGAGTTAGCCATGAAGCACCTCCCTGCAGAGTTATATTAGCCATGAAGCACCACCTGCAGAGTTAGCCATGAAGCAACTCCCTGCAGAGTTAGCCATGAAGCAACTCCCTGCAGAGTTAGCCATGAAGCACCTCCCTGCAGAGTTAGCCATGAAGCACCGCCTGCAGAGTTAGCCATGAAGGCACCTCCCTAGCCATGCTTGAAGCAACTCCCTGCAGAGTTAGCCATGAAGCACCACCTGCAGAGTTAGCCATGAAGCACCTCCCTGCAGAGTTAGCCTTGAAGCAACTCCCTGCAGAGTTAGCCATGAAGCAACTCCCTGCAGAGTTAGCCATGAAGCAACTCCCTGCAGAGTTAGCCATGAAGCACCACCTGCAGAGTTAGCCATGAAGTACCACCTGCAGAGTTAGCCATGAAGCAACTCCCTGCAGAGTTAGCCATGAAGCACCACCTGCAGAGTTAGCCATGAAGCAACTCCCTGCAGAGTTAGCCATGAAGCAACACCTGCAGAGTTAGCCATGAAGCACCTCCCTGCAGAGTTAGCCATGCTTGAGGCAACTCCCTGCAGAGATAGCCATGAAGCAACTCCCTGCAGAATTAGGCATGTAGCATCACCTGCAGAGTCAGCCATACTTGAAGCACAGACACTTGTTGACAGACTCCATACTCACTCTCCCCACCAGGCCAATACAGTGACCAGGAATTAGGTCTCGGCTTGAGACTTAAGGAATTAAGATGACCGACCAATCATCAATCAGGGATTTAGGGCAATTATCAATCATATGTTCTGAATTAGATGTCCTTGTGATCCTATATATGGTTCACCTTCGCAAAGTCATCGTAAACCTATCCGATGTTCAACACAAACCAGATGAACCGGTTTAACCGGTGTAGTGGCTTCCACATGGCAGTCTGAAGACACCATCAAGAAACTTCGCTGTATCTTGGGCCATTTTAGAACTAAGCGCTGGCTTAATAAATCAATGCATGCCCGAAACATAGCTCCAGGAACTGTGGAAATTCCTAGTCCGTGGTCGTCAGGTTGCTAGGTTAAATGAGACCAGTGATGCAGCTGAAAATATTTTGCTACTGATGATGTCTACTTGTAGGTACATCGCCAGTGAAGCATTGCTGGCACTCTTTGGTGATGACTCAGGCTGTCTGGTGGATAACTGAGCGATGAAAAAGGAGAAGAGATCTCTGCTAGTTTGTGGGAGTGGTTTGAACTGTGCTGAAGTGGAGACACTAAATAGAATCAGTGTGAGTGATGGTTCTCTCGACACTGCCTGCTTCAGCACAGAGATAGGAAGGAAGAAGGGAATGAAGAAATGGCCAATAGCAGTAAATACAATCTATATCTGGAATGTAGCAGAAGAGAACCAAGACAAGACATCATTCATTCCTGGGTAACTGGAGGTTGTGGTGTGTGTGTGTGTGTGTGTGTGTGTGTGTGTGTGTGTGTGTGTAGGTGTAGCCACTCAGAGTACATACCAGTCATTCCTCAGATGTGTGTGTGTAGTCCCCAGACATGCAAAGCAAAACTATTGACGGCGCCTCATTGAGCAAATCTTCCCCTGACGTCAATAATGATATTCATACAATTCTGATCATTTTGTGGTTTGTTGCTAGGCAACCAATTCCAAGGATGATATTCTGACAATATATGGTTGCTAGGGAGCTTATATGGTTGCTAGGGAGCTTATATGGTTGCTAGGGAGCTTGGTGATTCCTAAGTGTAGTATATAATGAGATGCAACTAACTACCTGTATAGCTGAAGTCGTATGTTTCTAGAAGTGACAGAGTTGATGTAAAACGTCTGGTGCTCAATAGAAACCATGTCAGTAGCCATGCACATACTCGTCTTTAGATGAACTGAAAAGTGCCAGCAAAACGCAAAGAAGCACATCACTTCAATACCACCTCCAGTTCTAAATATAGCCAACACAAAACGGCCAAGGCCAAGACAAGAAATGTGTTGTAGAGCAACTCAAAAGATGCCCACCAGGAGAGAGATTTTTTTAAAATCTATTGACTTATTAGCAGAAATCAGGGCAATGGACACCGACTAGCTGGTATATAACCTTCATGTGGTATCCTGTAGAGTTTGGTACATTGGCAGGCTCAGGCATCACACTGCTAGCAATCGACCCGGAACTTGGAGGACACCTGATGCAGAAGCTACGTTAGTTACTAATGCCAACCAAATGTTCATTGAATGGCAAGTGGACGGGAACACTTCGCACAAATGACGAGGACCCAAAAGAGGCGGTGGTTCGGAAAAGTGGCGGGCTTTTAGCACGAGTTACCTTCTCTTAAGGTTGGTTCACAACACGACGCTGGCCGAGCGGAGCGTGACGTTGCGTCGTGTTGTGAACCTCAAACGCAACGGAGCTGTATTCTTGATTAGAAAAAAGTTCTAATCCAGCGTCTGAAACGCAGCGTCGGACCAATCAGAATGCTATAATCTATCACGTGCCGCTGACCTGCCCTTTAGTCACTATCCTATCGATGAAGAGCAGTTGGTTGAACCTGTCAGGAACTTTCCCTGTTTGTGGCTGGTGACTGACAAATCCTACAGGGATATTTGTGCCAAAGAGAATGCCTGGAAGTCAGTGGCAAGTCAGGTAGGTCTAGCTATAACTAGCTATAGAAAGAATGGCCTAGCTATGTTTAGTTTCTAGAGTGACTACAATTATTCACAAATTAATATGATAGGTTGGAGAAGGAGCAAGCGTAGAACAATGCTCCAAAAAGTGGAAGACTCTGAGGGATAGGTATGTGCGCGAACTCAAGAAGAAGAAGCCCAAGAGTGGTGATGCAGGGCCTGTGGTGATCTCATACTGGCCATTGTTTTCCATCTTATCCCTTTTACATTACACTGTAAAGCACAGTAGATCGCGAGTATATTATTATATTGACTTGTAGTCATGAATGAATATGTTCTCTCTCTACATATATATATAGAACATGCTCAAATATTTCCAAGGAGTCAACCACATTGGAAAACACTGCACCCATCAGTGATGAGTTGTCTCTATTGGAGAAGGCAAGGTATGCCTATACAAGTATGCGATGGTTTACTTTATCGTCTTTAATCACATGATTTTATGTAGTCTGGATGAGCCTGATGTCTCGGTGGCATCTCAGTTGGAGTCGTGTTCGGTGGCAACCAGTTCAACTGTGGCATCTCCATGTGCTGTTGGGATGTCTGCTAAGAGACGACGTACTGGTAGGGGGGGGGGGGGGGGAGGGCACTGAGGTGGATGAGGCTATCATCGAGAGCTTAAAGGACCGACAAGAAAGGCAGGCTCAAAAGGAGGATAAGGACGAGGAGTACCACTACTCCATGCAGCTGGCAGCAAACCTGCGTAGGCTCGATAGAAGGCAGAATGCCATGGCAAAGCTGCAAATACAGCAGGTTCTTGTGAATATCGAGTTTCCCCATGAACCCTATTCCCCACCAAACAATTATTATGAGCACGAATTTACAAAAAAATAATATAAATTATGTTAACTGACATGTTGGAAAATATTAACTATAGCCTACTACATAAATTATTAGTAGCATTGTGTGTTTATGTACGGTGAACATAGTTGTATTGCCAGGGGACTTCTCCAGCTGAACTTGAGAAGTAGTCCCTGAAGGCATCTCTCGTGGAAGCAGCAGATTGTGAATACCTAAAGATTGATATAATGAACAAGGAATGGTATATAACAAAGAATAAAAACCTGTTGCTTCCAGCACGTGATAGGGACTCCATGCCAGTACATGGCTCCTCGTCTGTCCTCCATTGATGATGTTGCCAGCCTCGTCTTCCTCATCAATGTAACCAGGTGGGCAGTACACTGCTGACTCTGTGGTTCTTAAATAATTATGTGAAGCTATTGCAGCCTTTGTGAAACACACAACCCATTCAGGCTCTGCTAGGACTGGTCTCCGGAAGACACGCCACCTAGCTGCCAGGATACCGAAGCTGTTTCCAATAATCCGGCGTGCCCTGCTTAGCCTGTAGTTGATGATGGCATTATTCTCTGCAAAAAGTGTACCGGTCATAAAATAAGGCAATTATGTCTATTAAAAACACACCAGGCAGGTTTCTTCCCGGGGTATGGCCGTATCATGTTGCATCATAAAGGGAATGCCTCGTCAGCAACAATGGCTGGGAGGTCTGGCTGCGTGCTGCCAGGGAGAGGACTGCCTCATCAGCAACAATGGCTGGGAGGTCTGGCTGTGTGCTGCCAGGGAGAGGACAGGAAGGATCAGGAATAGAGAGGGAGCCACTTTCCAACGCCTGTCCGAAGTCAGGACTCCCCCATCACTATGGCGACCCACATCACCTACGCCCACTAATGCGAATCTAAAAAATAATTGAATAAATAATAAATGACATCAATCAAATGATAAGATCACCTGTAGTGGGCGTCGCACATTTCAAGGAGCACAATCGAGAGAGTGCCCTTGTAGTTATAGTACAGCGAGCCGGCATTGATGGGTGCTTGGATGACTACGTGCTTCCCATCGACTGCCCCTGTATGTACTGTATGTACATACATGTTCGTTCATTGCAAAAAAAATATTGTAGTATACATGTACCTATGCAGTTTGGGAAGTTCCACATCTGCTCAAAATGTTTGCTGATCCCCTCCCGCTCCTCAGCAGCACTTGAAGGCGCCTTCACATATATTTTTTGCAAGACATTCCAGATCACCTCACAAGACTCCTTCAGGATGGTACAGACTGTTGATCATCCCTACGGAAGCTGAACGAGAGAGAGGTCTAGCTAAATCATAGAGGTATGCTTCATGACAGAGAGACCTAACAAATTATAATTTTTTTAGCACTATACTTGTGAGTTGCCTGTAGCAAGAAACCTCAGAGCGAGTGCCAACCTTTCTCCTGGGGAGATATCAGCTCTGACAGAGCTGTCATGACTCTGATGGGTCAGGTATGGACTGTGACCTATATATGTGATAACATCTGAGAAAAGGGCCCACTTCGGCCAAAAATAATAATCTGCGTTATTGTCATGAGGTTAAAGTTCAAGGATAGCTAAGTGGAATGGTACTGGAATTGTGCCTTGATCTAATGCAATTCCAAAGTTATACACAGTTTTGCTTCCATTCTTCACTACACTGTCAAACGAGAAAACGCGTCTAGAAATTTCCCTTGTGTTGTTATACGCGAAACTCCGCGTCATGCATTGATGACGTCACATTTTTAATCATTGAAGACGATGCGTACCAGAAGTAGTTTTTGGCAAGAGTATCTTTTGTGATCTAGGCAGCGCTTAGGCCATGGCACTACCCTATTAAATAGCTGGGACAAAGGGAGAAGAACTTCTTGGCATCTTGTGTAAGGTATGGTAAAGTTTGTTATTAGCTAAACCCTGGCTAGCTACAAGTTAACTGTTTAGAATTTTGTTTATTGTTTTGAGGGCTAGCATCTTCAAGTTATAGGCTTAGCTATCTATAGTTTTATCGTCGTCTCTATAGGGTCCAACTGAGTTTTTGCACCTTTACTACTTTTTAAAAACTAAATTACACCCTAGCTACACAAGTCAGATTTTTTGTTTGTTTTGAGAGCTAGTATCTTCAAGTTGTAGGGGTCGAAGTGAGTTTCTGCACCTTCACTACTTTATTTTACCTTTGGTTTTGGATTAGTAGCTAAGCTAGTAGTTTGATTGAGTGGCTAGTGCTGACAGCAGTAGATAATCTGGCTATCTTTGTAATGGTTATAGCAAGGACATAAAAATAAAATTAGCAAGGCTAAGGTAGTGAGTAGCTAAGTGAAAGAATGCTGACGTCATGGTTCTGGGCATGACCTGCTGTTGTGTCCTACTTTCTTGCAGGTTGTGCACGTGTGCACCCTTTTTGTCGGTGGTGCTGATGTGGTCGAGTTCTCCACATCCTCGTCAACCTCTGGTGTAGCAGCTCGACTGGATGGCTTTGGAAAAGATGATGGTTTGGGGCATGCTATGTCTTTGTCCTTCTCGGGATAGAACTGTCGGATGCTGTCAAATAAGTACCACTGTCATTCTGGAGACAAACCTTTGGCGGGAATGATGTGTGGCATATCTGTGACTGTTGGTGTCCAGCAATGTTTGGCAAGCACAAACCGGTGTTGTACAGCGTCTGAACGCTCCTTTGCTATCACTGTGCCTGGATCGGATGAGCTGAATATGAATTGGTGGAAACGCTTTATTCCTGAGAACTTCTTCAAATGCGAAGCAAAGAAGTCTGTCCAATTGAAGCAAGGAATGATGGTGGTGGTCAATTACCACCACTTCTGCTTCAACTCCTATTTGACATCAAACACACACACAATATCTGATTGAAATCACCATTTTTTTGTAAGCATGATGTTCTATTTGTAAGCACCTGCATTTAGCTCACTGTCATCTTCTATGTCACTATCATCTGCATGGTCATCAGGTCACTGTCATCTTCTATGTCACTATCATCTGCATGGTCATCAGGTGTACAGAAATACTCTTCCAATACTTCCAAGAGGGGTTGCTGGTCTTCATGGCTGAAGTGCAAAAGAGAGTTTACTGCGCAAGCTGCTTCAGAAGAGCTTCTTGTCATCACCACACTGTCTATTTAGGTTGCTACGAAAACTGAAGGGAAATTCCCACGTGCCCGTATTTTCATTCCGTGCACGCAGTAGCTTCGTGTGGCTTCTCTATTTTTTAAGCTTTTTCTAACTGCTCGCTTGAATGGAAGGAAGCGCTTCTTGGCCTTGAAACTTTGCACAAAGATAGAGCAATGACCCAAGATGCCTCTGAGGTAATTTATGAAAATATCATGAATCATAACCTTGGTAGCTATTTCAGGTCCTAGTGCAAAATCAGTTTTGGGGCGAAGTGGGCCCTTTTCTCAGATCGTATCACATATATATAATTAGGTAACTTTTACCTCTGCTAAAAGAGAGTCAAACCTCTCCCTTGACATCCTCAAAAATCGAAAATGGCTCTCTGGATCAGATGCCTCATTTCTTGAAGGAGATTATTGTAATCTCCATGCTAGGTACAGCGAGCGAATATAGGGCGTACCCACATCCTTCTCTTCCGCTTTCTTTGTCTCCTACTAGCCAATAGCATGACTAAATCAAACTCTTCTTCACTGCTGCTGTCAGTGCTGTCCCCTTTGTTGAGCGCGGTTCAAAATGAATAGGGTCAAAGGGCAATTGGCACACGACACTGGCCAAGCGGGAGCGTTGCATCACTTATGTTGTGAACTGGCAAACGCAATGCAACGCATCATTCCGCTCAGCCAGCGTCGTGTTGTGAACCAGCCTTTAGTATCGCGCTGAGCTCTTGAGCAAATGGGGGCAGGCACCTGCTACAGAGAATGATCAAATATGAGCGTAGACAAGCACATCCAGTGAACTTAGACACTAGAGAGATCTGCCCTGCCCCCTCGTGAGCAGAGTTCGCAGGTTTTACCCAGGGCTTGGGTGTAACCCGGGCTTAGTTAAATACCTTTTACCCGGGTTTTACCTGGGTTTTACTCAAACATGGATACAACCCAGGATAAAATAATAGACACAATAGATTTATTATAAACTGTAAAGATATTATAAGAATGTAATCAGGAAGTAAGACATTCAATAAATGGCAACTGTAAAGAACTAGACGGAGCTATGTTTCACTCAGCATTAATTTTATTTGCCAAGTGTCTACTAGAGTATATATTTTTTATTTAATGATTTATTTAAATATTTAAACAAGATTCATGGGATTAAAGTCCAATTGATAAGCAAGTTAAACAGATTTAATAGTCAATCTCCTGAGGTCCTCGCAGGAGCCTGTGGCAGAAGACGAGTTTCTGGACTTTCTCATTTTTGTAATTGCAGTACACTTACTAAACTGTAAGCAGTGAATGATGACCTGTGATATTTGCTTGCCTTTTAAATAGCCCTGGTGTCCACCACCACCCAGACACTTGTGGCTCTGTGACAGGGCTGTGACAGGGCTATAAATAAGTGTTTTATATCACTGGGTAATACCTGGGTAAAACCCGGGTAAAAACCTGGGTAAAATAGGGGTAAAACCTGGGTAAAATAGGGGTAAAACCTGGGCGAAATACCTCACAGGTTTTACCCACTGGGTTGGGTTAAATAGGTTTTACCCGGGTAAAATTCAAACACTGCTCGTGAGGATCTGCCCTGCCCCCTCGTGAGGATTTGCCCTGCCCCCACTCTCATGAGGAAAGCAACTGACGCCAACCAGGAGGATGGAGAAGGTTAGGGTGGTGGCCTACGTACCAGTCACCTTACAAGGAAAGGGTCTCTTCCAGGGTTCCCAAGGGGCTGGCTTGGAGAGTGAGCTCCAAGAGCAGCCGATCACCCCCTCCCCCTCATCTCGGCTGATCTAAAGATCCATGAAGAGGGTGTGGCTTTGTAGAGAGTTGACGACATTTCTAGAGCCCTGGGGGTGATGACCCAGGTCTGCAAAACATGTGCAACAGCATGTGCCAGGGAAGGAAGGTGCATAGAGGGGGGAGGAGCTGGTGCACAGCCCCAGGGAAGGAAGGTGCATAGAGGGGGGAGGGGCTGGTGCACATCCCCAGGGAAGGAAGGTGCATAGAGGGGGGAGGAGCTGGTGCACGGCCCCAGGGAAGGAAGGTGCATAGAGGGGGGAGGAGCTGGTGCACGGCCCCAGGGAAGGAAGGTGCATAGAGGGGGGAGGAGCTGGTGCACGGCCACAGGGAAGGAAGGTGCATAGAGGGGGGAGGAGCTGGTGCACAGCCCCAGGGAAGGAAGGTGCATAGAGGGGGGAGGAGCTGGTGCACGGCCCCAGGGAAGGAAGGTGCATAGAGGGGGGAGGAGCTGGTGCACAGACCCAGGGAAGGAAGGTGCATAGAGGGGGGAGGAGCTGGTGCACGGCCCCAGGGAAGGAAGGTGCATAGAGGGGGGAGGAGCTGGTGCACGGCCCCAGGGAAGGAAGGTGCATAGAGGGGGGAGGAGCTGGTGCACGGCCCCAGGGAAGGAAGGTGCATAGAGGGGGGAGGAGCTGGTGCACGGCCCCAGGGAAGGAAGGTGCATAGAGGGGGGAGGGGCTGGTGCACGGCCGAGGCTGAGTATGGAACAAGTTGCAAACATGCGAGACCAGACGGTGAATAATCAACAAGTCCTTAAGCGAGCGAGGCAGACCAGAGGCTCCTCCCATAGCAAGACCCTCAAGCACAACTGCTGGTGCACATCCATTTTCAGATACTTCTTTGGAACGATCAGATGGAGCTGGTGTGAGCTTGAAAAGATAAGACGTGCTAAAAAGAGCCGAACCCCCCCAGGACAAAAGCCACCACAAAAGAGGAGGCACTCAAATGGCTACACATCCAAAAGAAGAGAGGGAGTGGTCTAATAAGCCTTGAACGTCTCTGAGGGGGGGACGGTGAACTGTTGAAAGAAGTGGCAAAGTCTCTAGAAGGAGCTCAGAGATCGAGGAAAATGCAGCTACATGGCAGACAGGGAAGTGTTGGCAGTGCAGGCCTCGGGCAAAGCTTCTACACTCCATCTGTTTCCATAAGACAAGGAGTGGCACAAAAGTTGACTGTTAGCTAAACATCGAAGATAGTCCTGGAGATCGAGAGACATGAACTCTAAATGGTCACAAAAGCGTGGCCGACTAGTTTGTTTTATAATCTGGTAGCCATGACACCACTTTGCCTGGGGCAGATCATAGTCGAAGCTCTTCAAACTCTAGTCCATGCCCCAGGCACTTTCTCTCTCATATTGAACGTGAGGCAGTCACTTGAAAATAACTCGCTTAACAAGGTAATGACGCTGTTAAATGGTAAACACCAGAAGAAGTTCAGGCTGTAATGGCGCATCCCAAGAGACACCATGCTGCACTGTCAAGAGGAACATGACCACACACCGAGCGTCCACTCCACCACACACAATCAAACTCACCAGCACGCAAGTATGGCAGTCATGCACAGGATAGCACTGAACAAATGTCAATGGCCAGCACATTATGAACAAATGTCAATGGCCCAGCACATTATGAACAAATGTCAATGGCCCAGCACATTATGAACAAATGTCAATGGCCAGCACATTATGAACAAATGTCAATGGCCCAGCACATTATGAACAAATGTCAATGGCCCAGCACATTATGAACAAATGTCAATGGCCAGTACATTATGAACAAATGTCAATGGCCAGCACATTATGAACAAATGTCAATGGCCAGCACATTATGAACAAATGTCAATGGCCCAGCACATTATGAACAAATGTCAATGGCCAGCACATTATGAACAAATGTCAATGGCCCAGCACATTATGAACAAATGTCAATGGCCCAGCACATTATGAACAAATGTCAATGGCCAGCACATTATGAACAAATGTCAATGGCCCAGCACATTATGAACAAATGTCAATGGCCAGTACATTATGAACAAATGTCAATGGCCAGCACATTATGAACAAATGTCAATGGCCCAGCACATTATGAACAAATGTCAATGGCCAGCACATTATGAACAAATGTCAATGGCCCAGCACATTATGAACAAATGTCAATGGCCAGCACATTATGAACAAATGTCAATGGCCCAGCACATTATGAACAAATGTCAATGGCCCAGCACATTATGAACAAATGTCAATGGCCAGCACATTATGAACAAATGTCAATGGCCCAGCACATTATGAACAAATGTCAATGGCCAGTACATTATGAACAAATGTCAATGGCCAGCACATTATGAACAAATGTCAATGGCCAGCACATTATGAACAAATGTCAATGGCCCAGCACATTATGAACAAATGTCAATGGCCAGCACATTATGAACAAATGTCAATGGCCCAGCACATTATGAACAAATGTCAATGGCCCAGCACATTATGAACAAATGTCAATGGCCCAGCACATTATGAACAAATGTCAATGGCCAGCACATTATGAACAAATGTCAATGGCCAGCACATTATGAACAAATGTCAATGGCCCAGCACATTATGAACAAATGTCAATGGCCAGTACATTATGAACAAATGTCAATGGCCCAGCACATTATGAACAAATGTCAATGGCCAGCACATTATGAACAAATGTCAATGGCCAGCACATTATGAACAAATGTCAATGGCCAGCACATTATGAACAAATGTCAATGGCCCAGCACATTATGAACAAATGTCAATGGCCAGCACATTATGAACAAATGTCAATGGCCCAGCACATTATGAACAAATGTCAATGGCCAGCACATTATGAACAAATGTCAATGGCCCAGCACATTATGAACAAATGTCAATGGCCCAGCACATTATGAACAAATGTCAATGGCCAGCACATTATGAACAAATGTCAATGGCCCAGCACATTATGAACAAATGTCAATGGCCCAGCACATTATGAACAAATGTCAATGGCCCAGCACATTATGAACAAATGTCAATGGCCCAGCACATTATGAACAAATGTCAATGGCCCAGCACATTATGAACAAATGTCAATGGCCAGCACATTATGAACAAATGTCAATGGCCCAGCACATTATGAACAAATGTCAATGGCCAGCACATTATGAACAAATGTCAATGGCCCAGCACATTATGAACAAATGTCAATGGCCCAGCACATTATGAACAAATGTCAATGGCCAGCACATTATGAACAAATGTCAATGGCCCAGCACATTATGAACAAATGTCAATGGCCCAGCACATTATGAACAAATGTCAATGGCCCAGCACATTATGAACAAATGTCAATGGCCCAGCACATTATGAACAAATGTCAATGGCCCAGCACATTATGAACAAATGTCAATGGCCAGCACATTATGAACAAATGTCAATGGCCCAGCACATTATGAACAAATGTCAATGGCCAGCACATTATGAACAAATGTCAATGGCCCAGCACATTATGAACAAATGTCAATGGCCCAGCACATTATGAACAAATGTCAATGCCCAGCACATTATGAACAAATGTCAATGGCCCAGCACATTATGAACAAATGTCACAATAAAAACACTTTTTGATGGGTAAATACTATCCCAACAATAGCTCGAGTTTGAGCCCACACTATGTCAAGTTACAAGCAATTATTTGTGGTCAGTAAGTGCCTTGGGCTTCATGTTTTAGTGACCTGGAGTAACATGCCACACCCCTCCTGCCCTTGGGCTTCACTGGCCTTACTTGTCCGAGGCATGCTCCAAGATGTGCTCCAGCTCCGCGCGTGTGTGACAGAGTCCAGAGGTCAATGACAGCATCTGCTCCTCTCTCCAACACTCCTTGACCGTCTTGGAAATATCCACACCCACCTCGCAATTAGCCACACCCACTTCAGTTGGTGTAGTTTTGGACTGGCTATTAAGCAGAGAGGAGGCCATGGAGAGTTGTTGTGGCCTCCAATAGTTAGCTCTTAGCCAGCTCAGGCAGAACTCCGCCCCAGACCGCATGGAGGCTATAGACGGAAGCTTTTTGTGAGTCCCCATGTGACGCAGCGTTACCAGCCAGGAAGGAATTCCATACTATACAACATATAGATAACACAGTGTAACATAGCATTACATCGTGCTGAGTAACCAATTGCTCTAAAAGTTACAATTCAGACAGGTCACCAAGCCATCACCTTCTAATGAATTAAGCAAACTTAAAAAACTGTAGAAAATCGAGCAACTCCATGAGCTCCTGGCCAGTGAGGACTAGCCCAGCACTCCATGAGCTCCTGGCCAGTGAGGACTAGCCCAGCACTCCATGAGTACCTGGCCAGTGAGGACTAGCCCAGCACTCCATGAGTTCCTGGCCAGTGAGGACTAGCCCAGCACTCCATGAGTACCTGGCCAGTGATGACTAGCCCAGCACTCCATTAGTACCTGGCCAGTGAGGACTAGCCCAGCACTCCATGAGTACCTGGCCAGTGAGGACTAGCCCAGCACTCCATGAGTTCCTGGCCAGTGAGGACTAGCCCAGCACTCCATGAGCTCCTGGCCAGTGAGGACTAGCCCAGCACTCCATGAGCTCCTGGCCATGAGGACTAGCCCAGCACTCCATGAGTACCTGGCCAGTGAGGACTAGCCCAGCGAGGACTAGCCCAGCACTCCATGAGTACCTGGCCAGTGAGGACTAGCCCAGCACTCCATGAGCACCTGTCAGTGAGGACTAGCCCAGCACTCCATGAGTTCCTGTCCTGTGAGGACTAGCCCAGCACTCCATGAGCTCCTGGCCAGTGAGGACTAGCCCAGCACTCCATGAGCTCCTGGCCAGTGAGGACTAGCCCAGCACTCCATGAGTACCTGGTCAGTGAGGACTAGCCCAGCACTCCATGAGCTCCTGGCCAGTGAGGACTAGCCCAGCACTCCATGAGTACCTGGCCAGTGAGGACTAGCCCAGCACTCCATGAGTTCCTGGCCAATGAGGACAAGCCCAGCACTCCATGAGTACCTGGCCAGTGAGGACTAGCCCAGCACTCCATGAGTTCCTGTCCTGTGAGGACTAGCCCAGCACTCCATGAGCTCCTGGCCAGTGAGGACTAGCCCAGCACTCCATGAGTTCCTGGCCAGTGAGGACTAGCCCAGCACTCCATGAGCTCCTGGCCAGTGAGGACTAGCCCAGCACTCCATGAGTTCCTGGCCAGTGAGGACTAGCCCAGCACTCCATGAGTACCTGGTCAGTGAGGACTAGCCCAGCACTCCATGAGCACCTGGTCAGTGAGGACTAGCCCAGCACTCCATGAGTACCTGGCCAGTGAGGACTAGCCCAGCACTCCATGAGTTCCTGGCCAGTGAGGACTAGCCCAGCACTCCATGAGCTCCTGGCCAGTGACGACTAGCCCAGCACTCCATGAGTTCCTGGCCAGTGAGGCCAGCACTCCATGAGCTCCTGGCCAGTGAGGACTAGCCCAGCACTCCATGAGTTCCTGTCCAGTGAGGACTAGCCCAGCACTCCATGAGTTCCTGGCCAGTGAGGACTAGCCCAGCACTCCATGAGTACCTGGCCAGTGAGGACTAGCCCAGCACTCCATGAGTTCCTGGCCAGTGAGGACTAGGCCAGCACTCCATGAGTTCCTGGCCAGTGAGGACTAGCCCAGCACTCCATGAGCTCCTGGCCGGTGAGGACTAGCCCAGCACTCCATGAGCTCCTGGCCAGTGAGGACTTGCCCAGCACTCCATGAGTACCTGGCCAGTGAGGACTAGCCCAGCACTCCATGAGCTCCTGACCAGTGAGGACTAGTCCAGCACCCACCTACTCTCTCAAAAGCGGATGCTCCTCCCCGCCCCCTCTCATGGCCGCCAAGCAGGGAATTGTTCTCAATGAAGCCCAACTTGACAACACATGTATGGAGTGCTCTGCCTCCATCAGATGACTTACTTCATGCAAGCAGGTCGTCAGGTCTGCACTCATGTTGAGCCTCAGCCTAGCAACATCTCCTAGGCCGTTCACAAACCTGTATGAAGAATAGAAAAACGAAGACAGGATGGAAATCTTGGACTTGATTAAGTAAGAAGGTGGTGCATGTTGAGACACCCATAACATCAGAGATGTCAGCCCACCTACAACATCAGAGATGTCAGCCCACCCATAACATCAGAGATGTCAGCCCACCCACAACATCAGAGATGTCAGCCCACCCACAACATCAGAGATGTCAGCCCACCCACAACATCAGAGATGTCAGCCCACCCACAACATCAGAGATGTCAGCCCACCCACAACATCAGGGTTGTCAGCCCACCCACAACATCAGAGATGTCAGCCCACCCACAACATCAGAGATGTCAGCCCACCCACAACATCAGAGATGTCAGCCCACCCACAACATCGAGCTAACTGTCAGCCCACCCACAACATCAGAGATGTCAGCCCACCCACAACATCAGAGATGTCAGCCCACCCATAACATCAGAGATGTCAGCCCACCCACAACATCAGGGTTGTCAGCCCACCCACAACATCGAGCTAACTGTCAGCCCACCCACAACATCAGAGATGTCAGCCCACCCACAACATCAGAGATGTCAGCCAACCCATAACATCAGAGATCTCAGCCCACCCATAACATCAGAGATGCCAACCCACCTACAACATCAGCTAACTGTCAGCCCACCCACAACATTGAGCTAACTGTCAGCCCACCCACACATACAACATCTAGCTATCGGCAGCCCACCCACACATACAACATCTAGCTATCTGGCAGCCCACCCATAACATGTCAGTCAACCCACAACATTGAAGTTAGTAGTCTTCCACTTAATTAATATTCATATTTAATATTCACTCCCTCAAGGGGGGTTTATAATATGCCCACTCTAGCTGGTCAAGCATCAACTCTGTGATATTGTGAACATGAAGTTGTGTCGCTTGAATAGACGTCATTTTTATTCTTGTTACGTTTGCAACATATCAGTTGACACATGTTGGTGTGCTTATTTGTGCGGTGAAAAAAGTTTCGGATATTGTGAACTGCTGGAAGTGAGATGTGATATATTATGAACTGCTGGAAGTGAGGAACTGGCCTTAAGGGGGTAGTTCACTGAAAACTGGTAAAAAACGTCTGTTAACTTTGACTGCCCATAACTTTTTTAATAATTGGTTTGTGTAGATAATGTTATGCTCAAATTGTTGCTTGTTCTATGTGCTTTCCAATGATATATAAAATATCTCTAGAGGCATGTTTTGTCAGAAGATGCATGCAGAAATGCAGAAACAGGGACCCTCCTTCTCTTGGCAGACCTCCACTACTCATTAAAAAAAATCAAAAGCTGTAAATTGGTTTGTGGCTTGTCAAAGCTAACAGCTGTGATTGGGCTGATTTTATATTGCAATAACTAAAGTGGTTGTTGAATGGCAACGTGCCGTATTTGATTACGCGCTAAAAATTGTGCAGTGAACTACCCCCTTAAGGGAATCAAGCCCTAGAGGGATAAACTGCCAACCAGACAAAATTCTGGAAATTCTTGAGGCTGAACAAAGCATATAACAAACCCTACTCTCACATAGAGATTTAACACTCTACTTCTTAGCTATGACAGACATTATTAACTCTTAGAACCCGAGCGGCCGATTTTTCGGCCGATACCTAGAGTGGTATATACCCGAGCGGCCGATTTTTCGGCTTTTTTATTTCCCCCCCCCATTTTTCTAAAAAATTTTTGGCATTATAATTAACTTTGAACTTTTTAGTAATTTTTCCCTCCAGGACCACAGGGTGGCAGGCACACACATAATAGGGAGCATAGGGTTCTAAGGGTTAAGATTAAAAGCACCATCTTCACCACCACAATCCTACTCTTCTTAATCCCATTACCACAGAGAGAGATCTTGAAGGACATATGATGTCTAAAAGAGGGGCAGGAGAGACCGAGGATGGGCAGCCGTGCCTGCCCCACTACTCTTCAACCTACGGTTGGGATTCTAGCTGTGAAAAACACCAATCCCCTCTGAGTGTAGGTAGCACCTTGTGCAAGGTACAACTATGTTGCTTTGAGAATATCCAACACACACACACAGCACCTCCTCAGCTAAACATGCTTTGCTGAGCCACTTCCCAGTACTCAATAACATTTAAAAAGACGTCAGCTACAAATAGTTTTCACACTTAAGGGGGAGGGGACACAGAGGTGCTGCCGGGGGCACAGAGGTGATGGGGAGGGGGGCACAGAGGTGATGGGGAGGGGGGCACAGAGGTGCTGGGGAGGGGGGCACAGAGGTGATGGGGAGGGGGGCACAGAGGTGCTGGGGAGGGGGGCACAGAGGTGATGGGGAGGGGGGCACAGAGGTGATGGGGAGGGGGGCACAGAGGTGCTGGGGAGGGGAGCACAGAGGTGATGGGGACGGGGGCACAGAGGTGCAAATCATCACCAAGGCTAGATAACTGCCATGTTTTACTATTACAGTACAGACAGTTAAGGCTGATTCACAATATGCTAAACTCTCAAGCGATGCGACATTTTTTTAACACAAAATTGAGCCATGTCACGTGAATAGAATCGAGTTGTATTCGAGTGGCGTTACAGCTTGTCATTGCATCATTCTGGTGT
The DNA here is from genome assembly GCA_028752905.1 of Cladorhizidae sp. MBARI D1340-BT2. Lineage (NCBI taxonomy): Eukaryota > Metazoa > Porifera > Demospongiae > Poecilosclerida > Cladorhizidae > Cladorhizidae sp. MBARI D1340-BT2. Next base: position 42,427,208 of record JAQNBH010000017.1, on the reverse strand, counting down.
GCATGTATTTGAGTTTTTCGTCACTCTGGTGTGCTTTATTTTAATTTTAAGTAAAAGCTGGTGATTTCAAAGCTGAACCGACAACGAAAGGCTTATCGAAGCAGCGAGAACTTTCCCTAGTATATGGGATGCGCGTATGACATGAGGGCTGGCTTCCTATAATTAATGGGCGGGGTTCCGGTTGGGTGAAAGTTGAAGTTTACTCAAGCGGCGGCCTAGCATCATATAATTAAAAGAGCAGACGCTGAAGCAAAATTGTTGATGCAGTAGGCATGTGGAAATCCAACAAGTCTAGACACATCTAGCACTCACCAGACCTAGTCCCTGCATCTGAGGTGGTCTAGTCACATCTAGCACTCACCAGACCTGGTCCCTGCATCTGAGGTGGTCTAGTCACATCTAGCACTCACCAGACCTAGTCCCTGCATCTGAGGTGGTCTAGTCACATCTAGCACTCACCAGACCTAGTCCCTGCATCTGAGGTGGTCTAGTCACATCTAGCACTCACCAGACCTAGTCCCTGCATCTGAGGTGGTCTAGTCACATCTAGCACTCGCCAGACCTAGTCCCTGCATCTGAGGTGGTCTAGTCACATCTAGCACTCACCCGACCTAGTCCCTGCATCTGAGGTGGTCTAGTCACATCTAGCACTCACCAGACCTAGTCCCTGCATCTGACGTGGTCTAGTCACATCTAGCACTCACCAGACCTAGTCCCTGCATCTGAGGTGGTCTAGTCACATCTAGCACTCACCAGACCTGGTCCCTGCATCTGAGGTGGTCTAGTCACATCTAGCACTCACCAGACCTAGTCCCTGCATCTGAGGTGGTCTAGTCACATCTAGCACTCACCAGACCTAGTCCCTGCATCTGAGGTGGTCTAGTCACATCTAGCACTCACCAGACCTAGTCCCTGCATCTGAGGTGGTCTAGTCACATCTAGCACTCACCAGACCTAGTCCCTGCATCTGAGGTGGTCTAGTCACATCTAGCACTCACCAGACCTAGTCCCTGCATCTGAGGAGGTCTAGTCACATCTAGCACTCACCAGACCTAGTCCCTGCATCTGAGGTGGTCTAGTCACATCTAGCACTCACCAGACCTAGTCCCTGCATCTGAGGTGGTCTAGTCACATCTAGCACTCACCAGACCTAGTCCCTGCATCTGAGGTGGTCTAGTCACATCTAGCACTCACCAGACCTGGTCCCTGCATCTGAGGTGGTCTAGCCACATCTAGCACTCACCAGACCTAGTCCCTGCATCTGAGGTGGTCTAGTCACATCTAGCACTCACCAGACCTAGTCCCTGCATCTGAGGTGGTCTAGTCACATCTAGCACTCACCAGACCTAGTCCCTGCATCTGAGGTGGTCTAGTCACATCTAGCACTCACCAGACCTAGTCCCTGCATCTGAGGTGGTCTAGTCACATCTAGCACTCACCAGACCTAGTCCCTGCATCTGAGGTGGTCTAGTCACATCTAGCACTCACCAGACCTAGTCCCTGCATCTGAGGTGGTCTAGTCACATCTAGCACTCACCAGACCTAGTCCCTGCATCTGAGGTGGTCTAGTCACATCTAGCACTCACCAGACCTAGTCCCTGCATCTGAGGAGGTCTAGTCACATCTAGCACTCACCAGACCTAGTCCCTGCATCTGAGGTGGTCTAGTCACATCTAGCACTCACCAGACCTAGTCCCTGCATCTGAGGTGGTCTAGTCACATCTAGCACTCACCAGACCTAGTCCCTGCATCTGAGGTGGTCTAGTCACATCTAGCACTCACCAGACCTGGTCCCTGCATCTGAGGTGGTCTAGCCACATCTAGCACTCACCAGACCTAGTCCCTGCATCTGAGGTGGTCTAGTCACATCTAGCACTCACCAGACCTAGTCCCTGCATCTGAGGTGGTCTAGTCACATCTAGCACTCACCAGACCTAGTCCCTGCATCTGAGGTGGTCTAGTCACATCTAGCACTCACCAGACCTAGTCCCTGCATCTGAGGTGGTCTAGTCACATCTAGCACTCACCAGACCTAGTCCCTGCATCTGAGGTGGTCTAGTCACATCTAGCACTCACCAGACCTAGTCCCTGCATCTGAGGTGGTCTAGTCACATCTAGCACTCGCCAGACCTAGTCCCTGCATCTGACCACCTAGTCACATCTAGCACTCACCAGACCTAGTCCCTGCATCTGAGGTGGTCTAGACACATCTAGCACTCACCAGACCTAGTCCCTGCATCTGAGGTGGTCTAGTCACATCTAGCACTCACCAGACCTAGTCCCTGCATCTGAGGTGGTCTAGTCACATCTAGCACTCACCAGACCTGGTCCCTGCATCTGAGGTGGTCTAGTCACATCTAGCACTCACCAGACCTAGTCCCTGCATCTGAGGTGGTCTAGTCACATCTAGCACTCGCCAGACCTAGTCCCTGCATCTGAGGTGGTCTAGTCACATCTAGCACTCACCCGACCTAGTCCCTGCATCTGAGGTGGTCTAGTCACATCTAGCACTCACCAGACCTGGTCCCTGCATCTGAGGTGGTCTAGTCACATCTAGCACTCACCAGACCTAGTCCCTGCATCTGAGGTGGTCTAGTCACATCTAGCACTCACCAGACCTAGTCCCTGCATCTGAGGTGGTCTAGTCACATCTAGCACTCACCAGACCTAGTCCCTGCATCTGAGGTGGTCTAGTCACATCTAGCACTCACCAGACCTGGTCCCTGCATCTGAGGTGGTCTAGTCACATCTAGCACTCACCAGACCTAGTCCCTGCATCTGAGGTGGTCTAGTCACATCTAGCACTCACCAGACCTAGTCCCTGCATCTGAGGTGGTCTAGTCACATCTAGCACACACCAGACCTAGTCCCTGCATCTGAGGTGGTCTAGTCACATCTAGCACTCACCAGACCTAGTCCCTGCATCTGAGGTGGTCTAGTCACATCTAGCACTCACCAGACCTAGTCCCTGCATCTGAGGTGGTCTAGTCACATCTAGCACTCACCAGACCTAGTCCCAGCATCTGAGGTGGTCTAGTCACATCTAGCACTCACCAGACCTGGTCCCTGCATCTGAGGTGGTCTAGTCACATCTAGCACTCACCAGACCTAGTCCCTGCATCTGAGGTGGTCTAGTCACATCTAGCACTCACCAGACCTAGTCCCTGCATCTGAGGTGGTCTAGTCACATCTAGCACTCACCAGACCTAGTCCCTGCATCTGAGGTGGTCTAGTCACATCTAGCACTCACCAGACCTAGTCCCTGCATCTGAGGTGGTCTAGTCACATCTAGCACTCACCAGACCTAGTCCCTGCATCTGAGGTGGTCTAGTCACATCTAGCACTCACCAGACCTAGTCCCTGCATCTGAGGTGGTCTAGTCACTTATACTGCAAAGTAAATTCAGTTAGGAAGCATGCAGTTGTAACGTCCAGTATCCATGGGAACGCAATACCTTCCGAATACTGTCATACAATAAGTGGCGGTGGTCTAGGGACTGATGCAAATTGAGGCTTTGCAGAGACAGTCTGTTTGAGGAGGACCTATCTGTTTTTCACCAATTTTTATCTAAATCTCCCATAAAACACGAACATATAATTATGCGAGTCCGAACATGTGAACAATTACTGAGATGGAGGCAGTTCCATTATTAGTGTTTTTACTGCACCAATGGCTAAAACTGTGTTCATGTACACTTGTGGCAGTGATGGGTCCAGATGGTAGTTCTAGAGGAGAGTAACCTTACAGTGAGCTAGGTCGATGCATTTACCCTTCATGAACTATGCTTTGCATATGTATGCTTCGAGCATGCACGTCAGGCGCTTTCAGCTGCTTTTAAAGTTAGCCTTGATTTACAGAGGTAATTGACTTGACACATAGAGCCAGTGCAGATGCGCCAGGTAAGGTTACTAAATGGTGAGAGGCTCTGACGTTCTGTCACTTGAGCCAAGTTCATGTGGCTTCACCGCCCGTACCCAACAACACGCTAGAAATTCAATTACTCCAATAATAATTTTTGAGTGCTTGCTGGAAGGCAATCGTTCTCTAGTCCTAACTCAGACAACACACAAACAGCTCCAAACTTCCAGGAAATATCTTAAGGCATCCACAGGTGCCAACATTAAGTTGTGGGGGGGGGGGGGGGGGAAGAGGGTCTGACCACATCCGACCAGGTGCAGCACCATCATGCTATGGTTACACCAACAGGTAGCCGTGTAGAAGCTTTCTAGTGTATTTATATTTCGCCATACAAGTTTTCCTTTTGAAACTGCAGCTTGGAAATGTGAAGTGAAATCCTCTCAAACTCTGTATGAACTTTTTAGCATCACGTCTCGAGTAGTTATAACAAATGTGATTGATAGAGCAATGGAAGCACTAGAATATGACAACAAATGTGATTGATAGAGCAATAGAATATGACAACAAATGTGATTGATAGAGCAATAGAATATGACAACAAATGTGATTGATAGAGCAATAGAATATGTCAACAAATGTGATTGATAGAGCAATAGAATATGACAACAAATGTGATTGATAGAGTAATAGAAGCAATAGAATATGACAACAAATGTGATTGATAGAGCAATAGAATATGTCAACAAATGTGATTGATAGAGCAATAGAATATGACAACAAATGTGATTGATAGAGCAATAGAATATGACAACAAATGTGATTGATAGAGCAATAGAATATGACAACAAATGTGATTGATAGAGTAATATAAGCAATAGAATATGACAACAAATGTGATTGATAGAGCAATAGAATATGACAACAAATGTGATTGATAGAGTAATAGAAGCACTAGAATATGACAACAAATGTGATTGATAGAGCAATAGAATATGACAACAAATGTGATTGATAGAGTAATATAAGCAATAGAATATGACAACGAATGTGATTGATAGAGCAATAGAATATGACAACAAATGTGATTGATAGAGCAATAGAATATGACAACAAATGTGATTGATAGAGTAATAGAATATGACAACAAATGTGATTGATAGAGCAATAGAATATGACAACAAATGTGATTGATAGAGTAATAGAATATGACAACAAATGTGATTGATAGAGCAATAGAATATGACAACAAATGTGATTGATAGAGTAATATAAGCAATAGAATATGACAACAAATGTGATTGATAGAGCAATAGAATATGACAACAAATGTGATTGATAGAGCAATAGAATATGACAACAAATGTGATTGATAGAGCAATAGAATATGACAACAAATGTGATTGATAGAGTAATATAAGCAATAGAATATGACAACAAATGTGATTGATAGAGCAATAGAATATGACAACAAATGTGATTGATAGAGCAATAGAATATGACAACAAATGTGATTGATAGAGCAATAGAAGCAATAGAATATGACAACAAATGTGATTGATAGAGCAATAGAATATGACAACAAATGTAATTGATAGAGCAATAGAATATGACGGTGTTGACTTCTTAAAATAAAATAAAATAAGTTGACTTAGTGAAGGAGGGAGTGCTAAATACAAACACTAACAAAGCTTGTTATATTCTGACTTTTGTTATTCTGACTTTTGTTGTTCTGACTTTTGAGCTCCATACATTCTGCACACTTCACTGAATTAACTAGCTCTCCGTGTGCTCTTGTGATATTAACATCTATAGGTATAGCTATGCTGTAGCCAAAGTGAGGAACCTCAAAATCCTGAGTGGCTGAACTGGCTGCAGTTGTGATTGGGAAAGTGCAATCTGGAGGAAGCCATACTCGACAAAATGTGCTTGGGTGCTAAAATGTGTCAGGTGGGGGTAAGCACTGTGCACTGAATCTTCACCACGTTTTAGTATTCTTGTAGAGTAGGGCTTCCTCTAGCAACAGATAGTAGTAATTTCAACTGAGCACTTTCCAATTGAATCAGAACTGCAGCCAGTTCAGGTCCTCGCATTTTAGTTGCAGGCAGCTTTGGCATAGTTACCATCAAATGAGAGCACACAGAGAGGATCTATCTTTCGAGCTACAATAAAGTTCATACAGTGAAGTGTGCAGTTTTAATTTATTCCAACCAAAAGGTTCAGCAAAAAAAAAGGGGGGGAAGAGAGGGAGAGAGAAGCATATTGCATCGGCCATCAAGATCATGAATGTGTCAAGGCTCTAGCCAAGCCACGTGTTGTCAGACCCGCTCTCACCTTATAATAATGAATTTTTGTTGTTGTTAAAAACAGTGCTTAGGATGGTTTCCCCAATGCAAGCTGTATTTCTTGATGGTTCCATTCCGACATTTTTATCTGTGCTTCTCTAACTCTACCATCGTTTCATGTAGAACATCGAACGCTTAACTTTAAAACCTGATCTCTCAAAACACAATTTTAGGCGGAAAAACAACACATGTTGATTGTTGATTCTTGCTAATTTTTTTTAATGGTAAATATCATTTTATTGCTCAACACATTTATAGAGCATTAAAATTGCTGTATCAGCAAAAACTACCACGTGTGTGCAGTGACATGAGAGTTGACATTTGTCTACATATGCCTTTATATGGAAGTAGGCAAAATCTACCGGTATGATGCCATCATGACTGCATGCTAATCACACGACTATACCATCATCAAGTGTGGAGCCAAGAATTGGATTGGAAGTGGTCAGTGAATTCACATTCCTGCTGATATCTGATGATCATAGGGTGTGCTTTATACCACTAGAAAGATATTTCAAGAGCTGCATTTTGGAGTAATTTATACGTATTGGCATTCTAGAATTATGAGGTCACGGGAACAACCATGTCAAAATAGGGTAAGCATCCACTAATTGGTAGTAATTTGTAGGTGGTGGCATTCTAGAGATATGAGGTCAGGGGCACATGTCAAAATAGGGTAAGCTTCCCTTAATTGGTAGTAATTTATAAGTGGTGGCATTCTAGAGATGTGAGGTCAGGGGTACATCATGTCATAATAGGGTAAGCTTCCCTAATTGGTAGTAATTTATAAATGGTGGCATTCTCGAGTTATGAGGTCAGGGGTACACTGTCAAAATAGGGCAAGCCCCCCTTAAGGGGGCCAGGTGGTATACCATATAACTTTTGTGACCTCACAACTTAGTTATCTGTTATCCTTTGTCCTTTGCAGGTAATTTTAGTACCAACCTGTAGCTTGCTGTAGCTTGTTCATTCTAATGATATATTTCATAACTACAATTTATCTGCCTACCTCCCCAGTCTCTTAAAAAATCAGTCATAGAGACAGTCACTTCATTAAAGCTCTTTCTTCGATCTGTGTTATGAACAGAAGCTTTTTTCTTTTCAAAGTACCATCACTTTTTATCGGTGGATTCGATCCATGCTTAGTCTTTAAAAAAAAAAGATTTAGCCTGATTATCACAAAATGTCTTGGGCTCATAACATACCTCAGTGGTTACTACTCTCTAAGTGATTTCCCATCCCCCCTATATGTTTTGAGATTGAAGTCGTGGTAATGTAAATTTATTACCACAGAATCAAACACACACAAAAATAAAATCCTTTGGTAAGTGGTGGCTTTGAAAAAAAAACGGGGAAAGAAAAAAAATGGGGGGGGGGGGAAGGGGAAAAAAGGGGAAAAAGCCCTCACAGTCGTGCAGAACCATACGTCTCCTCCTCTTCCTCCACTTGCTGCTCCTACAGCGTCACCCTGTCTAGCCTGCCTTCTCCTCTGCCTCCAACTTTGATCCAGACACCTGGCGATGGTCCTTGGAAGATTGCTGCGTGGTGAGTGACGAAACTGTGACCTCAAGCCGTTCCTGGAGAGCTGTAAAGGAAACCTCGCCAGTGTTGAAGGAGATCACTGCCAAATTGACAGCGATCTCCACTGTGCTTGCGGAACACAACTCAGTCTTCGGACATTGTTGCCAGATGGTGTTGTTGAAAGACTCATTTTGATTTTGAGCCGCTCCCAGTCCACATCGCTCCATCAGAGAGTGTTATTCGACAGCCACTCAAAGACTGCGTAGAGATGAGGAGCAATGTCTGCATGAATGGTGGGCGAGTGAGGTGGAGGTGACTATGACAGGGCAAGCGCACAGTTGAATTTGCACCACGACTGCAGCCCACTCGGACAATACTGGTGTTGTGGCATTTCGTACGTTAATTGTTAATGATAAAATAACACCCACCCAGCATCTTTCATTGCAGCTGAGTCACCAACATTCTAATGGCCTTGCCATAGTTTCTAGTGAGCAGCTTGATGGTCTTGTCGGTGAGTCTCCCCTTCATCTTCACACACTCACCCCTCTCATTCACCAGCTTCTCCTTGTACTTGTCCACGAGTGCCATGCCCATTCTCTTCTGGACATGGCCGACACATTCGTGCTTGCACACTGGATGGCTAGCACCATAGGGCTTCTCATCAGAGAGCAGCTTGAAGGTCTTGGAGTCACCATCAGAAGTGTATCGGAGCTTGTACAGCTCCACAAACCATTTCCAGATGTTGAGGGCTCCATGAGACTCCATTGCTGATGATGATCACTATAATTGGCCTCACAAGATACCTGATGCTCATCCCAACAGTCCAAGAATTCCTCAGATGACTCATCCATGTCACGATGAGCTGCGCAGTATTTCCTGAGAACTTCCACGTGCAGAACTCTTCCCGTGTCCCAGGAAGCGACTACCACAACTCCAGAGGAACTGGAAGCCTCGCCTGGTCCAGGTGCCATCACAAGTGACGGTGATGTCAACAATTTCATCCTCATATCTTTGCGTAGCTCAGCAGCAGCAGCACCAAAGGAGACCTCTCTCTCTCCTTCAGGGAGACAGCAAGCAGTTTCTTATTGTGCACAGTGTAGGGACGCTTTGTGATAGGTGACATACCCATCAGGCCACAGAAAGTCTCCAGACCAGTTGCCTATGGCTCTCATGGTAAGAACAGACTTGCTGTTCCCCTCCAAATCCTTCTGACAGTAGGAGCCAGTGATGGCAGAAGACTTGCCACAAACACTACAAGCTAATTCCCTCCTGTTCTTCCTGTCTTCAGTGACAGTCAGAGGTGAGCCACAGCAAGAGAAGCCACTGACTGCTCCCTGGAGACTTCCTAGCCTGATCAGGTGAAGGTCCTCAGCTGAAGCGCCGACAAGAGTTGAAGGAGCTTGAATCGCGATCTTCTTACTTCTTGCTGTCTGCACTGGCACCGGAGAACCAGGTAAACTAGAGGGCACAGGAAAGCTCTCAGAAGGCTCCGACTTCCTCATGAAAAGCTTCGAGCACTTACGCTTGTAGCTTTCTTCGTAGCTTGAACTTGGTCAGCCATCTTAACAAAAATGCCGTCTCAGCATGTGCAGTAATTTTTTGATCAAGCCCTGAACTGTGCAATTACTATGAATATGGATAGTACGCAGTGGGCTTTATTTTGGCTCTTACAGCTTCTTAATAGCCCAAGTGGTTCAGGAGATACGATTGATCCCCTAGTCTTCTAAGGTAATCCTGAGGAAATATTTAGCTAGATGCTGGTGAGGTGCACAGATAAAACTCGCTGTATCTTCAGAATGAAGCTTCCAAATTTGGAATTTAGCTAGAATAGGTGTATAGGTCCTTTTTAAATTAACATCCCCCCCCCCCCCCCCCCCCCCAGCAAATATGGTATACAACCCCCTTACCTTAATTGGTAGCGATTTATAAGTGGTGGCATTCTAGTTATAAGGTCAGGGGTAGGGGTACAAGCACGTCAAAATAGGGCCAGGCACCCACCAACAACTGTTACTTCATGGCTAGAGCAGGATTTGAGCTAGGCTTTGGGAATACGACCAACAATTTTGGTCCATTTTTTGGCGGGACTTATTAGCCTCACCTAGTAATAACCATGGAGTACTGCAACAAGAGGGGCTGGTAGTCTCCACTCCCAACTCTACCCATCTCTTGTAGTCGACAGCCACAGATATCTGCAGTGAGCTCCACCATCATAGGCACCTCCCCCCTGGCCTTCCAGGCAGCCACCCTCCCTACTCCCTGTTCCACCAGGCTGGGATCACTCGAGTACAACCAGTTATACACTGCCTTCCATTCTTCCCCACACATCCATTGGTGAGTCCTGTTTACCTTGGACTTGCATACGGAGCAATAACTGGTCCTACTAGCTAAACGTCTAGTTGCAACCTGCCGAGCCATTGAGAAATATACCACGTGGTTAGCGCACGCCCACTTCGATAGCAGACTATCGCGCACGCTAAGCTACGCGCGAGCGTGAGGAACTTGAGATTACCCACGAGAGTGATAGCCGAGTGTAAGTAAATGGCAATTTGCCTCGGTATGTAAAGAAGTCAAATTAAATTAGACTTCTTACATACCGAGGCAATTTGCCTGGTATGTAAAGAAGTCAAATTAAATTTGACTTCTTACATACCGAGGCAAATTGCCTGGCACCATCCAATGCTGGGATCCTTTCTGGTCCTCTCATTTGTGGAAACCCTGGGTGGGTGGAGCAATGTCAGGTCATAATTTCATCTCCATACTGCTGAGCCTGTTAAGGCCACCATGCATACTTCACAGTGGGGGGAGACTATGTAACAGTAACTAATACTTTTTCCGTTCTGCTCGATCATCTTCTCCTTCTTCTCTTGCTACATTATCCTGCCTTCTTCTCTTGCTACATTATCCTGCCTTCTTCTAGCACTTTCCGGCGATGTAGAATCAAACCCTGGGCCCGGAACTGATGTGGTTAGGTGTGTTTGCAACAACAATGCTGATGTGGGTGACATGATCCAGTGCGATATCTGCTCCAGTTGGAGTCACTGCACATGTGTCAGCATTCCTATCCCCCTTGCTACATTCGGCTGCCCTCACTGCCTAAAAACATCAGCTTTGAACTATACCATCCTAACAGAGAAAGTGCTCAGACTGGAATATAACTTAAAGTCTCTTGCGGCATCACTCAAGAACATTTCTCCTCCGCTGCCTACTCCAGCTCAGGCTGATCTGGACACATTGAGTGAGTCAGTTTCCTCATTTTCATCCTCCATCTCTGTAACCCCCACATCTTCAAAGCCTATGCACTCTGGGTCACTAATTCCAACTAGCACCACTGCAGGCGATAGCTCTCAGGATGCAGAGCCCAATGTCATCAACCCTATATCTTCTACCTGTCACAGCCTAAGCCCCTGTCCTGACTCATCTCGGAGCCATCCTTCTCTCCAACCTCCATATCTACTTCACCCTCCATATCTCCCTCACTACCCACCATATCTACCACACCCTCCACCTATACCCCACCTTCCACACTTCCCTCCAACCAAACCTCCTCTGCTTCCTACTCCTATCTTTCCCCTATCACCCCGAGTCCTCTCTCCCTTGCACCATCTTTCCTCAGGCACAGCTCATCCGAGATACTTCCCTCAAAACATTTGTCCTCCACCCCTTCTCCACCATCCACATCCTCCCACCAGCACTCAGCATCTCTCATCTCACCCTCTCACGTAACGCCACCTCTTCCATACTCCCCCGCTCACCCTCACTTCTCCAATCAACATCTAATGACCTAAAGATATTCTACTTTAATGTTCGCAGTCTCCTACCTAAACTAGATGAACTCACAGCTCTTTCCTCTCTCTATTCACCCCATGTTATTTCTGTTGTTGAAACCTGGCTCTCCCCCGACATTCAGGACTCTGAAGTAGCTATTTCACATTATCGCTCCTTCAGACTAGATCGTAATAGGCATGGTGGAGGCATTATAGTTTACATCAAGTCGAGCTTGCTTGTATCCACCATCTCTCTTCCATCTGTCTCATCTCTTGAACTTCTCACCCTATCAATTAAGCTCCTAAATTCATCAATAACTCTTGCTACTTTCTATCGTCCCCCCTCCTCATTCAACCACTTACTTGCTGCTCTTGCAACTCTTCCCTCCCTACCTCGCCATTCCACTCAAGACCTCATTCTATTAGGTGACTTTAATGTAAATTTCTCTCTACCATCTCCACTCCTCGACAAGTTACATGCAATATCCGACCTCTTCTCTTTAAAGCAAATTGTCCAATACCCAATTCACTACTCTCACACTGGTGTTCCTTCTATTACTGATCTTGTGTTTGTACCAACCAACCTTAATCCAACCCTCTGCACTGTCTCTCCTCCTGTATCCAACTCTGATCACAACTCTATCTTTTTCTCTCTTCCTCTAAAATCGGATTCTTCATCACCCTCCTCTCCTCGTCTGGTCTGGTTATACGATAGAGCTGACTTCTGCCTTGCAAACAACTTAATTAACTCCGTTCCATGGGACTGATCCTCCCTTCCTCGCCTCCTGGATCATTTTTAAAGAGCTCTTCATTCGCATTATACACAAATCCATCCCCTCAGAACTAGTCTATTCTTCTCCCCACTCTACCTCTCCTTGGATCTCCAGATCCCTTCTCTCAGTAATAAAATCTAGAAGGGCACTGTATTCTTCTGCCAGGATGCAACGCACCACTGAAACCTGGGCTGCTTATCGTAGATGTAGAAATAAATCTCTCTCCCTCCTCCGCTCTGCAAAATGCCACTTCTTCCTCAACATTTCATCCTCTCCAAACTCCAGCTCCTTCTGGAGCCCACAAAATCTACTCTGCTCTCCCGACAAGATCACTAGCCTTCTCTCAAGCATACCTTCTGATAAATCTGCTGGCATGGACTCCATTTCTGCCACAATGCTCAAACACACTGCTTTCTCTATATCCACTCCCCTTTCTCTCATCTTCAACTCCTCCCTCTCCACTGGTGTACTACCCACTGACTGGAAACATTCCCTAGTTGTTCCTATTCCCAAGACATCTCCTGCATCATCCTCGCCTACTGACTACTGCCCCATCTCTCTTCTCTCTCTCATTAGCAAAGTTTTTGAACGCCATCTTTTTAACTATTTACTTAATCATGTCACTACGCAAAACCTTTTATCTAACAGACAATTTGGCTTCCGCCCTGGATTGTCCACTGAAACTGCTCTTCTCTCTACAACACAATCTTGGCTCTCCTCTCTAGATAGTAATAAATCCATAATTATGTGCAGTATTCCTAGACGTAAAAAAAGCATTTGACTCTGTTCCACACAATCTTCTTCTTAGTACCTTGTCATCTCTTAACATTCCCTCCCACCTTCTTTGTTGGCTCCGCTCTTACCTCACCGCTCAAACACAAAGTGTTATCATCTTTGGCTCCTTTTCTTCTCCATGTCATGCATTTTATGGAATCCCCCAAGGATCCATTCTCGGTCCTCTTCTCTTTATCTTATACATTAATGGCATCAGCAAGCTTGCACTTTCACCCTCAATCCTCTATGCAGATGATATCCTTCTATCGCACCCCTTTGATTCAACTTCCTCTTTTGACAGTACAATCTGACATTTTTCTAATTTCATCATGGCTATCTTCTCGCCTTCTAAAGTTTAAATCTAATAAAAGCAAATATATGATAATTTCACGTATATATATAAGCTTACACCAGTGAATGAGTTAACTAGGCAGTAGTGCTCAGTTATGTACTTCTCCATGACTCTCCTTCAAGCTGCATTTCTTCGAATGTTGAAAAATTCTTCAAAGTTCTCTATAACAGTAGCATATACTTGCCTCCCCTCCCTCTTTACCTTGGTAATAGAGTAAAGAGCTGACTTGTTGAGGAGCAGGTGTGGTGCTCAGGCCAGAGGCAGTCCTGAACAGGTCGAACCTTCTCTTCCATTTCGGTATTGAGGGATTTGAAGTTGAAGTGTTCTTGTCCAGATTACATTCCTCCTTGAATTGTAAACTCTTAGAAATCTTCTACATCACTCACATCACTGCCTGCAGTCATCCTCAACAACACTCCTCTTCAACTCGTCCCTTCGTTTAAATACCTAGGTGTTACACTCACATCCAATCTATCCTGGTCACGTCACATAAACAATGTACGTTCTAAGTCAAGAAAAGTATTAGGAGTAATTTACCGCAGCCTGTACCAACACCTTTCTACCCGCACGCTTCTCACACTTTACACTGCTCTGGTCCTCCCTCATCTTACCTACTGCTCCATTGTTTGGGCACCCTCTCCTTCTTCATGCAACTCCAAGTCTTTGGAATGTGTTCAACATTTCGCTCTCCGACTCTGCACACAAAACTGGTCTTCTGACTATTCCTGCCTCCTCTCCACCCTTAATCTTCCTAATCTTTCAAACATGTGTGACCAAGCCAAGCTCATCCTACTCTACAAGATTACACACAACCTCATCTATCTTCCTCCAGAATTCATCCAACCAGCCTTAATTCCTCTCAGAACCTCTGGCCATTACCACCCATCAGATGTCTTAATTCCGTTTTCTCGCACCTCTGCCTAGCAATCTTCGTTTGTTCCCACTGCCACAGCACTATGGAACTCTCTTCCACCATACATCAGATCCTCTTCCTCTCTTTTGTCATTTAAACATTTAGTTAAGAAATTGTACCTAACCAAATCGTCACAGGGTCTTTAACTACTATATATACACACTTGAACTATCTATATCTGCTACATGCACATTCACTTACTCATTTGTAAAACTCAGAATTAGCTTTTGCTATTGAGATTGTATTTTGTTTTTCAACAAAAAAATAAAATAATAAAATGTGGATAACCTAGTCTGAACTTGTAGTCCATGGCTTGTCTTACATGCATGAAAAACATCTTTTTGCTTCATACACACATAGTTTTTTTGGTAATTTCCAAATTACTCGCCTGTGTTATCCAAATTTTTTGGCAACAAAAAATCCAAACAAAATCCAAACAACAATTTCATGAGAAATAACATACTAAAGTGTGTTCATAGCATTTACACATGTCTTTAATAGTTCAGTGTTCGGTTTAAATTCATAGCATTTTTAGGAACATTGAATTGCACTGTTAAAAGTGAATTTAATGTACAAATTCCTAGTCTGTTTCTGTGCTTCATTTTGTTGAGACCAATGTGGCTGAATAAACATTCGGTATCAGCATTGCCATGGGGTATAACTAGAATGGCTTTTACGAGTTTTGCCAATGTGGAGTAGCGATACTCAGTTTCCAAGCATTCTTTCATTTGGCTGATTGCATGCCAATACTTATCCACCTCTGTGATGGCCATGACTTTAGGAGGTAATGGCGACATGCAGAAATCCATAAATTTCTCTGGAAGGCTGGGTTTGTCACCAACTTGAAGTACCTGAGGAACACACTCTGCTGCAGCAAGCACCTGACCAGCCATACTGTATTGTTGTAAGCCTGGTTGAAGCCATTTGAGATTGGAGAGTTACTTGTGACTCATTTGTAATAGTTTGACACCTCCCTTGGCTGCAGCAATCCACCAAGCTTGGATAGTCTCCTAAATTTTCTCACATCTTCAGATAATAATCCATCCTCTTCTTCAAGGTATGATAGCGTGTTGTGACCTATGAAAACTTCGTGTAAAGGGAGATACTATCAATACACACTTGTGAAACATGTTCAGCAGCATCCACATACTCAAACCGCAACAGAAATTTTCGTATTAAGCCATCGAGCTCTTGGTAGAGAATGAAGAATTGGAAATTGCTGCTGCATGTACCTGTTGAAATTATTAACAATTGGTAATGCATAACATAGTAAGAGCAAGTAAGCTTTGGTCAGAGGCTTTTCAAGTACAATTTTTACTCTTCTCACTACTGCCTGCTTATCCGTTCGAAAGTATGAGAGTAAGTCTTCATATTGCTCGATAAGACGATTTACACAAGCTTCAAGGCTGAGCCATCATCTTTGGCATGCTTTTAACAACTTGTGTGACTTGCATTCCACAAAACTCTGAAATTCTTCAAACTGTCGCAGCTTCCTTGGGCTCTTCTGGAAATAATACCATACATACATCAGTTGTCAGATCTTCCAATTCATCAGGCACAACTTTGCAGGCCTCATTTGCTATTGGTACTGCTATATGACAATGACAATGAAGAGCAACTAAAGCTGGCTGCTTACATCGTAACCGTGTCATCACTGAATTTCGTGCTCCCAACATTACATTGGCCCCATCTGTACCTAATCCGACAAGATTATCATAAAGGAGGTAGTGGATTCTTGAAAATGCTTATCGATTGCGTTAAATAGCATCTCTGCAGTTGCCCTCTCTACACTCTCTAGGGCAAAGAAGACACATCTCACCTGTCCTTGGGTGTTATCGAAGAATCGAAGCTTGTTGTGTAACGGTAATATCAGTTGTCTCATCAGTTTGGAGGCTGAAGTATTTAGGCTCTCTAACTGCTGTGGAAATGGTTTTCCACCAATCCTGGGCAATCTTTCAAAACAGCTGTTGCTTTACTACGACTGCACTTAAAGTCTTAAGCAATAGAAGAATCAGGAAACATCAATTTGAATAGTTTGGTACAATGATCTCCCAATTGAAAGGCAAGATGGTGCTCTCCAAGGAAATATGCGAAGAGTACTTCTGCACGTATTACATTGGCCCAAAGTACTGTAGAGGCAGTACACCCACACCACCTTTTTCTGAGTGTTTGTGTAATTTCGTTTCTTGATGTCTCCTGAGATCTCTAGTACCACCTCTTCCAAGGTTTTTATCACGAGAGCACTTCATATATATATGCAGAAGGCAAAAGAAGATCCCTTTCTCGAAGTTGTGGCCCATGGGAAAGTCTTTGCATACTGTCTACGATAGACACACAATCGCTTTTTTGCAGACTTAGAAGACCTGATAGATGTAGAGATTTGACTGTCAATGTCAATTTGTAAAACCTCATTGTCAGAGTCAGAATCCATATCTGAAGAATCTTCTTCTGGTAACCTTGAAGTACTGGGTTCTGAAGATTCCATAGCTAACTCTCTGACCCTCACTGTGAAAGATTCTAACTCTCACAAATCAGGCTTTAAATATCCAATCTTGCATGAGCATGCTCATAGATCAAAATTTTCTGGCTCTGCAGGCATATTCCAGCACAGACCTGGGTGAACACAGGAATATTCCTGCACAGACCAGGTGACCACATAATAACACAGGACCGTGCAGTAGTATTCCTGCACAGACCAAGTGACACATGAATATTCCTGCACAGACCAGGTGACCACAAAATGACCACACTCAGCTAATACCACAGAGAGTGGTTTTGAAATAGGCATGAAATGTAAACAATTTTCTAGAAAAATCCAAACATTTATTGATAAAATCCAAACAGAGTAAAAAATCCAAACAGTTTGGATAAAATCCAACACTATGGCAACACTATTTTTTTCTCTGTAAAAAGTTGTCGCTGCATGTAGCGCAAGCACTCGTAAATAAGATAAGGAAAGGGACTTGGCAAGACCGCGCCTATTCTAGACTTGCACGTGAGTCGGGTATCGCCTACTCTTCATGCTGGTAACTTAGCGATTGTGCTTATCTTTCCTCTAGATCAATATTTTGGGGAAAGGAAAGAGGTAAGTATGTGGAGTCACTTTACCAAAGTGCTCTAGTATACTAGCTTGCTAGTTTTGCGCCTTAGAGGCTAGGAGTATTTGCTAACGGTAATATCTTTATAAAGCTAACGATGTATATAATTATGTACACTCAAGCTCGCTTTATTGCCTTCCTGGGACCGCAAGTTTTGATGGTATGGTATATGCATGTTTGCTTGTGCAGGATAATAGCTCCAGGGATATCTCGAGCCACCTGTTTTATGGAAGGGTCGAAGGTTATTCAGCACCTACTACGCCCTACAGACACTTGTGTCATTGTATCCTCACCATAGTTGCTATAACTACAGTATGTGTTGCCATAGTAACTATTAAGTGCAGCTAATACTACATGCAGTAGTGCAATGTGCCATGGGGTACCAGATTGTGTGTGTGTTAGATTCATAGTGAATTCATTCATAGTGGATTCATAGTGGATGGGTCTAGGATGTGATGGTACATGCATTATGTGTGTGGCCAACTTTGTGAGTTCTGGTCCAGTTTATGGGGGTCCAGCTCATGAGGGTCCAGCTCATGGGGGCCCAGCTCATGAGGGTCCAGCTCATGGGGGCCCAGCTCATGGGGGTCCAGCTCATGGGGGTCCAGCTCATGGGGGCCCAGCTCATGAGGGTCCAGCTCATGAGGGTCCAGCTCATGAGGGCCCAGCTCATGAGGGTCCAGCTCATGAGGGTCCAGCTCATGAGGGTCCAGCTCCAGCTCATGAGGGTCCAGCTCATGAGGGTCCAGCTCATGAGGGTCCAGCTCATGAGGGTCCAGCTCATGAGGGTCCAGCTCATGAGGGTCCAGCTCATGAGGGTCCAGCTCATGAGGGTCCAGCTCATCAGGGTCCAGCTCATCAGGGTCCAGCTCATCAGGGTCCAGCTCATGAGGGTCCAGCTGGCTCATGAGGGTCCAGCTCATGAGGGTCCAGCTCATGAGGGCCCAGCTCATGAGGGCTCATGAGGGTCCAGCTCATGAGGGCCCAGCTCATGAGGGCCCAGCTCATGAGGGTCCAGCTCATGAGGGTCCAGCTCATGAAGGCCCAGCTCATGGGGGTCCAGCTCATGAGGGTCCAGCTCATGAGGGTCCAGCTCATGAGGGTCAAGCTCATGAGAGTCCAGCTCATGGGGGCCCAGCTCATGAGGGTCCAGGTCCAGCTCATCAGGGTCCAGCTCATGAGGGTCCAGCTCATGACGGTCCATCTCATGAGGGGCTCATGAGGGTCAAGCTCATGAGGGTCAAGCTCATGAGGGTCCAGCTCATGAGGGTCCAGCTCATGCTCATGAGGGTCCAGCTCATGAGGGTCCAACTCATTGGAGTTCAAGTCGAACTCAGGGGGGTCCAGCTCATGGGGGTGCAGCTCATGAGGGTCCAGCTCATGAGGGCCCAGCTCATGAGGGTCCAGCTCATGAGGCCCAGTTCATGAGGGTCCAGCTCATGAGGGTCCAGGGTCAAGCTCATGAGAGTCCAGCTCATGAGGGCCCAGCTCATGAGGGTCAAGCTCATGAGGGTCCAGCTCATGAGGGTCCAGCTCATGAGGGGCTCATGAGGGTCCATCTCATGGGGGTTTAGCTCATGAGGGCCCAGCTTATGATGATCCAGTCATGAGGGCCCAGCTCATGAGGGTCCAGCTCATGAGGGTCCAGCTCATCAGGGTCCAGCTCATGAAGGTCCAGCTCATGAGGGGCTAGCTCATGAGGGGCTAGCTCATGAGGGGCTAGCTCATGAGGGGCTCATGAGGGTCCAGCTCATGAGGGCCCAGCTCATGGGGGTTCAGCTCATGAGGGTCCAGCTCATGAGGGCTCAGCTCATGAGGGCTCAGCTCATGAGGGCTCAGCTCATGAGGGTCCAGCTCATGAGGGTCCAGCTCATGAGGGTCCAGCTCATGGTGGTCCAGCTCATGAGGGTCCAGCTCATGAGAGTCCAGCTCATGAGGGTCCAGCTCATGAGGGTCCAGCTCATGAGGGCCCAGCTCATGAGGGCCCAGCTCATGAGGGTCCAGCTCATGAGGGTCCAGCTCATGGGGTCCAGCTCATGGGGTCCAGCTCACGAGGGCCCAGCTGATGGGGATTCAGCTCGTGAGGCTCCAGCTCGTGAGGGTCCAGCTCATGAGGGTCCAGCTCGTTAGGGTCCAGCTCGTGAGGATTCAGCTCGTGAGGATCCAGCTCGTTAGAGTCCAGCTCATTAGGGTCCAGCTCGTGAAGGTCCAGCTTATGAAAATCCAACTTTTATGTTAAGGTGACAACTGGTAAGTCATGTCAATGAATCGGTGATGACCGCAAGATAATAAATATTCATAACCTGGCATGCCTGACTATGCCCTGAAATGGTGCAAGATTCTGTAAAGGTTGACACCCAATTCAAGCGTATTGATGGATGTGGCTAGTGAAGACCAAGAAGACCATGGTGTGGCATGCATATATAAGTTGCAGCCGGAATGATCTTGGTCACTTGCTAGTATTCTGAAAAACATTTTTCTCTGTTGTCAGATTTTATAATTGGCTTCAAGGGGATAAAAAGAGCAGCTATCACTGATTGCAACATTCTACTACTGATAGTGCTCCCAGACACCTCAACACTACCTAACAATGAGCAGGCTTTAGTAAGCTGTATTCACAGGGCTACTATATGTATGAAATGAAAGACCATACATAGACTTTTGTTGGGTTGATTAGAGATCTGTAAGGACCACTAGCAACAAAAAAATGGAAATCCATGGGTCCTCATGTTGACAATGGACTGTACCAGCTGGATATTATATCTCATGAGTTCTATGGGCCTGCAATAATTCATGGGCTCAAATGACCCTCAGGTGTGGAAGTAGTCTAATGGAGCCTTCTGTATTCATTAGTTCAACTGGACTTTCAGATGTACGTGGGAAGTATTATAGCTTATTATAGCTCAAAGTGCAACTGAAATGCCAGCATGGGATTGATTGCTGTAATTACAGAACATATCGGATGTATATTGACAGCTCTTTGAGAGGGAGGGACTCATTAGCAGCAGCAAGCACTGTGAGTAGATGCTGTTGCTAGGCAGGCCTCAATGCTCCAATCAGCATCTCTAGCAGCTCAATCTGTAGATGCTGTTGCTAGGCATTGTGCTCCAAGCACCAGTCAACATCTCTAGCAGCTCAATCTGTAGATGCTGTTGCTAGGCATTGTGCTCCAAGCACCAGTCAGCAAGAAAGTGGCACCAGCAGTTGCACGACAAGCAATAGTCCCTGCACTGTTGGCATCAGTTTCTTATAGATGGTGGTGTGGATTGCCGAGTGTATGTATGAGCTAATTATAAGGGATGGTGACTGCACAAGTGTGCTTGAAGAAGTGTGCACAGAAGGTGTGTCAACCATCATGATAGAAGCAATAGAAGCTCCTTAATTGTGATGTGTGATGGTGGTGTAGCTGGTGCAAGGCAATCTACTGGGCCTCACTCCTCCAGCACTCAGACTCATCGCCATTGTCAAACATGAAGGGACAGAGGAACATGCGTAAGTCTCTTCCCGTTCTCACTCTCCCTCCTTCTTCCACATGTCACTGTCTTTCTCCATTCCTTACCTCATCATCATCACCACCATCATGGCAACTCACTCTTCATCTTAGTCATCCCTCCCTCACCTCATCATTGTTGTCATGGTTACTTCCTCCTTATCCCCCACTCTCACATTACCGTACATACTTGATGGGATTATAATCATTACACAGCTTTTCCTAGCGAGGCCATCCTAGGAAGTGAGTGGGGGGGGGGGGGGGGGGGGGGGGGTGTGTGGTGCCAAGTGAGTGTGGGGAGCGAGTGTGTGTGGGGACTAGAGGGATGGTGCCAAGTGAGTGTTCATCTCTTTGCTAATTATTTCAAGGCTAGTCACAGGATGGAGCTACTGGTGTCATATCACTAACACAACAAACAGCTCGCATCCTGTGGGTCTTTGTTCGCTGCATTATGCTCTATAGGCTAACATGGCCTACAGGTGTGAGTGTTACCCGGAGGTGGGTGTGGCCACATGCTCAAGGTGGGAGATACTGACCATATCGCTGGAAATGTTTGGCAGTTTAGAGGATAATTTCAGCTGTTTTTATCTATTTATTTCTGTTGTTGTCCTTGCAAGCATGCAGTGAGGTGTGGTTTACCATTTGTGCTGAGTGCTGGCCCCTTGGCAGTAGTAACCCCACAGATAGTGCTACTTTAGTACATCCCTAAGAGACATGAAGAGCGAGAGATTGAGCACTATGTTGGTCACAGTTCAGAAGTGCTCGGTGTTTGTAATAGCTCCTGAAAGAACACAATGACCACCTTGCCCCATGACATGTTGTTTTGTTGTTGTTACCAACAGCCACTATGATTTCAGAATCTATAAGTTTGGCTGCTTGCTCGTCCCTAGTCTCAGGTATATAACTGGGAATGTTGGATATTGCTAGCTGGAGAATTGTTAGCTTCATCCCACGTCCCGCAGCTTTTTGTGCTTGGGTAAAGATTACCTCAAGTTTCCTCTTGATGGGCAAAGCAAAGGTATGATTACAGAAGCTCATCAAAACTTGATAAATCTGTCCCAATTTACGCTTATAAAACTTCCTTCTACATACATTTGTTTTGCTCGAGCAATCATCAAAGCTTGTCTTTTTATTAAAAAATTTCCGTTTACAGGTCTTATTAATAAAATCTCTGTACTGAAATGCTGAGACCAACAGTTGGTACCAGTGTTATTACCAACAAGAGTTTGAAGCATCAGTGTTACTGCCAAGAGCTGGAAGCATCAGTGTTACTGCCAAGAGCTGGAAGCATCAGTGTTACTACCAAGAGCTGGAAGCATCAGTGTTACTGAAAGCATCAGTGTTACTATCAAGAGCTGGAAGCATTGATCAGTGTTACTACCAAGAGCTGGAAGCATCACTGTTACGAGCTGGAAGCATCAGTGTTACTACCAAGAGCTGGAAGCATCAGTTGTTACTACCAAGAGCTGGAAGCATCAGTGTTACTGCCAAGAGCTGGAAGCATCAGTGTTACTACCAAGAGCTGGAAGCATCAGTGTTACTGAAAGCATCAGTGTTACTATCAAGAGCTGGAAGCATTGATCAGTGTTACTACCAAGAGCTGGAAGCATCACTGTTACGAGCTGGAAGCATCAGTGTTACTACCAAGAGCTGGAAGCATCAGTTGTTACTACCAAGAGCTGGAAGTATCAGTGGTACTACCAAGAGCTGGAAGCACCAGTGGTACTACCAAGAGCTGGAAGCACCAGTGTTACTATCAAGAGCTGGAA
Organism: Cladorhizidae sp. MBARI D1340-BT2; assembly: GCA_028752905.1. Lineage (NCBI taxonomy): Eukaryota > Metazoa > Porifera > Demospongiae > Poecilosclerida > Cladorhizidae > Cladorhizidae sp. MBARI D1340-BT2. The sequence continues at coordinate 42,404,554 of JAQNBH010000017.1, read as the reverse complement.
GCACCAGTGTTACCCAAGAGCTGGAAGCATCAGTGTTACCCAAGAGATGGAAGCACCAGTGTTACTTGTTACTACCAAGAGCTGGAAGCATCAGTTTTACCCAAGAGCTGGAAGCATCAGTGTTACCCAAGAGCTGGAAGCATCAGTGTTACCCAAGAGCTGGAAGCATCAGTGTTACTATCAAGAGCTGGAAGCATCAGTGTTACCCAAGAGCTGGAAGCATCAGTGTTACCCAAGAGCTGGAAGCATCAGTGTTACCCAAGAGCTGGAAGCATCAGTGTTACTATCAAGAGCTGGAAGCATCAGTGTTACCCAAGAGCTGGAAGCATCAGTGTTACCCAAGAGCTGGAAGCCTCAGTTTTACTACTATCAAGAGCAGGAAGCATCAGTGTTACTATGTAGATCTTATTCCGGGTGAGAAGTTGGTTGCTTTGCAATGGGCAAAATTCACCAATGTTCATATTCAAGATCGATGCAGGTCAGTGCCGACGTGTCGCAGCATGAGGCATCTAAACCACCGGAAAAAGTGAAAAACACCCGAGAGGGAGCCTGGCGGAGGGAGCCCAGACCAGTGGGTGCAAAGACTGAAAGATGGACAACAGCACTGTCTAGATTTGCTGAAGGAAATAAAGCAGAGCTGCAATACAGCAACAAGCAGGTGGGAGGTCAAGGCCCCGAGAAGCAAGACACGAATGTATACAAATGTTTAGATGGTGAACGTGCCAGGTGAGAGAAGGAAATCCCCTGAGTAACGTCGAAGACATCGACACAGGCGGAAATAGAGTGGACAAGTCAGGAGAGAGCACATATATGTACGCACCTCACGCAGTGCCCTTGAGTGACAATGTCTACAACATAGAGATGAGAAGAGATGAAGTTAATATGTCAGGAGAGCAGGAAAACTGTGGGTGGGAGGCTGGCTGGTCAGGTGCAGTAGACACTCTCAAGATAGCTGGGCATGTCCAAGTTCAAAGTCATTCCCTGCCTGCTCGTGACTCTAGCTCAGGCCTGGATGAGGTGGGATTGAACTGTGAGCAGCTTTAGATGTCTTGCTTGACATGTACACTGTACATGTATGGAGATCTACATTAACACCAGCTACACCTGAATGCTGTGATTTTTAATGGAGTGATTTTTAATGGAGTGTAAGCACTTGGTTCTGGTGAGAGCATTCCCTTTCTCTTTGAAGAACTCGTCTGAGCAGGTGTGTTGTGTGGGCGGCTGTTCAGGAGTGCTGAGTGTTTGTGGACTGAGCCGTGCCTGGATGTGTTGAAGCTGCAGCTTGTCTCTGTGGGATGCCACTGTTGGAATTCTTCCATGTCCACTTCATGTTTGCTAACACACATGTACACTGCACAAACACACACATACACACACACACACACACATACACACACAGACACATGCAAGTACATGCAACACAGAAACTCATTAAAAAAAAATCTACCAGCAAACTACGGCGAGGGGTTAGGGAAGAAGGGGTGAGTATCTTTAGCACATAAGACCTGTTTATCAGGAGAATTGAATGCTGCAGCACCTACTGCACTAGTGTGTAGCTGTGTGCAGCTATCTGTCTAGCTATGTCTCTAGCTATGTCTCTAGCTGTGTGTGCAGCTATCTGAACTATGTGTGCAGCTATCTGTCTAGCTGTGTGTGCAGCTATCTGTCTAGCTATGTCTCTAGCTGTGTGTGCAGCTATGTCTCTAGCTATATACACATAGCTAGAGACATACATATAGCTAGAGACATAGCTGCACACATACTGTAGCTAGAGACGTCTCTAGCTATGTGTGCAGCTATCTGTCTAGCTATGTCTCTAGCTGTGTGTGCAGCTATGTGTCTAGCTATCTCTCTAGCTATGTGTGCAGCTGTGTGTGCAGCTATCTGTCTAGCTATGTGTGCAGCTATCTGTCTAGCTATGTCTCTAGCTATGTCTCTAGCTGTGTGTGCAGCTATGTCTCTAGCTATATACACATAGCTAGAGACATACATATAGCTAGAGACATAGCTGCACACATACTGTAGCTAGAGACGTCTCTAGCTATGTGTGCAGCTATGTCTCTAGCTGTGTGTGCAGCTGTGTGTGCAGCTGTGTGTGCATGGTTTGGAACTTGCTCCATCGTGTTCCTTCCTTGAACTTGGAATGACAAATATTGGATTCCCAAGGTGTCTTTTGAGAGCATGGTTTCTATGAGAATCATTCCTAGTGAATTCCATTTCTGGCTTGATTTTCCCCCTTTCTTTCTTTCTTCTCAATGAACTCTCAGTTGCCATGATGATGTAGATACAATGGCTTTCCCAATAATAACTTTAAATTTACTCGCTCGGCATTTTGGCTGGCTGCTCTAGCCTTCATCATGGATCTTTTGAGCATACTAGAAATGTTGAGCGAGGACATTTATTGAGAGAGTCTTTGTGTGTTATTATTGCTGTTGTAATTATTGTCATTCTCACTGGCTCTCTCCCAGGTTATTTCTGTTCCAGGTGGACGAGCACACATCACCTGCTATTGTCAAAGCCGAATCCTTCTACCCCATCAGAGGCTCCTTCAGTACAGAGGTCAAAGGTGAGTGGCCTTTTCTTCCCACATCTACCCTCTGTTTCTGATTCCCTTCCATCTCTCCCGTCCTGTCTTTGTGGCCTCCATCTTTATCCCTCACTGAACTTGTCTGAGTGTGTTGCTTGTCGGCAAATGTGCAGAACAAGAGTGTAAAAACAAATCGCATCCACACAAAGAACTCAACACATGGTTGTTGCTAAAGCTTGCATGCTGAATCTAACTCTAGCTGCTGGCTAGCAAGGATGCTTTCAACTTTACTCTGCTAGGCCTGCAGGTGCTAAAATTGTGGGGCTTACGGTTGCAAGCATCATCTTCGCCGGCTTTGGCTGAAGAAGGCAAAAAGAAGTGAGTGACCATATACAGTAGCTAGCTCAAGCTGAAGGCAGCAGATGATTCAGGATGTAGCTTGCAGTACTCTTGAACAAGTATTGCCTGTCACACTGGAGCAGCACTCTTGAACAACTATTGCCTGTCACACTGGAGCAGTACTCTTGAACAACTATTGCCTGGCACACTGGAGCAGTACTCTTGAACAACTATTGCCTGCCACACTGGAGCAGTACTCTTGAACAACTATTGCCTGGCACACTGGAGCAGTACTCTTGAACAACTATTGCCTACCACACTGGAGCAGTACTCTTGAACAACTATTGCCTGGCACACTGGAGCAGTACTCTTGAACAACTATTGCCTGCCACACTGGAGCAGTACTCTTGAACAACTATTGCCTGGCACACTGGAGCAGTACTCTTGAACAACTATTGCCTACCACACTGGAGCAGCACTCTTGAACAACTATTGTCTGTCACACTGGAGCAGTACTCTTGAACAACTATTGCCTGGCACACTGGAGCAGTACTCTTGAACAACTATTGCCTGGCACACTGGAGCAGTACTCTTGAACAACTATTGCCTGGCACACTGGAGCAGTACTCTTGAACAACTATTGCCTGGCATACTGGAGCAGTACTCTTGAACAACTATTGCCTGCCACACTGGAGCAGTACTCTTGAACAACTATTGCCTGCCACACTGGAGCAGTACTCTTGAACAACTATTGCCTGCCACACTGGAGCAGTACTCTTGAACAACTATTGCCTGCAACACTGGAGCAGTACTCTTGAACAACTATTGCCTGCCACACTGGAGCAGCACTCTTGAACAACTATTGCCTGGCACACTGGAGCAGTACTCTTGAACAACTATTGCCTGCCACACTGGAGCAGTACTCTTGAACAACTATTGCCTGCAACACTGGAGCAGTACTCTTGAACAACTATTGCCTGCCACACTGGAGCAGTACTCTTGAACAACTATTGCCTGGCACACTGGAGCAGTACTCTTGAACAACTATTGCCTGGCACACTGGAGCAGTACTCTTGAACAACTATTGCCTGCCACACTGGAGCAGTACTCTTGAACAACTATTGCCTGCAACACTGGAGCAGTACTCTTGAACAACTATTGCCTGCCACACTGGAGCAGCACTCTTGAACAACTATTGCCTGGCACACTGGAGCAGTACTCTTGAACAACTATTGCCTGCCACACTGGAGCAGTACTCTTGAACAACTATTGCCTGCAACACTGGAGCAGTACTCTTGAACAACTATTGCCTGCCACACTGGAGCAGTACTCTTGAACAACTATTGCCTGGCACACTGGAGCAGTACTCTTGAACAACTATTGCCTGGCACACTGGAGCAGTACTCTTGAACAACTATTGCCTGGCACACTGGAGCAGTACTCTTGAACAACTATTGCCTGCCACACTGGAGCAGCACTCTTGAACAACTATTGCCTGGCACACTGGAGCAGTACTCTTGAACAACTATTGCCTGCCACACTGGAGCAGTACTCTTGAACAACTATTGCCTGCAGCACTCTTGAACAACTATTGCCTGGCACACTGGAGCAGTACTCTTGAACAACTATTGCCTGCCACACTGGAGCAGTACTCTTGAACAACTATTGCCTGGCACACTGGAGCAGTACTCTTGAACAACTATTGCCTGGCACACTGGAGCAGTACTCTTGAACAACTATTGCCTGGCACACTGGAGCAGTACTCTTGAACATCATTGCCTGCCACACTGGAGCAGCACTCTTGAACAACTATTGCCTGGCACACTGGAGCAGTACTCTTGAACAACTATTGCCTGGCACACTGGAGCAGTACTCTTGAATGAGTATTGCCTGGCACACTGGAGCAGTACTCTTGAAAAACTATTGTCTGCCACACTGGAGCAGTACTCTTGAATGAGTATTGCCTGGCACACTGGAGCAGTACTCTTGAACATCATTGCCTGCCACACTGAAGCTTAGGAGGTTGAGCTGTAAGAGATAAAGTGACTGCTTCAGGCAGTCTTTGGCTAGTGAGCAAGAATAGCAACAACAAAAAAGTACCCGAAGTTATATTTCCCAGCTGGCATCTCAACAGCACTTGCACTCAAGTGATGAAGAAGGCAATCATGACTCTTGCCCCTCCTTCATCAAATAACTTATTCAGACACAGTATTGCATAATTTTAATTTTTGGTGCTGAAGAGTAAAAAACAAGTACACACAACCACGGGTATTTAAAAGCAAAAAAGAGAGGAACCAACTGACAATTAGTACCACATGTAGCTAGTCAGAGCTCACTATGTGACTCTTACTGACAATATAGTACCACATGTAGCTAGTTAGAGTTCACTATTAGAATAGTGACTCTTACTGACAATATATTACCACATGTAGCCAGAGTTCGCAGGTTTTAGCCAGGGCTTGGGTGTAACCCGGGTTTAGTTAAATACCTTTTACCCGGGTTTTACCCAGGTTTTACTCAAACATGGATACAACCCAGGATAAAATAATAGACACAATATAAACTGTAAAGATATTATAAGAAATTAACTCCGTAATCAGGAAGTAAGACATTCAATAAATGGCAACTGTAAAGAACTAGACAAAAACAGGAGCTGTGTTTCCCTCAGCATTTATTTACCAAGTGACAAGGTTGTCTACTAGAGTACTGTATATATTTTTTATTTAATGATTTATTTAAATATTTAAACAAGATTCATGGGATTAAAGTCCAATTGATATGCAAGTTAAACAGATTTAATAGTTAGTCTCCTGAGGAGGAGCCTGTGACAGAAGACGAGTTTCTGGGCTTTCTCATTTTTGTAATTGCAGTACACTTACTAAACTGTAAGCAGTGAATGATGACCTGTGGTATTTGCTTGCCTTTTAAATAGCCCTGGTGTCCACCACCACCCAGACACTTGTGGCTCTGGGACAGGGCTGTGACAGGACTACAAATAAGTGTTTAATATCACTGGGTAATACCTGGGTAAAACCCGGGTAAAAACCTGGGTAAAATGCTGGTAAAACCTGGGCAAAATACCTAAAACGCAGGTTTTACCCACTGGGTTGGGTTAAATAGGTTTTACCCGGGTAAAATTCAAACACTGCATGTATATACTGTAGCTAGTTAGAGTTCACTATTAGAACAGTGACTCTTAACTGACAATATAGTACCACATGTAGCTAGTTAGAGTTCACTATTAGAATAGTAACTTTCAACTGACAATATATTAACCACATATAGCTTGCTATTAGAATAGTGAATTTCAACTGACAAGATAGTACCACATATAGCTATATATAGTTAGAGTTCACCATCCCTGCCTCAGTCGAGAGATCTGCAGAGTCCAACACTGAGCTTCTTGCTCTCCAGCATTAGTACTTAAACCAACAACTTTTCTAACTTGTTACTTCTTCTTGTCCACTGCACTGTCAGCACGTGCCTTGCTGCCCACGTAGGCTCTGCTGCAGCCTCCTTGCTGCCCTCGTAGGCTCTGCTGCAGCCTCCTTGCTGCCCTCGTAGGCTCTGCTGCAGCCTCCTTGCTGCCCTCGTAGGCTCTGCTGCAGCCTCCTTGCTGCCCTCGTAGGCTCTGCTGCAGTCTCCTTGCTGCACACGTAGGCTCTGCTGCAGCCTCCTTGCTGCCCTCGTAGGCTCTGCTGCAGCCTCCTTGCTGCCCTCGTAGGCTCTGCTGCAGTCTCCTTGCTGCCCTTGTAGGCTCTGCTGCAGCCTCCTTGCTGCCCTCGTAGGCTCTGCTGCAGCCTCCTTGCTGCCCTCGTAGGCTCTGCTGCAGCCTCCTTGCTGCCCTCGTAGGCTCTGCTGCAGCCTCCTTGCTGCCCTCGTAGGCTCTGCTGCAGCCTCCTTGCTGCAAGGAGAACTCCACCAACCAAACAGCAGTCAAGCCATTGCTTTTGCTTAAAATCACCCCATGAGCTAGCTTGATTGCATCATCGACAAACTTATCCACCTCATACCCTTACATACGCCTACCTCACACTCCTACACACGACTACATGTACCTACATCCCTACACACAGTTATCCGTACCTCACACCCCTATACACAGCTACTTCACACCCTTACGCATGACTACCTCATACGCCTGCATCTCACGCCTGTCCGGGTTTCATTTTTTTTTATGTCAAAGGGGAGACAGAGGAATCTGGATTCTGGTGGCGGAGGGCATGAAGGTTAATAATAATACGATTTCCAAGGGGTGTGTGGGAGGGGTCTTCCTTTCTAAAGGCTGGTTCACAACACGATGCTGACCGAGCATGTGGTTTGTCAATTGACCTTTGCCCTGAGCCGCAGCAGACATGTTCTGATTGGTCCGATGCTGCATTTCAAACGCTGGATTAGAAAAAAGTTCTAATCCAGCCTCTGAAACGCAGTGTCGGACCAATCAGTGTCCGTCTTTGTTGAGCGGCGATTCGAGGGTCAAAGATCAATTGACTACACGCAACGCAACGCTCGGCCAGCGTCCTGTTGTGAACCAGCCTTAAGAAGTGGACCAAACCAGCAGAGGGATTGGCAGAAAGGTTCTGGTCATGACCTGTATCTCACCACAAGGCACACCGAGATGCACCTATATATGGATCTAGCGGTCACAATAGCTGGAGAGTTATTAGCCGGCTCAAGTAAGCTGTAAAAAAAAAAGGTCAATTTAATTAAAGGCAAATGTAGCTCTCTCTATTTCATGCAGATACGGTCAGGAATTGTACGTTATGAATTCCATACGCTTGCTTGACCTTTACCCTTCCCCCTCCTCCCCTTCCTCCTCCTCTCTCCCCCTTCCTCCCCCTCCCCCTCCACCCTTCCTCCCCTTCCTCCCCTTCCTCCCCTTCCTCCTCCTCTCTCCCCCTTCTCCCCCTCCTCCCTCTTAGTGATTGGGCCAACCCAGTGTCAAATCTTGCTGGACAATGGAGTAGGGTTCTCCTTGGCCCTGCAGTTGGACTACGATGCCCATACAGCTGTCTTCATCAGCCAGATCAACATGGCACTGCACCAGTTTGGTAAGGGCCTTGCTCCTGGCATCTTGCCACCAGCACTATGTACATACGTAGCGCATGAACATATGAATCAGCAGTTATCATTCCCTCATCCTGTTCCTCCCTACCCCCAGCTCAGTCGAGTGCTTCTAACTTCTCCTTCTCATGGTTGCTTGGTTACCAGAATTGTCAAACAGGCTGGGACAGGTCAGCATTATCTCTGCAACTTGTACTGTACTCTCAGACAACAAGCAAGCAACAAGCAAGGAAACATTGTTATGTTGTTGCTGCTTCTGCCTTGCTGCAGGTTAAACTAAGCCACACAGCAAGCAAGCGACATTGTTATGTTGTTGCTGCCTTGCTGCAGGTTAACTAAGCCACACAGCAAGCAAGCGACATTGTTATGTTGTTGCTGCCTTGCTGCAGGTTAACTAAGCCACACAGCAAGCAAGCAAACATTGTTATGTTGTTGCTACTGCCTTGCTGCAGGTTAACTAAGCCACACAGGAAGCAAGCAACATTGTTATGTTGTTGCTGCCTTGCTGCAGGTTAACTAAGCCACACAGCAAGCAAGCGACATTGTTATGTTGTTGCTACTGCTGCCTTGCTGCAGGTTAACTAAGCCACATAGCAAGCAAGCAAGCGACATTGTTATGTTGTTGCTGCTGCAGGTTAACTAAGCCACACAGCAAGCAAGCAAACATGGTTATGTCAACAAACTCTCAGTAATTAACTTGAAATTTACTCTGTCGATGTTTCAACATGTAAATGTTCATCAGGAATATTCCTGATGAAGGCTAGAGCGTTCGAAATGTCGTGAGAGTACATTTTAAGTTGATTATTGAGAAGGTCACTGTAATGGTGTTGTTGCTGCTGGTGCTACAGGTTTGCCAAGCCATCTGCCACGGACCCAAAGTTTCCTCCTGACGCGATGCAGTTGCGTGATGGGTTCCCAGACTCCTGGCCCTGGAGCCATATCATCACGCCCAACTCTGACGGCTCCACAGATGTTGCAAGTGAGAAGAACGCAGCAGTCTTCTTACACACCATCCACACCATCACTTTCCTTTGCACACCTCGCACACCAACACAAAGCGTTGCACCTCACACCACCACATTCCATCACACTTCCCACACTCGATTACATCACCACTCTCACACACACCATCATACACGATCATATACTATTACACACCATCACATACACCTCACACGCCTCCACACACCACCACACTTCATCACATACTGTACCTCACACCGTCATAACTACTGCAATCACACACACCACCACAACAACCACGCTCCATCACACACTGCCACACACATCATTGACACCACCACACACCGTCACACACGAGAGTGTCATCACAAGTTTTATGAAGGTAGGTTGATAGCTGACAAAACCTTATCAGCAGAAAGTTTCCCATCTGAGCAAGACACCTTAACACACACACACATACACTATCACACACACACACTATCACACACACACACTATCACACACACACACTATCACACACACACACTATCACACACACTATCACACACACACACACACTATCACACACACTATCACACACACACACCATTACATCACATACACCATTACATCATACACACATCATCACACCACACACATCATCACACCACACAAACACCATCACAGCACAAGATCTCCTCATACAAAAATGTTTGCTTGCCTTTTCCTGTTTTTGTTTTTAGATTGTGAGATACTGATGAACTTTGACCCTCTACATCAGCCTTCGATGGTCTCCACGGTTCCCTCCCTCTCTCTACCTGTCACCTCCCTCATCACCTCTCCCACCACCTATTCTAACGACCTCCTGGAACATTCCAACGCTAATCCTTTCTCTGAGAGTAACTCTCAGAGTAGCACATTCCATGCTGCAGACGATGTTAACCCCTTCCTCTCTACGTCCCCACAATCTAGGGAAGGCCTGGGAGACACAGAGTTAAAGCACTGTATCTCCGACACCAATCTCAACCAGCTCAAGCAGGAGGTCGGGTCTGTTCCTGGCTCCGGAGGCCTGGAGCCGCTGAAGACACGTTCAGAGGAGGACTTGACGGCCACGGTGACGAGGATAGGGGAGGCAGTCTGTGCCAGGCATTGCGTGGCTGTTTCCTCTCGGAACGTTGTAGCAACCAACAAGATCGCCATGGAAACGACCGGAAGTGTGGAGGGAGGAGACAGATTGTCTCAATCACAATTCTTCGTTGGGTTGGAGGAGAGCAAATCGCGTGGCTATGAAAACAAGCTGTCCACGTCTCTCTCCTCCCTTCTCCATAGTCAGCAGCAACAGGACCACCAGCAGCTTCACTGGCAGTCCCGCAGCAACGAGCCATCGCCCACTTCTGTCAGACGTGTCAATTTACCCATCAACAAATACAAGCATGAGTTTCTGAGCGCCACACCTGTCAAGAGTATGAGCAACCCGTCTAACATGCGCAGCCCTGAGCTGTCCAGGAAGCACAACCGGAAGATCCAGAACAAAAGCAGGGACCGCAGTAAGAGTGCGGCACTGGATGCTGGGGCAGGCGGCAGAAGGAGTCAGTGGGTGAGCAGGTTTCGGCCCGGAGTCCCCATGCCTGTCCCTGGGGAGACTGCCAGGGAGAGCATCATGCAGTCGGAGCTGCGGCACAGAGAGAAAGAGTTCTGCTCCCCACAGAAGATCAGGTGAGTGTAAGTGGGTGTGGTTTGTGTTTATCAGCTGAGGGGGTGGTGATATTCACACTGTAACACGTGGTCAGCTCTCAGTTTAGACCAGCTGGTGAGCTCTCAGCCTTGACCTCAATAAGTTGTTAGTCAGCTCCCATCAATAATTTAGTCAGCTCCCAGCCTGGACCTCAATCATGAATACCAATTATTATGTGGCAATCTAGCCCAACCTTAGGAATGACCACTTTAATTCCTCTCCTTCTCAATTTCCTTCTCCTCATCCTTCCTCTCATCACTCCTCTCCTCCTCCTCCCGTACCTCCTTCCTCTCCTCCTTCCTCTCCTCATCCTTCCTCTCCTCATCCTTCCTCTCCTCATCCTCCCTCTCCTCATCTTCCTCTTCCACTCCTCCTCCCACTCCTCCTCCCACTCCTCCTCCCACTCCTCCTTCTCCTCTCACTCCTCCCTCTCTTCCTCTTTTCCTCCTCCCACTCCTCCTCCCACTCCTCCCTCTCCTCCTCTTCCACTCCTCCCTCTCTTCCTCTTCTCCTCCTCCTCCCACTCCTCCTCCCACTCCTCTTCCCACTCCTCCACCTCCCACTCCTCCCTCTCCTCCTCTTCCACTCCTCCCTCTCTTCCTCTTCTCCTCCTCCCACTCCTCCCTCTCCTCCTCCTCCCACTCCTCCCTCTCTTCCTCCTCCTCCTCCCACTCCTCACTCTCCTCCCTCTCCTCCACCTTCTTCTCACCCTTCCTCTTCCACTCCTCCCTCACCTCCTCCCTCACCTCCTCCCTCTCCTCCTCCCTCTCCTCATCTCCGCCTCCACTCGTCCTCCCTCTCCACTCCCTCTGAATCTCGCTCTCCTCCTTCCAGGGTGTACTGTACCACATGGAATGTTAATGGGCGTGCTCCTCCTTTAACGTTGGATCGACTTCTCGAGGAATATCAAATTGATGAAAAAACAGAGTCTTATATCCCTGACGTGTATGCCATCGGGTAAGGGAGGAAGGTGCTGGGTGGGCCTGTTACTGGTGATACCTCGCACCTTGCATAAACACTGGATACCACACATACATATGTAGTGCCAATCACACTCACTCCCAGTAAAGGAGAGGTCAAAATAGTGGGGACGATGATGAATGACCTCGATGTATAACTCTTCCCATACGTATCTCTCATGCAAGTGATCTTAGTACCAAGAGGTAGATATCTCCGTGCACTTTACAAGTTCATGGAGTTAGATAGGTGCAAGGTCAGGCAGGTCAGGGGTTGAGGATAGGTGCAAGGTCAGGGAGGTCAGTGGAATGCAAAAGTGAGGGTATTTTGTTGTTGCAGCTATGATTGATCACATGTTTCTCTCGGCCATCTAGCAACTACTTGTGAGTGAGTGTTTCCTGTCCAACCTGCTAGTCCCAAAGCCAACATTTGTTGTGATAGCTACAAGGATTTTGATAGGCTGTAGAGTGTGTGGGAGGTAGCTTCTGTCTCTTCTCCATCCTGCCACAATAACTGATGCTTGCGCAGGAGCCTCATGATCCGTGGGTTCTCCCTAGTCTCCCAGGCCATGCCTGCTCATACCTCCTTGCTGGCAGGCAGCAATGCTGTACAGCACATGGTTCCTCCCAGGGCCTGCACCACTAGCTCCAGAGTGCGAGAGTGCACACATGCCACGCCCAAATGGTCCAATTATGCATCAATTTCTATTTTTGCGTAATGAATTCAGTTTATCATAATTTCCAAAGATGACAAAATTATTTTTCAATGGTGATACAGTGTGTGTAGAGGCTACTGAGACACTGCCTCAGTGTGTGTAGGGCTACTGAGACACTGCCTTAGTGTGTGTAGAGGCTACTGAGACTCCCTCAGTGTGTGTAGGGCTACTGAGACACTGCCTCAGTGTGTGTAGGGCCTATTGAGACAGTGTCTCATACATGTACCCACAAGCTTGATGACGCAGAAGAGTAGGTATATACATGTACATAGGAACCTCTACACATCAGCCATTAGTTTATGACCTCTGTAGATGTAACTACAATGTCTTCCATTGTCAGTGTGTAGAATTTATGTGGGTGGTGTTGGAATTTATATGTTTAGGGGTGGGGGGGGGGACGGTTGTGGAATTATGGCATGGCAGACGAGTGGAAAATTTATTAATTGAGCATGTAAGTCATTTCTAGGAGAAAGGGGAAGAAGACCAAAAACCAAGGCAGGGAGTGGTGGGCAAATGATCCCATCCTGCCCTGGAAGTGTAATGATGTGGTTGTGATCTCTGCATGCATGCTTACTTGCACAAGGTTCCAGGAGCTGGACCTGAGTGCGCAGTGCCTGCTGCACAACGAGTCCAACCGTGAGGATATGTGGGTGGATACAGTCGAGCAGAGCCTCAGGCACGTAGGATTCTATGCTAAGGTATGTGATGCATGGGATTCTCCTTGAAGATACATACATACGCAACCTCGGACATGTAGAATTCTACTCTAAAATATGCACACACTCAATATCAGATGTGCCTCAAACATGCTTCTCTCCGTCTCATGTGAACATGAACAGCTCTGAAGTGAAGTCGTGTTCTATACGTACAGTATGTAGATATGTCATTCAATAATCCTCTCGTGCTCTCAGTGATGTGGTGTGTAGCAGGTAAAATAGGCTGTTCTTTCCAGAGTTCATTTCTGATAAGTGCACATCTTGTATTGATCAACCTCTGAGCATATCATGGCTGACCCCTGACCCCACAATTGTGTAGTTAGTGTGGCAAGCGCATATAATGATAGGCGGGGTTTCATCTAAAATGGCTGCATGGAGAAGTAAGTTTTGCTTGAGATTGGAGGTTTAGTTTGGTTCAGCTTGGGTGTCTCCTATTATTTACCAAGGAAGCTAGCTGGTTTGTCTTCAAGACCAAGGAAGAGCTTTCCTTCGTCTTGAAGAAGGTTAGTCTAACAGGTGTGGCGCTGAATTCTACTTCAAGAAGAGACAAGTGAGCTGAGTCTTTGCTGAAGAGGAAGGATCAGGAAGTTTGCCTTTGAAAATGGAGCCTCCAGAGCAGCAAGGCATTTCAGAGTAGCTGACGGAGATCATCTGGCAACAGTAGCTATTGCACCTCATGAACTTTCATCTGTTGGCTTTGACAGGCTTCATTGAAGTGAATTACAATAGCTCACCTCATTCCAGAAGGTATATATACACATACATGTATATATTATATTCATACACGCTTATCTACGTACACCCCCCACCTCTTACCTCCACCCCTCCCTCCTCACCTCCACCCCTCCCTCCTCACCTCTCACCTCCACCCCTCCCTCCCCACCTCTTATACCCTCCCCCTCCCTCCCCGCCTCTTATCCCCTCACCTCCACTTATCCCCTCACCCTGCCCTCCCCACCCTTATCTCCTCAACCTCCCTCCCCACTTTTCTCTCCATCCCTCCCTCCTTACCTCGTACCCTCTCCCTCGCCACCCACTTTCTGTCCCCTTTCTTTGGCCACACCCTTTCCCCTCCCTCCGATACAGTTGTGTTGTACTCGTCTGGTTGGCATCATGCTACTGGTCTACGTCAAGTGCTCCCTGCTTCCTTACATCAGTGATGTGGAGACAGACCAAGTGGCCACTGGCATGCTTGGCTACATGGTCAGTGAATGGTGTGTGTGTGTGGCACTGTAGGTGGATATAGAATGTGAATGATGGTGGTGTGTGGCACTATAGGTGGATATAGAATGTGAATGATGGTGTGTGTGTATGTGTGGTGTGTGTGTGTGTGGCACAGAAGTGTATATAGAATGTGAAGGGGAGTACAAGAAATTTACCCTCATTGATAATCTACTCATCATCTGATAATTTACTTACCCTGTCATTGTTACATAAACACACATGCAAGTGCACACACACACACGCACACATGCACACACACACACACACGCACACACACACACACACATGAGTTTACTAACATTGAAGCCTGCAAACAATGAAGGGGCCTAAGTTTGCACAATATAGTTTATAGCTGAATCCTAGCTGAAGCTTCTTTACTTGCAACATTTTCTTGTTGTATTGAGGAGGATGTACATAGTTCATGGAAGCTCAACTGCAAGACCTAGTTTGGCTAAGAAGTTCAGCTTTTTGTTGTCTACATGTCCAGCTGCCTGTGCTGGCCTTAGCCTTCCTCTAGCTGAGCTGCCTGTGCTGGCCTTAGCCTTCCTCTAGCTGAGCTGCCTGTGCTGGCCTTAGCCTTCCTCTAGCTGAGCTGCCTGTGCTGGCCTTAGCCTTCCTCTAGCTGAGCTGCCTGTGCTGGCCTTAGCTTTCCTCTAGCTGAGCTGCCTGTGCTGGCCTTAGCCTTCCTCTAGCTGGGCTGCCTGTGCTGGCCTTAGCCTTCCTCTAGTTGAGCTGCCTGTGCTGGCATTAGCCTTCCTCTAGCTGAGCTGCCTGTGCTGGCCTTAGCCTTCCTCTAGCTGAGCTGCCTGTGCTGGCCTTAGCCTTCCTCTAGCTGAGCTGCCTGTGCTGGCCTTAGCCTTCCTCTAGCTGGGATGCCTGTGCTGGCCTTAGCCTTCCTCTAGCTGAGCTGCCTGTGCTGGCCTTAGCCTTCCTCAAGCTGAGGTGCCTGTGCTGGCCTTAGCCTTCCTCTAGCTGGGCTGCCTGTGCTGGTCTTGGCCTTCCTCTAGCTGAGGTGCCTGTGCTGGCCTTAGCCTTCCTCTAGCTGAGCTGCCTGTGCTGGCCTTAGCCTTCCTCTAGATGAGCTGCCTGTGCTGGCCTTAGCCTTCTTCTAGCTGAGCTGCCTGTGCTGGTCTTGGTCTTCCTTCTTCTAGTTTAAATAGCTTCCTTTAGCTGCCTATGTATGCTGGTCTTGGCCTTCCTCTAGCTGAACTGGAAACACCATTAAGGTAGTCCAAAGCTTAGGACTAGTAGAGTACTTCAGCTGTAGCCATTGTTGATTTATCATTGCTATTACTACTATTACTATTACTTGATAGTAGTCCTTGATAGTAGTCCTTGAACGTCTCTGTCGTGCATGACAGAAGGAGAGTTGAGATACCAGTTGTTTGGGATATCTTTGTGAGTGTGCGTGTGATTTTTGTCATGAATATGCTAATATGCGGTGGTTAGGTGCATTTCCACGGGAGGGTGGGTAAGGAGGAGTGGGAATGCTTGATCTATGTGGCGTGATATTCTGGCTGTACAGATGATAACTGGCTGGGCGAGGCAGTGTTTCCATTGGCTGGGGGAGGCAGTGTTTCCACTGCTGGCTGGGGGGAGGTCCACTGGCTGTGGAGGGGGGGCAGAGTTTTCAGTGGCTGGGGGGGGGGGCAGAGTTTCCACTGGCTGGGGGGGGGGGGGGGGGGGGGGGGCAGAGTTTCCACTGGCTGGGGGGAGGCAGAGTTTCTACTGTTCCACTTGTTAAAACTGTCTTATGTTCTTACTATTGACCAGAAGTCCTATTACATCATGGTTACATCATAGTTGCATCTGGCTTGCATGTCCAGTGTGTAAAGTGTTACTAATAGTTATAAGCTTAGTGTGTATCAAACACACTTGTAATGATCACACTATTACCAAATTCACACTGCATTGTTGCCATGGTGATATTGCCACAATCTCAGGGCAATAAAGGAGGTGTTGGTGTGCACTTTAACCTCTACCACTCGTCGCTATGTTTTGTGAACACCCACTTGTCGGCCCACATGGAAGAGGTGGAGAAGAGGAACCACGAGTACAAGCAGATCATGGAGAGGATGACCTTCCCCATGGCCAACTTCTCTTATGACGTGGTGCACCACGAGTGAGCTTTAGATTCATTAATTACTCCTGAATATTTGTGGCATATTTGTGTGGGGGAGACGTGTATCTGCACGATAATTTGTACGCCGTTTGCATCTCTACATAACACATCAACTAATTTCTTAGATGCAATTGCAGCGTCTTGAACAGTTGAGAGAAACTCTACATGCTGTACCGTATTATCCTGTACCGTATTATCGCCCGTAAACTCAAGAATATCATTGATAAAATGTATTAGAATTTTTCTTTTCTGAACCGAAATTTTTTTTTTAAACGCTTCATCATTTTTTGGATCAAGAAATTAGGATAATGGCATATAAGTTCTTTTTAATTGGTCATATTATACAATACAATAAATCAAGAACTTACTTAATTAAAGCTTTTTATGATTTCTTGCTCCGACACTTTATTTACTGGTGATTCATCCTTAAAAACAAACTCTAACCTAGCTATCTCTACATACTAAAGCCTCTGTCATTTTTCATCTCTGACCAGTTATTTTACTCATGCTCTATTGCAATTTCTTTAGACCTACTTAAAGCACTGCGATTTATGTCCAACTCATTGCGAATTTTAGATGGGTCAGTATATAGTAGTTATTATTTGAAGGCACTTCTGCTGATAGGTCTGTGACCCTATGCAGTGAGTTATCTCTTTGGAGGGGGAGGGGTGTGGTTCCCCCTTTTATTTTATCATACGAGCAATATTCCTGCATGCAAGCTGATCATTTCCTCTTCACCAAGTTCTTCTCTGCCAAGCGTCATCTCAGCATGCTATGGCTATATATATATAGAACTACAGGTGGCTATATAGAACTGCATGTGGCTATATATAGAGCTGCACATGGCTATATAGAACTGCATGTGGCTATATATAGAACTGCATGTGGCTATATATAGAACTACTCATGGCTATATAGAACTGCATGTGGCTATATAGAACTGCATGTGGCTATATAGAACTGCATACATGTGGCTATATATAGAACTTCTCGTGGCTATATAGAACTGCATGTGGCTGTATAAAGAGCTGCACATGGCTTATATAGAACTGCATGTGCCTATATATAGAGCTTCACATGGCTATATAGAACTGCATGTGGCTTTATGAACAGCTATACATGGCTAAATATAGAACTGCCCTTGACTATGTGAAGTGCTACACATTGCTATATATGAAGTATTTCTATTCTTCTGCCAGTGAATTACTAGCCATGTGCCCTCCCCCCCCCCCCCCCCAGCATGATCTTCTGGCTGGGAGACCTCAACTATCGCATCACAACCAACTCAGAGATGACATGTGACCTGGTGAAAGCCAATGCTGACGCCTTCCAGTTCCCATCCCTGCTCCAGTTGGACCAGCTTCTTGTGGAGATGAGGAAGGACAACGTGTTTGGTGGGTTTAGAGAGGCAGCCATTGACTTCAAGCCCACCTACAAATACAACCCCAATTCTGACAACTGGGACTCAAGGTATATATATCAATATGCTTGGTTCACAGTGGGGAGCCAGGGAAGAGCTGTGGTCTCCCTCCTCCCACCCCCCCCCCCCCCCCCCCCCCCCCCCACCACACACACACACCTTCATTTATATTGTCTCTATGTCCTACTTAGTGAGAAGCATCGTGCCCTGCCTGGTGTGATCGTATCTTATGCAGAGGGCGTGATATTTGCCAACTCACCTACACCAGCCATCCCTGCTTCCTTAAAAGTGACCACAAACCCGTCAGTGCCATCTACGACACCACTGTAAGGCATGTGATAGCTCTCTAGGTCATGTGATAAAACGGTGAGCATGAGGTAAAGGGTCACCAGAAAGAAATGCAGGAGTTGGATATTTAATGACTTACCTGGTCATAGTCGTGACCAGTCGGTCTATCGTGTGATATCACCACTTCAAATCTTGTGATGTCTTTTAATCAATCGTGTGATACCAGTCCACCTGAATTTATACATGTTTAGTAGTAAGGCCTGGTTTACAGTGTGTCTGGAGTTGACTGCACAGATGCTGGAGTATGTAGACTGCACAGATGCTGGAGTATGTAGACTGCACAGATGCTGGAGTATGTAGACTGCACAGATGCTGGAGTATGTAGACTGCACAGATGCTGGAGTATGTAGACTGCGCAGATGCTGGAGTATGTAGACTGCACAGATGCTGGAGTATGTAGACTGCACAGATGCTGGAGTATGTAGACTGCACAGATGCTGGAGTATGTAGACTGCACAGATGCTGGAGTATGTAGACTGCACAGATGCTGGAGTATGTAGACTGCACAGATGCTGAAGTATGTAGACTGCACAGATGCTGGAGTATGTAGACTGCACAGATGCTGGAGTATGTAGACTGCACAGATGCTGGAGTATGTAGACTGCACAGATGCTGGAGTATGTAGACTGCACAGATGCTGGAGTATGTAGACTGCACAGATGCTGGAGTATGTAGACTGCACAGATGCTGGAGTATGTAGACTGCACAGATGCTGGAGTATGTAGACTGCACAGATGCTGGAGTATGTAGACTGCACAGATGCTGGAGTATGTAGACTGCACAGATGCTGAGTATGTAGACTGCACAGATGCTGGAGTATGTAGACTGCACAAGATGCTGGAGTATGTAGACTGCGCAGATGCTGGAGTATGTTGACTGCACAGATGCTGGAGTATGTAGACTGCACAGATGCTGGAGTATGTAGACTGCACAGATGCTGGAGTATGTAGACTGCACAGATGCTGGAGTATGTAGACTGCACAGATGCTGGAGTATGTAGACTGCACAGATGCTGGAGTATGTAGACTGCACAGATGCTGGAGTATGTAGACTGCGCAGATGCTGGAGTATGTGACTGCACAGATGCTGGAGTATGTAGACTGCACAGATGCTGGAGTATGTAGACTGCACAGATGCTGGAGTATGTAGACTGCACAGATGCTGGAGTATGTAGACTGCACAGATGCTGGAGTATGTAGACTGCACAGATGCTGGAGTGGACTGCACAGATGCTGGAGTATGTAGACTGCACAGATGCTGGAGTATGTAGACTGCACAGATGCTGAAGTATGTAGACTGCACAGATGCTGGAGTATGTAGACTGCACAGATGCTGGAGTATGTAGACTGCACAGATGCTGAGTGTGTAGACTGCACAGATGCTGGAGTATTGTAGACTGCACAGATGCTGGAGTATGTAGACTGCACAGATGCTGGAGTATGTAGACTGCACAGATGCTGGAGTATGTAGACTGCACAGATGCTGGCAATACATTTCAACAAAATGTTGAGGCAAGAATTGAAACAGAATGAGCATGTTTGTTATTAACTGCTATCAGTAGTTTCCCGATGAGCTTTTTGTGCTTATTTGCAGTGCACTTCTAGCTTATATCAGTCTTCTATTAACGCAGGTAACTCCTTCACATTCAATGAAGTTCATAACATTTTCCAACGTATATGCATTTCTAGCTTGTGAAGGATGCCAATGGTGGGGGGCACATCGCAATAATTGCTATCATCTCTGGCTGAATGTGTTTATGCCATGGAGGATGAGATCATTCTGAAGACGAACATAACTTTGAGAATTATCGTCAAAAGTAATGTATACTTGAGAAGCCATCGGTAGTTCCTCACCTCGAGAGACTTGCTCCTTCATAATCTGCTTTGAGAGATTGGGTCTTGCTTAGTCTAGCTCGAGAAATTAGCTTCTTGGACTTGCTCGTGAGATTAGCTCCTCCATTCTCCGTCTGAGGAGTTATCGTTTAATTTTTCCATGAGTGTGCGTTATTTAGCAATAGGTTTAGTAAATACTTATTTGCAGCTACACGCTTGGATTCTTCCGGCTTGAGGCTAGGGGGTTAAAAGCAGGTTGTTAAACAACCAGAGTTGACAGTGTATAGGCATAGTCCCTCTGGTAAAACAGAACAGGGTTGAGGAGATGCATGCTGTTCATGGTAAACCATTACTCTACACCATGGCAGGTGTGGCTTAACAGAACTGTGATAGGTGTGGCTTAAAAGAATAATGTGGGTGTGGCTTAGCAGAACCATGATTGTTTTTGTGTAGTCAGTTTTCCTGTTGTCATGGAAACCTGTGAGCTTGTGTTGATTGCATGCTTTGTTGTGAAGATGCGAGAGGTGGACCCTCACAAGGAGAAGTTGATATTGGAGCAGATCACCTGGGTCTGACAAGATGGAGAACGACACTTTGCCTCAAGTAGACCTCAACGTTGCAGGGGTTAGTCTGTGTTGTGTGTGTGTGGGTGGGGGGGGGGGGGGGGGGGGGGGGAGGGGGAGGGGGGGTGCAACAGACCTCAACATGGTGTGTGGGGTCGGAAGAGTAGCAGCCCTCATTGTCACAGGTTAGTTGGTGTGGACTTGCAGAGTTCTGATGGCAGTGAGTGGTGGCACAGGATGTTACCTTCATTAGTGAGTGGTGGCACAGGATATTACCTTCATTAGTGAGTGGTGGCACAGGATGTTACCTTCATTAGTGAGTGGTGGCACAGGATGTTACCTTCATTAGTGAGTGGTAGCACAGGATGTTACCTTCATTAGTGAGTGGTAGCACAGGATGTTACCTTCATTAGTGAGTGGTGGCACAGGATTTACCTTCATTAGTGAGTAGTAGCACAGGATGTTACCTTCATTAGTGAGTGGTGGCAGATGATGTTACCTTCATTAGTGAGTGGTAGCACAGGATGTTACCTTCATTAGTGAGTGGTGGCACAGGATGTTACCTTCATTAGTGAGTGTTAACAGGATGTTACCTTCATTAGTGAGTGGTGGCACATGATGTTACCTTCATTAGTGAGTGGTGGCACAGGATGTTACCTTCATTAGTGAGTGGTAGCACAGGATGTTACCTTCATTAGTGAGTGGTGGCACAGGATGTTACCTTCATTAGTGAGTGGTGGCACAGGATGTTACCTTCATTAGTGAGTGGTGGCACAGGATGTTAACTTCATTAGTGAGTGGTAGCACAGGATGTTACCTTCATTAGTGAGTAGTAGCACAGGATGTTACCTTCATTAGTGAGTGGTAGCACAGGATGTTACCTTCATTAGTGAGTGGTGGCACAGGATGTTACCTTCATTAGTGAGTGGTGGCACAGGATGTTACCTTCATTAGTGAGTGGTGGCACAGGATGTTACCTTCATTAGTGAGTAGTAGCACAGGATGTTACCTTCATTAGTGAGTGGTGGCACAGGATGTTACCTTCCATTGGCATTGTTTCACTCTATATTGTTGTACCCTACTCTCTCTCTGTGTGTGTGTAGTTTCATTTCAAAGATGTCAAGTTCAAGATCCCTCAGACTCGGAGCCTTGTAGTAACCAACACCGGCCCTCATCCCGTCCACATCTCCTTCATCCCCAAGTTAGACGACAAGGCCCTCACCAAGGACTGGCTCACCGTTAAGCCCACCTCTGCTGTCATTCACCCCTGTACGTACTACATACATATTCACATATATACCATAAGAGCTCTAATTATGCATCGAGGAAAATAATGTTGTGACCCACAAATAGAAAACCTCCACCATGAATGTGATGAACAATAGAAACTGATGCATAATTTGTTCTGTTGCTGCATATGATCAGGTAAATCTAGATGATCCTAAATACATAACTACTTCGCTGTGTTTCCCAAAGAGAGACCTCTTTATTGATTTGGAAGCCAAGTCAGCTACCACAACCTAAGGTGGCGAAAGAAGACCTGGAAGGCCACAGAAAGTTCGGCAGCTGCAGAGGTAGACTCGAATTCTGACACCGACACTACGCTTCAAGCGTTTCTGTTGATGAAGCAAGCACAAAGCATTTGTCATGAGGATTGTTGCCTTCTGAAGCCTTGCAGCTTTTTCACTGAGATTCAAGAAGTCAATATTCTCTGATACATGTGGTGGCCTCTAACCATCGCAAGTAAAAGATAAGGGCGCCCCTGCAGCAATAGCCATACTGGATATTTGACCGAGAGGTTGGAACGGAAAGGGTCGAGGGACAAATGAAACGCAAAAATCAGTTCAAAGTTTATTTTTGTCAAAACTGATGATGCAATACGTGTTGTGGGTGTGGTTCGTGGAAAATTTGCAGCAGTTTTAGCTGCACAGATGTCTGAGTTGTGGCTGTATCTGCCTCTATCGGTTGGTCAGTTACATCAGGAGCATTTTCTCATATGTCTCTGCATTGAGAGCCCAGTAGTGTCGGTGTTGTCTTTAATTAGCTCGTTGTTGTTGTTAGTGGAGGATGTTCCGATCGAGTTCACGGTGATGGTGGATGAAGACGGTGCCCCTCCTCTAACTTGCGGCAAGGAGAAAATGGAGGACATCCTCGTCCTTCACTTGGAGAAGGGGAAAGACTTCTTCATCACGGTGTCTGGCCAGTACCTGCCATCTTGCTTTGGTTCCTCGCTGGAGACCTTGGTTAACCTGCATACCTACATCAGGGAGGTACCAGTGGCCAGACTTGTCAACCTCGTGAGTAAATGCCTATGTTAGATGTGCAGTCTGAATTAACAGGTAGATGTTGTAGCATAACATTGAGGGGGGACTCTGTTTCCCCCTACAAAACCTACTTTAGCTCAGCGTGTTGTGGCGACTCATGTGCTTTAGATCAGTATTGGATTAGCCTGCAACTAAGGTTAGGTCCAGAGAGCAGATGGTACGGCCAGGGAAGAGACTAGGGTTAGGCGCAGGGCAGGGGTTAGGATTAAACCCAGGGCAGACGCTAGGGTTAGAGCCAGGGCAGAGGCTAGGGTTAAGCCCAGGGCAGAGGCTAGGGTTAAGCCTAGAGCAGAGTCTAGGGTTAAAAGCTGAGAGCAGAGGCTAGGATTAATCCCGGGGTAGAGGCTAGGATTATTCCCAGGGTAGAGGCTAGGGTTAAGCCCAGAGCAGAGGCTAGGGTTAGAGCCAGGGCAGAGGCTAGGGTTAAGCCCAGGGCAGAGGCTACAGAGCAGAGGCTAGGGTTAAGCCCAGAGCAGAGACTAGGGTTAAGCCCAGAGCAGAGACTAGGGTTAAGCCCAGGGCAGAGGCTACAGAGCAGAGGCTAGGGTTAATCCCGAGGTAGAGGCTAGGATTATTCCCAGGGCAGAGGCTAGGGTTAGGCCCAGAGCAGAGACTAGGGTTAATCTCAGAGCAGAGGCTAGGGTTAAGCCCAGGGCATAGGCTCCCAGGGCAGAAGCTAAGGTTAGGGCCATAGCAGATGTTAGGGCCAGGGCTTAGAGGGTGTTAAGGCCATTGCAGAGGCTCGAGTTAGGGCCATAGCAGATGTTAGGGCCAGGGCTTAGAGGCCATTGCAGAGGCTCGAGTTAGGGCCAGACCAGAGGCCATGGTTAGGGTCAGGGCTCAGAGGCTAGAGTTAAGTCATGGCAAAGGCTAGGGCAGGGCAGTGGTTAGGGTTTGGGCCAGAGCAGTAACTAGGACACGCATACAGATATTCATGCACGTATATACACATGTTGCATGCTGTTGTCATGTGTGAAGGTGAGGATTCTAGGTACAGTAACGTCATTGTCCTCTGTGCATGTATAGTCATCGTCATGGGACGAGTGTTTGATAGACCTCAAGCCCCCGTCATCGCCTGCACAAGACCCACCTCCATTGGACATGCCCAAGGAACTGTTTGCCATTGTGGACTTCATAGAGAGGAATGGCATTGATATGGTGCGTATGTATGTATGTATCTATAAAGCATTGAGTGTATGTGTATGTGAACTGCTTATAACTACATTGGCCAATCCAGACCAACATTTTGTTTAGGGATATACCTCCATTTTTTTAACGCTTAAAACCTTCCTTGGGTGGACCCTAAAGGCCACTCATAATTTGGTCTATAAGCCAACACACACAGAGAGATGCCGCCCCAAAAATTAGTTTAAAAAATCTTTTTTTCCTTCCTTTTCCCAAGCAGAGGGCACCCAGTGACCTGCAAATACACAAAAACATTGCTCCTGCAACATTATATCTGTGATGAATGCTGATCACTTCTCTATATCTGTGATGAATGCTTGTCACTTCTCTATATCTGTGATGAATGCTTGTCACTTCTCTATATCTGTGATGAATGCTTGTCACTTCTCTATATCTGTGATGAATGCTTGTCACTTCTCTATATCTGTGATGAATGCTTGTCACTTCTCTATATCTGTGATGAATGCTTGTCACTTCTCTATATCTGTGATGAATGCTTGTCACTTCTCTATATCTGTGATGAATGCTTGTCACTTCTCTATATCTGTGATGAATGCTTATCACTTCTCTATATCTGTGATGAATGCTTGTCACTTCTCTATATCTGTGATGAATACTTGACACTTCTCTATATCTGTGATGAATGCTTGTCACTTCTCTATATCTGTGATGAATGCTTGTCACTTCTCTATATCTGTGATGAATACTTATCACTTCTCTCTATCTGTGATGAATACTGGTCACTTCTCTATATCTGTGATGAATGCTTGTCACTTCTCTATATCTGTGATGAATGTATATCTGTGATGAATGCTTGTCACTTCTGTATATCTGTGATGAATACTTATCACTTCTCTCTATCTGTGATGAATACTGGTCACTTCTCTATATCTGTGATGAATGTATATCTGTGATGAATGCTTGTCACTTCTCTATATCTGTGATGAATACTTATCACTTCTCTCTATCTGTGATGAATACTGGTCACTTCTCTATATCTGTGATGAATGCTTGTCACTTCTCTATATCTGTGATGAATACTTGACACTTCTCTATATCTGTGATGAATGCTTGTCACTTCTGTATATCTGTGATGAATAGTTGTCACTTCTCTATATCTGTGATGACTGGTCACTTCTCTATATCTGTGATGAATCTCTTTTTGTCCAGGCACTGGGTGCCCAGTATTTAATGCACCATAAGGACTGGAATTGGAGCAGTTAATAATTTTGGTTTTCATAAAATCTGACATTTTAAAGCTAAAACTTTGCCATTGAAGTGTGTCTGTACGCCAGAGGTGGAGTCTTCTCAGAATATAAGTTTAAGAGCTGTTATCTCCATAACTCTGCTAGCTTCTGCTTGGATGGCTAGCTACTCTTGTCTCCAAAACTCAACTGGCTATTGGCTGGCTAGTTACTCTTGTCTCCATAACTCTGCCAGCTGCTGCCACTCTTGCCTCCATAACTCTGCCAGCTGCTGCCACTCTTGCCTCCATAACTCTGCCAGCTGCTGCCACTCTTGCCTCCATAACTCTGCTAGCTGCTGCCACTCTTGCCTCCATAACTCTGCTAGCTGCTGCCATTCTTGCCTCTATAACTCTGCCAGCTGCTGCCACTCTTGCCTCCATAACTCTGCCAGCTGCTGCCACTCTTGTCTCCATAACTCTGCCAGCTGCTGCCACTCTTGCCTCCATAACTCTGCCACTCATGTCTCCATAACTCTGCTAGCTGCTGCCATTCTTGCCTCTATAACTCTGCCAGCTGCTGCCACTCTTGCCTCCATAACTCTGCCAGCTGCTGCCACTCTTGCCTCCATAACTCTGCTAGCTGCTGCCATTCTTGCCTCTATAACTCTGCCAGCTGCTGCCACTCTTGCCTCCATAACTCTGCCAGCTGCTGCCACTCTTGTCTCCATAACTCTGCCAGCTGCTGCCACTCTTGCCTCCATAACTCTGCCACTCATGTCTCCATAACTCTGCTAGCTGCTGCCATTCTTGCCTCTATAACTCTGCCAGCTGCTGCCACTCTTGCCTCCATAACTCTGCCAGCTGCTGCCACTCTTGCCTCCATAACTCTGCTAGCTGCTGCCATTCTTGCCTCTATAACTCTGCCAGCTGCTGCCACTCTTGCCTCCATAACTCTGCCAGCTGCTGCCACTCTTGTCTCCATAACTCTGCCAGCTGCTGCCACTCTTGCCTCCATAACTCTGCCACTCATGTCTCCATAACTCTGCTAGCTGCTGCCATTCTTGCCTCTATAACTCTGCCAGCTGCTGCCACTCTTGCCTCCATAACTCTGCCAGCTGCTGCCACTCTTGTCTCCATAACTCTGCCAGCTGCTGCCACTCTTGTCTCCATAACTCTGCCAGCTGCTGCTACTCTTGCCTCCATAACTCTGCCAGCTGCTGCCACTCTTGTCTCCATAACTCTGCCAGCTGCTGCTACTCTTGCCTCCATAACTCTGCCACTCATGTCTCCATAACTCTGCTAGCTGCTGCCATTCGTGCCTCTATAACTCTGCCAGC
This sequence comes from Cladorhizidae sp. MBARI D1340-BT2, assembly GCA_028752905.1. Taxonomy (NCBI): domain Eukaryota; kingdom Metazoa; phylum Porifera; class Demospongiae; order Poecilosclerida; family Cladorhizidae; species Cladorhizidae sp. MBARI D1340-BT2. The sequence continues at coordinate 42,378,018 of JAQNBH010000017.1, read as the reverse complement.
TGCTGCTACTCTTGCCTCCATAACTCTGCCAGCTGCTGCCACTCTTGCCTCCATAACTCTGCCAGCTGCTGCCACTCTTGCCTCTATAACTCTGCTAGCTGTTGCTTCAGTGGCTATCCATTCTTGTTTCCATAACTCTGCTAACTGCTGCTCTTGTCTCCATAACTCTGCCAGCTGCTGCTTGGATGGCTAGCTATCAGTTTTAAAAAACAATGAATAAGCTATGTATATCACCTGAAACAAATCTGTACGGCCAGTGAGATAACCCTTTACCATATAAAATCATCAACACCTTATGTACAATATGGTAAAGGGTCTCCTAACTATTGTGGTCTGCACTAGTATAAGTCTTACTGACAAGCCAGTCCTGTGGTCGTTTGTTATGAAGACACTTTTGTAAACAATTTGAAGCCACTTATTCCGATACTTGGTTATATTACGCAGGATGGACTGTTCTCAGATGCAAGTCGTCAGTCAGAGATAGAGGAGATCATGAACATGCTAGACACTGGTGGCAAGGACTTGCCCGGCTCTGTCTTCTCTGTGGCCAGCATCTTGCTGACCTTCCTGTCTGCACTGGCTGATCCTGTGGTTCCTGTTTCCATGCACAACCGCTGCATGGAGTGCTGCAACAACATTACGCTCTGCAAGCAGGTGTGTTGTTGTGCTATACTGGAGACTTGTTCCCGAGGTGATGTTGTGAATTAAAGATGCTGATACAACTGCCATTATATATCCTGATGCAACGTTACACTGGAATAGACTTGAGTTCTAACCCTGCATCACTTTGTGTTGGTTGTGAGCGTCTGACTAATCAGATGGTTGCTATGGCACTACCTGCCCCACAAGCATGGCTGTAATAAATCAGGAGGCTTCATGAAGCAGCTCCAAGTGTGTCCATGAGGGTTGTCTTGGCTTGAAGAATGTGTGGAAGTAGGGGATATACTTGGATGTGTTTTTAAAGCACTCAGAGAGATCCATCTTTGGCATTAAAATCACCTGAAGAGAGCTCTGCAGAGAAGAAATTCTGGCTCCCTGAACCTTTTCATGTATTTTATGTTCATTCTGCTGCCGATGTGCCACTCCCTCTATAGGAGCATATGCAGCCTGAGTTTGCGTGAGACTGTCCCCCATCCTGTTCTGTGTGTATTGCAGGATAGAGCAGGTGCTCATGTGTGTTGGTATGTATCCTCTCACTGCTGCAGGCGCTGGCACAGATGCCATGTGTGCACAGAAAGACGTTTGTCTTCATGGTCCAGTTCATGAAGAAACTGGTCAAACACTCGGAGGAGAATGGTCTCGACCCCAAAATTATTGGTGAGGTGCAAGTCAGCGTTATTCCTTTGAACATTTGCTAGTTGTTGCCACTCTCTGTGCTGTGGCTGCAGCTGCAAATGTTGAAGGACAAAATATCTGACAACGTGTTTTTCATAATTAACTCTGGTGCGAGTAGAGTTTGTCCGTGACTGGCTTCCTAATAAAGTGGCTGCAACAATGGCAGCCATGTTGCTGGGACACATGGCCTTCTCTAACTGAGTTGCTGCAACAATGGCAGCCATGTTGCTGAGACACATGGCCTTCTCTAACTGAGTGGCTGCAGTATAATGGTAGCCATGTTGCTGGGACACATGGCCTTCTCTAACTGAGTGGCTGCAGTAATGGTAGCCATGTTGCTGGGACACATGGCCTTCCCTAACTGAGTGGCTGCAGCAATGGCAGCCATGTTGCTGGGACACATGGCCTTCTCTAACTGAGTGGCTGCAGTAATGGTAGCCATGTTGCTGGGAGACGTGGCCTAGTGGCTGCAGCAATGGTAGCCTTGTTGCTGGAACACATAGCCATTTTTAACTGAGTGGCTGGTGGCAAACAATGGACTGTGAAGTGCTGGTTTTTCGAGGTTTGCTGTAACCGAAATGTTTCACGGAATAATTTCCGAGGTTTTAGCAACACCTTACCAGACCTTATTCAAAATAATTGGAGAGCACAATTTTCACATCTAGGATAACCTCGGAACTTTAGCTTCTCGGAGGGGGTGGGGAGGGGAAGCTTTATGCCGTATATATGTACATAGCTCGTGTCATGGGTACCTATAACAAGGACAAGACTAAAAAACAGCAACAATATTGGAGTGACGTGTTGAATAAGAGCGGAAACAAGACTGTACCCATGTACAGACCACAACCAGTTAGATGTCCCTTTACCATTTATATCACATACAGCACTACCATAATATCCGGATGCTTAGTGCTCTGCATAATTAGCATCTATCAGCTATTAATTAAACTCTGCTTTTGTTGTTATTCTAAATCATATTTCTTAAGCGGCCCACTTGTGAAATGCTTGCCTCGAAGCATTTCGGCTCTATGTGTGTGTGTATTAGAGGCAACCTTTGAAGAACACTTGCGAGACTCTTACACATGTCCTTCAATCTATTTTAGGGAAAGTTGGAGAGATAGTACATTACAACTCATGGCTGTAGCTCAAGACACCTCCTGGCTCCCTTTTCTTCTCTGGCTCCATAGACTCATGGCTGTAGCTCAAGACACTTCCTGGCTCCCTTTTCTTCTCTGGCTCCATAGACTCATGGCTGTAGCTCAAGACACCTCCTGGCTCCCTTTTCTTCTCTGGCTCCATAGACTCATGGCTGTAGCTCAAGACACTTCCTGGCTCCCTTTTCTTCTCTGGCTCCATAGACTCATGGCTGTAGCTCAAGACACTTCCTGGCTCCCTTTTCTTCTCTGGCTCCATAGACTCATGGCTGTAGCTCAAGACACCCCCTGGCTCCCTTTTCTTCTCTGGCTCCATAGACTCATGGCTGTAGCTCAAGACACCTCCTGGCTCCCTTTTCTTCTCTGGCTCCATAGACTCATGGCTATAGCTCAAGACACTTCCTGGCTCCCTTTTCTTCTCTGGCTCCATAGACTCATGGCTAGCTCAAGACACCTCCTGGCTCCCTTTTCTTCTCTGGCTCCATAGACTCATGGCTGTAGCTCAAGACACTTCCTGGCTCCCTTTTCTTCTCTGGCTCCATAGACTCATGGCTGTAGCTCAAGACACCTCCTGGCTCCCTTTTCTTCTCTGGCTCCATAGACTCATGGCTGTAGCTCAAGACACTTCCTGGCTCCCTTTTCTTCTCTGGCTCCATAGACTCATGGCTGTAGCTCAAGACACTTCCTGGCTCCCTTTTCTTCTCTGGCTCCATAGACTCATGGCTGTAGCTCAAGACACCTCCTGGCTCCCTTTTCTTCTCTGGCTCCATAGACTCATGGCTGTAGCTCAAGACACTTCCTGGCTCCCTTTTCTTCTCTGGCTCCATAGACTCATGGCTGTAGCTCAAGACACTTCCTGGCTCCCTTTTCTTCTCTGGCTCCATAGACTCATGGCTGTAGCTCAAGACACCCCCTGGCTCCCTTTTCTTCTCTGGCTCAATAGACTCATGGCTGTAGCTCAAGACACTTCCTGGCTCCCTTTTCTTCTCTGGCTCCATAGACTCATGGCTGTAGCTCAAGACACCTCCTGGCTCCCTTTTCTTCTCTGGCTCAATAGACTCATGGCTGTAGCTCAAGACACTTCCTGGCTCCCTTTTCTTCTCTGGCTCCATAGACTCATGGCTGTAGCTCAAGACACCCCCTGGCTCCCTTTTCTTCTCTGGCTCCATAGACTCATGGCTGTAGCTCAAGACACCTCCTGGCTCCCTTTTCTTCTCTGGCTCCATAGACTCATGGCTGTAGCTCAAGACACTTCCTGGCTCCCTTTTCTTCTCTGGCTCCATAGACTCATGGCTGTAGCTCAAGACACCTCCTGGCTCCCTTTTCTTCTCTGGCTCCATAGACTCATGGCTGTAGCTCAAGACACTTCCTGGCTCCCTTTTCTTCTCTGGCTCCATAGACTCATGGCTGTAGCTCAAGACACTTCCTGGCTCCCTTTTCTTCTCTGGCTCCATAGACTCATGGCTGTAGCTCAAGACACCCCCTGGCTCCCTTTTCTTCTCTGGCTCAATAGACTCATGGCTGTAGCTCAAGACACTTCCTGGCTCCCTTTTCTTCTCTGGCTCCATAGACTCATGGCTGTAGCTCAAGACACCTCCTGGCTCCCTTTTCTTCTCTGGCTCCATAGACTCATGGCTGTAGCTCAAGACACTTCCTGGCTCCCTTTTCTTCTCTGGCTCCATAGACTCATGGCTGTAGCTCAAGACACCTCCTGGCTCCCTTTTCTTCTCTGGCTCCATAGACTCATGGCTGTAGCTCAAGACACTTCCTGGCTCCCTTTTCTTCTCTGGCTCCATAGACTCATGGCTGTAGCTCAAGACACCTCCTGGCTCCCTTTTCTTCTCTGGCTCCATAGACTCATGGCTGTAGCTCAAGACACCTCCTGGCTCCCCTTTCTTCTCTGGCTCCATAGACTCATGGCTGTAGCTCAAGACACCTCCTGGCTCCCTTTTCTTCTCTGGCTCCCTTTTCTTTTCTGGCTCCATAGACTCATGGCTGTAGCTCAAGACACTCCTGGCTCCCTTTTCTTCTCTGGCTAGCAAACAACTCCTTTTTCCACTCATCCCTCCCCCCCAAAATAATGTGCGGTATTCTCGTGATTTAGGTAGAGTATTAACCTGACAGTCGTACATATCACACACCATCAGATAAGCTCGCCTTTTATTATAGCCTGACAGTCGTACGTATCACACACCATCAGATTAGCTTGCCTTTTATTATAGCCTGACAGTCGTGCATATCACACACCATCAGATTAGCTCACCTTTTATTATAGCCTGACAGTCATACGTATCACACACCGTCAAATTAGCTCGCCTTTTATTATAGCCTGACAGTCGTACGTATCACACACCATCAGATTAGCTCGCCTTTTATTATAGCCTGAAAGTCGTACATATCACACAAAAGGAACGGCAGAGGTCATGTCTAACAATGAGCCGTATGGTGCAGCCTTTCAGTGGCTTGGTCCATGAAAAGCATTGCCTTGAAGACATGGAATAGCCTTTTCAATCATAGAAGCTACTCACTGGCTGTCAGACAGAAACACTAAAACACTAACACTAAAGATCCATTTGCCTTCCTATATACTGGAAATCCTACCAATGGGCTGATTGCTAAGACTATTGCCGAACAATAAAAATGAGCATTTTAGGATGTCTGCACAAGGAACAGTGAATGCAATATGTGTGCTATAGTTCAGATAAAACGTGGCTCTAGCCGGATGGGCTGTGACTCACGGGTGATCTATAAACAGAGAGAAATGAATCTTAACAGCATTCCATTTTTGAGTGGTACCCATCCAATTGCTTTTTACACAGCCTCCTTATTTGGTGAGACGTTGCTAAGAACTCCCCTGAGTGAACGGAGAACTAAGAGTCGGCGACAGCTGACCAACATGAAGAGAAAGAAGGCAACTTTCCTCTACCACTTCATTGTCAATGACCTTATACCAACATAATCTACATCGACCATTCCTCGTCAACAAGCTGCCTGCCGGTTTTTGTCCACACACAATTGAAGATATTAATATTCATAAGGTACAGTTCTAGTTTCATTGTGTACAATGTTTGTGTGATTTTGATATATTTTTTTATTTCCATGTGATCTGATCAATATTTCTGTGCAATCTAATAAACTAAACATTTTCATTAATATGTAATACATGTATATAGCATGACAGGATGAGATCTTGCAAGGAGGAAGGCTAGTCAGACCAGTGGGGTCAGTTGGGCCAGACCGGTATATAGTTTCGGTTTGGCCAGACCAGTGGTTTGTCAGTTTCTTTGGTTACCACTCAAGTGTATGAGAGCTTTGATGGTTGCAGTGGAATATTTGACACGAATTTCAATTTTTGCTCATTTTGTAATTCTGCACTAGCAAGGTATATACATATATGTGGGTATGTTCAGTACTCCCTCTTTTGGGAGACCTCTCCCGTGGAAGACCTCTCCCGTGGAAGACCACTTGTTTACATGCACTGGTACATTTGAAATTCAAACTTGCCTCTAGTGAAGGACTAAAGGCTGATTCCGCTCAGCCATCGTTACGTATCGTATCGTCGTATTGTGAACCAGCAACGTCATGACAATACGATATGATACAATACGATACGATAGGACGTTACGATACGTAATGATTGAATAGGATCTGGTTCTATTCTAGCGTCGAGCGTCCGACCAATCAGAATGCTGACAAGTGGGAAGGTCATGTGTAGGACTTTGTCCTTCCAATCGGTCAACAACTACTATCACGTGAGCACCTTGTCAAAACCAGCAAAACTCGCCAATCGAACGCTATATTGTGAACCAGAAACAATACGATACGATAGATACGTTATGATAGGACGATACGTAGCAATGGGCGAGCGTCATATTGTGAACCCGCCTTAACTCTTTTGCAAGACCAAAGACACCAAAATTATATTAAAAACATCAGTCAAGTGTAAACCACAGAGAGTTCTGCTGTACATAGAGCACAGGATGCCAACACCAAGGCACACACTTGTGTAAATAAATGATTGCAGCTGAACATTTCTAAGCACATGCTATAGCATGGGGTGACTTCAGCATGAGATTACATAAATAAAGAAAAAGGCGTGAAAATTGATGGAAGCGCCGTTTTATCTAAAGTTGATAGTTGCATGTCCTGTGGTAGTGTAGCAGAAGAGCTTTGCAAGGGCAAGACTCAAATCCAGAACATTGTTGGACAGGGAGGACATCCAGAAAAGATGGGAAGCTGGTGTACACAGAAGAAGTAGCTATGTCATAGAAAGATGGTTGCGATGAATTGGACGAAAATATGTATTGTTTACTTGAGCAAGAGCTAAGAAATTTCAGTATATGGCTAACTTGTTCAAGAGTGCTATTAGAGATGGCTTTGAATGTTTCACTGGCTCTAATGGATGGCTGAAAAGGGGCAGAAGCATCACACACAATGTGTCCAGGAGCAGTATATAGCAGGCGTCAACCTAACTTGTGTTGAGTGATTGGAGTGCAAGGTTGAAGACATTATGCAAAGGATATGCCTCCAAGGATATTTTTAACACTGACAAAACCTTTTTTTAGAGCTCTACCTCGAGATTGTTAGATGATGAAGCTAAGGGGGAGAGAAATCTCAAGTTAGAATCACAGTTCTCATTGCTTGTTCTGCCACTGGGGGTACTCCACTGGGGATGAGACACAGTGCAAATACAGGATGTTGGGACTCGCATCCAAGAGTGATTTCTGGACACCTTAGTTGAGGGCACGGTTAATGGAGATGATGAGGCTGAGTCTGAGCTACAAACCATGTTGGCTGACCTGGCATGACCTGGCAGTATGTGAACTCCAATCCAGAGTTAGCTACTATCAAAACCCTTGAAAAGGATATTGGGAGCTAGCAACATGGAGGAAAAGGATAATTGTGATCAAAATAATGAAAGCATACCAGTTGTGGACATCAAAACTGCAACCAAATAACTCTATGAACGGATTTGCTCTTGCTCAGGAGAAGACAGAGTTGTTGGAGCAAATATATACACGAACCAAGCTATTGTAGAGGTGAGAAGGATGTATAGAATATCTGGGATAAACTGTACACTGTAATTGTGTATGCACATTTGATTGTATTCATGATATATACATACACATAAGGAATGTTATTTTGGCCCACCCGTTACCCCGCCCACCTCTTTTACAAGACCATTTCTCTCGGATTTGAGGGTAGTCTCTCAAAAGAGCCATAAATAGTTTCCGTGTAATCCTGCTAACAGACGGGCAGACTGACAAAGAAACTGGGGTGAAAATGTAACCTTGGCAGAGGTAAGAAAGCTTCTCAGTCTTGCTGATTCTGCATAAAACAAACAGTCAGGGTCATTACTTTTTGTCAAGACAGGCTACCAAACCTCATTGCCCTCCAGATAGCATTAGACAGTACAAAGTCCACAAGAGGATGTTCTTTGAGTTTTCATTCCTATATGCATTGCAGTAAGACCTGTTTACTAGAGGTGCTGCGAGGATGAAGCCAGCGTTTTACTGCAGCATATGCGATAACCATCACTAATTCTCACCGAGAGGCTAGGAAGACTAACCCTTAGCTTCACAGGTTGCCAGCATACCCACTGAGAGGCTGGGAAGTCTCAATCCTATAGCTTCACATGTTGTCAACTTGGTCTTGTGAGTTAGTCGTGACTGGCATAAAATATTGGTAATAGTAACGTCCCTGATGATTGGACAGTGCTATATAGACTCTTGGCTGTTTCTGCTAAGGAGTCAGGTGCATAATTACAGGTCCTGCCTATTTCCTCTCTTGGGTTGGGGATGGATGATGCTACCATTAGGGTTGCTGTTGGCCTCCTCAGGCAGATGTGGATCGCCGGGTTCTACACAAGCCCAGCTGTAAGCAAAGTGAAAAGTCACTACTATCACCACTCATGCATCAATGACATTATTTATCGTGCATTGTCATCAGCATGTGTACCATCTAGATTGGAACCATCGCATCTGTACCATTCAGATAGGAAGAGACCGGATTAGTCCCCTGGAAGAATGGGAAACTTCTAGTGTGGGACGCCACCTGTCCTGACGTGTGCCCCTTTGTCTGTGACCAGGCCACCAGTTATGCTGGGTACCACCTGTCCTGACACATGTGCTCCTTCGTGTGACCAGGCCACCAGTTATGCTGGGATACCACCTGTCCTGACACGTGTGCCCTTTCGTACTGTCCTGACACGTGTGCCCTTTCGTACTGTGACCAGGCCACCAGTTATGCTGGGATACCACCTGTCCCAGTGTTGGATCCTAACTGTTTGACCCTTAAATTTTCTGTTTTGATTTTACAATAAATGTTTTGATTTTTCATCATTAGAAAATTGTTTGACATTTCATGCATATCAGACCATGTGCAGCCTATTTCAAAACCACTCTCTGTGGTATTAGCTGAGTGTGGTCATTTTGTGGTCACCTGGTCTGTGCAGGAATATTCATGTGGTCACTTGGTGGAATATTCCTGCACAGTCCAGTGTTATTATGTGGTCACCTGGTCTGTGCAGGAATATGCCTGCAGAGCCAGAACGCTCATGCAGCATGAGCTATCTGGTTGAGTATTTAAAGCCTGATTTGTGCAGAGAGTTAGAATCTTTCACAGTGAGTGTCAGAGAGAGTTAGCTATGGAATGTTCAGAACCCAGTACTTCAAGGTTACCAGAAGAAGATTCTTCAGATATGGATTCTGACTCTGATAATGAGGTTTCACAAATTGACATTGACAGTCAAATCTCTACATCTATATATCAGGTCTTCTATTAGCTACAGATGGGGCCAATGTAATGTTGGGAGCACGAAATTCAGTGATGTCACGGTTACGATGTAAGCAGCCAACTTTAGTTGCTCTTCATTGTCATTGTTACATAGCAGCACTAATAGCAAATGAGGCCTGCAAAGTCTTGCCTGATGAATTGGAAGATCAGACAACTGATGTATGGTATTATTTCCAGAAGAGCCCAAGGAGGCTGCGACAGTTTGAAGAATTTCAGAGTTTTTTGGAATGCAAGCCACACAAGTTGTTAAAAGCATGCCAAACACGATGGCTCAGCCTTGAAGCTTGTGTAAATCGTCTTATCGAGCAATATGAAGCCTTACTCTCATACTTTCAAAGTACTGAGGATAAGTAGGCAGTAGTGAGAAGAGTAAAAATTGTACTTGAAAAGCCTCTGACCAAAGCTTACTTGCTCTTTCTATGTTCTGCATTACCAATTGCCAACAGGTACATGCAGCAGCAATCTCCAATTCTTCATGTTCTCTACCAAGAGCTCGATGGCTTAATATGAAAATTTCTACTGCGGTTCATGAATTCTGAGTATGTGTGTGCTGCTGAACATGTTTCACAAGTGTGTATTGATAACTCAGAAGAGTATCTCCCTTTACACGAAGTTTTCGTAGGTCACAACACACTATCATACCTTGAAGAAGAGGATGAATTATCATCTGATTTAGGGAGCCTATCCAAGCTTGGTGGATTGCTGCAGCCAAGGGAGCTGTCAAACAATTACCTATGAGTCAAGTTACTCTCCAATCTCAAATCAGGCTTACAACAATACAGTATGGCTGGTCAGGTGCTTGCTGCAGCAGAGTGTGTTCCTCAGGTACTTCAAGTTGGTGGCAAACCCAGCCTTCCAGAGAAAGTTATGGATTTCTGCATGTCGCCATTACCTCCTAAAGTCACGGCCATCACAGAGTGTATAAGTATTGGCATGCAATCAGCCGAATTAAAAACTGCTTGGAAACTGAGTATCGCTACTCCACATTGGCAAAACTCGCAAAAGCCATTCTAGTTATATATACCCCATGGCAATGCTGATACCGAACGTTTCAGCACATTGGTCTCAACAAAACAAAGCACAGAAACAGACTAGGAATTCTACATTAAATACACTTTTAACAGTGCAATTCAATGTTCCTCAAAAATGCTATGAATTTAAACCGAACACTGAACTATTAAAGGCATGTGTCATGTGTAAATGCTATGAACACACTTTAGTATGTTATTTATCATGAAAGTGTTGTTTGGATTTTGTTTGGATTTTTTGGCAACAAAAAATTTTGATAACACAGGCGAGTAATTTGGAAATTACCAAAATAATTATGGCAACACTATGTGTCCAGACATGTGTGCCCCTTCGTACTATATATGACCAGGCCATCAGTTATGCTGGGATACCACCTGTCTTGACACTTCATATTGTGGTAAGGCCACCAGTAGTGCTAGCCCTAGCCCTAGCCCTAGCCCTAGCCCTAGCCCTGGGTTAGTGGTAGCCATGGCAAAGGAAAAGAGTACTGCCTGACCACTCCTTCGTCCTAAACTTTGGAGGTGATAAGCAAGAAGTCTTTAGACTTACTTATGAGGAAGGGAAAGCTCATCCTACCCGATACAGAGACTAACTGTAGCCATTCAACATGTGAATGCTGCCTCGGTTCAGGGGTCAGTGGAAAGCTTTTGACGATAAATAATAATCACTAGTTAGTTTATTATTAATATATATTTTTAGTAATACCCTAATATAATATAATTTAAAAAATGGTATATAACAATATTAATATAATGACTCATTATTCCATATGAAGGCTAAAGCATCTACCCCAAACAAATTATAAGAGGATAATTGGGAAAGTCATTAAGTAATGATTATCAAACATCAGGTGGCGAGTGGAAAAAGCTACATAGAGCATGTTAATGAACTGAGTAACTATATCCATCATCCTTTCCAGTCGGCCATGCAGCCGCTTTCACCTCACCTCTGCAGCAAATTTTGTATATGTGTGTATTTATATTTGGTATGAGGACATTGGAGGATGTGCGGGGGGGTTTATTTGGAGGGTGTGCTGGGGGTTATTTGGGTCTTGGTTTGTTGTTTCTTCTATTTCGGGCTGGCTTGTTCTGCATCTGGTAAGCTATTAAGCCGTGCAGCCTCTTTCACACTTGTGCAGCCAGGCCAGTCAAGCTTCGAATCTCCAGTAGTTCACTCTGTAGATCTCTTCACTATGGCAACCATTCACGATTTACATAAGTCCGCATTATTCAAGTGTTACCTGATCACATTTTTATCGCCTAATTCCCCTCACTTTGCTCACCAACTATTTCAACTTGGAGTATATAGCTATACCTTCTTTTTTTACTTTACAACATGATATGAACATTGATAGTTTATTGCATGCAGACGTGAGAGATATAATGAGTGCTATCATGTCTATCATCATTTGGTTTGATGCAGCTGTAAATAAAATATATTAGAACATAGGCCAAACAAGTGGATTATATGTGCAAATGTCTGTATCAAAGTTCCTTTTGAAGTGGTCTCAGAGGAATTGGATCAATTTCTAGAAATGAGTTCCATAACTGTTTAAGTAATAGTGCCTACCGATGATTAATATTGGAAGGTTAGTTTACCCCTAGCTGCAGATCTGATTTGGTAAGGTTTGATACAAATCTAGTATGTTAAAGTTGTCTGCCTGGTCTATTAAGCACTTCACAAGAAAACGACATCCTGTAACTCAGCCACATGGAGATAGGCAATAATTCCAGGGAGATTAATGTTATCCTGTAGTTTGGAGAATAAACTTTGGGGCATGACGCTGAACCTCCAGATTTTTTTATGTCCTTGAAAAGATATGCATACCAAAATTGTGAACAGTAAGAGATGACCACTGTGAGATACAGAATGTTCTCAAGTTTATCGATGAGTTTGTAGGAATGTTCCGTCTAATAACATGGAATGAGCAACAGGCTTGCAGACCGATTTTGTCAATGAGGCTGGACCATGAGTCCATGACAGAAACTTGGTTACAGTGATACCCGATGGAGGCCTTTGTAGGAAGAGGAGCAGTCTATGATAGAATCTTCGACTCGATATTTTGTTGTATACCCACTATTCGCTAAGATTTTCGAGCATTTAAAGGATTCCAATCTTCACTCCAATTGGTTACTAACTCTAGGTTCTCTTGCAGGAGCTTTTTGTCAATCATTGCAAATATATAGGCTCACGAGTAGGAGATGGATGTTAGTATATAATTTATGGAATATATAGCAGAGATCGTACACTATCTTGAGGTACCCTGGAAAGCACTTTTAGGGGTGAAGAGTAGGTTTCCTTATAGCATACAAAGTGTTGTCTGTCAGAGACCTAAGCTTTGAGAGAGGGCCTGTGATTCCTAGTCTCCAAAGTTTGAACAGTAGTTCATTATGGGGGACTGAATCAAAAGCCTTCTTCCGACTATGTTAATGATACTCCATTTTCAAAGGCATCTACAACCTTGGAATAACAGGCCAGCAGCTGGGTAGTACTTTAGCATTTAGATACATAAGAACCCAAACTGGACTTGAGAAAGATGTGGGTGAACAAAATCGATGACCTCCTTTAAAGATGATCGATTCCAGAACTTTGGATACAGAGGAGAGAAATTGGTATTTAGCTAGTTGGTAATAAAATAAGGAACACCAGGTTTGGGAATTAGAACAATTTTGTGCATTTCTATTCCTCTGGAATAGTAGATGAGTTGAGATATTTGCTGAAGAAAGTAGCTACCACAGGCTTTTAGAAATCTGGAACTCAAATTGTTACATAATGACTTTGAGCGGATTTAAATTTGCCAAAGCATTGAAGGTGTCACTGGGGTCTATGTCGATTGAATCTAATTGGCTGGAAGGTGTTGGTAAATGTTCTATCTTGGGGATCACAAAGTCGCTGCTTGTGAAGGTAGGTAGAGTGGAAGACTTCATTGAATGGACAAGGTAAGTCAGATGTGTCCCTTATAATTTCTGATTTACTATTTGTAAACATAGAGGGAAAGGAGTTGACCGAACTAGACTCTTTAACATTAGTGATCATCTTTTGGAGGTTAGACTCTAGTGTGTGTAGCTTGTATCCTGTTGCAGGTGTTGGAGGTCAGACTCGAGTGTGTGTAGCTTCCTCTTGTAGGTGTTCGGAGTCAGACTGGTGTGTGTAGCTTGGATCCTCTTGCAGGTGTTGGGGTCAGACTCTAGTGAAAGTAATTTGGATCCTCTTGCAGGTGTTGGAGATCAGACTCTAGTGTGTAGCTTGGATACTCTTGCAGGTGTTGGGGTCAGACTCTAGTGAAAGTAATTTGGATCCTCTTGCAGGTGTTGGAGGTCAGACTCGAGTATATGTAGCTCCTCTTGCAGGTGTTGGATGTCAGACTCTAGTGAAAGTAATTTAGATCCTCTTGCAGGTGTTGGAGGTCAGACTCTAGTGTATGTAGCTTAGATCCTCTTGCAGGTGTTGGAGGTCAGACTCTAGTGAAAGTAATTTGGATCCTCTTGCAGGTGTTGGAGGTCAGACTCTAGTGTGTGTAGCTTGGATCCTCTTGCAGGTGTTGGAGGTCAGACTCTAGTGTGTGTAGCTTGGATTCTCTTGCAGGTGTTGGAGGTCAGACACTAGCTTGAATGCTTCTGTAGGTGTTGGATTCTTCATTACCATTGTCTGCCAGTATAATTTTTCTTCAGTTGGTGCCTGATCTCAGCATTGAAGTGATTAATTTGTAACCTTGGGAATAAAGAATTGGCAAGCATTTACAATTTCTCTTGATCGTAAGTATTTACATCACAAAGATGAACAGATGGTGGTTGCAGTTCATGTGTTCCAATTGATATCTAAAATGTTGAAATCACCAACGAGCAACAGACGGTCAGTGGGTAACAAACACATGGATAAAAAATTCACAAATCATTAAAGTATTGGTCCAACGAGCAACAGACGGTCAGTGGGTAACAAACACATGGATAAAAAATTCACAAATCATTAAAGTATTGGTCGGAACAAGTTCAGGGAGTGGAGACGCAGCATACCAGGATGCTGGAACCACATCAAGTTGAAGGAAAGGTATCAGAAACAGCCATTAGTACATGGATCTTCTATGTTTGTGATGGGAGAATCTCACTATTGTAAACATTATTGGAAAGCCATGACTCAGTCACACAGAAACAATGAACAGATCTACTGTAGACAATTTACGAAAGTTTATTTAAAAGGATCTTAGCATTCCACAGACTAAAGAGTATGCTATCTAGCCATGAAAGCGTTTGATTTTTGGTTGTATCCGTCATTGCAGATAGTGTAGATGCAGATGCTTGGGTTTGGATAGAGACGGGTATGTTTGAAGTCATATCCAACCTCGGGATAGTTGGAAACATCCAGAAAATGTTGATATTTAAATTTCTGAAAAGGACAGTCATTTACAACACCATAAATTGTGTTCCCTAATCCCAAGTACTCGACATTCAATCCCAGAGTCGGAAGGGATGCTATCTTCCCGTCTTCTATAGATAGGTCCAGTTTGATGGTAATACCTGGATGTGAGGATGGACTGGGCACCACTGTATCTAGTGAGTCTGACAAGGAGCAGATGAATGTTGTCTTCTCTGAATTTGCCAAGTCTGAAGCAGTGGTTTATCATGTCCTTAACAAGTGATTTATAATGATTTCTCAGATGTTTAGGTGTATACATTAACTACTCTCAGGTAATCTAAGTTTGACCCACGACTATCTGTTGGACGCCATTTTGAAGAGCTATTTTTTGCCTATGATAGTCGATGGTTCTGCTCCGTGCTGAGAGGCAGTGGCAAGATGGTAGATCAGTGTGGATGTAGAGGTCGATGAAGTTGAGTATTTTGAGACTTATGCAGCTACTGTGGCAAAATGAATGCTAGGCATTGAGTTGGAGAGGAGAAAAAAACTCAATTGTTTTGGCTTCATATCCCAGTATTTGTAGATCATACTGCTCTAGTCATTGTCCATATACTGTTGTAGAATGCAGTACCTAGTGCAGCTACCCTGACAGTATCAAAAGCTATCGAGCACACACAACAGCTTAAAATAGTATTCGGTTTTAGACTGACTGGAGCTCAATTTTGTTTCCCTTATTTAGGCTACCAGGAGAGAGCTCCAATCATGCCCTTAAAAGGGTAATAACAAC
This sequence comes from Cladorhizidae sp. MBARI D1340-BT2, assembly GCA_028752905.1. Classification (NCBI taxonomy): domain Eukaryota; kingdom Metazoa; phylum Porifera; class Demospongiae; order Poecilosclerida; family Cladorhizidae; species Cladorhizidae sp. MBARI D1340-BT2. Next base: position 42,362,565 of record JAQNBH010000017.1, on the reverse strand, counting down.
ATTGGTTAGTGATTTAAGAGTCTAATTCTTGAAGCATTGAGGTCATCCTGTGACCTTATTAATATCTGTGCATGGTCTATCTTGCCTGTTCTGTGGTGTAGTAATTGTTGGGGCTCTTGGAGGAGTTCACGACATTCCCTCCCACCCTATCCTGCAGGGAAATGGTGGTCTTCACTTGTTTCTACTTCTTTTTCCCCTGCTTGTCTGTTGGACTTCCCTGCCCTGTGGCAAATGTTGAACTGAAATGGCTGTTACCTGAGCAACCAGTATGTTCTTCTTCTTCCTGCACATTTCACTGAGTCCAGGTACTTGAGGCATTGGTGACCACTTCGGAACGATTCCAGTGAGGTACACCTGGAAGTGTCTAATGCCATCCAAAATGGCCCAGACATTCTTTATTACTGCTGTAAAGTTGGTCTCTCTCGCCAGGAGCTTCTTGAAGAAGTAGGCCACCGGAAGTTCATTTCCGTCCTCAACTCTGTGGCCGAGTACGGCACCAATGCCCACATCTGAGGCATCGGTGTGGAGAATACATCGGTGTGGAGAATAAACTGTTTGGCATAGTTTGGTCAGAAGACTGGGTTCGTGGTTAGTTTCTCCTTGAGAATTTGAAAGGCTTGTTGTTGTGGCTCTTCCCACTTTACTTTGTCTGATTGGTTGACCTTGGTGAGGTCTTAAAGGGAGGGGAATACTCAAAACGTTGTCTACAAATCGCCTATAGTAGTCCAGCAGTCACAAGATTGACCGGAGATCTCGTTTCCTCTTTGGCTGTCTGATGCTCTTCATTGTCTCTAATTTGGCTGAGTCGAGCTTCACCTGCCCACAACCCACTTGCTGTCCAAGGTAGAGGCACTCTTTCATCACCATCTGGCACTTATTGCTCTTTACCACTAGTCCTGCTTCCATGATTCTGTCCGATGCTTCTTGGATGTGGTTGAGGTATTCAGTCCTGAAAATGACGAGATTATCAAGGTTAGCAGCTACATGGTCTGACACATTTCCGAACAAGGCATTCATCATATGTTGAAAGGTCATGAGTATGCCCATCAGTCCAAATGGCACCATGGTAAACTCATCCCAAAGGTCGTGATGAAGGCCGTCTTTTCTCTGGATTCTGGGTCCACTGACTTGCCAGTATCCTTTATCAGGTTGAGGGTGGTAATGAAGGTGCTAATGAGTTCTGCTGTGGCTGGCTCGTCTATCATGTCCTCGATGTGTGGCATCCGGAAGGGGTCAGGCTTTGTGATCTTATTTATTTTCTGGTAATCTATCACTGGCCTGAATGTTCCATCCTTCTTCTGACCATCAGCCATCAGCAGGGGAGACACCCAGGCACTCTTGCTTGGGGTGATGATACCAGCCTCCAGCATCGATTTAACACTGCTGAGAGTTGAGAATGAGCCAGTCTGTAAGGCAGAAAGCATACTGGTTTGGCATCACCAGTGTCTACTTTGATTGAGGTCGAGGTGATGGCTCCTGTCATGTTACTGAATACATCATTGTTCTGTCTTAGGAGTTCCATCAGGTCCTCGCTCTGAGTTGGGGATAGTTCCTTGCTCACAGTGATCTCATCTGGTATGGGGGACTTCTCCCATCTGGGTAGGTTGTTCATGTCTTCGGTGGTGACAGAATGTAGGCACACTGCTGATGGCGAATCCCAGAGTTTGAGGAAGTTGACATTGTACATTCAAATCTTCTCATCAGCTTTCGTCTTCTGTACTTGGTATGTAGTGTCAACAGCTTTCTCTCGATGGTGAAGGGGCCCTGCCAATGGGCGTGTAACTTCACTTTTGTGGATGGCTTCAGGATGAGGACTTTACGGCCTTGTAGGAGTGGCATTTTGCTCCCTTGTTGTACTACGTTTTCAGTTCAGTTTTTCCTTGGCTGCTGTCTCATGTTGGGTGACCATCTCTGTGGCCTGTTCCAGTCGCCCATAAGTCTCTATCAGGAATGACACTATGTTCTCGTTGGTGGTTTTCACTCCCGACCAGTCTCTCTTTAGGATATCCAGAGGTCCTTTTCGGTATCTGTCAAATGTTTATTCGAAAGGTGTGAGGCCAGAGGTGGTGTGTGGAGTCTCCCTGTAGTCAAAGAGAATGTATGGGAGGGCCTTGTGCCATTGACCTTCGAACATCTCCATGTACTTCCTGAGTCTTGTCTTCAGGATTCTGTTGAATCGCTCCACCATCCTGTCAGTTTCAGAGTGATAGGCAGCGATCTTGATAGACCAAATTCGGACATGTGTTAGCTACAGAAGTTAGACCCACAGTCGGTCAGTATTTTCTCTGGAATGCCCATCCTGGAAAACATGTCGATCAGAGCTAGAGCCACATCTCTGCCGGTGATGGACTTGGGAGGGAACGCTTCTGGTAATGGGTGCCATAATCACGGATTGTCAATATGTATTTGTGACATGTGGGTGGGAGAGGTCCCACCATGTCCATGGTCAATCTCATGAAGGGAGTCCTGATAATCGGTAGAGGAATCAATCGAGCCTTTCTTCTGTGTCTGGGCGCTGTTTTGTGGCACCTTTTGCAGAGGTCCTTTACATCACCAGTCATGTCAGGCCAAAAAAAATCGGCGTTTGATTCATGATATTGTCTTGGTTGTTCCAAAATATCCTGTCAGTGGGGCAATGTGTGCTATACTTAGTGTCTTCTCTTGGTGCTGGACAGGCAACACCAGCTGTCACTCTTGCAGCGCCTTTGGTAACTGATCCCGGGCAGTGGAGCTCTCCCTCTTTGCTCCAGAAGAAGGGTGAGTTTGACAGTCCAGCTATTGACTGGGGTCTGGCCAACAACGGGTTGACTCTCTGCACTTGTCTGAGCTGGTAGATTCCTCCATCGAGTAGGGTAGATTCTCCTCATTGGTAGGCATGGTTGAAACTTGCTTGCAGCCTCGTCTGTTGTTGTCTGGCACTCACTTTCTGCACAACACTGAGGTTGGTTGAATCACTACCTGTCCCCGAGCACGCATTCAAGGACGAGTTTCGGGGCACGTTTCGTCCTCATTACCAACTGTAGTCTCACTGGCACCCCTGCCTATCAAGTATCTGGAAGTCTGGTCCATCACTGATGAATCAGTACACTCATGGCAATTCCTCTTCTTCTTACACTTTCTCTGTAGTTGCTCATCGTCTGTTCCAGCTTGGTGAGGGAGTCGATGTTGGGTATGTCATTCCCCATGAATATCTCAGTCAATGTTGTTGTTCACAACCATCCTGACTTTCTCTCTCAGTCTGTTCACCTTCAATTCAACTGTGATCATAGGGAGGCATTTGGTTTAGTGGACTCCTTTGACATTCATCGATCCTTTGTTTTTTAAGTGTCTTCCCAACTGTCTTACGTGTACTTGCGAGTGCTGTGTCTCTCATAAGTCTGGTCACTGGCCTGCCTCACCATTCCATTGTAGAGTGGGAAATCTGATGATTTGTAGGCTTCGCCCATGTTGGCCGTCTTCTCTGTGGACCATGTCTGGGCAGTGGGCGGCTGTGTGGCTTCAGCGTATGGTCCTTGGTTCTGGCCAACCTCAAACCTCTCCATGTGTTCTTGGAAGTTGGTCAGGTAGCAGACTACTTCTTTGGGATCTTTGACTAGCGCCATGGCAGGGATATTTTCGGGTGTCTTGTTTCTCCTCCTCTAGTGTGACCTTTTCTGCATTCTTTGTGAATTGGTCCTCCTGCATTTGTCTCTGATTATTGACCATTTCCAGCCAGCAATGTTCCTTTCGTTGCCATTCCTCCAGTTCCATCCATTTCTTTTCTACCTTCCTCTCATTTTCTCCTCTTCTTGTTTCAGTCATTCTTTTTGTAGCTCTTGAGCTTCTTCTCTTGCTCATTCTTTCTCTTGCCAGACCACTTCTCTCTCTCTCTTGCCCATTTTCTGTCCTCCTTGTCAGTATCTACACTGGCCTTCATCATCTCCATCACCTTGGTGAATTGGTTGTAGCGGATGGTGGAAGTTTCCGATGCAGCTTGAGAGCCTGGCGTTTCTTCCCTGTCGGGGATTCTCTCTTCTGGCTGTCTGTCTTTGCGAGTTTTCCTAAGTCATTGTTTGTATATAGCCCGTGTTGCTTTCTATCTCATAATAGAGTTTAACCCACCTGTCAACAATCAGACTTGGTTTCCGGGTCAAAATTGATCTGTTATTCCTCTCCAAGAGTTTCTCCAAGTTGACCATATCCACACACTCGGGAACACTTCCTGCCACTCTTTGGCTCTGTGGAAGAGGTGAGTTGTTGGGCCACTAACTTTTTCTGATGCTCTGGGAAAATATTAAGTCACTGATACTGCCGAGTAATCCTCGAATGGAATATCTGAGTGGCTTGCTGAGGGTAGAGCACTTTTCTGTTGGTTCTTTTTGATGAGAACTTCTTGAGTGGGTGTGGTTTCATCTGCTGCAACCTGTTTTAGAATGCAAGGCCTAGTGCAGCTACCATGACTACGTGTTTGACAGTGACTCCAAGCTAGCTGGGCCACCAAGGCCCACAAGACTCTCGCCAACAGCACCAACCTTTGTGCCTACACCTGAGAGGTTACAAACTTCATCCGTTCCGGCCACTCTTCTACCTGCATCACACCCAACGACTCATACCACACGCTGTGGTCGCCCAGTGAATCTCCCTCTACGTTTCCAATAGACAATCGTGGCCAGTCACTGGTGGGGGAGTATTGTAGTGGACCTACTGATTGATTAATTAGTAACATGTCTCAAACATAACTTATAACTTATGTCATATTGTTACTTACGTCATTCTGATTGATGGTCATAGTCACGTGTTTTGATATACACTTTACCAGATGTATTTAAGAAGTTTTGCTTAAGACTAGTAGTTTGTGTCTCTCGTCTTCGTCGATTAGCGAGATACCGCACTGCGGCCAGTTTTCCTTCCATTATAGATTCTGGCTGCCAAGTGACACAAGTTCACCCAAAATGGCTCGCTCCGGATTACAGACTGGAGACACCTATCATGATTGCTTGCATTCATGGAGATGTGAAAACCCAAGAAACTACCACAGTGGACATAGAAGTCTTGGGAAAGGTCGTCACGACTCAAGTTGTTGTCAATCCAAATTTGGCATCTGATGGACTCATTGGTATGGATATCTTGGCAAGCGGAGAACACAAGTGCAGCTATCTGGCCCAAACCAGGAGCAAAACAAAATGCAGAAGGCCAAGATCTTACACAATCCCTCCCAGAGTTGCAAGACTCTTCAGCAGCCCCTCAATCTGACACGGACAATGCAAAGAGGGATTCTAGCTCAATGACATGCTCCAATGAAGAGGAGAGCGCCACAGATGGTGAGCAGTCAAACAACACTGAATCCCAACCGGCAGACACCGAGGTGTCTACCAGCCAAGCAACAGGCATGTCTGACCTACCCAACTGGTCTGATGACATCTTCACAGCAGCGAGAGTGAAGAGCAACCTCACCAGAACACAGAGGCGACAAGAGAGGCATTTGCATGCAGCAAAGTGGGGTGATTCAATACCGTTGGATGGCGGAGTGCTGCAGATGAAGAAAGCTCAAACAGAAGACCCATCACTGCGCAACATCAGGAGAAAATGTGATGTCCATGAAGAACCATACATCAAGCAGAATGGGCTGATATATCGAATCGTCAGATTGCCCAATAGAGAAGCAGAAAGCCACCAACTTATTTTACCAGCACCATATCGAGAAGTGATACTGAGGTTAGCACATATCTCTCCACTGGCTGCCAGAACAAGACGACTGACTACATTCTCAGGCATTTTATGTGGCCTGGCTTGAGACGCGATGTAGCAGAAATGTGCAAACGCTGCCAGACTTGCCAAAGAACGGCACGAGGATCTGTTCGAAAAGCCAAGTTGGTGCCATTGCCAGTGATTGAAGTCCCATTCACAAGAATCGCAATGGACATTGTGGGTCCATTGCCCAGGACAGAAGAAGGCCACCATTACATTTTGACTATAGTAGACTATGGCTCAAGATATCCTGGTGCTATCCCTCTCAGGACTACCTCTAGCCAGACGTGGCAGAAGCATTGTTGGAGTATTTCTCTCGGGTTGGCCTGCCCAAAGAAATATTGACAGACAGAGGCTCCAACTTCACTTCAGATTTAATGGACAAGCTCTACCAGATGCTGGGAATACGTGGCATCCGTACTTCGTCCTACCATCCACAGACAGACGGGATGGTAGAAAGATATAATGCCACACTCAAGTCCGGTCTACGCAAGTATGTTGACAAATTCACACAAGAACAGAACAAATCGATACCATAATTATGTACTGTTTGCATGTCGAAGTGTCATTCATCAATCGACAGGTTTCAGCCCATTTGAAATCATCTTTGGCAGGCAACCAAGAGGACCACTTGATCTTTTGAAGGAGGAGTGGGAAGAGCCAACAGAGACCAAAGAATCTGTTGTTTCCTACCTCAGACAGACATACGACCGTTTGGAGGAGGCAAAAGACATTGCCATCACAATGGAAACAAAAGCCAAGCAAGAGATGGAGACTTGGTATAACCAAAAAGGAAGAGATAGATCTTTCACAATTGGCGATTTGGTGTTGGTATTGCTGCCATCTTCCACGAACAAACTACTAGCTAAGTGGATGGGCCCGTATGCTGTTAAGGAAGTGTTATCCAACACAACCTACAAAATCGCTATTCCCCATGCAAGGAAGAATCAAAGAACTTTCCATGTTAACATGCTCTCAAAGTGGGAATCTCCATCAGCTGTCTGCCTGTTGAGTACAGAAGAAACGGAAAAGATAACAGACAACACTGCAGTGGAGTTTCCACCGTGGAAGATGGAAAACACAGATGCTATCCAGCCACACATAGAGACAAAGCTGATCCGAGAGAGGAAGGGAGACATTAAGGAGGCCTTGGAAACATACAAGGAAGCAAGAGGTACTGCTATAGCGAGGACAGAGCGTGCCATCATGCGGGTAGAGACTGGCAATTGCCCTGCCATCAAGTTCACCACCTTATCGACTAGCACATGCCCGGAAACCGATTGTGCAGAAGGAGATTAAGGAGATGCTCAGGGATGGTATCATTCAACCCAGCCACAGTCCATGGGCTGCACCAATTGTTTTAGTGCCAAAAAAGGATGGCAGTCTGAGGATGTGCGTCGATTATCGCAAGTTGAAGGCTGTAACTACACCTGATCCATTCCCCATCCCAAGAGTGGATGACTTGTTGGATGGGATGTCCTCAGCAAAATTTATCACAATCTTAGACTTGGCCAGAAGGTATTGGCAAGTCCCAATGGAGCCAGCCTCTCGGGAGAAGACAGCCAACTTTGGGAAATATGAGTTCATGGTGATGCCATTTCGGCTAGTCGGAGTCCCAGCCACCTTTCGAAGACTCATGAATGAGTTATTTGGTTACTTACATGGAAAGGTGGCTGTGTACATGGACGATCTGGCCATCTACTCTGAAACATGGGAGGATCACATAGCACAACTACGAGAGGTACTGAAGAGACTAGCAGAGGCGGGGCTGCAAATCAAGCTGGAGAAATGCCAGTTTGGCATGGCGTCCTGTGACTATCTGGGTCATAGAATTGGACATGGCAAACTGCAACCCAATGAAGTCTGCTATCCAGGATTTTAAAGTACCAAAAAGGAAAAAGGACTTAAGAGCTCTGGCTGGTTACTACCGGCGTTTTGTACCACACTATGCAGACATTGCCACTCCTTTGACAGATCTCACTCACCCAGACAAGTTACAATGGGAAGAGCAGCTCCAGGCAGCCTTCTCATTACTCAAGGAGAAACTAAAGAAAGATACAGTCGTGACTGGCCCAGACTATAGAAAACCATTTGTGCTCCAGACAGATGCCTCAGAGATTGGCATTGGAGCAGTTTTGAGCCAGTTCGACGACACGAACAGGACTGACCTGTGGCTTATTTCTCGAGAAAATTAAAGAAAGCTGAGAAGAACTACGCTACTGTAGAGAGAGAATGCCTAGTCATTGTTGACGGTATCAAGCACTTTGAAGTTTATTTAACAGGTGTGCCGTTCACAGTGGTGACAGATCACGGATGCTTGAAGTACCTTCACAGCATGAAGAACTCTGGAGGAAGACTTATGCGTTGGGCGCTGAGGTTGCAGCCGTATGACTACAAAGTCATCCACAGGCCAGGGAAGGACAATGGGAATCAGGGGCAGATCTAGAGTATCAGTAAGGGGGGGGGTTTATTCTTGGACATGAGTTTGCAATTGAGGGTATTCATCAAAATGTGATCTCATATATAGAAGTTGACGATATGAGAGGACAGTCACAAGATGGTCTTCTCAATAAGCATGGTATTGAAGTTGACGATATGAGCTTCAGCAATAGCTGGCACAAGAAGAGGGACTCAGGCTTCTAATCAAGAAGAAGATAGAATGCACTTGCTTTGTACACTCATTGTCACTCAATTTGGCTGTAGCAAAATCATGCTCTGTGCCCGATATTCGAAATACAATTGACGTCATAAATGAAGTGTATCTCTATTTTAATCTGATTCTTGAGTTAATTTTGTCACTTTTGCTCCAGAAAATAGAGTGAATAAACTGAAGGGTCTATGTAAAACTCAATAATACCAGCAGCAATGTTTTCTCCAGTAGCCCTTCGAGGTGGAGAAAGTCCAAAAATATTTCATGGATATGCGGCTGAGCTTGACCATGATCAACAAATCGGGTACATAAAGACAAAATTTCGTGATTTGCATTGCTTGTGTCTGTGACCTCGTCAGCCATAACGCTGTAATATTTTGAGGTTTTTAATGGAAGCTTTTCATGCAATAAATCTGCCATAATACTTACAATTTCATTTTGTATTACTTTAGATAGTTCTTCTCTCCTGATCGTACTTGGCAACATATTCGAGCAAAGCTAGAAAGTTACCTCTATTTCCAGAAGGATTTCATATCATGCTCTCTCTATGGCCCTGCATAGGAAGCCCCTGCATGCTGACAGCATCAACAATAGCTGAGAGGATGTGTTTATTTCGGTTGGAGGTTGTGTTAGACATTTTCTGGATTTGACTGGTTTCTAGATATTTGAATGTCGTCAGGAATAATTTTGCAGCATGTTGCATCTTGGTGATATTGAAAATCCCCATTATTAGTTAAATACCTATAATTTTTACCCTTTGCTTTGCTGAATTTTTTTCCACTAGAATTCCCAAATAACCCTTCGTAATTTGTCCAAACAGTACACAATATTTACAGTAACCTCCTTCATGTGAGGGTGAATATGACAACCATTCGAACTCTTGTGACTTCTGAAATGTTTCTTTCCCCTTCAAAGGTTGCAAACTTTGAATGTTTGTCTTCACTCTTCAAAAATTCACTATCTGACAAGGAACTGTTTGGTATACTACCAGAAGCAACAAGTCCAATATCATTGATACCTGTACTTCTACTTCCCGTTTCCATGAAAGCTGTTTGCAAAGAACTAGCATCATTAGAATCTGAAGGAATGGACTACACAATGTCAGTTTCTTTAACACCTTCAGGTCTCATGATAACCTCACATCCCACTAAATCCAATTCAATATCTGAACTGGCATGAGCAGGGCCAGAAATGCTACTTTTTGTTACCTCTTGATGTGGTACTGAAGTATTTCTCCAGAAGAAGAGAAAGAGCACTGATGTAGTGTCTTAGGTGACATGAATGGACATGTTCAGAGCCAGAAGTAGCTCCAAAGGTTGAAATTTTTAGCCTCTGACTGATACTGTAGCACATATTAAACCATGTGGTTGCCAATTGCTACAGCACATTCATCATGTGGTTGCTAGCCAAAGACTACCAACCACATTGCACTCTACCCAACTATATTACACAGATTTGCTAGTCTACATGCAAAAATGTTTTGTCGCTACACTAAATAGACCAAGAAAGTATTTAAGCTTAGTTAAGTACATGTAATGTGTTCATTAAAGAAAATTATACATTTATAGACTGAAGGGGAGGGGGGGGGGGGATTTAAACCCCCCCCAAAAAACCCTGGATCTGCCCCTGGGAATGCGGATGGGTTGTCTAGACAAGCCTGGGAGTCCGACAAAGAAGAAGCAGATAATACAGACTTCCTGCTGGGAGAGGAGGGAGGAGTGTTGGGGATCTTCCAACCTAGAAGAGCTCCAACAAGCGAAGAGAACAATAACTAAAACACATAGACGACATAACTGAAGGAGAATATAATTAGAGTATGTTTGATTGCTTGTAATGAGTGTAAATGAGTTGTGGTCATGAGGTAAAGGGTCAGGTAGAGTAATTAAGCTCACCTGCTCATGGGTAGTAAAAGATGTTGTGGAATACAATGTTGAGTTATGATATTGTTAGTTTATCTGGATCTGTCTAGAGAACAGATCCCTAACAGCCAGGATGAGTATTATTAGAGGTGGGGAATTATAGAGCACGAGGAACAAGGACAGATATAGTGAAATGTGCATGGAGTATATCAGGGTCAAAGTTTGACAAGAAATGGTCCCAGAGAAAGTCAATAATGTGATGCTTGATACTGTAGAATGATAAGGACATGTCGATTATTGGCACTAATGAATTCCACAAGTTGACAACTCTATTATAATAGAAGTGACGACTGGTAGATGTGGAACAGAAGTTATGTCGGAGTTTATTTGCACTGGAGGCTCTCGTGGAAGAAGATTCAAATGAAACGTAGTTGTTTATGTCCAAGTTATCAGGAGAGACCTTCAGACACTTGACTAGAAACATAATGTCCATCAGTTCCAGCCAATACATAGGTGCAAAGATATCAATAATCAGACGAGTAATTGTTTAAAATGAACTTGGTAGCTCTCCGTTGGACCCTTTCAAGGCACATTATGTCCTTGATCAGTAAGGGAGATATATAGTCTTTTCCTTAGGCTAGGTTCTGTATATAGAAATGCTTGTGCGATGAATGAGATGTAATGATCTATATGCATTCGAACAAATAGAGATTATGTGCTCTGACCATGACAGACGACTAGTCACAAGAATACCGAGGTCTCTGTATTGATGTACAGATTTGATAGGGTGGTTATCTATTGTGTAGGTAGATGTGGATGACACCGATAGGGAAAAACACAGAGCTGCACATTTAGTGATAGTTTCCATTTTGAACACCGAGGAGCTAAAGAGTCAAGATCTTGTAGAAGGTGAGTGGAGTTATCTACATGAGAGACAGACTCAAGGAGTTTAGTATCGTCAGCATGAGGTAAGTGGTGCAAAATGAAGTAGCATCTGGGATGTCATTGATAAAAATAGAAGGGGTCCAAGAACACTGCCATGGGGTACACCTGAACGAACTGGGAGAAGACCTGATAGTAATCCTTCAATGGACACTAGGTGAGAACGACCAGAAAGGTATGTTTTGAACCAGCACCACAGATTGCCTGTTATGCCATGGGTCCATAGTTTGTAGAGTAACTCAGTGTGGTATTGAGTCAAATGCCTTTCTAAAGTCCAAAAATATAACATCACAAGCATCTTTGTTCTCTGTATATCTGAGAATGAAGATAGCAACTGGGATAAGCAGGAGCGATCACTTAGGAAGCCAAACTGATTTTTGGAAAGTTGCAGGCGGATGAATTTAATGATCTTTTTGTAGATGATAGATTCCAAAACTTTCGACAAGATACATAGCAGAGAAATTGGCCTGTAATTTTGAACTTCCGAGCGACTGCTGCCCTTGTGTATTGGGACTATCTTACATTCATCTGGTATAGAGCAGGAGTCAATACAAGTCTTATGCCAACCATTTCATTGACATGCGCTTGCTTTCCCATTTTAATCACGAGGCAGAGTTTATTTCTAGTGACGGTCTCGGCCTCAAGTTTGGAATACGAGCTTCTTGATATTGAAGGCAATCTTCAAGATTTAGCTATTTGACTTTTGTAATGCTTCTCCTCTTATAGAAACATAGGCAGATGAAGTGTAGAGGCTTTACCTAGGAAGCTTCTCGAACTGGATGATGCCAAGCGCTAGCAATGCAGCCATGAAAAAGCAACTATATTATTATGATTTATTTTGAACAGGAATACTTTTTAAATGTATAGCTAGTTAGCTTATCTTGCTATATAGATAGAGCAAACAATGGTGGCGAGGGAATTAATAAACTATTCCAGATACTTCACTAGAAATTGCCAATATTTGTGTGCTGATTTGAGTTGATGCCGGTTTTAACCAAATTTATGTTGCCTGGGGGTTTGGTCAAGTTGATGGTTCTATAGATCAACCTGGAAAAGTATGATGGGTTGGTAATCAAAAATTGTAGCTAACTAATGGCAAAAACATGTCCTATAGATTCCATATTGCTCCAGCATTATCAGCATTCATAGCAAGTTATTATCCAGCTATATACAACACAAGTTCTTCCTCTTGTGTCAAGTCCTCATGCATGCGTCTTCCCTTTCTTCTCTCAAGTGTTAAACATTAGGACTACATATATAACATGTTACAATGACATCAATAATCAACTTGAAATTTACTTTCTCGACATTTCGACACAATGCGCTAGCCCTCATCAGAACATGTTACCTTGTGTTACCAGTCTTAATTCTCTCTCTCACACACACACACACCCATAGACATGCCACACACACACGCCCATAGACATGCCACACATACACACACAATTCTCCTCTTCTGCCGTGCAGGATGCAGCCAACATCATCTCAGTATGATAAAAGCAAACTGAGATCTATGGCAAAGTATTGAGTCAGCAAACCATGCACAGAGGCCTGCTTGTCATACAGAGGCCTGCTTGTCATGTACAGAGGCCTGCTTGTCATACAGAGGCCCACTTGTCATGCACAGAGGCCCGCTTGTCATGCACAGAGGCCCGCTTGTCATGCACAGAGGCCCGCTTGTCATGCACAGAGGCCCGCTTGTCATGCACAGAGGCCTGCTTGTCATGCACAGAGGCCTGCTTGTCATACAGAGGCCTGCTTGTCATGCACAGAGGCCTGCTTGTAACTTTTGGGTCCATAATTGTTACAATACTACAATTGGACATTTCTGTTCAGATTTCAGCTAACCAGATATCAGTATATACATGTGCATATTCGTACATGTGACTTCCAGAGTAAACCCACTGCATATTGAACCATGTTATATAGCTTCTTTTAAGCGTAGCTCTATTTTCTGGGCAGTGCCATTCTCATTTTCCCAATGAGACAGTTTTGCTTCCTCTAGCTATATACACATCTGCTGTAGTTGTCTCATTCGTTCTCTTCACTATTACAAACCCGCATTATTTAAGACATGTGTCTGGTTCCTATTAATAGGTGAATGTATATATAGAATACATAGCTATTCATATAGTGACACATGAATGTATATATATAGTGCTATACATATAGGAACACATGAATGTATATATACTGAATACATAGCTACATAGAAACACATGAATGTATATAATTATAGTGAATACATACCTATACATATAGAAACACATGAATGTATATATATAGTGCTATACATAATTATAGGAACACATGAATGTATATATACTGAATACATAGCTACATAGAAACACATGAATGTATATATAGTGAATACATAGCTATACATATAGAAACACAGGTAGATAAATACATACATACGTCATGTGGCAATGCCAAGTCCTCATGCATGCACTCCCCTCCCTCATCTCAAGTGTTACCATTAAGACTGGACTATTAAGATTGGTATTACAAGGTAACAGTTTTGTTTGTATTTTTCACTCACTCACACACACTTCTCCTGTTCTGCCAGTGCAGGATCTATAGTCATCATAGCTTCCAGTATGATAAAGTGAAACTGAGCCCTTGAGGCAAACTACTGGGTCAGCAGTTGCACACGAGGCCTGCATGTTATTCTGAGGATTCCTTGAGAAATGTCATTTTTTACCACAATTGAAAATCTTCACAATATAGCTATATGTATAACATCTTTCAGTTCAGATTTCAGGTAACTATTTTCAGATATTAGTAGAAATGCATATTCATACCTGTGGATTCCCAAGTAAACTCATGCATATTAGCTTCTTTATAAACATAGTTCTCTTTTTTTAATTAAACCCTAAGCACTGTGAGAAACAGCAGATGGACTGATCCAGCGCTAAAGCTAATGACAGGGGAAGCCCAACTAACTACTACAACAAAAAAACATAAGAAAAGAGAAGACACAATTGCACCATATACTAGACAAGGATGCCATTCTCAATTCCCTGTGCATCCGGTTTTATTCGTTCCCTTAGTTATGAATCTGCTGCTGTTCACTCCTTCACTATGACGACCATTCCCAATTTAAGGGGTTGGGAGAGGGGTGGACAGTGGTTAGGAATACAGAAGAACGAGAATGGTGGCATTGCTGTTGGAGAAAGATATGGAGGGAGTAAGTAATGCAGTGATGGAGGAGGTGGGAGAGTTTGTCATGTATTGGGTAGGGAAGTGGTGGCAAAAGAGGAAGGAATTGTACATATATCGAGCAGGGGTCTCCCATTCATTTATTTATTTATGGGGAGAGGATGGTGAATACGATAGCAGGCCATACACTACGTATGTTTTCCGTCCACTACCCTGAAATGTGAGGGCTCTTAGTTGGCCAACAATCAGTAATGAGATTGCACTAGTTAAAATAAAAATACTACGGCATTGTTCCTCCTCCAATCATAGTTCTTTAGCGATGCTTTACTCCCATAGGGAAGAATACAATTATTCATTAATTCTCAACCAACTCCCAGTATTATAATGACTTTTACAACAAATTTTCTTCTCCACATTTCGGCTAGATGCTCTAGCTTTCACCAGATGTTTAGGCTAGATGCTGTATATAGCCTTCATAAAAGGTTTAGGCTAGATGCTCTAGCCTCCATAAAAGGTTTAGGCTAGATGCTCTAGCTTTCATCAATCGTTTAGGCTATATAGACACTCTAGAGAAAATGTTGAGAAGAAAATTTAAGTTGAGTTATATTCAAAAACTCATTTTGTAGCTTTAAGCTAATGTGTGTTTAGTTACCATAGCACTGAGCATGCTCAGTGTTTAAGTACCTTGGATACTGTTTATTTAAAGCCTGCATTGGTATCTTGCAATAGCAATAAAAATTTGAGCATGCCCAAGTTGTTTCACACTGGTGGCATAAAATGCCCAACAGCAGTGGTATTGCTTATCTCCAAGCGATCAGCTGAATTGAGAGAGAATGTTCCTCCCAATCTGCTATCAGAAGGGAATTGAATTGGGCCTCAGAAGCTGCCTGGACACTAAACTCATCTTGGGATGCATTCAATCAATAATTTAGCTCACCTAATGCCTATAGCAGCGTTAAATGTGACCAAGAAGAATTATTCCAATGATCAGGAAAATGGCTGCAAAGAAATTGAAGGATAGAGTGAGGACTTCAATAATGGAAATCCCATCATAAGATTAGTGAAGTATATATTGCAGACTGTGTTGAGTTAGATGATGATCTCTGCATCTAAGGCTATTTCAACCACTTCTCCAGCAAAAACCACTTTATCACATTAGCAAAGCCACTCTGATATTTAGCTAACATTCACTAGATAGTGAATTTTGGCGTATCTTCACATATATATCTCAACAGACCTGCACCACACATACATACCCAAGCTGCCAAGCATAAATGAGCTTACATTATAGACTCTGACTCTCATATATCATACTAGACTGCACATCGTGTATGATTAATAGGCAGTCACACATATTCTCAACTATCATCATGGCATTGTGTATGATTAATAGACTTGTGTCGTCATCTCATTTATCATCGTCATTGTATTATAAATTACATGTACTCTCGACTATTATTATCATGACAGAAATCACACATCTCGACTATTATTATCATGACATTGTGATACTGTAATAGGCATTCCTGTCCAATTTAAATTTAGGAATAATTGTGCATGCAAAATCACTCTTGGCTTTGTCTCGTACAATTACTATAATTCTTCCCAAACTAGACTCAAATATGTGTGATTATCTATACAAAAGGCGTGACAATTTCCACACACACATTTATAGGTGTGACACCTTACTCAAATAACAAGTTTACACAATTTCAAATATTATTACACATCTGTCCCCCTTTGGTTTTTAAAAAATTGAGAGCAAGTGGAGGTGAGTGCACATGCTGAGCTAGTCCTTGACATTGTAATTCCTAGGTTTCCTAGCTCTGATGTTTCTGCTGGCTGAGCTGCTAGGCTTAATTTGTGAAACTGATTGTCCAGTGACCATGCATCCTGACTTGCTCCTTTGCAGTGATCTAACTCCCACATTGCCTGCTGATTGTGTCCTGTTCTTTCTCTGTCCTGGATCCATCCTTACTTGTCTTGACTGCCTGATGTGTGTTTTCATTTCTCTCCCCACCAACTCCAGCAGTGGCTCCCTGTCCAGGGGCTCAGGGGTAGAATGTCTACCTTTCTCATTAGCATCTTCTGACGACCATTCCTCAACCAAAGTCTTGTCCACCATTTCCAGAACCTGCTCCAGAGCAGCAGCTCCTCCTTCCAGGGAACTCTCACTGAACTGCAGTGCCGGCAGTGACTGTTCCCACCTTCCTACCTCTAAACAACACAATGATAATAGAATTTCTTCCTATCACATGAATAGTAGCAAGTCTTACCTGTAAGTAAGTCACCAGCTTTGTGCTGAGTTGTCTGCTTTCCATCAGCTACAGGCATATCTATACTCTCAGGAAGTGACTCTTTCTTGTCAGATATTTCTGCACTAGGATCCTTTTTGGTACTCCTCACCTCAATATCCCTGCAGTCTAATCGTCCTCTTCCATCTCCTGTAGTTTCTCTCCGCGTTCCATTATCTCCTAATATGTCCTCCTCCTCTACACTACCCTCTCCTGTTCCTCCGCCTCCTCCTCTTCCACATCCTCGTCCATGGTGCTCCTGGAGTTCCGAGCTAGAACGTGCTTGACCACATTGACAGTCATGACTAGTTTGCACACACTTCACAACAACCTCCTTTTTTGCTGGTAGCCACCCTTCCTGGCCGCCATGGGCCTGTGAGGAGAATGGAGTAGTGCTCACCAGGTGCTCAATATGTGTCGACAGTAGCTGCTTCTCCCTCACTAAGGAGATGATGACATGAGTGGCCTGTAGCAGCTTCTGGTGCAGCTTGGTCTGCGGAGTGTGACACACCTTCATCATGTACACCTAGACAATACAGTAAGACAGTAGTCTATAAGGATGTGCATAGTCATCGTTGGTTTGGTGATACGTCTAGCTAGATCAACATTACAAGGGACCCATCTATGATGCAGTGACATGGTTAGAAATCTCACATTATGAGTCCCCACTATGTAGCTAGCTATTTACCGACTCTCAGAATGGAGCAATTTGTTAAAACTAAACTAAACAAAAAGACGTTCTCCCCAAAGTCCCGCCCATCACGCCCACTTATAGACCTTCCCCTGTCCAGAGCTGTCACCTCATAATATTTTAACACTGTAGAGCAGAATATTTTTAAGGGGTTAAATATTCGCAGCCAGTGACTCACAGAGGGATTTGCAGGGGGGGATTGTATACCACATAGCATATAATGGCAAGCTCTCCTGCTATTTGTTGTACAATTTGTGAATTGGATTCTAACTGTGAAAAACATGAATAGTATAGACCACTCAAAATGTCCTGGTATACAGTATTTCTCCCCCTGCAATTGGACTCCTCTTAAATTGGATAGTTAGTTAACTACAAACAAACCATTTCCTTCTCCTCCTTGAGCTTGTCTTGTAGCTGTTGAACTTTGGCCTTCCATTCCTCATGGTTTCTCTCCAGTTGTTCCTTCTCCCTCTGCAGAGATGCAATGGTGTCACTCAGAGCTACCAGCTGATCTCTATGCAGCTTCTGCAGCTTCTCTATCTGTCTAGCTCCAGGGGCCTCCTCTGAGGAAGCTTCTACTGCTCCTGCAATAGTAGCCGTGGTGACAGTAGGATGTTTCTGGTCACTTCTCGTACCAGGAGAGATGAGGGCAGCTTGCCTTTGTGAGTATCTTGGAGTAGGTGGCTTGCTGACTTGGGCCAGTCTCTCTGTTAAATGTCTATTCTCTGATTTCAATTTCCCTACGTCGTTCTCCAAGTAAGTGATGTACTGTACAGATGGCTCTCCAGTCTTCTCAGGCTGCTGCTCACTCTTGTGCTCTGCCAACTCAGAGAGTTGTTCCAGCTCGATTCTCATTTGCTTGATGATGGCATGAAGTTCTCTATTCTGTGACTGCAGCTTCTGTAGCTCAGTCACATGAGTAGTCACATGATGCTCCCAGGGAATATTGTGCTTGTGCAGCACAGCTAAGGCAGTATCTTCTCTCCTCTGTAACAACTGACAGTGAAGCTCTTGTTCATTTAGCTTGGTCAGCACTTCCTGACGCTCAGCTTCCAACTACAACAGAGAGAGCAAACATGTCAACTTGTTACATGAAGCCTGCAGCTACAAAGACTCTTCACACACCTTCAGGTTTGCCTCAGTGAGTTTCTTCATGCGTTCCTGCTGCTTGAAGTACGCCATTTTCTCTGCCTCCCTGAGTCTGCCTTCCCAGTCCAGTTGCTGTTCTGCATGTCTGAGCTCCATTGCTTGTTCGTGGTTCTGCTGTTCACACAGTTCAGTCCTAAGCCTAGTCATGGAAGACAAGATTGACAACAGAAACACTGTACATTAGAACACGTGCAGCCCACACTTCTTAGCAGTCATACCTGAAATAGGTGGGGCAATGAATTAGAGCATCTTAAATTGTTTACAATAAATAGTGACATGAATAATGCATGTGATGATGATAATAATAATATAGATCTAGCTGCTACATTGAGATAGTTATTATTATTATTATTACATTGAGACAATTATTACATTGAGACATTGAGACAATTATTATTATTTTATTCTATTTATTTATTTTATTCTATTTATAGATGTACATGTAGCTGCTAGATTGAGATAGTCATCATTTTATTTATAGATCTAGCTGCTAGATTAAGATAGTTATTATTATTATTATTCTATTTATAGATCTAGCTGCTAGATTGAGATAGTTATTATTTTATTTATAGATCTAGCTGCTAGATTAAGAAAGCTAGACGACTTTTCAGCTATTGCGAGTTGCTAAATTACATAAACACTTCTCAGGTGCATTTTGTAGAGACATAAAGTTAGTAGGTGAAGAAAAGGACTTCTTTCTGTTAAACCTCTCTCCATCGGATTTCTGGGAGAATACAAACTGGCTTCAGTTAAACATCGCTACTAAGTCAGAAATTCACTCAAGTCCATAGCAACTATGTATTATGGGATGATAAACACTGTTTTTCTGCACACACACTGACCAGAAAATACGAAATTATTTTGTGTTTTAATAAATGTTAGGGAATAGAATGCTTACTAACATTCCACAATTACTGTTGTTTGACAAAATACAAACTTGGCAATAAGTAATTGGAGGCAAACGAAGCACATTACTGCCACTATATCAAGCATATTATCACTCTCAATACTTGCCCACACAGCAGGTTCTTGCATGTGCACAACACAACATTGCTATTACTACTCTCAATACTTGACCACACAGCAGGTTCTTGCATGTGCACAACACAACATTGCTATTACTACTCTCAATACTTGACCCACACAGCAGGTTCTTGCATGTCCACAACACAACATTGCTATTACTACTCTCAATACTTGACCCACACAGCAAGTTCTTGCATGTCCACAACACAACATTGCTATTACTACTCTCAATACTTGCCCACACAGCAGGTTCTTGCATGTGCACAACACAACATAGTTATTTATCTCTATATCATTTGTTGACATGTAGCATTCTACTTGCTGACTACTTCTCTATTGTAAAAACATGATCAAACTTGCTGACTAGCACTCTATTTATGCACAGGATCAAACTTGCTGACTACTTCTCTATTTACACTTACGAGATCATTTCCTTCTCTTTCTTTTTCAGAGTCTTCTCACACTTCTGCCTCCATTTGTCTGTGCTGGAGAGCTGAAGATTCTTGTCCACCTGCAGTTTCTTGAGTGCCTGGACTTGCTGGTTGCTGCAGTCCTGGCAGGCAGTGAGCTTCATGTTGGCCCTGCAGAACACAACAGCACACACCACATGTGTACTCTACACTGCGCAAGCCATAATAGACGAGCTTAGTTCAGAAGTTAAAATGTGTAACTGTTAACATGAGTTGACTCGGCCTGTGATGATGCTAACTGGTGCGTTGTCAAGATTGCCATGGCCTACAGCTCGACATTAATATTATATAGAGAAGCAACAACAACAACAACAACAACAACAACGACTAAAAATAGAAACAAGACGGAAAGATTTATTTAAAAACAATTGAATTGCCTCGCCCCAAATGAAAAAGGAACAAGAACTTGCCCACGCAGACCACAAGCAAACGGCAGCACAATATTGGGGCACAAATGGTAAAGGGTCCTCTGCTAGGGGTCTAGAATGGCAGCTACAGCTTCTTTCTTTCTTTTTTTTGACTAGTAAAAACAAACAAACAAACAAAGTTATATCACACACACGTGCGCACAGACACACCTTTCCAGCAACTCTTCCTTGTCTCTGATGGACTGTTGCAAAGCTGTTTCTCTCTGATTCCACTCTCCTTGTCGCTGCTCCATCACGGCATGCAGGCCTTCACATTGTTGCTGCAGACCTTGCTCACAACCTAGGTGCACCTACACATCCACACAGAGTGCACTCAGCAACTGTCCACAAGTGCTGCTAGATAATACTATACATAGTTTCTTAACCGTAGCCCTAGGCCTGGCCATTGCCCTAGCCCTGGCTGAAGTTGCCAATCACATGTTTCATGTAATGCTACATTGTACATCGGATTACGAGACATACAGACCTCTATCTTGACATACTCACCTGCTTGGCAGCCTCAAGGTTGGCCTGTCCTTCTCTGGCTCTTCTATCCAGCTCCTCATGTCTAGGGCACAGATGAATTGTGTGAAGCCAAAGAGTCACCAACTCAACACAGCCTATCACACATAGCTTGTCTGACTCAGCACAGACTATCACACATAGCTTGTTTGTCACTGACTCAGCACAGACTATCATACATAGCTTGTTTGTTCACTGATTCAGCACAGACTATCACTCATAGCTTGTTTGTCACTGACTCAGCACAGACTATCACACATAGCTTGTTTGTCACTGACTCAGCACAGACTATCACACATAGCTTGTTTGTTCACTGATTCAGCACAGACTATCATACATAGCTTGTTTGTTCACTGACTCAGCACAGACTATCACACATAGCTTGTTTGTCACTGACTCAGCACAGACTATCACACATAGCCACTGACTCAGCACAGACTATCACACATAGCTTGTTTGTTCACTGACTCAGTACAGACTAGCTTGTTTACTCACTGACTCAGCACAGACTATCACACATAGCTTGTTTGTCACTGACTCAGCACAGACTATCACACATAGCTTGTTTGTCACTGACTCAGCACAGACTATCACACATAGCTTGTTTGTCACTGACTCAGCACAGACTATCATACATAGCTTGTTTGTTCACTGACTCAGCACAGACTATCATACATAGCTTGTTTGTTCACTGACTCAGCACAGACTATCACACATAGTTTGTTTGTCACTGACTCAGCACAGACTATCACACATAGCTTGTTTGTTCACTGACTCAGCACAGACTATCACACATAGCTTGTTTGTTCACTGACTCAGCACAGACTATCACACATAGCTTGTTTGTCACTGACTCAGCACAGACTATCACACATAGCTTGTTTGTTCACTGACTCAGCACAGACTATCACACATAGCTTGTTTGTCACTGACTCAGCACAGACTATCATACATAGCTTGTTTGTTCACTGACTCAGCACAGACTATGACACATAGCTTGTTTGTTCACTGACTCAGCACAGACTATCACACATAGCTTGTTTGTCACTGACTCAGCACAGACTATCATACATAGCTTGTCTGTTCACTGACTCAGCACAGACTATGACACATAGCTTGTTTGTTCACTGACTCAGCACAGACTATCACACATAGCTTGTTTGTTCACTGACTCAGCACAGACTATGACACATAGCTTGTTTGTTCACTGACTCAGCACAGACTACCATACATAGCTTGTTTGTCACTGACTCAGCACAGACTATCACACATAGCTTGTTTGTCACTGACTCAGCACAGACTAGCACACATAGCCACTGACTCAGCACAGACTATCACACATAGCTTGTTTGTCACTGACTCAGCACAGACTATCACACATAGCTTGTTTGTCACTGACTCAGCACAGCTATCACACATAGCTTGTTTGTTCACTGACTCAGCACAGACTATCATACATACAGCTTGTTTGTTCACTGACTCAGCACAGACTATCACACATAGCTTGTTTGTTCACTGACTCAGCACAGACTATCACACATAGCTTGTTTGTCACTGACTCAGCACAGAACACACATAGCTTGTTTGTTCACTGACTCAGCACAGACTATCACACATAGCTTGTTTGTTCACTGACTCAGCACAGACTATCATACATAGCTTGTTTGTTCACTGACTCAGCACAGACTATCACACATAGCTTGTTTGTCACTGACTCAGCACAGACTATCATACATAGCTTGTTTGTTCACTGACTCAGCACAGACTATCACACATAGCTTGTTTGTTCACTGACTCAGCACAGACTATCATACATAGCTTGTTTGTTCACTGACTCAGCACAGACTATCACACATAGTTTGTTTGTCACTGACTCAGCACAGACTATCACACATAGCTTGTTTGTCACTGACTCAGCACAGACTATCACACATAGCTTGTTTGTTCACTGACTCAGCACAGACTATGACACATAGCTTGTTTGTTCACTGACTCAGCACAGACTATCACACATAGCTTGTTTGTCACTGACTCAGCACAGACTATCACACATAGCTTGTTTGTCACTGACTCAGCACAGACTATCATACATACAGCTTGTTTGTCACTGACTCAGCACAGACTATCATACATAGCTTGTTTGTTCACTGACTCAGCACAGACTACCACACATAGCTTGTTTGTCACTGACTCAGCACAGACTATCACACATAGCTTGTTTGTCACTGACTCAGCACAGACTATCACACATAGCTTGTTTGTCACTGACTCAGCACAGACTATCACACATAGCTTGTTTGTCACTGACTCAGCACAGACTATCACACATAGCTTGTTTGTCACTGACTCAGCACAGCTATCACACATAGCTTGTTTGTTCACTGACTCAGCACAGACTATCATACATACAGCTTGTTTGTTCACTGACTCAGCACAGACTATCACACATAGCTTGTTTGTTCACTGACTCAGCACAGACTATCACACATAGCTTGTTTGCTCACTGACTCAGCACAGACTATCATACATAGCTTGTTTGTCACTGACTCAGCACAGACTATCACACATAGCTTGTTTGTCACTGACTCAGCACAGACTATTACACATAGCTTGTTTGTCACTGACTCAGCACAGACTATCACACATAGCTTGTTTGTTCACTGACTCAGCACAGACTACCATACATAGCTTGTTTGTCACTGACTCAGCACAGACTATCACACATAGCTTGTTTGTTCACTGACTCAGCACAGACTATCACACATAGCTTGTTTGTCACTGACTCAGCACAGACTATCACACATAGCTTGTTTGTTCACTGACTCAGCACAGACTATCACACATAGCTTGTTTGTCACTGACTCAGCACAGACTATCACACGTAGCTTGTTTGTTCACTGACTCAGCACAGACTATCACACATAGCTTGCTTGCTCACTGACTCAGCACAGACTATCACACATAGCTTGTTTGTTCACTGACTCAGCACAGACTATCACACATAGCTTGTTTGTTCACTGACTCAGCACAGACTATCACACATAGCTTGCTTGTTCACTGACTCAGCACAGACTATCACACATAGCTTGTTTGTTCACTGACTCAGCACAGACTATCACACATAGTTTGTTTGTCACTGACTCAGCACAGACTATCACACATAGCTTGTTTGTCACTGACTCAGCACAGACTATCACACATAGCTTGTTTGTTCACTGACTCAGCACATACTATCACACATAGCTTGTTTGTTCACTGACTCAGCACAGACTATCATACATAGCTTGTCTGTTCACTGACTCAGCACAGACTATCACACATAGCTTGTTTGTTCACTGACTCAGCACAGACTATCATACATAGCTTGTTTGTTCACTGACTCAGCACAGACTATCATACATAGCTTGTCTGTTCACTGACTCAGCACAGACTATCACACATAGCTTGTTTGTTCACTGACTCAGCACAGACTATCACACATAGCTTGTTTGTTCACTGACTCAGCACAGACTATCATACATAGCTTGTTTGTTCACTGACTCAGCACAGACTATCATACATAGCTTGTTTGTTCACTGACTCAGCACAGACTATCATACATAGCTTGTTTGTTCACTGACTCAGCACAGACTATCACACATAGCTTGTTTGTTCACTGACTCAGCACAGACTATCATACATAGCTTGTCTGTTCACTGACTCAGCACAGACTATCACACATAGCTTGTTTGTTCACTGACTCAGCACAGACTATCATACATAGCTTGTTTGTCACTGACTCAGCACAGACTATCACACATAGCTTGTTTGTTCACTGACTCAGCACAGACTATCATACATAGCTTGTTTGTCACTGACTCAGCACAGACTATCATACATAGCTTGTTTGTTCACTGACTCAGCACAGACTATCATACATAGCTTGTTTGTTCACTGACTCAGCACAGACTATCACACATAGCTTGTCTGTTCACTGACTCAGCACAGACTATCACACATAGCTTGTTTGTCACTGACTCAGCACAGACTATCACACATAGCTTGTTTGTTCACTGACTCAGCACAGACTATCACACATAGCTTGTTTGTCACTGACTCAGCACAGACTATCATACATAGCTTGTTTGCTCACTGACTCAGCACAGACTATCACACATAGCTTGTTTGTTCACTGACTCTGCACAGACTATCACACATAGCTTGTTTGTTCACTGACTCTGCACAGACTATCACACATAGCTTGTTTGTCACTGACTCAGCACAGACTATCACACATAGCTTGTTTGTCACTGACTCAGCACAGACTATCACACATAGCTTGTTTGCTCACTGACTCAGCACAGACTATCATACAAGATTATAACTTGGCAACTCTTGCCAATCACGAGGCTACATTCTAGAGCAGAGAGGGGTGAGGCTCTCCCCATATGATGGGACCAGATACAATAACAGCCCACTTGAAACATTCTTCCTCCGCCACAAAACCCAGTGTGCAGATGTAACTATGAATATGTATCCTTACTCCTCAATACAATACGGAGTGCATACATCCAGTGAATAAGAATGACAAACAGACTTATTAGTGGGTGCAGTTTCTTGCTCACTTTCTCTGGGTGGTTTCCTGCATCTTCCTTGCGTCGGCCTGGAGCTTCTGGTGCTTGACCTGCCACTCCCTCACACACTCCTCCAGCTGCTTAACTTCACCCTCCAGTCTCCACACCTCCTCCCTCCCCTTCCTCCCTACCTCCACACATTCACCACCTTTCTCACTTACTTCCTTCTGAAGCTTCACTACGGCAGACAGGGAACACGCAAGATCTCGCTCTAACTTCTGGCTGCGGCTCTGATAGGTCAGAATATCGGAGGACAGTTGGTCCCGTCGGAGCTGGTGGTCATGATCGCGTCGCTTCATTGTCTGCCAAGCATCATAAGGAGGGCATTACATAGACCTGCACTACCTTAACCCTCTACTTCAGTCACCATTGAAAAATTGCACTTTAAATAACCATATTTCAATAATATTTATCTAGCTACCTGCTTCACTTTTCTTGTTTCTAGCATTGCTTTCTTTTTGTTTATGCATTACCTAATGCATTGATTGCATCATAGAACCTTTAAATAGAACAGAATAATTTTTGTGCCACGCCTTAGTAAAAAGAGGAAACTATCGTACAAAATAGCAACATTTCAATTCAATATATTTTCAATATTTTTTTCTCTTTACAACTAACCTTCATATCATTTGATTCAAGCTAATTCAATGCTGGTTATGATGGTATCAGAATGATACATGTGAGGCTAGTTGTTCTTGAGATAAATATTAAAAAGTTTGAAAAACATAAAATATTGTACTCTAGTAATTATTTAAAAAAATAATTCGATTCTGCTATCTTTGCTGATTCAGATGATATAAAAAGTTTAACCATTGAGTATAGCAGTAGCCAGCAACCATGCCTACAAAAACGGGATCATTTTTACTACTTAAGGCTGGTATTATACACCTGCACTATCATAAGTCTGGTATTATACACCTGCACTACCATAAGGCTGGTATTATACACCTGCACTACCATAAGGCTGGTATTATACACCTGCACTACCATAAGGCTGGTATTATACACCTGCACTACCATAAGGCTGGTACTATAGATGTGCACTACCATAAGGCTGGTATTATACACATGCACTATCATAAGGCTGGTATTATACACCTGCACTACCATAAGGCTGGTATTATACACCTGCACTATCATAAGGCTGGTATTATACACCTGCACTACCATAAGGCTGGTATTATATACCTGCACTACCATAAGGCTGGTATTATATATG
Source organism: Cladorhizidae sp. MBARI D1340-BT2 (assembly GCA_028752905.1). Lineage (NCBI taxonomy): Eukaryota > Metazoa > Porifera > Demospongiae > Poecilosclerida > Cladorhizidae > Cladorhizidae sp. MBARI D1340-BT2. Next base: position 42,335,834 of record JAQNBH010000017.1, on the reverse strand, counting down.
TGCACTACCATAAGGCTGGCATTATATACCTGCACTATCATAAGGCTGGTATTATACACCTGCACTCCATAAGGCTGGTATTATACACCTGCACTACCATAAGGCTGGTATTATACACCTGCACTATCATAAGGCTGGTATTATAGATGTGCACTACCATAAGGCTGGTATTATACACCTGAACTACCATAAGGCTGGTATTATACACCTGCACTATCATAAGGCTGGTATTATACACCTGCACTACCATAAGGCTGGTATTATATACCTGCACTACCATAAGGCTGGTATTATATATGTGCACTACCATAAGGCTGGCATTATATACCTGCACTATCATAAGGCTGGTATTATACACCTGCACTCCATAAGGCTGGTATTATACACCTGCACTACCATAAGGCTGGTATTATACACCTGCACTATCATAAGGCTGGTATTATAGATGTGCACTACCATAAGGCTGGTATTATACACCTGAACTACCATAAGGCTGGTATTATACACCTGCACTATCATAAGGCTGGTATTATACACCTGCACTATCATAAGGCTGGTATTATACACCTGCACTATCATAAGGCTGGTATTATACACCTGCACTATCATAAGGCTGGTATTATACACCTGAACTACCATAAGGCTGGTATTATACACCTGCACTATCATAAGGCTGGTATTATACACCTGCACTATCATAAGGCTGGTATTATACACCTGCACTATCATAAGGCTGGTATTATACACCTGCACTACCATAAGGCTGGTATTATACACCTGCACTACCATAAGGCTGGTATTATACACCTGCACTACCATAAGGCTGGTATTATACACCTGCACTATCATAAGGCTGGTATTATACACCTGCACTACCATAAGGCTGGTATTATACACCTGCACTACCATAAGGCTGGTATTATACACCTGCACTACCATAAGGCTGGTATTATACACATGCACTATCATAAGGCTGGTATTATACACCTGCACTACCATAAGGCTGGTATTATACACCTGCACTACCATAAGGCTGGTATTATACACCTGCACTATCATAAGGCTGGTATTATACACCTGCACTACCATAAGGCTGGTATTATACACCTGCACTATCATAAGGCTGGTATTATACACCTGCACTATCATAAGGCTGGTATTATACACCTGCACTACCATAAGGCTGGTATTATACACCTGCACTATCATAAGGCTGGTATTATACAATTGCACTACCATAAGGCTGGTATTATACACCTGCACTATCATAAGGCTGGTATTATACACCTGCACTATCATAAGGCTGGTATTATACACCTGCACTACCATAAGGCTGGTATTATACACCTGCACTACCATAAGGCTGGTATTATACACCTGCACTACTACCATAAGGCTGGTATTATACACCTGCACTATCATAAGGCTGGTATTATACACCTGCACTACCATAAGGCTGGATTATACACCTGCACTATCATAAGGCTGGTATTATACACCTGTACTATCATAAGGCTGGTATTATACACCTGCACTATCATAAGGCTGGTATTATACACCTGCACTATCATAAGGCTGGTATTATACAACTGCACTACCATAAGGCTGGTATTATACACCTGCACTATCATAAGGCTGGTATTATACACCTGCACTATCATAAGGCTGGTATTATACACCTGCACTACCATAAGGCTGGTATTATACACCTGCACTATCATAAGGCTGGTATTATACACATGCACTACCATAAGGCTGGTATTATACACCTGCACTATCATAAGGCTGGTATTATACACCTGCACTATCATAAGGCTGGTATTATACACCTGCACTACCATAAGGCTGGTATTATACACCTGCACTATCATAAGGCTGGTATTATACACCTGCACTATCATAAGGCTGGTATTATACACCTGCACTACCATAAGGCTGGTATTATACACCTGCACTACCATAAGGCTGGTATTATACACCTGCACTATCATAAGGCTGGTATTATACACCTGCACTACCATAAGGCTGGTATTATACACCTGCACTATCATAAGGCTGGTATTATACACCTGCACTACCATAAGGCTGGTATTATACACCTGCACTATCATAAGGCTGGTATTATACACCTGCACTACCATAAGGCTGGTATTATACACCTGCACTACCATAAGGCTGGTATTATAGATGTGCACTACCATAAGGCTGGTATTATACACCTGCACTACCATAAGGCTGGTATTATACACCTGCACTATCATAAGGCTGGTATTATACACCTGCACTATCATAAGGCTGGTATTATACACCTGCACTACCATAAGGCTGGTATTATACACATGCACTATCATAAGGCTGGTATTATACACCTGCACTACCATAAGGCTGGTATTATACACCTGCACTATCATAAGGCTGGTATTATACACCTGCACTACCATAAGGCTGGTATTATACACCTGCACTATCATAAGGCTGGTATTATACACCTGCACTACCATAAGGCTGGTATTATACACCTACACTACCATAAGGCTGGTATTATAGATGTGCACTACTGGTATTATACACCTGCACTACCATAAGGCTGGTATTATACACCTGCACTATCATAAGGCTGGTATTATACACCTGCACTATCATAAGGCTGGTATTATACACCTGCACTACCATAAGGCTGGTATTATACACCTGCACTATCATAAGGCTGGTATTATACACCTGCACTACCATAAGGCTGGTATTATACACCTGCACTACCATAAGGCTGGTATTATACACCTGCACTACCATAAGGCTGGTATTATACACCTGCACTACCATAAGGCTGGTATTATACACCTGCACTACCATAAGGCTGGTATTATACACCTGCACTACCATAAGGCTGGTATTATACACCTGCACTACCATAAGGCTGGTATTATACACCTGCACTACTATAAGGCTGGTATTATACACCTGCACTACCATAAGGCTGGTATTATACACCTGCACTACCATAAGGCTGGTATTATACACCTGCACTACCATAAGGCTGGTATTATACACCTGCACTACCATAAGGCTGGTATTATACACCTGCACTACCATAAGGCTGGTATTATACACCTGCACTACCATAAGGCTGGTATTATACACCTGCACTACTATAAGGCTGGTATTATACACACCTGCACTACCATAAGGCTGGTATTATACACCTGCACTACCATAAGGCTGGTATTATACACCTGCACTACCATAAGGCTGATATTATACACCTGGACTACCATAAGGCTGGTATTATACACCTGCACTACCATAAGGCTGGTATTATACACCTGGACTACCATAAGGCTGGTATTATACACCTGCACTACCATAAGGCTGGTATTATACACCTGCACTATCATAAGGCTGGTATTATACACCTGCACTACCATAAGGCTGGTATTATACACCTGCACTATCATAAGGCTGGTATTATACACCTGCACTATCATAAGGCTGGTATTATACACCTGTACTACCATAAGGCTGGTATTATACACCTGCACTATCATAAGGCTGGTATTATACACCTGCACTACCATAAGGCTGGTATTATACACCTGCACTATCATAAGGCTGGTATTATACACCTGCACTATCATAAGGCTGGTATTATACACCTGCACTACCATAAGGCTGGTATTATACACCTGCACTATCATAAGGCTGGTATTATATACCTGCACTACCATAAGGCTGGTATTATACACCTGCACTATCATAAGGCTGGTATTATACACCTGCACTATCATAAGGCTGGTATTATACACCTGCACTACCATAAGGCTGGTATTATACACCTGCACTACCATAAGGCTGGTATTATACACCTGCACTACCATAAGGCTGGTATTATACACCTGCACTATCATAAGGCTGGTATTATACACCTGCACTACCATAAGGCTGGTATTATACACATGCACTACCATAAGGCTGGTATTATACACCTGCACTACCATAAGGCTGGTATTATACACCTGCACTACCATAAGGCTGGTATTATACACCTGCACTACCATAAGGCTGGTATTATACACCTGCACTATCATAAGGCTGGTATTATACACCTGCACTACCATAAGGCTGGTATTATACACCTGCACTACCATAAGGCTGGTATTATACACATGCACTATCATAAGGCTGGTATTATACACCTGCACTACCATAAGGCTGGTATTATACACATGCACTACCATAAGGCTGGTATTATACACATGCACTACCATAAGGCTGGATTATACACCTGCACTATCATAAGGCTGGTATTATACACCTGCACTACCATAAGGCTGGTATTATACACATGCACTACCATAAGGCTGGTATTATACACCTGCACTACCATAAGGCTGATATTATACACCTGGACTACCATAAGGCTGGTATTATACACCTGCACTATCATAAGGCTGGTATTATACACCTGCACTATCATAAGGCTGGTATTATACACCTGCACTACCATAAGGCTGGTATTATACACCTGCACTATCATAAGGCTGGTATTATACACCTGCACTACCATAAGGCTGGTATTATACACCTGCACTACCATAAGGCTGGTATTATACACCTGCACTATCATAAGGCTGGTATTATACACCTGCACTATCATAAGGCTGGTATTATACACCTGCACTACCATAAGGCTGGTATTATATATGTGCACTACCATAAGGCTGGCATTATATACCTGCACTATCATAAGGCTGGTATTATACACCTGCACTACCATAAGGCTGGTATTATACACCTGAACTACCATAAGGCTGGTATTATACACCTGCACTACCATAAGGCTGGTATTATACACCTGCACTACAATAAGGCTGGTATTATACACCTGCACTACCATAAGGCTGGTATTATACACCTGCACTATCATAAAGCTGGTATTATACACCTGCACTATCATAAGGCTGGTATTATACACCTGCACTACCATAAGGCTGGTATTATACACCTGCACTATCATAAAGCTGGTATTATATACCTGCACTATCATAAGGCTGGTATTATACACCTGCACTACCATAAGGCTGGTATTATACACCTGCACTATCATAAAGCTGGTATTATACACCTGCACTATCATAAGGCTGGTATTATATACTACCTGCAGTATCATAAGGCTGGTATTATACACCTGCACTATCATAAGACTGGTATTATACACCTGCACTACCATAAGGCTGGTATTATACACCTGCACTATCATAAGGCTGGTATTATACACCTGCACTATCATAAAGCTGGTATTATACACCTGCACTATCATAAGGCTGGTATTATACACCTGCACTATCATAAGGCTGGTAATATACACCTGCACTATCATAAGGCTGGTATTATACACCTGCACTATCATAAGGCTGGTATTATACACCTGCACTTCCATAAGGCTGGTATTATACACCTGCACTACCATAAGGCTGGTATTATACACCTGCACTATCATAAGGCTGGTATTATACACCTGCACTATCATAAGGCTGGTATTATACACCTGCACTATCATAAGGCTGGTATTATACACATGCACTACCATAAGGCTGGTATTATACACCTGCACTATCATAAGGCTGGTATTATACACCTGCACTATCATAAGGCTGGTATTATACACCTGCACTACCATAAGGCTGGTATTATACACCTGCACTATCATAAGGCTGGTATTATACACCTGCACTACCATAAGGCTGGTATTATACACCTGCACTACCATAAGGCTGGTATTATACACCTGCACTACCATAAGGCTGGTATTATACACCTGCACTACCATAAGGCTGGTATTATACACCTGCACTACCATAAGGCTGGTATTATACACCTGCACTACCATAAGGCTGGTATTATACACCTGCACTACCATAAGGCTGGTATTATACACCTGCACTACTATAAGGCTGGTATTATACACCTGCACTACCATAAGGCTGGTATTATACACCTGCACTACCATAAGGCTGGTATTATACACCTGCACTACCATAAGGCTGGTATTATACACCTGCACTACCATAAGGCTGGTATTATACACCTGCACTACCATAAGGCTGGTATTATACACCTGCACTACCATAAGGCTGGTATTATACACCTGCACTACTATAAGGCTGGTATTATACACACCTGCACTACCATAAGGCTGGTATTATACACCTGCACTACCATAAGGCTGATATTATACACCTGGACTACCATAAGGCTGGTATTATACACCTGCACTACCATAAGGCTGGTATTATACACCTGGACTACCATAAGGCTGGTATTATACACCTGCACTACCATAAGGCTGGTATTATACACCTGCACTATCATAAGGCTGGTATTATACACCTGCACTACCATAAGGCTGGTATTATACACCTGCACTATCATAAGGCTGGTATTATACACCTGCACTATCATAAGGCTGGTATTATACACCTGTACTACCATAAGGCTGGTATTATACACCTGCACTATCATAAGGCTGGTATTATACACCTGCACTACCATAAGGCTGGTATTATACACCTGCACTATCATAAGGCTGGTATTATACACCTGCACTATCATAAGGCTGGTATTATACACCTGCACTACCATAAGGCTGGTATTATACACCTGCACTATCATAAGGCTGGTATTATATACCTGCACTACCATAAGGCTGGTATTATACACCTGCACTATCATAAGGCTGGTATTATACACCTGCACTATCATAAGGCTGGTATTATACACCTGCACTACCATAAGGCTGGTATTATACACCTGCACTACCATAAGGCTGGTATTATACACCTGCACTATCATAAGGCTGGTATTATACACCTGCACTACCATAAGGCTGGTATTATACACCTGCACTATCATAAGGCTGGTATTATATACCTGCACTACCATAAGGCTGGTATTATACACCTGCACTATCATAAGGCTGGTATTATACACCTGCACTATCATAAGGCTGGTATTATACACCTGCACTACCATAAGGCTGGTATTATATATGTGCACTACCATAAGGCTGGCATTATATACCTGCACTATCATAAGGCTGGTATTATACACCTGCACTACCATAAGGCTGGTATTATACACCTGAACTACCATAAGGCTGGTATTATACACCTGCACTACCATAAGGCTGGTATTATACACCTGCACTATCATAAGGCTGGTATTATACACCTGCACTACCATAAGGCTGGTATTATACACCTGCACTACCATAAGGCTGGTATTATACACCTGCACTATCATAAGGCTGGTATTATACACCTGCACTATCATAAGGCTGGTATTATACACCAGCACTACCATAAGGCTGGTATTATACACCTGCACTATCATAAGGCTGGTATTATACACCTGCACTATCATAAGGCTGGTATTATACACCTGCACTACCATAAGGCTGGTATTATACACCTGCACTACCATAAGGCTGGTATTATACACCTGCACTACAATAAGGCTGGTATTATACACCTGCACTACCATAAGGCTGGTATTATACACCTGCACTATCATAAAGCTGGTATTATACACCTGCACTATCATAAGGCTGGTATTATACACCTGCACTACCATAAGGCTGGTATTATACACCTGCACTATCATAAAGCTGGTATTATACACCTGCACTATCATAAGGCTGGTATTATATACTACCTGCAGTATCATAAGGCTGGTATTATACACCTGCACTACCATAAGGCTGGTATTATATATGTGCACTACCATAAGGCTGGATTATATACCTGCACTATCATAAGGCTGGTATTATACACCTGCACTACCATAAGGCTGGTATTATACACCTGAACTACCATAAGGCTGGTATTATACACCTGCACTACCATAAGGCTGGTATTATACACCTGCACTACAATAAGGCTGGTATTATACACCTGCACTACCATAAGGCTGGTATTATACACCTGCACTATCATAAAGCTGGTATTATACACCTGCACTATCATAAGGCTGGTATTATACACCTGCACTACCATAAGGCTGGTATTATACACCTGCACTATCATAAAGCTGGTATTATACACCTGCACTATCATAAGGCTGGTATTATACACCTGCACTACCATAAGGCTGGTATTATACACCTGCACTATCATAAAGCTGGTATTATACACCTGCACTATCATAAGGCTGGTATTATATACTACCTGCAGTATCATAAGGCTGGTATTATACACCTGCACTATCATAAGACTGGTATTATACACCTGCACTACCATAAGGCTGGTATTATACACCTGCACTATCATAAGGCTGGTATTATACACCTGCACTATCATAAAGCTGGTATTATACACCTGCACTATCATAAGGCTGGTATTATACACCTGCACTATCATAAGGCTGGTAATATACACCTGCACTATCATAAGGCTGGTATTATACACCTGCACTATCATAAGGCTGGTATTATAATACACCTGCACTTCCATAAGGCTGGTATTATACACCTGCACTACCATAAGGCTGGTATTATACACCTGCACTATCATAAGGCTGGTATTATACACCTGCACTATCATAAGGCTGGTATTATACACCTGCACTATCATAAGGCTGGTATTATACACATGCACTACCATAAGGCTGGTATTATACACCTGCACTATCATAAGGCTGGTATTATACACCTGCACTATCATAAGGCTGGTATTATACACCTGCACTACCATAAGGCTGGTATTATACACCTGCACTATCATAAGGCTGGTATTATACACCTGCACTATCATAAGGCTGGTATTATACACCTGCACTACCGTAAGGCTGGTATTATACACCTGCACTACCATAAGGCTGGTATTATACACCTGCACTACCATAAGGCTGGTATTATACACCTGCACTACCATAAGGCTGGTATTATACACCTGCACTACCATAAGGCTGGTATTATACACCTGCACTACCATAAGGCTGGTATTATACACCTGCACTACCATAAGGCTGGTATTATACACCTGCACTACTATAAGGCTGGTATTATACACCTGCACTACCATAAGGCTGGTATTATACACCTGCACTACCATAAGGCTGGTATTATACACCTGCACTACCATAAGGCTGGTATTATACACCTGCACTACCATAAGGCTGGTATTATACACCTGCACTACCATAAGGCTGGTATTATACACCTGCACTACCATAAGGCTGGTATTATACACCTGCACTACTATAAGGCTGGTATTATACACACCTGCACTACCATAAGGCTGGTATTATACACCTGCACTACCATAAGGCTGATATTATACACCTGGACTACCATAAGGCTAGTATTATACACCTGCACTACCATAAGGCTGGTATTATACACCTGGACTACCATAAGGCTGGTATTATACACCTGCACTACCATAAGGCTGGTATTATACACCTGCACTATCATAAGGCTGGTATTATACACCTGCACTACCATAAGGCTGGTATTATACACCTGCACTATCATAAGGCTGGTATTATACACCTGCACTATCATAAGGCTGGTATTATACACCTGTACTACCATAAGGCTGGTATTATACACCTGCACTATCATAAGGCTGGTATTATACACCTGCACTACCATAAGGCTGGTATTATACACCTGCACTATCATAAGGCTGGTATTATACACCTGCACTATCATAAGGCTGGTATTATACACCTGCACTACCATAAGGCTGGTATTATACACCTGCACTATCATAAGGCTGGTATTATATACCTGCACTACCATAAGGCTGGTATTATACACCTGCACTATCATAAGGCTGGTATTATACACCTGCACTATCATAAGGCTGGTATTATACACCTGCACTACCATAAGGCTGGTATTATACACCTGCACTACCATAAGGCTGGTATTATACACCTGCACTATCATAAGGCTGGTATTATACACCTGCACTACCATAAGGCTGGTATTATACACCTGCACTATCATAAGGCTGGTATTATATACCTGCACTACCATAAGGCTGGTATTATACACCTGCACTATCATAAGGCTGGTATTATACACCTGCACTATCATAAGGCTGGTATTATACACCTGCACTACCATAAGGCTGGTATTATATATGTGCACTACCATAAGGCTGGCATTATATACCTGCACTATCATAAGGCTGGTATTATACACCTGCACTACCATAAGGCTGGTATTATACACCTGAACTACCATAAGGCTGGTATTATACACCTGCACTACCATAAGGCTGGTATTATACACCTGCACTATCATAAGGCTGGTATTATACACCTGCACTACCATAAGGCTGGTATTATACACCTGCACTACCATAAGGCTGGTATTATACACCTGCACTATCATAAGGCTGGTATTATACACCTGCACTATCATAAGGCTGGTATTATACACCAGCACTACCATAAGGCTGGTATTATACACCTGCACTATCATAAGGCTGGTATTATACACCTGCACTATCATAAGGCTGGTATTATACACCTGCACTACCATAAGGCTGGTATTATACACCTGCACTACCATAAGGCTGGTATTATACACCTGCACTACAATAAGGCTGGTATTATACACCTGCACTACCATAAGGCTGGTATTATACACCTGCACTATCATAAAGCTGGTATTATACACCTGCACTATCATAAGGCTGGTATTATACACCTGCACTACCATAAGGCTGGTATTATACACCTGCACTATCATAAAGCTGGTATTATACACCTGCACTATCATAAGGCTGGTATTATATACTACCTGCAGTATCATAAGGCTGGTATTATACACCTGCACTACCATAAGGCTGGTATTATACACCTGCACTATCATAAGACTGGTATTATACACCTGCACTACCATAAGGCTGGTATTATACATCTGCACTATCATAAGGCTGGTATTATACACCTGCACTATCATAAAGCTGGTATTATACACCTGCACTATCATAAGGCTGGTATTATACACCTGCACTATCATAAGGCTGGTATTATACACCTGCACTACCATAAGGCTGGTATTATACACCTGCACTATCATAAGGCAGGTATTATACACCTGCACTATTATAAGGCTGGTATTATACACCTGCACTATCATAAGGGTGGTACATTATACACCTGCACTACCATAAGGCTGGTATTATACACCTGCACTACCATAAGGCTGGTATTATACACCTGCACTACCACAAGGGTGGTACATTATACACCTGCACTACCATAAGGCTGGTATTATACACCTGCACTATCATAAGGCTGGTATTATACACCTGCACTACCATAAGGCTGGTATTATACACCTACACTACCATAAGGCTGGTATTATACACCTGCACTACCATAAGGCTGGTATTATACACCTGCACTATCATAAGGCTGGTATTATACACCTGCACTACCATAAGGCTGGTATTATACACCTGCACTACGATAAGGCTGGTATTATACACATGCACTATCATAAGGCTGGTATTATACACCTGCACTACCATAAGGCTGGTATTATACACCTGCACTACCATAAGGCTGGTATTATACACCTGCACTACGATAAGGCTGGTATTATACACATGCACTATCATAAGGCTGGTATTATACACATGCACTATCATAAGGCTGGTATTATACACCTGCACTACCATAAGGCTGGTATTATACACCTACATGTACACTACCATAAGGCTGGTATTATACACCTGCACTACCATAAGGCTGGTATTATACACCTGCACTTCCATAAGGCTGGTATTATACACCTGCACTACCATAAGGCTGGTATTATACACCTGCACTATCATAAGGCTGGTATTATACACCTGCACTATCATAAGGCTGGTATTATACACCTGCACTATCATAAGGCTGGTATTATACACCTGCACTATCATAAGGCTGGTATTATACACCTGCACTACCATAAGGCTGGTATTATACACCTGCACTATCATAAGGCTGGTATTATACACCTGCACTATCATAAGGCTGGTATTATACACCTGCACTACCATAAGGCTGGTATTATACACCTGCACTACCATAAGGCTGGTATTATACACCTGCACTATCATAAGGCTGGTATTATACACCTGCACTATCATAAGGCTGGTATTATACACCTGCACTACCATAAGGCTGGTATTATACACCTGCACTATCATAAGGCTGGTATTATACACCTGCACTACCATAAGGCTGGTATTATACACCTGCACTACCATAAGGCTGGTATTATACACCTGCACTACCATAAGGCTGGTATTATACACCTGCACTATCATAAGGCTGGTATTATACACATGCACTACCATAAGGCTGGTATTATACACCTGCACTACCATAAGGCTGGTATTATACACCTGCACTACCATAAGGCTGGTATTATACACCTGCACTATCATAAGGCTGGTATTATACACCTGCACTATCATAAGGCTGGTATTATACACCTGCACTACCATAAGGCTGGTATTATACACCTGCACTATCATAAGGCTGGTATTATACACCTGCACTACCATAAGGCTGGTATTATACACCTGCACTACCATAAGGCTGGTATTATACACCTGCACTATCATAAGGCTGGTATTATACACCTGCACTATCATAAGGCTGGTATTATACACCTGCACTACCATAAGGCTGGTATTATACACCTGCACTACCATAAGGCTGGTATTATACACTATCATAAGGCTGGTATTATACACCTGCACTATCATAAGGCTGGTATTATACACCTGCACTATCATAAGGCTGGTATTATACACCTGCACTACCATAAGGCTGGTATTATACACCTGCACTATCATAAGGCTGGTATTATACACCTGCACTACCATAAGGCTGGTATTATACACCTGCACTATCATAAGGCTGGTATTATACACCTGCACTACCATAAGGCTGGTATTATACACCTGCACTATCATAAGGCTGGTATTATACACCTGCACTACCATAAGGCTGGTATTATACACCTGCACTATCATAAGGCTGGTATTATACACCTGCACTACCATAAGGCTGGTATTATATATGTGCACTACCATAAGGCTGGCATTATATACCTGCACTATCATAAGGCTGGTATTATACACCTGCACTACCATAAGGCTGGTATTATACACCTGAACTACCATAAGGCTGGTATTATACACCTGCACTACCATAAGGCTGGTATTATACACCTGCACTACAATAAGGCTGGTTATACACCTGCACTACCATAAGGCTGGTATTATACACCTGCACTATCATAAAGCTGGTATTATACACCTGCACTATCATAAGGCTGGTATTATACACCTGCACTATCATAAGGCTGGTATTATACACCTGCACTATCATAAGGCTGGTATTATACACCTGCACTACCATAAGGCTGGTATTATACACCTGCGCTATCATAAGGCTGGTATTATACACCTGCACTATCATAAGGCTGGTATTATACACCTGCACTACCATAAGGCTGGTATTATACACCTGCACTATCATAAGGCTGGTATTATACACCTGCACTATCATAAGGCTGGTATTATACACCTGCACTATCATAAGGCTGGTATTATACACATGCACTATCATAAGGCTGGTATTATACACATGCACTATCATAAGGCTGGTATTATACACCTGCACTATCATAAGGCTGGTATTATATATGTGCACTACCATAAGGCTGGTATTATACACCTGCACTATCATAAGGCTGGTATTATACACCTGCACTATCATAAGGCTGGTATTTGTGAAGGATTGAAAGGTTCTCAGAACTTCACTCATGGAAAGTAAACCCTTTCCAGCTACTTCAATTGGATCTAGTCCTAGCTACACCCAGCCTGTTGTCAGAAGTCCTCTTTAAATAACAATTATTAAGAACTTGAGAGCGAGCCTCAACAGTGGCTGGCAGGACCTTTTTATATCCTTCCAGCCCACTTACATTACATCATTCCATCTTACATACATATCCGCATAGAAATTCAACACATAGGATTCCCATAGAGTTCCATAAGCTAATATAAATCTAACATGAAAGAAACAATTTACAACTCAAAACCAATCACAACACAGAGGGTCACCAAAACAGTCAAAGGAAACAAGCTACACAATTATATTCCAGTATTAATAATAATAATACTGTTCAGTTTAATGGAGGCTTGAGTCCTCCACAGTATTATACACCTGCACTATCATAAGGCTGGTATTATACACATGCACTATCATAAGGCTGGTATTATACACCTGCACTATCATAAGGCTGGTATTATACACCTGCACTACCATAAGGCTGGTATTATACACCTGCACTACCATAAGGCTGGTATTATACACCTGCACTACCATAAGGCTGGTATTATACACCTGCACTACCATAAGGCTGGTATTATACACCTGTACTATCATAAGGCTGGTATTATACACCTACACTACCATAAGGCTGGTATTATACACCTGCACTATCATAAGGCTGGTATTATACACCTGCACTACCATAAGGCTGGTATTATACACCTGCACTATCATAAGGCTGGTATTATACACCTGCACTATCATAAGGCTGGTATTATACACCTGCACTACCATAAGGCTGGTATTATACACCTGCACTATCATAAGGCTGGTATTATACACCTGCACTACCATAAGGCTGGTATTATACACCTGCTCTACCATAAGGCTGGTATTATACACCTGCTCTACCATAAGGCTGGTATTATACACCTGCTCTACCATAAGGCTGGTATTATAGATGTGCACTACCATAAGGCTGGTATTATACACCTGCACTATCATAAGGCTAGTATTATACACCTGCACTACCATAAGGCTGGTATTATACACCTGCACTACCATAAGGCTGGTATTATACACCTTCACTATCATAAGGCTGGTATTATACACCTGCACTATCATAAGACTGGTATTATACACCTGCACTACCATAAGGCTGGTATTATACACCTGCACTATCATAAGGCTGGTATTATACACCTGCACTATCATAAGGCTGGTATTATACACCTGCACTACCATAAGGCTGGTATTATACACCTGCTCTACCATAAGGCTGGTATTATACACCTGCTCTACCATAAGGCTGGTATTATACACCTGCTCTACCATAAGGCTGGTATTATAGATGTGCACTACCATAAGGCTGGTATTATACACCTGCACTATCATAAGGCTAGTATTATACACCTGCACTACCATAAGGCTGGTATTATACACCTGCACTACCATAAGGCTGGTATTATACACCTTCACTATCATAAGGCTGGTATTATACACCTGCACTATCATAAGACTGGTATTATACACCTGCACTACCATAAGGCTGGTATTATACACCTGCACTATCATAAGGCTGGTATTATACACCTGCACTACCATAAGGGTGGTATTATACACCTGCACGACCATAAGGCTGGTATTATACACCTGCACATAGACTACTAGAACTATTGACTCAACACTCACCAACAGGGCCTTCCATATGGGGCTTAAAAACGGAACTCGGACAAAAATCTTTAAACTTATATATTTCTGGTTCTAATCCGTGTTTTTAGATCACATTTTAAATGTAGCATCCTTAGATAGTGTAGTTTAATCTCTCTAGAAGACTCGTCATAAAATTGTTCGCACTCAACATAGCGAAATAAAACACCAAACATACTTGCTTATGTATAGTTAATTGTTCTAGTTAATTATTGTCTATGCGCTAGTGCTTCTGCCTTTTCCTGGTCTCCCTGTGCCTTCTCTCCCCCTGGCTGGCATCCCTGCTTCTCTTTTTGGACTTCTTGTGGATTTGAGACATGGTATCCTTGGCAAGGTTGCTGCCAAAGCAATTGAACAGGGACCCTGCCATAAATGGCAACAACTCCTCTACCAACAAGTGTCCACTGTCACATGCCTCGTTCTGGCGTCCTTGGTAGTTGCAAATAAACTTACTCACAACAGCCTGGAAGACCTTCAAAGCACCGTCACAGGCAAGGAAGCTTGCCCTCCTATCAGGGTCACCAACTATGTGCCTCCACACCTGGCTCACATCGATTGTGAGGCTGACAGCCAGCTCGGTGGGTGCCTTGAGTCCTCCCCTCCACAGGTACTCCTCATCCACCTCGTCAGTGTCAAACACTGGGTCCTTGACACCAGCCACCAATAAGTTGATGCAGTCATCACAGTCCTTCTTCTTGGTGGCCTGGTATCCCAGATAGCCTGCAATGTGTCCCAGGGCAGGCCTGGCATGGTCAGGTGGCTCATATGCATCTTCCTCACCTGTGGCAGCAGCCACAAGGCTCTTGACGAAGCTGTCGATCACCTGCTGGTCCTCCTGCCTCATTGCCTGCCTGGCTCCAGACATCTCCTGCTGCACCTCCTTGATGCCGTAACCGCTGTACCACAGGAGGGCATGCTTGCGTATGATGGCCTCGCCCTGCAGGAAGTTGCGGACACTCGTCCACCGTCATCTGCATTGAGCTTGTCAATGGTGAAGCAGATGAATTGGTGGTGGTTGTCGCCAGGCCCCCTCTTGATCTCAAATCTGCATCACAAACATAATTACACAGTTAGTGTTTAAAAAATTGCTTGGGTCACAGACTACTTGGGTCACAGACTACCTATTATTCTGTGTCTGTTGGGTCTAATTGAAACGTAGTGCACAGTCTGTCTGTAGTGCTATAAGACTTTAGGAATAAAGAGTTTAAAATATTTTTAATTGCTTTTTAGTAATTTTACATTCCCTTCTGGGCTAGGGCTAGGGCTGTGGAGGCCAACAAAAATGGGGGGGGGGGGGGGGGGGGGAAATAACCGAAAAGGTCAAGGTTCATAAAAAATTCATAAGGTCAAGATTCATAACCGGGACTAGACCAAAATGTTCAAACCCGGTACCGGTACATTAGCCACAGTATTTAAATTACATTTACCTGAAACCATGGTCGATACAGAAGCCTGGCCTGCACATCTTTTCCCACAGGTCGGCAAAGTCATTGACAGAGTCCTTTGCCATCAGCTCAACCTCCTGCTGCTGAAGCAACTCCGCCGTCCTTTGGTGTCTGACCTCCATGATGGCTGCCTGGGTGGGTCTGGGCTGTACCACTGGGACATGACTGTAGTAGCCAGGGTACTTGGGGAAGAGGGATGGGATGGAAGTTGATTTGAGACGCCTACGTTTCCTGTCAGCGCCAGTCTTTTTCACCTGTGTGGCCTCAAAGTCCTCGGGCTGAAAGTGTTTGTCACAGACACCTCCATGCTTGGTGTCAACGGAATCCTCTCGGTGGAGTGTTTTCACCCACTTCTGCCTGATCTCCTCATTAGCAGAAAAGATTCTCACTGTATACTTCTTGGGCTCTGGCACCTCGCCCTCGACTGCCTTGTCCTGTTTCGTTAAGTCATAGCCAGAGCGGCAATTAACTGCCTGGCACTTTTTTCCCATGCCTTAAGTTGAAATCTTCACTTGTAATATCGTTCAGCTGTTCAGCTTCTCTGGTATGGTGGCTACTGCAGTGGCGGATCCAGGATTTAATACAAAAAGTGAGTTTCGAAAACGTGCCTGGTATCGATCGGTAAAGGGTCTCGCTGCGTGGAGACTATGTCCCGAGATGCAACTACTTTTCCAACGAAGCTTGTACGATTGTACGATGAGAGATGTTTGGAAAATTTCTTAAACTTGAAAATGTAAGTTGCTAATTCGTCTGCAAGTGAAAAAAGTCTTTTATTTGAAGATTTGAAACAAAAGTAGCGCTGCTCATCGTGGCAAATAGCTACATGAAATATAGCTAGCTAGATACTGTAGCTATACATAGCTAGCTAGATATAGCTATCTAGATACGGCTACACATAGCTAGCTAGATACAGCTACACATAGCTAGCTAGATACAGCTACACATAGCTGGCTAGATACCTGGCTAGATACAGCTATACATAGCTAGCTAGATACAGCTATACATAGCTAGCTAGATACAGCTACACATAGCTAGCTAGATACAGCTATACATAGCTAGCAAATACATAACTAGCTAATGAATATATAGCTAACAAAAACTAAAATATACAAAAAAGAAAAAAAGCCAAAATAATATTATAGCTTTTCATTGTCAGCCCCATACGGCGCGGCAAGGCGGGGCCCTTTTAGGCAGTGTTGAGTCAATTAGTTCTAGTAGTCTATGACCTGCACTATCATAAGGCTGGTATTATACACCTGCACTACCATAAGGCTGGTATTATACACCTGCACTATCATAAGGCTGGTATTATACACATGCACTATCATAAGGCTGGTATTATACACCTGCACTACTATAAGGCTGGTATTATACACCTGCACTATCATAAGGCTGGTATTATACACCTGCACTACCATAAGGCTGGTATTATACACATGCACTATCATAAGGCTGGTATTATACACCTGCACTACTATAAGGCTGGTATTATACACCTGCACTATCATAAGGCTGGTATTATACACCTGCACTATCATAAGGCTGGTATTATACACCTGCACTACCATAAGGCTGGTATTATACACCTGCACTACCATAAGGCTGGTATTATACACCTGCACTATCATAAGGCTGGTATTATACACCTGCACTACCATAAGGCTGGTATTATACACCTGCACTATCATAAGGCTGGTATTATACACCTGCACTATCATAAGGCTGGTATTATACACCTGCACTACCATAAGGCTGGTATTATACACCTGCACGACCATAAGGCTGGTATTATACACCTGCACTATCATAAGGCTGGTATTATTTAGATCTAATACCATTTATAATGAACTTGGAATATTCATGGTTTGTTGAAACCACACCCTTCTATGCTGCTCTTCATCTGACATAAACCAACAGTGAAACAGTGAACATTAAACTTCCAATTAAAAGGAAATTTTTCCTTCACTTTTTGTACACCTCGTATTCAAGATTCCCCTTGTCGAGTTTTGATGATAATATTACAATACGTTTATCAAGGTTGGTAGTGTCTAGAACACTAGCACTAATGCAAGGTGGGCATGACTTCATTGCTTAGGTTGACCTGTGTGTTCATAAATATATGTAATACCAATTTTGTCGACAACTCCTATTATGGCCCACCAATAATGGCACGCATGAGATGCATCGATTTTAAGTCCATCATCACCATGGTAATACCACTAGTGACAGTGTTATTTACATGCCATCTCTGGCTACTAAACAGCTCACCTCATCAAAATCAGCCATCATGTGGTCTCTCTGAGACCCTGTCTCCTCCTCCACAGCCAGAAGTCTCCTCTGCAGCTCTCGCTGGAGACCCTCCAACTTGCCACGCTCCTCGTCTATCTCACTCTGCTTCACACGTCTACACCAATCACACGTTGTCTGGTGAGCACTAGTCATGACATGCTTGCACACTTGCCTGTAGTCAGCCATGCGGGAATGAAGTTCCTTGATGCGGCACTGATGGTGGGCCTTGAGCTGCAACTGGGCCAGCTTCTCTCCATCCATCTCCTTACAGACTCCATCTAAACGTATCTGCAACATATATACATCAATAATAATACTCTGTCTAGCTACCTATATAGTCACACTCTGTCTAGCTACCTAGAGTGAGTGATTAGCTACCACACTGAGTGGTGAGCTGGAGCAGCTGCCACACTGAGTGGTGAGCTGGAGCAGCTGCCACACTGAGTGGTGAGTGGAGCAGCTGCCACACTGAGTGGCGAGCTGGAGCAGCTGCCACACTGAGTGGTGAGCTGGAGCAGCTGCCACACTGAGTGGTGAGCTGGAGCACCTGCCACACTGAGTGGCGAGCTGGAACACCTGCCACACTGAGTGGTGAGCTGGAGCAGCTATGGTAAGCAATTGAGTATAAAGCTACAGTATGTCATGATGAAACTCCAGTCTCCTGCCCTGACAGTCAACTATACAACCCATCCACTCTCCTATGCAGCCAGTTATCTTTCTTTGGTGTTTGAATCTGCCTATCAGTTCCTTCGATAGCTATTCACTGTGACAACCAGTTTCAGTTTATGTACAAGAGCTGTTCTGTTTGGCCCAATCATATATTTCCAGGTTAATATGATGAATACATACACATAGCAATACCATGCGAGGCAATACAAACTTCAAACCCAACTCCCAAGGACTCGCTTTGCTCACAATTAACCTTACCAATGACCACCTCAAATTTCAAAGCTAAAATGACTGAAGACACATTGTACGCCATCAAAAACCCTGCCACAGTGAGTTTTAGTCATGATGTGAGCTTCTTTTTGCATCTAGGTGTCTGCCATTTTGAGATGTAGGTCAACCCATGCGGACGTAAGAAGGAGTTTTTAGATGGATGGGAGGAGGGGGAAGGGTTTGAGATGTAGGTCAACCCATGCGGACGTAAGAAGGAGTTTTTAGATGGATGGGAGGAGGGGGAAGGGACTGACCTAGGGTTAATGAGTGGGCAGGCATATAGCCTACCCTAGTAACTTTGGGAGGTCTAGGTGCTCCTCAGAATAAAAATAAAAATTCACATGGCTCCAGGAGCAATTCCGGTGGATTTTGAGCAGTATAATAAATTTAATGGAGGTTAAGCGATTCTTCAACTAAAACTCTCCAACGCTAAGCATAATTCATATGTAATACTTATACTATTGCAGAACTTGCAAAATCCTGGCAGTGGTGTCTGTGTGTTATGCGACATACAAGCAAACAAGCACCCTGATGCAACCATAGCTCACCTTTAATTCACTGTTCTCTGCCACCAGAGCATTGACCACTCGCTTCAGCTCCCTGAAGGAGGTCTCGTAGTGAGCCAGCTCCTTATCCCTGGCAGAGAGAAGAGAGAGGTTGTAATTGAAGTCACCTTGGAGTTGTGACAATTGCTCGTGCTCTTTACACAAAGACTCCTCCAAACCTATGCAGGTGGAGAGGAGACAGGAGGGGGGGAAGGGGGGGGGGCAGATTGGGGTTAAGCTCATTACTTACATACATATAATTAGCTAACACTGAATGTTAATTAAGCAGGTCATATAGTAGGCGCACCTACTTTACTGGTGCCTTGATTACCTCATGTATGTCTCCTCCCACTCAAAGATTAGTATTTCTTGTAGACTGCTGACGACTAGACAAATAGGATTGAGAAATGACTTGATAGGACTCCATGCACTTGCTCTGCTGCAACAGTCAACCATTTGCCATTCTTTTTAACTAGCCAGTACACACACTCAGTGATTCAACCATTTGCCATCCTTACTAGCCTGATACCCACACAGTGATTCATACTAATAAGAAATTGATTGACTCTCACAGCTTGTTATGTGGCTACTAGTTTGTTGTTGTTTTTTGTAGGAAGAGATATTGAACAAGGACATAAAATGTGACTATCTTATTATCTGGATGAGGGATCCGGCTCACTGACCCACAAGTATGCTCGGCTAGTGGACTAGAGCCAGTCCTCTACACACTATAATACCAGCAGACTGCTTCAGAGTCTCTTCTAAGTAGATCAAATCATGCAAACTCTCTCTCCAGCCAATTGAAGGGAGATTCAAAACAATGCCAGATAATATTTCTCTCTTACTCTTGATGGTGTTAGCTACTTGCTGATCCAGCTGCTGTCTTAGATTACTGAGCTCCTTCTCTTTGGCGTTAGCTAGCTTTTCTAGGCTCTCCATTATCACGGTCTGCTCTTTGTATTCCCCGCCTTTCGCTTTGCAAGACCCTTTACCGATATTTTTTTAAACTCCAACGTGACTAAGTGACAGATTTGCAGAAGAGACCTAGTACCAGTTTCAGCAACAACAAAATCTGTTGGGAAGACAACTGGTTTAGAAGCACGACCTGCTGTGCTAAACGGATGAAGGCCGGAGAAAGAAAGAAAGACGCGACTACGAGTAGCCAGCTCGTTTATTTTGTTTTTGTCATGAAAGCTAGGTACATGTACTAATAAATAATAAACGTCTGCAGTACTAATTTGAGTATAGAAAGAACGCACAAGAGGCTTCACCAATTGACCACGACTATATTATTATGTTTAATATCATAAGCTGCAATTTGTCATACCAAACAAGCTCATATGAAACTGTGCATTGTGACATAGCAGCAGTGAAATCTATCCAAGGGCAACTCATTTCTCAAGAGCAAAGGAATTCAGAGTGATTTCATTTTCAGGTATATATGAATAGTCTCTTCTTACAGAAGAGATACTGGATAAGATAAATCTTGGTCAGTGAAGGGGTTATTATAATACCATCATTGCTAAACCTCTACCTGTGGTTACGATAAAGTGGTGTAGTGACAACGATTATCAATAGCCCGATCTTCTGCAGCTTTCCTTCCCAAAGAGGCTTCCAGAAACAGCTATATATATATATAACATTACTAAATATGCCAGGACGTACCATCATAAACGTAGACATGATAAATAATCTATGGCAGTGCCTCTAGAAATTGACTGCAGTATACAACACTATCATTACTAAAATGTTACGTATGAAATAATTGCAAAAGCGATGGTCTTGCCCAGCAGCAGTCAGGACAGAGACTGTCTGCCTTTGAAGGTGGGAGAGCAATACAAGAATGCTAATCTGAAAATAAATGTTGTATATACAGTATGTTGCATGCAATATATAATTGGTGTGTGTGATGTGTAGGTGTGAGCATGGTGTGTGTGTGTCTATGTGTTGGTTGAGTGTGTGTCTATGTGTTGTGTGAGTGTGTGGGAGGAATGTGGGAGTGTTTATGAAGGTAAACTATAATGCCTAGCTAGTATATACATCAATGGATGTCAAGGCAAAAGGATACTTAATAAAACCCAGTAGTTTGCCATAAATGCTGAGTTTGGCTTATCGTACTGGAAACGGATATTGCTGCATCATGCATTGGCAGAAGAGCAGAATTGTGTGTGTGTGTGTGTGTGTGAGGAGAGAGTGGAGGCACATACATGATGGCTTCTGCAGAAGAGAGAACTCACGTTGTGGCTGGATAATAATTTCCTGTGATTACTGGATGTGCGAGAATCTATAGGACATATTTTTGCTCTAGTTAGTTGATGACGGATACAAACCTACAATACTTATCCAGATTTATCATCAACTCCACCAAACCAACAAGCAACATAGATTTTGAATTAGAACCAGCATCAACTTAAATCGGCAGACAAACTTGGCGATTTCAAAAGTCTCTGAGACAGTTTATCAATTCCTAATAATCAAGCCTCAGCCAAGAGAAAGTATCTAGGTGCACATCATAAAATTATTCCTGTTCAAAAAACCCATAATATCACATCCATATATATAGGTATTCACCATACATTCACACTTAAAAAAAAAAATTAAGAGGTGACTGAACGTGGGCTTATTTAAATTGGGCATGATCGTCATAGTTAAGTGAATGAACAATGAAACAACAACAACAGGTTAGGAAAGAAAACTGCTGCACAGGCAAGTGAGGGATGGTGCTGCATGCCCTGAAGAGAACCATGCTTATAAACAAGCTCACAGGTTGAATTTATTCTGGAAGCTTCAGGTATGTGCACTAATATTGATATCAGATAAAATAGTTACTTGAAATCACATTACAGTGAAGATAATTAGATAGCTACAATTGTGTTAAGATGAATACATTTTTGTTTCACAGGATTGCTTCCCAAAAGTAACAAGCAAGTCTCTGTGCACATTATGCTGAATTAGTAGTTTGCCATGAATGTTTCGTTTGGCTCATCATCCTGAAATTACATCCTCCCGCTGGCAGAAAAGGGCTTCCTCTTTCCACAGATACAAATTTCAGATGACAAGCACTTTCCAATCTGACTGCACATGGAGAAGATTCATGTGTGCAGATTTTGAAGAACCCCACTTCAGCTGCACGTAACTTGCTTATATCATAAGAGAACACTGAGAGAGATCAATGCTTTGAGCTTTACAATCAAGCAAATTTGTTGATGCAATTACAAATGATTCACACTCAGTTCAGTTAATTGGTGTAAATAGAATTCTCACTCCTGGGAAATTAATATGATAAGAAGACTTTAGCTGATCCATTACCAAAATATCTGTTGCTTGGTTTGTGGAATTGTCCTGTGCAATTGTACCCAAGTCCTTCAAGGTGACTGGGTTCAGTCAACTTTAGTAACAAGACAAGGCATGTGTTAGCATGTTCTGTGCAAAACAACAATAAAGAATACAATACCTTTCTCAATGGCTATAGCTTTAACCACTGCCCAAAACAGTGATAGGGTAATACTCACAAGAAGTTGATACTAGTTCTCTACCATGTGCTGAGAACAAATCCTGGCATGTATAATTATGCATATATAACAGGATGTGGCAGGAATGAAGGAGGAAAACACTTCTTTTAACTAGTAATCTTGAGAGGCAAGCCAAGTACTGATGAAAAATAATTTATTTTAGTATATAGCTACTCTGCCTGCACTGATCTATAAATTATTGGTCAACATATTGTACTGTTTTGAAGACTATAAGGAGAAGAAGTGAAGAATTGTCTATTCCATACAGGTTCCAAACTGGTTAGTCAGATAGTCTCTAGATATACCGTGATGATCATTTCCAGTTTACATTCATAGCTAGAACGTGTCATGGGTGTAGACAACTTTGTTCAACTGGGGGGGGGGGAGGGGTTAAGTTTGTTACAGAGCACACAACAAGGGTGTGGTAAACAGGGGTCCAGAGACCACTCTCCTGTAAATATTTTTTCTGAGTTTGATTCTGGTGCCATCTGAATGGTAATTTTAACATGTTAAGTCTAGAAGACTCCAGAAACCAAAACCAATTACATGATCCAATTAACACTATTGACCATCAAATAGACACCCTTGGCCATCACCGTGACTGTCCTAAGCACATGCTGGTAAACAGAGAAGCAGTGACTCTTCTAAACTGGCTTAAGAAAGCTAATTTGCGATGGAGTCACTACATTAAGACATTTGCCACCATTGTGATCCACGCCCTATAGTTCTAAGTATGAGGCAAATTTTGCAGAAGCAAGTGATCCCTTGATGATGTCAATGCTGCAAATTAACCAATAGAATGTCTGGTAGTACACTTATATATGTTTGTTTGTTTGTTTGTTTGGGGTGTGTCTTTGAATATTTGTCAGGTAAAACAACATAGCTATCACTTTCAGCCGTACATGGAAGTCAAAGTTTACACCAAGCTCATGTTATCATGATCTTGGCCCAGGCCCCACCTGGAACCTCACTCTACATTGTTGAGTGCTGATGAATGTTTTTCACTTTGGACCTTTTGTATTTGCTCAAGTATCTGCTTGGGCTTATAAGGAAATTGTCATGCTCATTATCCAAATGCCTAAAATTTAAAAAATGCTGCCTAAAAAATTACTTAAAAATTATTTTTGGCTACCTAAAACTTGCAAAATAATCCTAACATAATTTATCAAGATCAAGTTCTTGGACGGTGATTCAGTACCATACAAGTTAATTCACACCACATCATTCAATTTGCTTGATAAATGTACTTGCATGCTGAGCTTAAATTGTGTGCAAGTATGCTCGGGTAGTCTCTGTCCACTCTTTACTGGAGTCCAACATGAGTGCTTGTTTGACTTAGAAGCATTATCGACACCATTTGTAAAGCAACAGAATTGTAGGCTGAGACAACAGACAACTTCTTTTGAAGAGAAGGATTACCTTTCTTACACTGGAAGACTCAGCATTTGGTAGCTCTCACCTTGGCCATGTTGTGATGGACATATCAAAGTTTGACAAAATGGCATAGCATAGATGGAGGTCCCTTTGGGAAAGACATGAGCATGAGCCATTGGGAAAGACATGACCATGAACCATTGGGAAAGACTTGAGCATGAGCCATTGGGAAAGACATGATCATGAGCCATTGGGAAAGACATGAGCATGAGCCATTGGGAAAGACATGAACATGAGCCATTGGGAAAGACATGACCATGAGCCATTGGGAAGACATGAACATGAGCCATTGGGAAAGACATGAGCATGAGCCATTGGGAAAGACTTGAGCATGGGCCATTGGGAAAGACATGAACATGAGCCATTGGGAAAGACATGACCATGAGCCATTGGGAAAGACTTGAGCATGAGCCATTGGGAAAGACATGACCATGAGCCATTGGGAAAGACATGAACATGAGCCATTGGGAAAGACATGAGCATGAGCCATTGGGAAAGACATGACCATGAGCCATTGGGAAAGACATGAACATGAGCCATTGGGAAAGACATGAACATGAGCCATTGGGAAAGACATGAGCATGAGCCATTGGGAAAGACATGACCATGAGCCATTGGGAAAGACATGAACATGAGCCATTGGGAAAGACATGAACATGAGCCATTGGGAAAGACATGAACATGAGCCATTGGGAAAGACATGAACATGAGCCATTGGGAAAGACATGAACATGAGCCATTGGGAAAGACATGAGCATGAGCCATTGGGAAAGACATGACCATGAGCCATTGGGAAAGACATGAACATGAGCCATTGGGAAAGACATGAACATGAGCCATTGGGAAAGACATGAACATGAGCCATTGGGAAAGACATGAACATGAGCCATTGGGAAAGACATGAACATGAGCCATTGGGAAAGACATGAGCATGAGCCATTGGGAAAGACATGAGCATGAGCCATTGGGAAAGACATGAACATGAGCCATTGGGAAAGACATGAACATGAGCCATTGGGAAAGACATGGACATGAGCCATTGGGAAAGACTTGAGCATGGGCCATTGAGAAAGACTTGAGCATGAGCCATTGGGAAAGACATGAACATGAGCCATTGGGAAAGATATGAACATGAGCCTTTGGGAAAGACATGATCATGAGCCATTGGGAAAGACATGAACATGAGCCATTGGGAAAGACATGAACATGAGCCATTGGGAAAGACTTGAGCATGGGCCATTGGGAAAGACTTGAGCATGAGCCATTGGGAAAGACATGAACATGAGCCATTGGGAAAGATATGAACATGAGCCTTTGGGAAAGACATGAGCATAAGCTGGTTTGTCCCTTACAAATATTCTCCCCATGGGCTTGTCCATGTCAGAGAAGTAACAGTTTTGAATTATAAGTGGCATGTGAGAATATCATGACCCACTCACATCCTTGGAAAAAAGTAGTTGAGCACTACTTGCCTCAAGAGGTAATTTAATCTCTGTTAATTCAGTTTGGAGCAAACTTGGCTTTGACTTAACAGGAGAGTGATACATAACATAAGAGTGTTTACATCTTGTGATGAACTCTGCCATACTTATACATATATCTCCTTCTATATACCCCTTGCAGATTTACTTTTACTTACCAACTCTATCTACTCATTACAGACCCTTTTCCTCAATGAGGAAACAAAGTGTTACTGATTACCTCTTCCAATAACACAATTAACCAATGTTACCACAGTGGACTTATTCAGGGCAAGCATATAAACAATGCGCAACATCCAAGGTATTATATTGACTAGCAATGTGTTCAAAATGGTCACGTGATACGCACATGAACATGATGTGTCTGGTTGTTACATCACATATTGGTATCCATGGCAAGAGGAAGTCTCAAACTGATTTTCAACATGCAAGCTCGACCACCTTGTCAGGTTTTTACCACGTAATGAAAACGCTCATTTCCTAGAGCAGAGGTTTCTCTTGGCACAGATAACAATTTCAGCTGGCTAGACTTTCCCATCAGGACTCACACTTGCAGAAAATTAATGGTGTAGATTGTGAAGTGTACCACTTCAGTTGAAGGTAATGTTGACATGATTATATATACCTAGGCATCATTTTCAGTAACAAAAATGGTGACAGAGAAATATATATTTTACATCGACTTCATACAGTGAAGTCTACAGAATCTATGGAGCTCCAAAATTGTAACTACAAGATTTTGTGAAATGGCAAATTTGTTGATGATGCAATCTAGCTAATGATGTATTATTAACAGAACAAAAGATCTGACCTCAGTTCTGCTCATTGGTTTATAGAATTCTCACTCCTGGGAAACTGATTTTGAAAACTAGACTGTAGCTGATTATCTATATAACATGTTTGGTTTGTGGAATTATCCTGTGCAACTCCCAAGTCCTTGAAGGAGGCTGGGTTCAATCAACATTTGTAACAAGACCTGGCATGTGTAATATGTATAACAGGGTGTGGCAGGAATAAAGGGTGTGTGGCAGGAATAAAGGGGAGGGAAAGGAAATTGACTGGTAATGAATCTAAGTGTTGAGTGGAGAGCTAAGGTGTGGGGAAGAAGGTTAACCCCTTTATAATAATGTCTTAGCTTGGTACAGCTGAAGGCCTAGTATTACTCACTGACCAATAAATAATTGGTCATTATGTTTGGATTAATATGAAGAAGATAAAATATTCCTTACACACAGTTTTCAAACTGGTGCAAAGTTAGAATGGAGTCAGACAGTTTCAAGATTGACTGTGATGATCATTTCCAGTTTAGAGTGTGTTTATGAATTACGTGGGCTACAGAATGAAAGTTCACCGTGCCTTCCTAACAGCTGTTCTCACTTGCGTTAATGGCCAGTTTTCTTTTCTCTAGCAGTTTAAAATCTGTAGCTTTTTCTAGAGCTTTTCCTTCACTATGATACCTTCTGGTGGGTTGTGCTGAGGTTGTACCAGGTCACATATGTGTGTGCACAGAGTTGGGCACAGTGTGAGGTCTGAGATGGTAGTGTAGATCTTGTGGTGTCTTTTGCAGGAAAATATTGTTTGGGCTGCATTTGTGGCAGTCTAAAGACCTTTTAGTGCTGATAAATTTATACCAGTGGTTGAAATATCATTATTTGAGCAAAGAAAGAGTGGAGAACCACAAGGAAAATAGCAGGTGCTTTCTTAGAAATTCTGCAATGTTATATTATGTGAAGAAGGTAAAAAATGACCTGTTTTATGTTCTGTATTTTACATATTATATAGTACTGGGCTTACTTTCCCATGCTGTTATGCTGCTGTGTCTACCCATTAGTTTGGTTGGTATTCATGCATCTCAATGATATCATCTATTTGGTGATGGCCTAATTTTGTCCTATTTTGCTCCAGTAGTGTGTTGTTATTTAAAAAGGTATAAAACTAAGTAAACTGTCTTGCCTCTTAGAATTCCTAAGAAAATCAATTATATCATATTCACACTGTCACTTGTATTATTGCAAACCAGGTTAATGAATTTAGTTTTAGACTTTTCAGTACCAGCAACTCCACTGCAGAGTTATAAAACAGCCCTGTCACTCTTATCTGCAGTGGAGTCACATGCTGCCATGGCTTTAAGTCAATATCTGCCACCAAACAAGAATGTTATATCTAGAATATAATGTTATCTGGCTTGGCAGTTTCTTCCTACATATTCCAATAATGCATGTGTCACTTCAAACATGAGCATCACTCCCATTGTATAGATCTCTCCAGCCATTTGACAAGTTGTTTCTGAAATTGCCAATTATTAATGCTATTTTTTTCATCACCCATTACAGAAAATTAATATTGGAGACTATAACTAGGTCTAATGATATCTGATGTAAATTACTTTGAGCATTCCACTGGTGGGTTTTGACTTGATTCTTGATGTTTCTGGCCTCTTTGCTGGACCAAGTGAGCATTTTGAGTCTGTAGGTAGGGCTAAGCATCTGGCATTACTTCCCGCAATGGTATAGGCTTTGCTCTCTACTGATGGGTAATTTAACTTTGGTGGAGCATATGTGATGGGTATAATCTCAGCTTGGTACTACCGCAGAATGTCACACCAGCCCACTTATATGCTTGATTAATACTTATATAGGCGCGTGCTGTAAAAACAAAACAACAACCACTAGAAACAAACCATCTGTGGATCAACGACATGTCACAAAAAATAGCCGAAAAGAGGTCTATGCCTGAAAAACTTGGTTTGTTTACGGTATTTTGTACATAATCACTCGCTAAGTTGTTCACGCATGTGCGTCAATAGATTCAATGGTTCTGAAATCATTTAAAATATCATAAAATGGGCGAAAGGAAAGCAAGGAATATAAATGAGGTGCCAAAAGAAAAAGGTGGAACAGGAATCTGTGCCAACATGACGTTGTTTGAAGAAAGTAGGCAGGGCTCATCCTAGTGTTAAGTTTAGTGTTAAGTTATATATATTACCCACACTGACATAAATGGTTTGTGGGCTGGTGTTCTCTTATTCTTGCTCAGTGCTTTTTATTTAGCCAACTCTTCACTGGTTAGCTACCTACATACATGTGCCTGCATTTGCATTGGCAAGTTTTCCATTCAACTCTCACTGAGTGGGTCACTTCAATTGCTAACTAAATCTACTTTAAGTCACTTGCTAGATTACCACTTCAGCCACTAATGATTTAGTAGTAGTCAACATGTGCAGTCTAGTTGGAGCCCACTTACAAAGTGATAAAATTGCCCTGCAAATCCTTCTGTCAGATAACATCTATGAACAATTAATCCTTCAAAAATATCCACTACATAGTATACATCATGTAATTTCTACTTACATAATTCTCTATTCCAACATTTGTACATGAATAATGCACTCAGTGTGAGAGTGACACTAGCTAGCTATAGTCAGTATTCAAAATCAGTGAGCTAGAATTCACAGCTATAACTGTGTTCACTATTGAACTGGGGACTTCATTTCGATGTCCTCTTGGGATGTATATAGATTGGCATCCTTCCCAGCTGCCAAATTACTGGCTGTGAGGTTTCTCAATGAAGGATTCCTCAGTAAAGTGTATGCCACCAGCCAGCGGTTACGAGCACGTTTTTTCCCACTGTCAAGTGATGCTATATTAAGAATAATAAATGTCAACATCAATGATGTCATATTGTACAAGTGTCCTCAAGTAAACCTATGGATTGTTTCCTTATGTTACCAGCCTTCAGAGAGTGTGCTAGTACTCTAAGGTCTGTTTGCGTTCGCTTGTCCACTGGAAGTTGAGTGCAGCATGTGGCTTATGGATATTCAGTGTATTTTTGGATTGTTTATACATCTTACAGTTCAAGTACACAGATCATGCAGCTGACAGTATTTTATGTGTGGTAAACACTAGGCAAATGCTTGCTATAGCACTGCTGTGGCCAAATGAAACTATAAGATTGTATAGCATACATAGAGAACTGTTATGACAGGCATACATCTTTGTTCAGCAAAACAGATAAAATGAGGAGCTGTTCACGTAGAAAAAATACATCACATGAGTTAGTCATTTAAAATGCTATAGAGATTTTCTAAGTAACAAGTCAGCATGAAAGGACCTTTGCATATATCTTGCTTCATTAATTGAAGCCCACTACTACAAAATTTGTGCATATTATATAGAGTTAGTAGTACCTGACCATGCAGCAATTTCAGTCATTAAAACGTTGCTGTGGCAGTGGTCTGTTAGTGAAGCTGCAAGTTTTATCTGTTCCTGACCTCCCTTCTGTGCATATCTCCCACTTGAACGATTGTTAAGAGACAAGCTAACCTAAAACAACTGCATAATAATTCTGGCTCCAAATGTTCCAGTGGGTATCCTCCACAACTAATCTGTTTTTCAATTGCAAATAATGATAATAATAAAATGTTTGGCAACATTATCAGGTGGATAGGTTCATTGATGATCTGATATGTTCATGATATAGCATATGGCGTCATGATATTGTCCCGATTCCCACCCAGTATATACAATGTTACAACATTATGGAAGATTTTTTAAACTTGACCTTGTCTCCACTCTCGGTGGATAGCATTGACAGCAGATCTAGCTGAAGTATATGTTTGTGGATGACAAGTTATAGTCTAGCTAAGCTACTATAGAGCTAGAGCAGCTAGAATCTACTGCAAAACAAGGTATGCTGCTAATAATTAGCTAACTACAGCACTGCAAGTTAGTACCACCACTCTCAAACTACTAGCTACCTAAGTGCTATAACTAGATCTGGTTGCAAAGCCACTAGCTGGCTATTTCAGCTAGAGAACTACCAGCTAGCTATATAACACTTTCAAACCTCACATACCACCAGTATCTAAGTGTGTACCTGTCACAAGCAATAGGTCTTCAGGACTCCATAAGCTTGTTTATATCCACAAATGCCAATTTCACATGCTAAATTCTAGCATTTTGATTGGTCAGATGTCTAACACTCGGTGCTGGAATAGAAGTAGGTCCTCTTTCATTGTATAATTGTATTGTGAAAATACATTGTAGATATTCTACTTTATATATGATGCAGGTAAACTATATAATACAATATCATACATCATATTGTGAAGCAGCTTTTATACTTGATGGAACTCAGATTCAGACATTGAGGTTACTGACTCTCCAACCATCACCAATAATGCACTGTGGTACCATTCCCTATAATATTGTTTTGATCTCTTTTTCGAAAAGGTCAATGTTCCCCAAACCATAATATACATATATCTTTAACTAGAATTCACTTCAGCTACTTTTAGATCCTAAACAGTATTTCAGGTCAACTTTAGCTTCAAATGCATTTCCACCATACCTTGAATCTTAGGCAGTAAACTGGTAGTCACAAAAAAGGTTATAAGACCACAAAACTTATATTCAATATATCTTCAATCTATGAATATATCCATCTTTTTTTCTCCAAACATAACCACTATGTGGTATGACATTTATTACAGTTTTATTAGCAAATTATTGCAGTGACTTTGTCAGTGACTTTGTCGATTCAGTAAACCAATAAAGGATTATTAACAAAATTAACATGTTCTTATCACGTGTGCAGATCTTCACTGAAATATATATCGGGTAAATTGCATATTTGTGTTGTGTGTGTGTGTGTGTGTGTGTGTGCTTATGTGTGTAGTGTACTTTAGCATCTAACAAAATACAATGTAGACCACAAATATTTGTAGGACCCTTTACCTATTAATCTGTATTATATTTGATGTTCATTGATATAAAAGGTTAATGTCTGTGGTCTACATTAGTAATGTCTGTGGTCTACATTAGTAAACTATTAATAAACTATTAATGTCTGTGGTCTACATTAGAATGTCTGTGATCTACATTAGCAAATTCTTATTTCCTTTTTTTTAGAAGTAAATATTTTTTAGAATATATACATTTTCTATTTACATTAGAATAACCTCAATAATCAACTTGAAATCGTATTCTCTTGACATTTTGACTAGATGCTCTAGCCTTCATCAGGAATAATGGGAGTTCATTGAGAGGATTTTCTGAGACATCTTTGTCTTATTATGTAGAGGGGGGGGGGGGAAACACTTGAAAAATACCTAAAATAGATTCACCCCATAAGTGATTTTTTTAAATTTATTGAATTGACTTGTTAAAAATGAAAGGCAACAAGACTGCATCTGTAAGCCCAACCAGACAAACAATCCTTTACCATTGAAATCAATGTATCATCTAACTAGTTGTCTCTACATTGATATGTAGACATGTTTCTTAAACGCCAAACTGATTATTATTATTATTGTTTTATTTTATTCCTTTCCTGTGATGTCATAGCTTGCCATTCAAATATTAGTTGATTGGTATAGCTAAGAGCTGTTGGAGTATTTGAAGACAAAAGAGCTTAGGATATAGGCTAAACTGGCAGAATAGTTCAGTCTTGCCATGCATATATATAAACTTATGCTGCCTTTCTTCTCCTATGTAGATATGTCAATACAAAAAACGTAATAATTCTGTTCACACACTTCCTAAATGGAAGTTTTAAGTTTATTGACTATATTGCCAAGAAGCACAAAGGATCCTGTACTCCCAATAAACTTCACTTACACAATTCATTAATGTAGATGTGGTCTGAATGTTTCTGAGAGTTGTCAGATTTTTTCACAAGCAAGTGGATGAAGGTGTGGACCACAGCATTGTTGTAGCAGTGGTTCAAGTAGAAGAAACCTAGAAATGCTTTATGACCTGCATAGATTTCAACATTCCAGTTTCATACATATAAAAGATTATTATCACTGGTCGATCAAAAAATAATATATACCTACACTGATGAGAAAATATAAATATGCACTCATGCACATATATTATATACTGCACTAAATCCTCCACTTACTACCAGTTAATATATATACAAAATGTTACTTCTAAATAGTGTTTTGTTTTGCTCTTGCAAGGGAAGTACATATAATTATGCATAGTAAAAACACAGGTACTCTAATGTCTGCAAGATATTCTAGGCACATTTGCTCATTGATATTTATTGCTATATATAACTTAACTGTTAAAAATAAACCGTTAGAGTGCAAGTATAACAAGCTGCAGTTTCATATCATATAAGGCTAGCTCCATTTGAGGTAAGAAAACAAAAAATACAATTGCTATGTCGCTCTATGTCTACATCAAAATTTACAGCAAAGGGATTCATCCAGGAACAAATCCTTTCTCAAGTGTAAAATTTACAGCAAAGGGATTCATCCAGGAACAAATCCTTTCTCAAGTGTAAAATTTACAGCAAAGCGATTCATCCAGGAACAAATCCTTTCTCAAGTGTAAAATTTACAGCAAAGGGATTCATCCCAGGAACAAATTCTTTCTCAAGTGTAAAATTTACAGCAAAGGGATTCATCCCAGGAAAAAATCCTTTCTCAAGTGTAAAATTTACAGCAAAGGGATTCATCCCAGGAACAAATCCTTTAAAATTTACAGCAAAGGGATTCATCCCAGGAACAAATCCTTTCTCAAGTGTAAAATTTACAGCAAAGGGATTCATCCAGGAACAAATCCTTTCTCAAGTGTAAAATTTACAGCAAAGGGATTCATCCAGGAACAAATCCCTTCTCAAGTGTAAAATTACAGCAAAGGGATTCATCCAGGAACAAATCCTTTCTCAAGTGTAAAATTTACAGCAAAGGGATTCATCCAGGAACAAATCCTTTCTCAAGTGTAAAATTTACAGCAAAGGGATTCATCCCAGGAACAAATCCTTTCTCAAGTGTAAAATCTACAGCAAAGGGATTCATCCCAGGAACAAATCCTTTCTCAAGTGTAAAATTTACAGCAAAGGGATTCATTCCAGGAACAAATCCTTTAAAATTTACAGCAAAGGGATTCATCCCAGGAACAAATCCTTTCTCAAGTGTAAAATTTACAGCAAAGGGATTCATCCAGGAACAAATCCTTTCTCAAGTGTAAAATTTACAGCAAAGGGATTCATCCAGGAACAAATCCCTTCTCAAGTGTAAAATTACAGCAAAGGGATTCATCCAGGAACAAATCCTTTCTCAAGTGTAAAATTTACAGCAAAGGGATTCATCCCAGGAACAAATCCTTTCTCAAGTGTAAAATTTACAGCAAAGGGATTCATCCCAGGAACAAATCCTTTAAAATTTACAGCAAAGGGATTCATCCCAGGAACAAATCCTTTCTCAAGTGTAAAATTTACAGCAAAGGGATTCATCCAGGAACAAATCCTTTCTCAAGTGTAAAATTTACAGCAAAGGGATTCATCCAGGAACAAATCCCTTCTCAAGTGTAAAATTACAGCAAAGGGATTCATCCAGGAACAAATCCTTTCTCAAGTGTAAAATTTACAGCAAAGGGATTCATTCCAGGAACAAATCCTTTCTCAAGTGTAAAATTTACAGCAAAGGCATTCATCCCAGGAACAAATCCTTTCTCAAGTGTAAAATTTACAGCAAAGGGATTCATCCCAGGAACAAATCCTTTCTCAAGTGTAAAATTTACAGCAAAGGGATTCATCCCAGGAACAAATCCTTTCTCAAGTGTAAAATTTACAGCAAAGGGATTCATCCCAGCCTTTCTGAAATGAAAATATTTCTGAATAATTCAGGTAAGCATAAGGTTGTACAGCTTTCCTCTGAAGAAGGCTTCTGCTTTTTTCAGTCAAGATCATGACGACTTCACTCATGAAAGTAGTTGCAGTCACTAGTAATTTAAACAGTTTTCTTTCATTTTGCTTACTCAACATTTCAAGCCAGAAGAAAAGATCTACTGGGCATGCGCAGGTAAAAATTATGGTTTTTAGCATGATTGATATAATTATTGATGTGTGAGTTTGTGCCTGTAGGCACTTGTGACAGTTAATTGGTTAACTAAATATAATGCTCTTAACATGTGAGCTTACAATGCATTAGTATTGTGTATCATACCAAAGTAAAAAAATTCAAAGCCATGTGTCAATGTGACGACGTCTAGTCTGAAGAGGAGGAGGAGAGTGACGCATACCGTAATTGCCACACGCATTATAGCTTTTACAATCCCGGCAAACCCGTTATACAGGAACAGAAGGTATGCAAACCAGTTGAATAAACGCCTATATGGTAATAATATAAGTATGAAACAAAATAACAATTCCCATACATAAACCATGTTTGCCAGTGTACGGATCACAGCAGCAGCTCCCAATAATTATGGCTGACATATGTGCATTTTCTCATTCAATTGCATAATTAGATACAATGAATTCTCAATAATCAACTTGAAATTTACTCACTTGACATTTTGGCTATATAGATACTCGCCTCTCATCAGGAATAATGTAAAAAAACTCAATTATTCCTGTGAAGGCTTTAGCCGTATCGTCGAGTGAGTAAATTTCCAGTTGATTATGATCAAGTCATTGTTCATGCCTGTCAATAAGTTGAGGTGGCTGAAATGAATTACTGAGTGGTGCCACAAAAGGAGCAATTAATCTTGTACTCGGCCAGCTTCAAAGCTAATGATTTTATGTGTGTATATGTATGCATGTGTGTGTATATGTGTGCATGTGCACTCACATGTGTGTATATATGAGTTTGTGGATATATGTATGTGTGTATATATGTGTGTGATGAGTGTGCAAGTTTGTGTGTGTGTGTATCTAGATTGAATTTGTGGAGAAGTCTTGGAATGGAAGATAAAAAGTGAGTACAGAATAAATAAAAAGCAAGTTAAAGACAGGAGAGAAAAGACAATCAAGTTAACAGTGCTTCCAAGATCAGCCAGGTCACATCGAGTTAAGGTCAGAGGTTATTCTAGCTCCGGCAAGCTTGTAGATGGGCAATTGATTTAGTGTGTGACTTATACTCCACTTTATATATTACTTTTATAATGATGGCTAGTTTGGAGTAAGTGACTTGCATTCCAGTGTGATGTGCACTCTGGCAAATAGTTTTATCTTCATTGATACTCACTGGTTTTTTATTGAAATAAACTTTCCTGTAGAGCGTTCAAGGAAAATGAACTTACAGATGAGGTACTGCGAGTAAAACACTCCATTAGTCCACAGAAATGGAAAACTGTGTGTTTGAGAAAGCAATGAAACAAGTCTTTATACAAATCTTTATGCAAACATTATCTGACTAGACATGCACTCAACAGAAGAATTTCATTAGTTATTGGGAGAGGTTGGGTGGGATATGGATTATCTCTGGTTGAGTTGTTCATGGCATGGCACACATAACAACCAAGCTATGTATGAGCTCTAAGACTAGAGATATCTGTGTCACACTCTAAGCCTAGCCTGAATTTACTTATTTTTTACGTCAAACACATACCAATCATTGTAAATAATAATATTATACCAGTCCCGGCAAAGTGGATGACAAAGTGATGCCGTAATGTTTACATGACAACCAGATGACTCATGCATTCAAGTACCTTACCTTGTAAGGATAGGATATGGGATATAATAATTATCCAATCAAAAATGAGTACTACTTTATGGTATATATATAAATATATATATTACTGGTGTGAATTCTGAACTACAAGGGAAATAAATAATTAACTGTATATAATTACTCACACCAGAATGAAGAGAAGGTTGAAAAAGTCACTAGTGAAGTACTTCAACCCGTAATACATTGCTATGGCAAACAAGCCCAGCACAAATACTACAATGCTGAAGATCGCCCATGCTATATGGTACATGAACAGAAAGATTCGATCATGATATGAACAGAAAGAAGCTGGGGGGAGATGAGGGGGAGGGGGGAAATTTAGTAGCTCCTATAAGTTCAGCCATGTAATTAAAAATGGAATGACCATCTACTAGTGGTGACTAACAGCTGATGACATAAAGAGAATTCTCTTTCTATAGGCTTGAGTTGATATGGTAACAAGAATCAAGGTTGCGTCATCGCTGGAATATTCTAGCAGATCAGATATGTTGATAAGCCAGTAGCTTAGCAATGATAAAAAATTAACAAAACCAACACTTGGAATTCTTTTCTGTTAATGTCACTTGCTAACATTTAAATCAAAGCCATGGTACTCATTTTGGCTATTAGCTCATTAGTATCTCAATATCCAAACCTCTAGGACAACAGGCAATGCATTTCTGTTCAAGTGTCTCGTGTTATATCCTAAATTGTGAACTTTTAAATTTTTCAGAGCCAATGAGGATGATACTTGCTGTTGTAATTTTTTTCATTTCAGCAATGTTCCCCCCTCCCCCCCCCCCCCCCCCCCCCCCGTGTATCGTAGTATTACATGGAGCCTTGCTAGCCAAGAGGTGAGTGCTTTCACCTGATGAACACTAACAAACTCTTTTTATTGTTTCTCATTGCGTGTTTTTGGGTGTGTGGATATATTAACAATCATCAGGAACATGAAAATCAGATTCATTATATACCCAACATATTAATCCTATTCATTATATACCCAACATATCATTACATACCCCTATTCATTACATACCCAACATATTAATCCTATTCATTACATACCCAACATATTAATCCTATTCATTTACATACCCAACATATTACTCCTATTCATTACATACCCAACATATTAATCCTATTCATTACATACCCAACATTTTAATCCTAACTAGTTTTTTCCCCCATTTGTTTCCTTGCCATAAATGTACTTGAAAGAAATTTGTAAATATTGCTCAGCTTAAATCTGGATAAGTTATTTGGATTCTTCAGGTTGTAAAGTGATTATGCTTTTGATTCAATAGGAGTGGAAGAAAGGACAAATGGGAAAATTAAAGCCAGAGACAATTTCATGGTTTTGGAATATTTTTAAGTCTGCCAATTGACTAGCCAAGTAAAAGATGCAGGGTACACTGGAGGTGTATCTGGAGTAAGAAGTGGTCGAAACTTGTTTAGGATTACAATAACCTTCTCAATAATCAACATTCACTCTCTCCATGTTTCAACTAGATATTCTAGACTTCATCAGGAATGTCTTTAGGATGTTAATAATTGCTAAAGGGAGTTTAGCTCTGAGCTATGAACTTCACTTTTTTGTGATCTTTGGCATCTGCAATTTTTAATTCAAACTAAAAAATGAAGTTGCACTGCATTAGTGTGCACTATGCAGTTTTAATTATGTGGTAGAGGAAAGTTCTGTTAGAGAAGCCATGTGGTGTGAGTAAAAACCAACAGTATATAGATATAATTATATTCAAAAAAAAATTTCCACAAAACAACAACTTGGATTGGCATCTCTTACAAGAGAAGTACGCTCTTAATAAACATAAGTTAGCCCTTACTTTTGGAGTTTCAGTCATGCAACTAGAGGCTTACTCCTAGCTTAGATATGGGCTAGCTGTCAAGTATTGGAGTGTTATTCCTAACAAAAAATGTACTCTTCTAACAGTAGGAGGGAAATATTGGAGACACTCCTTACATGATGTTTAGCCTCTATATAGCTATTAGAGACTTGCTTCTATAAAAGCTTCTAGCTAAACAATTTAGTTTCTAACAAAAATACTATCTCATAGGTATTGGAAGCTCACTTCTAAGAATGTGGGGCACACACTAACAATGAAGTAATAATGGCCACTAGCATAGTGATCAAAGGCAAGTAGAATTTTTATACCACATAATTGTACACTACTAGTAACTTATAATTTCATCATAGCATACTGTATCTCTCTTCCTCTTTTTCT
Organism: Cladorhizidae sp. MBARI D1340-BT2; assembly: GCA_028752905.1. Taxonomy (NCBI): domain Eukaryota; kingdom Metazoa; phylum Porifera; class Demospongiae; order Poecilosclerida; family Cladorhizidae; species Cladorhizidae sp. MBARI D1340-BT2. The sequence continues at coordinate 42,295,938 of JAQNBH010000017.1, read as the reverse complement.
AATACTTGGAGCATTTTAGTCATGCTATACTATGCTATGGAAAGTTTAGCCGACAAGTCATGGCATGGAAACTTTACCATAGCAAGAATAGTTTGGAAATGATATTGATCGATACTCACTTACTTGAAATTTTTAATTTCAGCATATTTACAAACAAAAAATGTTTAGTATACCAAATGCCTTCTTGTGTGGCAACTTTTATACAAAATTATGCATGCCGAAGAAATATCTTGACAAATCTGGAAATTCTTATATGTGAGATAAGAACATGAAGTGCACGAAATATTCCCACAGATTTTTTTCCACCCAACATTTTTTCAATTCTCAATCTTTTTGTTTGAAACTAATTGCCATCATTCTCCACAATCATTAATTCTATGATTCTCTATGATTGCCCAGTGCTCACCATATATAAACAGTCCCATCTGTACTCCAAGGTAGATCCAGGCTGCCGGCTGTATAACATGTCATACAGGATAGAAGATACAGTACATAATTACAAATCCCAGCACTAACACACAAGAGTGCATGTTACAATACACATGGATATAGACTTACTACCACACATGCCACTACACTCACCTTTCATTTACCATATTTGCCAAATTTTAAGTCATCAACTCCAAATCATTTCAGGGTTGTGACCTAAACATTGATTTTTCTGGAATATAATCCACCTAAATTAAATCACTGGCTGAGGTCACAAGTGGAGCATGTGACCGCATACTGTAATGCTCTGAGGTCACAAGTGGAGAATGTGACCTCATGTAATTTATGCTCTGGAATTTATAAATGTTTTGTAATAGTGGCTTACTTTGGGGGAGGAACTTAAACTTTGGTGCAACATATACTCCAGCAAATATGATTTAGCTCACCCCACGTGCCACCTTCTCTATATGTCATATATAAACTCACCACCGCTCATATGTCATATATATATATACACACTCACTACATGTGCCACTATGTCCATGTATTATGCACTGTGCATACATGCCACATGCTCATGTAAGATATATAAACACACCATGCATACCATATGTATTATATATGTTGAATACACTCCTACCATGAGTACCAGTCCATATTATGTATAACTCTACACCATTGGTTCCCAACCTGGGGGTAAATTACCCCCTGGGGGTAATAAGCCAATATTTTGGGGGTAATGTAGCTATGCTAACTGATGGATACTTTTGTTACTATTTGTGTTTTGTACGGACTTGCAAAACGTTAGGTCAATGTAATGATGATGTAATGATTTCCTTAATATTATTTAGGGAGTATTGTAATTTAGAACTTTCTTGATTATGTTTAAGATAACTGCTCAACTTTAACTTTGATAGATGAGTAGGTGATGTATGTATAAGCTAGGTGTATAAACTTATCTTTACCTTATTAGGAATTATTTAAGCTTTATTAGATTATTGAGTTTTTGTAATGTGTCTGCATACTAAATTCAGATAAGAACTTTTCTACACTTCAAAGTCAGTTAGTGTTTTTTGTAAACAAATTATATTGGCCCAATTGCTTGAGTGTGTTCTACGTTGATAACAGATCTTGAGTGTGAGAGCAAGCTTCTCAAAGGATTTATTATTTTTTCCACAGATACAGAAGTTGTTATGGGTAGCCAGAAGCCGACTTACTCGGATGCTTTTCTTGCTCACGGATTTGTCAATTTGGCGAAGGCCAACCACAGTGTGTTAGCTGCAGCAAGGTTCTGATCAATGAAAGACTGAAGACATCAAAACTTGCAAACCATCTGCTGAAATGTCATCCTGACCTCCATAATAAAGATCTAGCCTACCACAAACACAGGTGCAAGCAGTTGAAGGGTATTCAATTTGGAAACACTGGTACATACTGCAGAAAAAAATCTTCTTGCTGCTCTTGAAGCATCCTATATAGACAGGGCCCAGGCAAGGAAAAACTGCCATTTTTTCCTGTCAAGGTTTTCTCAGTGGTTCCATCATCTTGAACATATACCCTTTGATATTAGCTTGGGGGCCACCCTGAATTTTGCCTCAAATCCAAGATGGCCGCAAAATCCAAAATGGCCGCCAAAATTACATTACTAAGGTATTCATTACCCCATAATTAACTTTTTGTATTTAATATGGGATTAACATGGCACTGGAAGCCAATTTTTAGGTCTATAATACTTATTTGAGCTTTGTTTGCTCAAAACAGGCCGAGAAACCATAAAAATCATGTACCACATGCATTCACCAACAAAATGAGCGATAGAAACAAGAAATCCAGAGATACTGTTCATTCGCAAGTATCCAAATCACTGTCTGTCTGTGAGTCAGATGAGTGGACTGCTCCAATACTACTGCCAGAAGAGGTAGACCACAGCTCATCAACAATTTCACTTTCAGTAATCTCATCCTCTGCTGAGCTGTCAGCTCCTTACTCACTATGGCTGTGTCTCAATTTTCTCTTCTTCTTTGGAAGCTGTTCCATGCCTCTCATATCTTCAATTCTGCATCATAATTGATGTCACCTGTATAATCAGAATGCTCTATCAAATAGATAGGCTGTGAATTGTATTACTTATAAACAACAAAGTCTGATACAGCAAATGCACAATATTATGTAACTCTGCTATATGATTTACCTGCTGTTAACCTTGTTCTTCTGCTCGTAACTGTAAGGCTGGGTGGTGAACCATATTGGCCTAATACCATCTTCCGTATCTTCCCAACCCCTGTCTTTGATAGAAGGATTCTCAATATCTTGCTTCAGACATTGATACCAAATCAAAGCTTGTAAATCACTTCTCTTGAGGTGTTCGTTGGTGCTATTCTCATCTGGCAAGATACTTGAACTGGATTTCACTTTCTGCTTGTCGTACATTCTGATCCTTGTTCTCACAAACTCTTCATGTTCACTTCCAGCATACATACAAGTTCTGAAGAAACTCTTACCATCAGTGAGGTCTTCGACTGAAGTGAGTGATGTGCCGAGATGCGAGAGGAGATGGTATGTTCCCAGTTTCTCCATCTTCTTCAGTGGTTTTACTTTACCAACACCGAACAGATAAGAGGTTGTATCACACCCAGTGATGCTGTGATAGGCAGGAAGAACTTGACACATCTTTTCACCAAATCGGTCATTTAGAGCTTTCAAACTAACATACCCCTCATGGTCAATCTTGATCAGCCAGTCTTGTAATGGTTTACTGACAGAATAGGCATAATTATGTCAGGAGAATCAAGACATCTGTATCTGTAGCCCTGACAATTACGGGATCTTTTGACTTTAAGGCCTGGAGATGAGCCTGGTGTCAGCTTCATGGTGGTTGCATCAAGCATCTCGATCTTTAGCTGCGTTATTAACCAGGTGTTCTCTTCCTCTGTTAATGTCAGTGGAACTTTCAGCTTGGATCTCACAGCATCAATCTTGTAGTAATCAACCAGAAATCGAATGAGCTCTGTCTTATTTGCTGAGTTTCTCAGAAATGAATCCCAATCTTTCCCCTTAGGCATACTCTGTTCAGAGCTTGTGATGGGAGTTCTTCTTCCAGGTGTACCACGCCGACGTTGAGAGAGTTCCTTCGTTGTGGCTGTACTGCATCAATCAAATATGATTCCCAACAGCTGACGTTTGGAATCACATGCTGGCAAGCAAAATTTTAACAGGGCTTCTGCATATTCTCTCCAAGTTTGCTGAGCAGTAACAGATTTTACAGCAGCCATTCCGTCAATAAGCCAATTCTCCCAAGTGGTGGTTTCTCAAGCACTGATTTAGACCCTTCTATAAGGTAGTTTCTCAATGCTGCCTTTGAAACTTGTCTCAAATCTCTCTCTGGTGTGGCTAGAGCTAGTGGAACAGTAGTCAAGGGATATGAATGTACCTCATCTGGAGATGTTGCTTTTCCTACCAGTAAACCGAAGGCCTGTCTGTCTTCTTTGAGGATATTAACAACTTTTAGGTCTTTTTGGCCTTCTCCATCCCAGTTTTGATGTTGAGCCTGGTAATCTTGGTGAAAAAATTGACTCGCTCTTCCCCTGTTGCTCTGAGTCTCAAGTCAACAAATTATTTGAATTTGTCCTCTCCAGCTTCCGTGGATGACATCAATCCTCTTACAACATTACAATGGATTTCCACACCAGTCTTCATATGACGAGCAGGACCATTCAGGAAAGGGTTGAAGTATTTGTCAAGCTGAAGTACTAGATTATGAACCATATTTTGATGCTGTGTTCTAGCCACTATGGTGGTCTCCTTGTGGGCTGAGGAGGTGAAGATATTTAGCCTTTCCTTCAGCGTAGCTCTGAGCTTAGCCATGATATGACTGGTCTTGATGAATGTGTCTGTTGTGCTCATTGGTACTGTATCCACCTTGCATTGGACCACCTCTGACCTTCACTTCTCGGTTGATTGTGGACTCAGTTATCAGATCCCCATGGATTGTAAAGAAGGGCTCACCAGATAATGATACACCGAACCCATTTTGGGCCAGATCATCCCATGTTTCTTTGTTATTCACTTTGATGTCTTGGAATTTGACATGCTGGAATGTAAGGTATCTGGCATAGTTGATATGCCCAAAGGCGAAGCATTTCGGAATTAAGGCCCGTTCTGCTGCTAAGTGTCTTTCGATGCATTTCTCCCTGATAGACTCAACATCGCTGAAACGTCCATGAGATATTCCACAATCATCTTTGCCTGTGTCCCTTCTGCTGATGTCAATGAAGAACAGATAACTTTGAAACCAAGCAATCGCAATAGTGATTCAAGATTTTCTGGACAAGGGTACTGTCTGAGGCTAGCAATTGCTTCTTTAATGTGCAGGTCCAAATTGGTACCGATATTGCTTGCCTTTATACGGTACCTAATTAAAGCCTCAAATGACTGTTTGTGCAAATGGACACTTTTGTAGTAATGGCGGCCCTCAATCGCTTGAGCCACAGAACCTTCGGCTATAGCTCCAGCTTCCACACACCAATCACTGAAACCCAGACAACCATACCTTTTGAACAGAATCTTGAGTTTCACCAAAATTATGTGGAAGTCTCCCAATTTTTTCATACTTTTCCTGATTGATCCACGAAATGATCAGCATCTTGGAGTTGATTACCTCATCAGCATGGGCAAATATATGACCCAACTCAAGGTCATTTGCAATCTGCAATATCATATCCATGTACCAGTTAATGACTTTTGTCATCTGGTGGCAATGGAACTACAGAAAGATACTCTAGCTTGCATTTAGTAGTTGAGCGGTCAGTCACACCTTTCATGAATGTTGTCCAAGAACCGACCGGGCCCAGTACATATTTTTCAACATCCGGAAAACATTCTTTTAGGCAGTTATCACCAATGGTATCAACCAAAACCCAGGCAATGTTCAATGTCATTGCATCATCTAGCAAAGGGGAGTTTTTGTAGTCATCATTGAAATTGGGGAATGATGGAGGGAGTGTCGTTTTTCTGGGGATTTTGAAGGAACCATCATCAGATATCTCTTGGTAAATGATATCGGACTGCACTGGTTTGGATGTTGAGTTGGTTGTGGTATCACTTAGATACCTAGCCTGGAATATAGTTCCAGTTGTGTGGTGAGTAGTATGTGCCCCAGTTAGTGTCTGTTGTTTCCCATCAGAGTTATCAAACGTTATGTGCCTGCAACCTTTTTATGAAACCTGAGGCAGCATCTTCTTGTGCTCGATTGATACAGACTTCGCCCATTTGTTGTTCAAATGGCAGACATCGGTATAGGGTATTCCTACTCCACATCGATTTAGTAAAGTGGTTGCTTCTTTACTATCTGTGAGTCTATGTATTGTCAGACTCAGGGCAGTTCCTATTGGTGATCGCTCACCAGTGACCATCTTTTCCCAACTCTGACTCAAAGCTGATATTTTCTCTGCTTGAGAATTGCTCGGAACTATGACATAGCCAAGGATATTTTTTGATCTCTTGGGATCTATCGACCAGCAAATAGCATTGTAGATGCAGCACAGTGGTTTGTGGCCATTTTGCAGATTCCCTCTGTGAAATCTTACGATGAATCAGTCTCGAGAACGCTTTGGTCAAGTCATCTTCTCGGAGTCCGTGGCCTTGAAGTGTAGCTGCTGAATACATGACGCGATTTACTCTACTAGGGTGCACTATGAGGCGCTTACCAACCACATGAAAATCAATGGAATCACCAAATTTCTCCATCAGCTTTTGCTTTAAGGTAAATGTTTTCTTGATTGGTGGATCATCAAGGTTATGATCTTGGCTCAACTCTTTCACATCTTCCAATAACTCTGTCAAAAGATAGGCTTCTTGATCCTTGATAACTTTATTGTTAAATAATAAATAACCGAAAAAAACTGGTCAATAACTTCTGACCCTAACTCATCCTTCCTGATGTCATGTGCAGAGGATTTTTTATGATCATAAGCATAGGTAAAGTTCATATAACATGTCTTGTGGTAGTAAAAATCAATTGCAAAAACATCATAGGATGCTTCACTGAGTAATACATCCAAACGCTTGGCAGCAGCGTAGTACTTGTTCTCCTGATCCTTGATTTTTAAGTCCATTTGACTTTTAATCTTTCTGAAAGCATTACCTTCTGAGCATCTCCCAAGGCCACCATTGTTATACTGTTTACTGTCAGCACTTGTCTCCAAATTACAGATAAAGCAGACACGCTTCTTCTGTGTTAGAATCTATATGATTTGCTGTCTATTCCACTGGACCCAGGAACAGATTCTGAACCAGATTGCCTACGTTGACTTGCCTGAGTTTCCTTTTGTTTCACTCGATTTTGAAATGTGATTGGCACCCTTTGTGAATAAACATATCCTTGTAGTGATTGGACAGTCTTGGTGCAGCTAATCAGAATTCAGTGTAAGGAGGATGAGAACATACATTCTTATCACCATCTCTCAGCAAGTGCTTAGAGAGATTCCAGTCCACCTATTGTTATATTTAACCTTGTTTTTGAAAGTTTCATTACACAGCAGGCACCGTCTTCTGTCATTAGCTCCTGTACTAAAAAATGGTATAGCTGCCATAGTGCTGGTCCTGAATAAATACAAGTCATTAAATTTTTGTTCAGTTTTTGGACAAGTTGTGCAATGCATGTCATCTGGCAAATAACCTAACTCACAAGACAATTATACGTACCTGTCAATTAATTATTCAAAGGTTGTCCTTTGATACTTTCTGTCATGAAGCTGGACTCTCTTATAACTGGCTGGTTAGAATATAATGCTGTTATGCTGCTGTGTCTACCCATTAGTTTGGCTGCTCAATGATATCATCTATTTGGTGATGGCCTCATTTTGTCCTCCTATTTTGCTCCAGTAGTGTGTTAGTTATTTTTCTATGCTCTTATCTGCAGTGGAGTCACAGGCTGCCATGGCTTTAAGCCAATATCTGCCACCAAACATGAATGTTATATCTATGTTATCTGGCTTGGCCTTCATAATGTGTATATATATGGGGGAAAAAACATTATTCAAATAATGCATGTGTCACTTCAAACATGAGCATCACTCCATTCTATAGATCTCTCCAGCCATTCGACAAGTTGTTGCTTAAATTGACAATTATTAATGCAATTTTTTCATTACCCATTACAGAAAATTAATATTGGAGAACTATAACTAGATCTAATTATATTCATTGTAAATTACTTTGAGCATTCCACTGTTGATTCTTGATGTTTCTGGCCTCTTTGCTGGACCAAGTGGGCATTTTGAGTCTGTAGGTAGGGCTAAGCATCTGGCATTACTTCTTGTAGTGGTATGGGCTCTGCTCACTACTGATGGGTCATTTTAACTTTGGTGGAGCATATGTGATGGGTATAATCTCAGCTTGGTACTACCGCAGAATGTCACACCAGCCCACTTATATGCTTGATTAATACTTATATAGGTGCGTGCTTTAAAAACAAAACAACAACCACTAGAAACAAACCATCTGTGGATCAACGACATGTTGACACTTCACCAAAAATAGCCGAAAAGAGGCCCATGCCTGAAAAACTTTATTTCTTATAGTTTGTTTACGGTATTTTCTACGTAATCACTCGCTAAGTTGTTCACGCATGTGCGTCAATAGATTCAATGGTGCTAAAATCATTTAAAATATCATGAAATGGATGAAAGGAATGCAAAGGAATATAAATGAGGTGCAAAAAGGAAAAGGTGAAACAGGAATCTGTGCCAACATGACATTGTTTGCAAAGAAAGTGGGCGTGCCTCATCCTAGTGTTAAGTTATATTACCCACACTAACATAAATGGTTTGTGGGCTGGTGTTCTCTTATTCTTACTCAGTGCTTTTTATTTAGCCAACTCTTCACTGGTTAGCTACCTACATACATGTGCCTGCACTTGCATTGGCAAGTTTTACATTCAACTCTCACTGAGTGGGTCACTTCACTTGCTAACTAAATCAGATACTGAATACTTTAAGTCACTTGCTAGATTACCACTTCAGCCACTAATGATTTAGTAGTAGTCAACATGTGCAGTCTAGTTGTAGCCCACTGACAAAGTGATAAAATTGCCCTGCAAATCCTTCTGTCAGATAACATCTATGAACAATTAATCCTTCAAAAATCATGTAATTTCTACTTACATAATTCTCTATTCCAACATTTGCACAAATAATACACTCAGTGTGGTAGTGACAGTAGCTATATAGTCAGTATTCAAAATCAGTAAGCTAGAATTCACAGCTTATTATTCTATAACTGAGTTCACTATTGAACTGGCAACTTCATTTCGATATCCTCTTGGGATGTATATAGATTGGCATCCTTCCCAGCTGCCAAATTGCTGGCTGTGAGGTTTTTCAATGAAGGATTCCTCAGTAGGGTGTATGCCACCAGCCAGCGGTTACGAGCACGTTTTTTTCCACTGTCAAGAGATGCTATATTAAGAGAATAATAAATGTCAACATCAATGATGTCATATTGTACAAGTGTCCTCAAGTAAATCTATGGTTAATTTTCCTTATGTTACCAGCCTTCAGAGAGTACGCTAGTACTCCAAGTTCTGTTTGCATTCGCTTGTCGACTGGAAGTCGAGTGCAGCATGCAACTTCTGAATATTAAGTGTATTTTTGGATTGTTTATACATATTTACAGTTCAAGTATCACAGATCAGCTGACAGTATTTTATGTGTGGTGAACACTAGGAAAATGTTTGCTATAGCACTGCTGTGGCCAAATGGATATTATAAGATTGTATAGCATACATACAGAACTTTTATGACAGGCATACATCTTTGTTCAGGATTTACAGATAAAACAAGGAGCTATTCATGTAGAAAAAATACATCACATGAGTCAGTTATTTAGAATGCTATAGAGATTTTTCTAAGTGACAAGTGAGCATGAAAGGACCTTTGCATATATCTGGCTCATTAATTGAAGCCCACTACCACAGAATTTGTGCATATTATTATAGAGTTAGTACCTGACCATGCAGCAATTTCAGTCATTACAACATTGCTGTGGCAGTGATCTGTTAGTGAAGCTGCAAGTCTTACCTGAAAAAGATCAAGACTTTGCCTGACCTCCCTTCTGTGCATATCTCCCACTTGAATGAGATTGTTAAGAGACAAGCTAACGTAAATCAGCTGCATAATAATTCTGGCCCCAGTGGGTATCCACAACTAATTCAATTGCAAATAATGATAATAATAAAATGTTTGGCAACATTATCAGGCAGATAAGTTCTGATATGTTCATGATATAGCAGTTGCCAAGCATATGGCGTCATGATATTGTGCCCGATTCCCACCCAGTATGAATAATGTTACAACATTATGGAAGCTTTTTTAAACTTGATCTTGTCTCTACTCTCGGTGGATAGCATTGATAGCAGATCTAGCTGAAGTATATGTTTGTGGATGACAAGTTATAGTCTAGCTAAGCTACTAGCTACAACAGCTATAGCAATCTACTGCAAAACTAACTACAGCACTGCAAGTTAGTACCACCACTCTCAAACTACTTGCTACCTAAGGCTATAACCAGATCTGGTTGCAAAGCCACTAGTTGGCTATTTCAGCTAGAGAACTACCAGCTAGTTATATAACACTTTCAAACATCACATACCACCAGTATCTAAGTGTGTACCTGTCACAAGCAATAGGTCTTCAGGGCTCCATAAGCTGTTTATATCCACAAATGCCAATTTCACATGCTAAATTCTAGCATTTTGATTGGTCAGATGTCTAACACTCGGTGCTGGAATAGAAGTAGATCCTCTTTCATTGTATGTATTGTCAAAATACATTGTACTGTATAATTATTGCATTGATATGATGCAGGTAAACTATATGATACAATTATCATACTCCATATTGTGAAGCGGCTTTTATACTTGATGGAATTCAGATTCAGACATTGAGGTTACTGACTCTCCAACCATCACCTATAATGCAGTGTGGTACCATTCCCAATATTGTTTTGATCTCTTTTTCGAAAAGGTCAATGCTCCCCAAACCATAATATATATCTCAACTAGAATTCACTTCAGCAGATCCTAAACAGTATTTCAGGTCAATTTTAGCTTCAAATGCATTTCCACCATACCTTGAATCTTAGGTAGTAAACTGGTAGCCATAACAAAGTTATAAGACCACAAAACTTATCTTCAATATATCTTCAATCTATGAATATATTTCTCCAAACATAACCACTATAATATAGTATGCCATTCATTACAGTTTTATTAGCAGTGACTTTGTCAATTCAGTAAACCAATAAATGATTATAGCTAACATGTTCTTATCACACGTGTGCAGATCTTCACTGAAATATATATCGGATAAATTACCTACAAATCATACTTGTGATGTGTGTGTGTGTGTATGTGAATGTGTGTGTGTGTGCGTGTTTATGTGTGTAGTGTACTTTAGCATATAAATGTACCAATGTAGACCACAATATTTGTAGGATCCTTTACCTATTAATCTGTATTATATTTGATGTTCATCGATATAAAAGGTTAATATCTGTGGTCTACATTAGTAATGTATGTGGTCTACATTAGTAAACTATTAATGTCTGTGGTCTACATTAGAATGTCTGTGGTCTACATTAGAATGTCTGTGGTCTACATTACCAAATTCTTATTTCCAGAAGTAAATTTTTTTTTAAAGTAAATACAATATGTACATTTTCTATTTACATTAGAATAACCTTAATAATCAACTTGAAATTGTATTCTCTTGACATTTTGATTAGATGCTCTTGCCTTCATCAGGAATAACTGAGAGTTCATGGAGAGGATTTTCTTGTCTTATTATGTAGAGGATCTTATTATGTAGAGGGGGAAAAACACTTGAAAAATACCTAAAATAAATTCACCCTAAGAAAGACCAGTTCAAAGGCATAAGTGAATTTATTTATTTATTGAATTGACTTGTTAAAAATGAAAGGCAACAAGACTGCATCTGTAAGCCCAACTAGACAAACATTTCTTTACCATTTAAATCAATGTATCATCTAACTAGTTGTCTCTACATGGATATGTAGACTTAAAGGCCAAGCTGATTATTATTATTATTGTTTTATTTTATTCCTCTCCTGTGATGTCATAGCTTGCCATTCAAATGTTAGTTGATTGGTATAGCTAAGAGCTGTTGGAGTAATTTGAAGACAAAAGAGCTTAGGATACAGGCTAAACTGGCAGAATGGTTCAGTCTTGCCATGCATATATATAAACTTATGCTGCCTTTCTTCTCAGTCAATCCTATGTAGATACAAAAATACTAATTATTGTAATAATTCTGTTCACACACTTCCTAAATGGAAGTTTTAAACATATTGACTATATTGCCAAGAAGCACAAAGGATCCTGTACTCCCAATAAACTTCACTTACACAATTCATTAATGTAGATGTGGTCTGAATGTTTCTGGGATTTGTCAGATTCTTTCCCAATGAAATAGATGAAGGTGTGGACCACAGCATTGTTGTAACAGTGGTTCAAGTAGAAGTAGCCTAGAAATGCTTTATGACCTGCATAGATTTCAACATTCCAGTTTCACACATATAAAAGCACTGGTTTATCAAAAAATAATATATACCTACACTGATGAGAAAATATGCACTCATAAACATCATGCATATATAGGGTAATTAATTATATACTGCACTAAAGCCTCCACTTACTACCAGTTCAAAATATTACTTCTAAATAGTGTTTTGTTTTGCTCTTGTCAAGGGAAGTACATAATTATATGCATAATAAAAACACAGGTACTCTAATGTCTGCAAGATATTCTAGGCACATTTGCTCATTTGTGATCGAAATTTTTATTTATTGCTTAACTGTTAAAAATAAACCGTTAGAGTGCAAGTATAACAAGCTGTAGTTTCATATAAGGCTAAAGGCTAGCTCCATTTGAGGTAAGAAAACAAAAAATACAATTGCTATGTCGCTCTATGTCCACATCAAAATTTACAACAAAGGGATTCATCCAGGAACAAATCCTTTCTCAAGTGCAAAATTACAGAAAAGGGATTCATCCAGATACAAATCCTTTCTGAAGTGTAAAATTACAGCAAAGGGATTCATCCAGGAATAAATCCTTCTGAAGTACAAATATTTCTGAATAATTCAGCTTTCCTCTGAAGAAGACTTCTGCTTTTTTCAGTCAAGATCATGCATGACGAGTTCACTCATGAAAGTAGTTGCGGTCACTAGTAATTTAAACAGTTTTCTGCTTACTCAGCATTTCAAGCCAGAACAAAAGATCTACTGGGCATGCGCAGGTAAAAATTATGGTTTTTAGCATGATCGATATAATTAATGATGTGTGAATTTTTGCCTGTAGGCACTTGTGACATGTGACAGTTACTTGGTTAACTAAATATAATGCTCTTAACATGTGAGCTTACAATGCACTAGTATTGTGTATCATACCAAAGTCAAAAAATTCAAAGCCATGTGTCAATGTGACGACGTCTAGTCTGAAGAGGAGGAGGAGAGTGATGCATACCGTAATTGCCACACGCATTATAGCTTTTACAATCCCGGCAAACCCGTTATACAGGAACAGAAGGAATGCAAACCAGTTGAATAAACGCCTATATGGTAATAATATAAGTATGAAACAAAATAACAATTCCCATTCTTATTTCTACATAAACCATGTTTGCCAGTGTATGGGTCACAGCAGCAGCTCCACATCATTATGGCTGACATAATTATGTGGATTTTCTCAATGAACTTTCAGTTGCATAATCAGATACAATGAATTCTCAATAATCAACTTGAAATTTACTCACTTGACATTTTGGCTATATAGATACTCTGCCTCTCATCAGAAATAATGTTTAAAATTATTCCTGTGAAGGCTTCAGCATCTAGCCGGATCGTCGAGTGAGTAAATTTCCAGTTGATTATGATAAAGTCATTGTTCATGCCTGTCAATTTGAGAGGATAAGTTGAGGTGGCTGAAATGAATTACTGAGTGGTGCCACAAAAGGAGCAATTAATCTTGTACTCAAGCCAGCTTCAAAGATAGTGATTTTGTGTGTGTATATGTATGTATATGTGTGTGTATATGTGTGCATGTGTGCTCACATGTGTGTATATGTGAGTTTGTGGATATATGTATGTGTGTATATGTGTGTGAGTGTGCATGTGTGTGTGTGTGTGTGTATATCTAGAACTAAGCATGTTATCAGTAGCACTTTTAAGCATATATTTTTTGAATTTGCAGAGAAGTCTTGGAATGGAAGATAAAAAGTGAGTAGAGAGTAAGTAAAAACAAGTCAAATACCGGAGAGAAAAGACAATCAAGTTAACAGTGCTTCCAAGATCAGCCAGGTCACATCGAGTTAAGGTCAGAGGTTATTCTAGCTCCGGCAAGCTTGTAGATGGGCAATTGATTTAGTGTTTATATAGTGTTTATACTCCACTTTATAATATATTACTTTTATAATGATGACTAGTTTGGGGGAAGTGACTTGCATTCCAGTGTGATGTGCACTCTGGCAAATAAGGTATTTAGCTTTATCTTCATTGATACTCACTGGTTTGTTATGGAAATAAACTTTCCTGTAGAGCGTTCAAGGAAAATGAACTTACAGATGAGGTACTGCAAGTAAAACACTCCATTAGTCCACAGGAATGGAAAACTGTGTGTTTGAGAAAGCAATGAAACAAGTCTTTATACAAATCTTTATGCAAACATTATCTGACTAGACATGCACTCAACAGAAGAATTTCATTAGTTATTGGGAGAGGTTGGGTGGGATATGGATTACCTCTGGTTGAGGTGTTCATGGTATGGCACACATAACAACAAGCTATGTATGAGCTGAGATATCTGTGTCACACTCTAAGCCTAGAATTTATAATACCCCTTATTTTTTACGTCAAACACATACCAATCATTGTATATATTATACCAGGCCCGGCAAAGTGGATGACAAAGTGATGCCGTAATGTTTACATGACAACCAGATGACTCATGCATTCATAGTAGTACCTTACCAACCAGATACGGATGTAAGGATAGGATACGGGATATAATAATTATCCAATCAAAAATGAGTACTACTTTATGGTATATATATAAATATATATATTACTGGTGTGAATTCTAAACTACAAGGGAAATAAATAATTAACTGTATATAATTACTCACACCAGAATGAAGAGAAGGTTGAAAAAGTGACTAGTGTAGTACTTCAAACCATAATACGTTGCTATGGCAAACAAGCCCAGCACAAATACCACAACGCTGAAGATCGCCCATGCTATATGGTACATGAACAGAAAGATTTGATCATGATATGAACAGAAAAACGCTGAGGGGAGATGAGGGGGAGGGGGGAAATGCAGTAGCTCCTATAAGTTCAGCCATGTAATTAAAAATGGAATGACCATCTACTAGCAGCTGATGACATAAAGTGCAAATATAAGAATTCTCTTTCTATAGGCTTGAGTTGATATGGTAACAAGAATCAAGGTTGCGTCATCGCTGGAATATTCTAGCAGATCAGTTATGTTGATAAGCCAGCTAGCTTAGCAATGATAAAAAATTAACAAAACCGAATTCTTTTCAAAGCCATGGTACTCATTTTGGCTATTAGCTCATTAGTATCTCAATCTCCAAACCTCTAGGACAACAGGCAATACATTTGTGTTCAAGTGTCTCGTGTTATATCCTAAATAATGTTATAATGGTGGCTCTGTGGCTGTGAAATTTTTTAACTTTAGATTTTTCAGAGCCAATGAGGATGATACTTGCTGTTGTAATTTTTTTCATTTCAGCAATGTTCCCCCCTCCTCCCCACCTGTATCGTATTACATGAAGCCTTGCTAGCCAAGATTTGAGTTAGCTTTCAACTGATGAACTCTTTTTATTGTTTCTCATTGCGTGTTTTTGGGTGTGTCGATATATCAACAATCATCAGGAACATGAAAATCAGATTCATTATATACACAACATATTAATCCTATTCATTATATATGTATACCCAACATATTAATCCTATTCCTTATATACCCAACATATTAATCCTATTCATTATATACCCGACATATTAATCCTATTCATTACATATCCAGCATATTAATCCCATTCATTACATACCCAACATATTAATCCTATTCATTACATACCCAACATATTAATCCTATTCATTACATACCCAACATATTAATCCTATTCATTACATACCCAACATATTAATCATATTCATTACATACCCAACATATTAATCCTATTCATTACATACCAACATATTAATCCTATTCATTACATACCCAACATATTACTCCTATTCATTACATACCCAACATAATTATCATTACATACCCAACATATTAATACATACCCAACCCAACATATCATTACATTCCCAACATATTAATCATATTCATTACATACCCAACATATTAATCCTATTCATTACATACCATACATATTAATCCTATTAATCCTATCCCAACATATTAATCCCATTCATTACATACCCAACATATTAATCCTATTCACTACATATATACCCAACATATTAATCCTAACTAGTTTTTTTTTACATTTGTCCATTTGTTTCCTTGCCATAAATATTGTACTTGAGGTGCCTCCTTCAAGAAATTTGTAAATATTGCTCAGCTTAAATCTGGATAAGTTATTTGAAAGTTTGGATTCTTCAGGTTGTAAAATGATTATGAAATGACTTTTGATGCTCAATAGGAGTGAAAGAAAGGACAAATGGGAAAATAAAAGCCAGAGACAATTTCATGGTTTGGAATGTTTTTAAGTCTGCCAATTGACTAGCCAAGTAAAAGATGCAGGGTACACTGGAAGTGTATCTGGAGTAAGAAGTGGTCGGAACTTGTTTAGGATTACAATGTCCTTCTCAATAATCAACATTCACTCTCTCCATGTTTCAACTAGATATTCTAGACTTCATCAGGAATGTCTTTAGGATGCTAATAATTGCTAAAGTGAGTTTAGCTCTGAGCTATGAACTTTTACTTTTTTGTGCTTTGGCATCTGCAATTTTTAATTCAAACCATGACTAAAACTTGGAGCATTTTAGTCATGCTATACTATGCTATGGAAAGTTTAGCCGACAAGTCATGGCATGGAAACTTTACCATAGCAAGAATAGTTTGGAAATGATATTGATCGATACTCATTTACCTGAAGTTTTTTATTTCAGCATATTTACAAACAAAAAATGCGTATACCAAATGGCTTCTTGTGTGGCAACTTTTATACAAAATTATGCATGTCTGAAGAAATATCTTAACAAATCTGAGAGGAAAGATATTTGACTATAAAAGAATGTGCATTTGGTAATTGAGATGTGTCCAATTTTGTATTGAATGGAAATTCTTATATGGGAGATAAGAACGTAAAGTGCACGAAATATTCCCACAGATTTTTTTCCCCCCAACATTTTTTCAATACTCAATCTTTTTTTGTTTGACATATTTGAAATTAATTGCCATCATTCTTAATTCTATGATTCTCTATGATTGCCCAGTGCTCACCATATATAAACAGTCCCATCTGTACTCCAAGGTAGATCCAGGCAGCTGGCTGTATAACATGTCATACATGGAAGAAGATACAGTACATAATTACATATCCCAGCATTAACACACAAGAGTGCATGTTAGTAAAATAACAATACACATATTAAATATTGGATATAGACTCACTACCACATGCCACTACACCCACCTTTAAATTACCATATTTGCCAAATTTTAAGTCATCAACTCCAAATCATTTCAGGGTTGTGACCTAAACATTGACTTTTCTGGAATCCTAAATTAAATCATTGGCTGAGGTCACAAGTGGAGCATGTGACCGCGTACTGTAATGCTCTGAGGGCACAAGTGGAGCATGTGACCTCATACTGTAATGCTCTCGATTATTGTGTGAATGAAATATCAAATTATTTGAATTTGCAGAGAATAGAAGAGATGACCGAGTGATTGAAAAAGGTGTGAGACAGGAGAAAGAAGAAGAAAGAGTTAATAGAGATCATCCAGATCTTGAGTTGAGGTCAGAACTTACTCTAGCACCTGCATGCTGAATGATCGACAATTTATTCAGTGTGTAACTTATGCTCTGGCATTTATAAATGTTTTGTAATAGTGGCTTACTTTGGGGGAGGAACTTAAACTTTGGTGCAACATATACTCCAGCAAATATGATATAGCTAACCGCAGGTGCCACTATGCACATACAATCATACATAAAACTACATATGCCACTCTGTCAATATGCCATATATATATATACTCTCCATATGTGCCACCTTCTCCATATGTCATATACTAATACTAATACAATCACTAACTAACTACTAATATACTTACTAACACACTTATATAAATAATAAATAAAACATGTTATATTTTTTATTACACGGGTATGGTCAACAGGGAGGATAGGGTGATTTGGGTAATGGTTCCAAAAAGGTTGGGAACCACTGCTCTACACCATGCTTGCTGCTATCCCAATGTGTCATTTATATACTTACCGCACACCGCGACAAACTTGGTAGTTTCTTAGGGAAGCCTTGCCTGGCATACTCCTTCACCATCTTACTGCAATAACAAGTAATAATTTCTAATTGAGTCAATTTACTCAAATGGTAAGTAATGCTTTAATGGATAATGATATCTTCTTCAAAATCGGTGAGTGTGCATACATACCAATCACCCAATAATAATTATTGACTGAGGCCAAGAAAAGTCAAGGTTTAACTTAGCAATGGAAATCTATTGGCTGGCTGAACAAAGCAGAAGTTGAGAACTCCGTAAGTTATTAGTGATTGAGCGAGTACAAAATAATATTGGTACAGTTTTTTGTTTCACTCGGATCATATACAATGGCTACTCCTGCAGTACAAAATGTTTTAAAACTGATAGAGCTTGGGATAAGCTCAAGTCAAATGGCTAAGTGAATTATGCTGAAACTTCTTTAATGCTACCATCACCAGATCAATGCTCAAGTGACATTATATTGTATTCTGAACACAAAATATAGCTGCATTTTGGTGAATTACTCTTCTTGAAGTTGAAATGCACTGTAAACTTGAAAAGGAATCATTACTAGTTGAAGGTAAATTACTAGCACTGGAGGATGATTTACTAGCTCTTAAGTGTGACTTACTATTACTAAGGGTAAATTACTAGCTTTTATGGGTGAATTACTACCATTGGAGAGTAAATTATTGCTTCTTCATGGTGAATTTCTCTCCAACCATTTGTAGATATGTGATTGATATTGACAGGAAAAAGCTCAATGTAAATATAAAACACTGCCATCAAGTACTTAGTAAGCCCCTCCAAGTAGCAAGTGCCCACTATGCTCGTTCAGCCATCTATGATTAAGCTGGATGCTTGTACCACACACGTAGTCTTGTTGAAATTGCATGTAAAGACTAGGAAGTAGGTCAATCTTGAGGTCTATAAATATTACAAGGTTTCATGAGCTGGATTCTAGAGGGAAAAAAGAAACGGTCAATTATTCAAAAACTTACCGCAACCACAGAGAAAGTTGGCAGTAAATCAGTTAATGATAAACAGGTGTTAGAGAAACTAAAGTTCAATAGCTAAAGCGGATGCAGAGCAGCTGAACTTTAAATCAACCAACACATCCTCACCTAGAACTATCGGAACTCCCCGACTTCATTGGAAATCTCCATGTGAATGCAAATTGCATGGATGTACATCAATTAGAATGAAAGTCATTAGAACTTGCACTATTTATTCACTGGAATAAATGGTGCAATTTTATCATGCAAGTACAGCGAGAAGTTACCTTTAGGCTTTGGATAGTATCAACTATACAGTGTTATACTGTAGCACAACTACCATAGCTTGGAAAACAATGTTACGCTGAACAATGGCAACTTCAGGCTGACAAATACTGGTCAGGAAATATCTAGGAAAATCTACAACTCTCTAATTACATGTAGCATGTAATGGGCATGTAATAATTTCTTAATTTCCACTATATATATATATAGTATAACAATATTTTATCAAAATATGTACTCAACCATATACAATGCAAGAAGATATGATATATGTTCTGTACCTGATGGAGCTAACCATGTGTAGTAGCAGGAAGACACATAGAACCAGAGACACAAATAGAGCGATGGCAAATACAGCTAAGGCATGAAGGAAGAGAGAGAATGATGCACATATACACTAAAATAGTTTCTCCATCAGGATTTGTATCAACCCATTCACATATTTTTGAATATTATATTTACAGCAAATTATATCAGTTAGTGAAGAGTGGCCAACTACATCTTCTGTACATGATGAGGTCATGAGAAGTGACCTTAGAGATATCAATCCATATCCTTTCATGTATACTTAATTTGCTGTTATGTAAATGAACCCTGTAAAATTATTGTATTTTTATATCAAGTCAAAAACTACAATTCAGTTTTTTCATTCGCCAAATATGTCCGTCTTCTCACTGCTGCTTACAATTATTAGTATTCTGTGAACTCCACAAGTGTCACCATAAAACCTGCATGTGATATAGCTAAAATTCATCTCAACAAATTATTTTTTATATCATGGAGTCCAGTGTGAAATCAACATCAAATTTTTGTTCCAAGTTTTGTACCATAAAAGAAAGGCCACAATGTCTGGCTGGGCCAAAGCCAGAGCTTAAAAACAAAAACAGATGAGGACAGGAGGAGGAAGTGAATCAAGGAACTTTTTTTTTTTTCTTCCTGGAGCTATTGGGTATAGAAGATCTGATGTGAGATGCTCCAATAGAGAGCTGCTATGAAGCAAGGTACTGTTATGTCATGCAAAATCATGGATGCTCGCATCATTTCTATGCCACAGTCTCACAAGCTAAACCTTTGACTTATTTGCCACCATGAAATCTTAAAGTGTCTGTCTCACAAGATTTATTTTCCCTGACAACTGAGGATTAATGAAAAATAAATGGCAGCCACTTGAACTTAGGAAAAAAGACACCTCTTCTCATTTCCAGTCACAACAGGACAGTTGCTTATCACTTAAATAAATAAATTCTGTGAAATGCAAGATGAGGTAACTTCCTCATCTAACTCATGATGGCTATGGACTCTAAAAAAATTTGATTCTTGCATCCTACTCAGAAGGAATCAAGTGAATAAAGTGTTGTGGGTGAATAGTTGCATCAGTGAGGAATGTTGACTAACTCTGCAAATGGTTCACCTATCTCAACTGGTCTTACCTGGTATTCCTATTTCAAGTCCTTGCGTTATTTCCGTTAGTTCATCACTAATATCTTCGACAAAAAGTATTGTGGCCACAAGTAGATAACCAGTGAATGTCTTAATGAGGAAGACACCTTTCAGGACCACGATTAAGGTAAGCTATATATAGCAAAAAATTAAGCATGACTAGATTATGCAAATATTAGGCATCATATAATCTTTGTCAACACAAATAAATAGCATGCCCTTTTTATTCTTTTTTACCTGATAAAGAAATGCTACCATTGCCACTACGACACATAAAAATGGCAGAGGAAGCCTCACATCTGATCGCAGTAGCAGCCATTGTGGCCATAGCAGAGAATTGTAGGTAAAGATCGAGATAGACAGAGGAAATGTCAAAAAATGAGAGGAGAGCAGATACATTATTGAACGACCCTTTTTAACATAATATAAAGCTAGTCTACACATGTTTAGACTGCAGTAATTGTTATACTCACTTTTATCATAAGGGACAAAATAATATAAAATCTTTAAGAGCAGAGCAGTAAATCTCCCTCGCATGACTGGTAATGAGCGGTTCCTGTATAAAATAGCAGTATCATATATATCTCTAAACCATGCACATCCTTTACCCTATGACTATCAGAAGATGACTTCAAGTTAGCAATGAAAAAAAGGATGCTCAAGCATCTTGCCAGGCCAGATACCTGTCTTCTAAACTATGAAGGAAAACAGTATTTCCACAGTCTGCTATGTAGCTTCTTTCTGTTCATTATCCCATGCTGGAAACCAGGATAAAATAATTAAGTTTTTCATCAGTGTATGTGTGTGTATATGTATATTATAAACACTTGCAGTTCTCGCACATAATTGTTGCTATTTAGCACATAGTTGTTGTTAAGTACCTATCATATTGTTGATTCTATATAGCCTCAATTTGTTTAGTGTCCATTGTGAATATTTCTCTTCCTTCCAAAAAAGGAAACACTTGACAGGTTCTTTACCCAACCTTCATACGGGCTAAAGCCTGGGAGCTCGGGTTCTAATGACACTAACGGAAAAACACCACAGTTATAAAAAGGGTGCGATGTGCAGGGAGTAGCATGTCTTTGACTTACTTGACAATTTTTTGGAGTAGAGGCAAGAGTAATTTTGCGCAACACCATGTCCCATATTCTCATTATGTGCTCCTCTGCTAGCTATTTCATCTCTGACTGGACAATGCCGCCTTGGTACCTCTGCTAGTATATATATTTACTTCCTGGACAATGTCTTGGTACCTCTGCTAGTATATATATATTTACTTCCTGGACAATGCCTTGGCTCTGCTAGTATATATATTTACTTCCTGGATAATGTTTTGGTACCTCTGCTAGTATATATATATTTACTTCCTGGACAATGTCTTGGTACCTATGCTAGTATATATATATTTACTTCCTGGACAATGCCTTGACCTCTGCTAGTATATATATTTACTTCCTGGACAATGTCTTGGTACCTCTGCTAGTATATATATATTTACTTCCTGGACAATGCCTTGGTACCTCTGCTAGTATATATATTTACTTCCTGGACAATGCCTTGACCTCTGCTAATATATATATATATATTTACTTCCTGGACAATGTCTTGGTACCTCTGCTAGTATATATATTTACTTCCTGGACAATGCCTTGGTACCTCTGCTAGTATATATATTTACTTCCTGGACAATGCCTTGACCTCTGCTAGTATATATATTTACTTCCTGGACAATGTCTTGGTACCTCTGCTAGTATATATATTTACTTCCTGGACAATGCCTTGGTACCTCTACTAGTATATATATTTACTTCCTGGACAATGCCTTGGTACCTCTACTAGTATATATATTTACTTCCTGGACAATGCCTTGACCTCTGCTAATATATATATATTTACTTCCTGGACAATGTCTTGGTACCTCTGCTAGTATATATATTTACTTCCTGGACAATGCCTTGGTACCTCTGCTAGTATATATATTTACTTCCTGGACAATGCCTTGACCTCTGCTAGTATATATATTTACTTCCTGGACAATGCCTTGGTACCTCTGCTAGTATATATATTTACTTCCTGGACAATGCCTTGGCACCTCTGCTAGTATATATATTTACTTCCTGGACAATGCCTTGGTACCTCTGCTAGTATATATATTTACTTCCTGGACAATGTCTTGGTACCTCTGCTAGTATATATATTTACTTCCTGGACAATGCCTTGGCTCTGCTAGTATATATATTTACTTCCTGGACAATGTTTTGGTACCTCTGCTAGTATATATATATTTACTTCCTAGACAATGTCTTGGTACCTCTGCTAGTATATATATTTACTTCCTGGACAATGTCTTGGGTACCTCTGCTAGTATATATATTTACTTCCTGGACAAGGTCTTGGTACCTCTGCTAGTATATATATTTACTTCCTGGACAATGCCTTGGTACCTCTGCTAGTATATATATTTACTTCCTGGACAATGTCTTGGTACCTCTGCTAGTATATATATATTTACTTCCTGGACAATGCCTTGGTACGTCTGCTAGTATATATATTTACTTCCTGGACAATGCCTTGGAACCTCTGCTAGTATATATATTTACTTCCTGGACAATGCCTTGGTACCTCTGCTAGTATATATATTTACTTCTTGGACAATGCCTTGACCTCTGCTAATATATATATATTTACTTCCTGGACAATGTCATGGTACCTCTGCTAGTATATATATTTACTTCCTGGACAATCCCTTGACCTCTGCTAGTATATATATTTACTTCCTGGACAATGTCTTGGTACCTCTGCTAGTATATATATTTACTTCCTGGACAATGCCTTGGCACCTCTGCTAGTATATATATTTACTTCCTGGACAATGCCTTGGTACCTCTACTAGTATATATATTTACTTCCTGGACAATGCCTTGACCTCTTCTAATATATATATATTTACTTCCTGGACAATGTCTTGGTACCTCTGCTAGTATATATATTTACTTCCTGGACAATGTCTTGGTACCTCTGCTAGTATATTTATTTACTTCCTGGACAATGCCTTGGCTCTGCTAGTATATATATTTACTTCCTGGACAATGTTTTGGTACCTCTGCTAGTATATATATATTTACTTCCTAGACAATGTCTTGGTACCTCTGCTAGTATATATATTTACTTCCTGGACAATGTCTTGGGTACCTCTGCTAGTATATATATTTACTTCCTGGACAATGTCTTGGTACCTCTGCTAGTATATATATTTACTTCCTGGACAATGCCTTGGTACCTCTGCTAGTATATATATATTTACTTCCTGGACAATGCCTTGGTACCTCTGCTAGTATATATATTTACTTCCTGGACAATGCCTTGGTACCTCTGCTAGTATATATATTTACTTCCTGGACAATGTCTTGGTACCTCTGCTAGTATATATATATTTACTTCCTGGACAATGCCTTGGTACGTCTGCTAGTATATATTTACTTCCTGGACAATGCCTTGGTACCTCTGCTAGTATATATATTTACATCCTGGACAATGCCTTGGAACCTCTGCTAGTATATATATTTACTTCTTGGACAATGCCTTGACCTCTGCTAATATATATATATTTACTTCCTGGACAATGTCATGGTACCTCTGCTAGTATATATATTTACTTCCTGGACAATGCCTTGACCTCTGCTAGTATATATATTTACTTCCTGGACAATGTCTTGGTACCTCTGCTAGTATATATATTTACTTCCTGGACAATGCCTTGGTACCTCTGCTAGTATATATATTTACTTCATGGACAATGTCTTGGTACCTCTGCTAGTATATATATTTACTTCCTGGACAATGCCTTGGTACCTCTACTAGTATATATATTTACTTCCTGGACAATGCCTTGGTACCTCTGCTAGTATATATATTTACTTCCTGGACAATCCCTTGACCTCTGCTAGTATATATATTTACTTCCTGGACAATGCCTTGGTACCTCTGCTAGTATATATATTTACTTCCTGGACAATGCCTTAGCACCTCTGCTAGTATATATATTTACTTCCTGGACAATGCCTTGGTACCTCTACTAGTATATATATTTACTTCCTGGACAATGCCTTGACCTCTGCTAATATATATATATTTACTTCCTGGACAATGTCTTGGTATCTCTGCTAGTATATATATTTACTTCCTGGACAATGCCTTGGTATCTCTGCTAGTATATATATTTACTTCCTGGACAATGCCTTGGTACCTCTGCTAGTATATATATTTACTTCCTGGACAATGCCTTGGTACCTCTGCTAGTATATATATTTACTTCCTGGACAATGCCTTGACCTCTGCTAGTATATATATTTACTTCCTGGACAATGCCTTGGCACCTCTGCTAGTATATATATTTACTTCCTGGACAATGCCTTGGCACCTCTGCTAGTATATATATTTACTTCCTGGACAATGCCTTGGTACCTCTGCTAGTATATATATTTACTTCCTGGACAATGTCTTGGTACCTCTGCTAGTATATATATTTACTTCCTGGACAATGCCTTGGCTCTGC
The DNA here is from genome assembly GCA_028752905.1 of Cladorhizidae sp. MBARI D1340-BT2. Classification (NCBI taxonomy): domain Eukaryota; kingdom Metazoa; phylum Porifera; class Demospongiae; order Poecilosclerida; family Cladorhizidae; species Cladorhizidae sp. MBARI D1340-BT2. The sequence goes on along the minus strand of JAQNBH010000017.1, from coordinate 42,270,664 downwards.
TAGTATATATATTTACTTCCTGGACAATGTTTTGGTACCTCTGCTAGTATATATATATTTACTTCCTGGACAATGTCTTGACCTCTGCTAGTATATATATTTACTTCCTGGACAATGCCTTGGTACCTCTGCTAGTATATATATTTACTTCCTGGACAATGCCTTGGTACCTCTGCTAGTATATATATTTACTTCATGGACAATGTCTTGGTACCTCTGCTAGTATATATATTTACTTCCTGGACAATGCCTTGACCTCTGCTAGTATATATATTTACTTCCTGGACAATGCCTTGGTACCTCTGCTAGTATATATATTTACTTCCTGGACAATGCCTTGGTACCTCTGCTAGTATATATATTTACTTTCTGGACAATGCCTTGACCTCTGCTAGTATATATATTTACTTCCTGGACAATGTCTTGGTACCTCTGCTAGTATATATATTTACTTCCTGGACAATGCCTTGACCTCTGCTAGTATATATATTTACTTCCTGGACAATGCCTTGGTACCTCTGCTAGTATATATATTTACTTCCTGGAGCAGGAATTGTTCTGTAACAATAAAGGCTAGTAGATATATATATATATATTATATATATAGTGCAAGTTGTTCAGCAATATTTCTTTTCGAGAAATATGACAACTTCCACTTGCAGTAAAGATGCAATATAAAGTTATAGCTGGCCCACCCCAATACAATAAACCAAGTGATACCTCTTGTGCAAAATATACCTTGATAGCAGTTTTTTAACCCATAGTAGTTGATAGTCCCTGACTCCTCGCTGTTCAGGAGAAACAATTATACAGAATTATAATTATATGTTATAGGATAGTATATCCAGGTTATAATTAAGGACACACACATCAAGCTACAACCTACCTGAGTGGGATAATAATAACTTACCTTAGGTTCTGGAGAGACATGATGTTTAATAACACGAAACAGATACCAGCCTATTACAGCCAGGGCGATGAGCAGGACTGGGACACTCTGAAGCACAAGTCTTGCTATCTATGACAACAAAGATATTAGGAGAACAATTAACATATTCTCTGAAGCATACCAATTATAACCAAAAACATTTTTTTTCCAAAATCAAATGTAAACACCTAGTTGTAGCCTGGCAATGCACATGTATAAGTATGCTTGCAAAGTTGGAGTGTACCACAGCTCATAATTTACAGGGAATTTCTTACTTATTGGGACTTCCATGATCCTATACGTACCCTGCTCCCTGAAGTATTAAGTAGCATACTCTATGGTAGACTTGCAAGCCAGATTCTTGCCACAAAGCTAAAAAATGAGAAAGAACTCTTCTAGCTGGATAATTATTTGGCATGTATTGACTATACGAGGGTGCAGGGGAACATGTTTTTGTTATTGGCAAACTACAACTTTTAGTACCAAACCTATACTTTAGTTTGGCTTACCTGTAAAACTAAGAACTCCATCAATCAACAGACAATCAATCAACAGACAACATAAATAACCAGTTACTGTAAATCCAGAAATTATAATGATCATTTTAATTTAATCATTATCACAAATGAATAAATGTTGTTATAAAAAGAAACATTAGGTAAAGGATCAAATGCGCAGAAAATTGTCCATGCAGCCGAGGTCAAACATTCAATACCTTTGAGAAACAGGATAAAGAGCTCAAGCTATCAGGAGCGGTATGTCTACCTCCAACCAAGGTGCTCTCAGGGAAGTATCTGATGTTATTGAGGTCGTATTAGAGGAGACAGAAGAGTTGGAGCGAAATGGATGCAAAAGAGGAACTACTACCAGTCCCAGCTAGGAAGCATGGTAGGTCTTGTGACAGAGAAGATCAATGTGCTAACTAAGAAGTTTGTGCAGTACGTAAGCTCATCAATTGTGCTAGCAGCTGCCAAAGGGAGTATGGCTCACAAGACCTCTTCATTGTTGAAAGAGCATGGGTGATCAGAACAACTCAAAAAGTCTTGGGCTTTTTCCTTCCTGTCCAGGCATAGCTTATGTGCCAATGGAAGGCAACCTGAACAAGTGGTAATGGGACAGAGAATTTTATGGAGTCAATGTTTTATTTTTGGACAGAGTAAGAGAGATAGTGATCAATTTTGACCAGATGGGGACAAGGATGGTTCCTCTCAGTAAGTGGACATTAGAAGAACAAGGGACTAAGCATATTAATGCGGTGGGATTGGATGATAAAAGAGTGGTGACATCTCTTCTAGCAGTTTCGCTCTCTGGTGAGCCTTTTCCACTTATATGATGTGTGTTTTGGTTCCAGCAGGATGCATGGGTCAGCTCCATCCTCTAGACATGTATGTAAATAAGCTCTTCAAGGACTATTTGAAGCAGCTGTTCACCTTCCTTAAAAACAGTACTTCCCTTGAAAACATCAAGATGGACAGTGGATCTGCGTACTTCCGCTATCAAGCCCGTGCATTTTGAGTGGCTAAAGGAAACATTGTGGGATTTGCACATCAGGAAAGGACACTGATCAAGGGATGTAAGGATACTTAGGTTTTGGCGGAGTTCAGAGCAGCAACGACTTGGAACAGTAAACAACTCTTTTACACTAGTAAGTATCTGGTAACTACTTTAGCAACCGTACTTTGCACTTGGTGCTGTGTGTTACTACAATTGTGCTCAATAAGTACTTACTTACACTAGCAGAGTGAAACTAGCACTATAGTACTATAGTAAGTACAGTCCTATACTAAGTATAGTACTATAGTAATTACAGTACTATGCTAAGTATAGTACTATAGTAAATATAGTACCATACTAACTATTAGTACTATAGTAAGTACAGTACTATAGTAAGTATAGTACCATAGTAAGTACAGTACTATAGTAAGTACAGAACTATAGTAAGTACAGTACTACAGTAAGTATAGTACTATAGAAAGTATAGTACTATAGTAAGTATAGTACTATAGTAAGTATAGTACTATAGTAAGTATAGTATTATAGTAAGTATAGTACTATAGTAAGTATAGAAAGTAGAGTACCATAGTAGGTATAGTACCATAGTAAGTATAGTACCATAGTGCGTACAGTACTTGTATAAACAAGTTTTATAGGCGATGGAAAGTGCTAAATAAAGGTTGGCTACCCTCAGTCCACAGTAAAGGAATTCTTGGTGCCTTAGATTATAACACATGTTTTCAAAAATCGTTACCGTTATAATTTCTGGATTTACAATATGAACTCGACATAACTTAGCTAAATCTCTGAGACAGTACAAAATGATAGCTTATGAACCACATACTATCATGCCTCTAGCAAGATAAGGTAGCAACACAATAAAAATTATTCATGTAAAAAATCATATTTTTGCATTGCTAGTGATTGGTGTCCTCCACATCTAGGGATCTCTTGGGCTCATGTAAAGCTGCTACACTTCATCTGTCCATGTTTGTATAAGAGAATGAGCATTACAAAAGTCTAAACCTTGAAGATTACTGTTGAGATCAAGATGCTCAAACTCCAACCATAAATTAAAGCTTGAAGCAAAGATGATGCTTTGCCTTATGGCAATTGATTGTCGAAGCTCTTCAACCTTCAGTCCAAGATTCAAGTAGTTCTGGCTCTCCTATATCAAATGAGACACTCGAAAATAACTCTGCCTCGTGCAGTATAATATAGTTTGTAGATACATGGTTAATCATGCTGACAGGAAAGGATGCCAGAGTTTCACTCGTACAACATTGCTACTCCAATCATCAACATACTGTAGCTATAGAGGTGGATTACACCATTTTTGTCATGTGTGTGCAGAAACTATTACTTATCAATCTTGGGAAGGTAGCTATACAAATGATCGACCCTGCTCTATGAACAGAGAATTGGCTGAATAGTTTGCATGTATAGGAAGAATAACTGTAGAGGACAGATGCAATAATGATGGAGGGGATACCGAACTGTCACAACAGTGAAAATTATCACTTTCAAGTTCTTGTCAGCTCTGCATAGTCTTTCTTCCCTTTACTAATCTGACCCACAGAAAGTATTGTCTGATACCTTGCAACATAATGGGGTAGTAAATTCCCAAATGAAAATTTGCAAGTGGAGTATGGCTGTGAGAGGAGACTTTTTAATTTTATTAAGAATACTTGTTAAGCAGCTCCCTTGATGATGTGAGGCACAAGTACTTTTAGATCCAAGCATTACAAATTTGTGATAACATCCATCATATACAGATGAATATTGTATAGACCTTAATTATTATTATTCTATGAGCAGGACAATGGCTATCTTATTTGAAGCTGATGTTTTGGGGAGTTCACCACTCAATGCCTAGTATTAATTGCTAGTAAATTGTGTGAAGTGAGCCGCAGTAAGAATTGGATGTATTGTTGGAAATATGAATTATTGTTGAGGTGGCTGCAACTAAATCTCTATTCAGGTACTAATGGAACATGTTCATACCACAAAAGTTTATGGAACACATTCACCACTCACCTTGTCCTGTGCATGTTTATTCATCTATTAGTTTTGCTGTGTGTGTTTATTCCCCTATTAGTTGTGCTGTGTGTGTTTATCCCCCTATTAATTGTGCTGTGTGTGTTTATCCCCCTATTAGTTGTCCTGTGTGTGTTTATCCCCCTATTAGTTGTGCTATGTGTGTTTATCCCCCTATTAGTTGTGCTGTGTGTGTTTATACCCCTATTAGTTGTGCTGTGTGTGTTTATCCCCCTATTAGTTGTGCTGTGTGTGTTTATCCTCCTATTAGTTGTGCTGTGTGTGTTTATCCTCCTATTATTGTGCTGTGTGTGTTTATCCCCCTATTAGTTGTGCTGTGTGTGTTTATCCTCCTATTAGTTGTGCTGTGTGTGTTTATCCCCCTATTAGTTGTGCTGTGTGTGTTTATCCCCCTATTAGTTGTGGTGTGTGTGTTTATCCTCCTATTAGTTGTGCTGTGTGTGTTTATCCTCCTATTATTTGTGCTGTGTGTGTTTATCCTCCTATTAGTTGTGCTGTGTGTGTTTATCCCCCTATTAGTTGTGCTGTGTGTGTTTATCCTCCTATTAGTTGTGCTGTGTGTGTTTATCCCCCTATTAGTTGTGCTGTGTGTGTTTATCCCCTTATTAGTTGTGCTGTGTGTGTTTATACCCCTATTAGTTGTGCTGTGTTTGTTTATCCCCCTATTAGTTGTGCTGTGTGTGTTTATCCCCCTATTAGTTGTGCTGTGTGTGTTTATCCCCCTATTAGTTGTGCTGTGTGTGTTTATCCCCTTATTAGTTGTGCTGTGTGTGTTTATACCCCTATTAGTTGTGCTGTGTGTGTTTATCCCCCTATTAGTTGTGCTGTGTGTGTTTATCCTCTTATTAGTTGTGCTGTGTGTGTTTATCCCCCTATTAGTTGTGCTGTGTGTGTTTATCCCCTTATTAGTTGTGCTGTGTGTGTTTATAACCCTATTAGTTGTGCTGTGTGTGTTTATCCCCCTATTAGCAGGGGAGTAATTTCTGGGGGGCTGGGGGGGCCATGGCCCCCCCAACTTTTGGCCAAAACAAGTTTTCTAAGGTAGTTTTCGCAAGCTGTTGAAGGTGTTGACTAACAAGTTATAGCACATTCATAATTGTAATTGGTGTGAAATATGCTAAATAGAACAACACCATAGAACAACACCATAATATTGGTAAAAAAACAACTTTGTTCCCTAATCGGTTCAACACATGTGACCAGTTAGTGTATATCAGGAATAGCAGCCTGACAACTCGACCACAAACAAGCCTCAGACCATACCATGGAACTAACACTTTAGGTGTGAGGATCATTTTAGCTGTTAGGATCATTTTGACATTTATATAGTTCATGTATTTCATTGGTTCATTTTGATTTTGCCATGACAGCAGTGGAGTGCATATATAAGTAAGCTCTCCACTGCCTTATGTTGAGTTCTGCTATAAACCTAATGTGCTGTTAATCATTATTCGGAATACTGAGCAATATAAGAGTGAACCCTAACAGTGTAGCAGGCCATATAGTGAGAAATTAGCTAGTGCTGCTGCAGAGTGAATCATGCCTAAAAGACAAGCCTCCTTGTTAAGTTTTTGTCAAAGTCCAACTAAGAGACAAAGGGAGTCTGAGGAGAAGGCTGGTGATCAAGCCCAAGGATCTGATAGCCAAGATGTACAGGTTGAAGAAAACCCAGAAGAATCTGAACAAGTACATCTGTCATAATCCATCACATGATAACAACATTAAGCCTCTCAATTTTTATGTGGCATCTCAGCCTCTGATGTCAGTGAATCCTTATTAAACAATCATATATTGACAGACCCTGTTGTTGTTTTTGCAAAATTAGAGTTTGACTCAAGCTACAAGTACTTTTGATATCTATAAGGAGCAGCAACAAGAAGCCAGTAGAATATCCCTGACTCTGGATACCCTTCCTCAAGTTCCCTACCAGCCAATCAACATCAAATACCCTATCGCAGTTTCAGTCAAGATGAAGGTGGTGGTGATACATTGCAAAATGTCGTTGATTTCCTCAAAAAGAACAAAAGCATCTGGCCCCTCATACCAGAGGTCATGTCTTTGGTCAAGGTTGTTCTGGTTATGCCGGCAACTAATGCAAGCTCTGAACGAGCCTTCAGTGCGCTGAGAAGGGTGAAGTCTTACCTTCATACAACAATGTCGAACAACCGCCTCAATCATCTCATCACATGCACAGTGCATAAAGAGCTGGTGAAGGAACTGAGCCTCAAGCAAGTGACAAATGACTTTGTGGATAGAGTAGAGAGGCGCTCATCCATCTTCGGCCACTTTTCCATTTCTTAGTAGATGTGAATGATAGTTCTCTTTCTCTCTCTTAGATGTCAGTGCTAGTATACTGTTTGTCATCTGGTTATGTTATGTGTTCGGGTGATTACTAAATTGATCCACACTAATTTACCCCAAAGCCTATTTTTCAAAATATCCTGGATGAGTATCTAGAGACTCCCCTAGAGTAAGCAGCTTTAATAATGCTTTTGGCCCCCCCAACTTTCATATGGAAATTACCCCCCTGATTAGTTGTGCTGTGTGTGTTTATCCTCCTATTAGATGTGCTGTGTGTGTTTATCCCCCTATTAGTAGTGCTGTGTGTTTATCCCCCTATTAGATGTGTTGTCTGTGTTTATCGTTGTGCTGTGTGTGTTTATCCTCCTATTAGTTGTGCTGTGTGTGTTTATCCTCCATTATTTGTGCTGTATGTGTTTATCCCCCTATTAGTTGTGCTGTGTGTGTTTATCCCCCTATTAGTTGTGCTGTGTGTGTTTATTCTCCTATTAGTTGTGCTGTGTGTGTTTATCATCCTATTAGTTGTGCTGTGTGTGTTTATCCTCCTATTAGTTGTGCTGTGTGTGTTTATCCCCCTATTAGTTGTGCTGTGTGTGTTTATCCCCCTATTAGTTGTGCTGTGTATGTTTATCCTCCTATAGTTGTGCACTTAGATGAGTGTAGAAATAGAGAATTCGCTCTGTAAATACCTCAAGTGGATGAAGTGAAGTGGCCTTTTGGATACCGCAGAAATTCCCCAAGTACTCATACAGGAAATCCACTAGCGTGAGAGTGAACCTATTAGCACATACAGAGTAGAAGTCCAAAAATTACAACCCATCCATATACTACCCTATGATAGACAATACCAAGGAAATGGGAAATGGAAAGAGAGAAATGCCAAACCAGCAGATGTAGCTTCCTGCAGTCCTTGTTGGGAATTCTTTTCCAGCTTGTGGAGAGTGAGTGTCAGTGAACACAGAATTTGAATGAGCAATATGTCATCAGTGATGTAAAAATTATTAATAATGCACAGTAATAAATATCCTGCTATATAAGCAATACCACTTCTTGTGCTCTATATTAAGTTTTCATCATTCTATGGAGTGCTTTGGATGGTTCTTCAAAAATATTTCACATTGCACACCATTTCCTGAACATTGTACTAGGAGACCTGTCTGAAAATAATTTGCTGAAGTGCACCAAGAAGTAGTGGAATCGTAACTTGTGCCAGGAAATAGTAAGTGGGAAATATTTCCATGGCTGCCAGAATTCATGTGTGTGTATGGCACCAAAGAATGCAGGTGTTTCCAAAACTACAGTATTATTACTGCACTACCACTGAACCAAATTAAAGTTCTTGGTCTGCATGAAGATAGCATTTCAACGATACCTAATATGCAGGATCTCATGTTTATGGCTAGACAAAGAAACAGATCCTCCTTCTTTTTAGGCAGGTGGTTTTATATATTATATGTGTGGCACTCTGGAAAATGCACAAAGGAGAAAGAAAAATGAGATCAAAGCCAGAAAGTGATCCCAGAGTCAAGCAAGAGTTAGATAAAAGCCAGAAAGTGATCCCAGAGTCACACAAAATTATGACTGAGATATACACACATGACATACAAGAACCCTTTGTAAACCTGGGAACATGCAAGTATTTCTGTTCATAAATGACGCTTGGGTTTCCAAAAAATGTGTGAAAATGTTATGAGGGGTGAGAAGTAAGAAGAAATTTTTATGAACCAGTATCTCTATGATGTAGAGCTTAATATAGTGCCTGTCAGCCATATCCCCTGACTAAAGACCACACTTCCACTGATGGTCTGACTAAAGGATCAACACCATAGACTTATCTTGGAAACACAAGATCACATGCACACACAACAACAAACTTCCAGCAGCAAGACAGAGAAAAGTTGAGACTGAAGTTGAAGCCCTCCTCCAAGCCGACCTGATAGAACACTCCACCAGCCCACATACTCCTTGTCCCTCCAAAAGAGGGATCCCACAGACTCTGTATCGACTTGAATTTTGTCACCACCCCAGTTCCCTTTACCATGCCCTGGGTTGATCAACTAATCAACCAGTTGGGATCGGCCAAATTCATTACCACCCTCAACCTTACGAAAAGCTATGGGCAGATCCCAAAAGCTGGCGTTCATCACACCAGGAGGCAAGTTCCAGTTTAAGGGTATAGTTTTGGGCTTGTTAGGTGCACCCTCAGTATTTCAGCACCTTATGGATACAATTATGGAAAAGTTTTCTTCCTTCTCAGCTTCCTACATGGATGATTCATCATACACACTGTGACACCTGGGAGAACCACCTCACCCACCTATGCCTCATTCTTCACACTCTCAGAGATGCTGGACTAACAATAAAAAATGTAATTGCCAGATGGTACAGAAGACTTGCACCTATCTCAGTGACATTGTAGAAGAAGGGCAGGTACACCCAGAAACAGCCAAAGTCTCAGCAATCCATGATTTCCCCATCCCCCAAAGAAAAAAAGACATTAGAGCTTTCCTCGGGCTGGCCGGCTATTATCGCTGCTTTATCCCTTCATTCTCCTCCATATCTACACCCATCACAAACCTAACCAAAATGGATGCCATTTTAACTTGAGGGGAAGGGGGTTCTATAAACTATATGAATAAGCATAAACTAATAACTAAATGAAAGTAACTGATCATGTAACTTTTGCTATGTGCCAATGTTATGTACCCGACAACATTTCTATAGCAATTGCAACACCCGGACTGCCTCCAGTGGACAGACACTCATCAGAACATTAAGTTGTTACACACTGATTTCACTGATGTTGGAAATAGTCTTCATTGGGCATCCTTATGGTATCTTGCTGTGAAGCATTGACAAAATCGCTGAAAAAAGTATCGATGGTGCACATGCGTATTAACTGCATTGCCAAGGCAACATATTTCAACAAAAGATTGAGAGAAGAATATTACTACATGAGCACATTTATTAGCCGTAATTTCCTAACGAGCTTCTCGCTGCTTCTATGCAAGTAACTTCTAGTCCTTTACCTAGTTTTCTATTAGTGCAGGTAACTGTTCTGCAGTGCAAGACTTTCCAAAACATTTCCTACGAACCCAATAATTGTGCTTCAGTCTTGTGAAGCATGTCAATGGTAAGCTGGTCGCAAGAGTTCTTCTTATCTTTGGCTAAAAGGAGCTTTTCTTAATGAGGGATGTCCAAATAGTTCTGTAGATGAACATGCTACCAAGGAATAAAGAACCCAAGTATAATTAGAATGCCATGCTAGTTCCATCTTAGTTCACCTCAAGAAACTTGCTCTTTAGTAACCTTTCAAGGGACTGAATCTTTCTTAGTTTGGTTCAAGATTAATAGCTCTTTCTTTGACTAGCTATGATAGTAGGACCCCAGTTCCCTGTCTAATAAGTATTTGCTCAAATGTCATGTTCTATATATTATAGCCCTTGCCGAGCCCCCATTTAGGCAACTCCTTTATTCTTTAGTGTGGAATCTTGTTGCAGAGATTTATTCAGTGTATACATGTTATTATGCTGCACTTGCCTACTAAAGTTGGTTTCCTCTCTCAATTTTTCTGTGAGTATGCATTGTTGAGCAGTAGTATTTAATAAGCACCTATTCTTGGTTAAACACCCATTTTCTTGCAGGTTGAGATTAGAATGGTTATATTGGAGAAGACAAAAATTTAAAAACAAAAGTTTAGAGGTATATTGGACTGACTAGGAAAAAAGAAATTAATAAACATTCACAAGACTCTTATCATGATGTACAGATTATAGAAAAGCAGTATTATAATTATTTTAGAAATAGGTATATACTGTGTCTTAAATTAATGTTTGTTCTATACATTGATAAATTATTGTTTCATTTAGTCGATCCATTTTTTAAAGCCAACAGCCAAGTTACCCAGTAAAACATCAGAACTAACAAATCATATATGTCCATGTTTATTACTAAAGTTGTATCATAAGCAGTTAGCTCATTTTGTTGGTCTATGCTGTTAACTTCATAAGTGTGTTTACGATGTTGATGACCTTGACACATTTTAGCTGTTAACCCTTTCTTTCTTCATTAGTAATTGCAATGCAGTTTGAAGTCTTCTGGTAGTTAAAATTATGATAGATGAACATTTTGAACCAAGTTATGTGTGGGGGAAAAGTAAATAAGTACAAGAACATGAAGATCAATTTCACAGTAGCTTCTTAGCTGTGTAAAGTTGTTGTGAGTGGACCTATTCTATGAGTTATTTGAGGCATGGAACAGAAGATAAAAGATCCTTGAAGAGATGGATTTCAAGTTTAACAATGTCAACATTTTTTTGGTCTGCCATTGACTTAAAGATTCAAGCATGCTCAGTCTTTTTGCAGCTGCTAATAGTGTCCAAAATCACCATTCAGACTGGAAGGTCTGCACATCCACAACTACTCAGCTTCTAGACTGAAGCAGTTTATAAGGATAAAGCAAGTGGCAATTTTATTGTTACACAATCAGCTAACTCATGTGCTGTATTATTTGCAGAATTAATTAACTTTCCCTCAGTTTTGCTGTTTTGTTTGTTGAGTTCTATATAGCCCCTAGAAAATTTCACAGCAAAGTCAAAACGAATCATCTAACGAAATGTTCTGCTTGTTTGGTAAAGATTTTCTATGCAACTGTTACGAAGTCCTTCAAGGAAGCTGTAGCTGATCCCATGGATAATTTGACTTGTAACAGTAAAATGCACTCAGCTTCACATTGTGTACAACACTTATGCATGATGTGCTGATATATAGTTACAGTCTAAGAACAAACAAGCTCTAAGTTGGACTTTATAAAACTCAGTTTAGTCCACTACATGTAATATACTGAACCAACACAACTATTGCATTGAACTTTTGGAGGAGAATGTAAACAAGACTCTGATCTGCAGAAAAGCTAGATGACCCTTTACCATTTATCATCTACATTAAGATTATTAGTAAAGGGTCATCTAACTGAACATGGAAACTTCTGTTTCATTTTTAAGAGATCAGTTGAATATGGTTAATTGTTGTTAAATGTTAATTGTTGTTAAATTCACACAGTTTTGCTCTTGAAGCATTATCTCCACTAAAGTCTATTCACGTTCACTTTGCTGTCAAAAATTGTGATAAAACAGAATACTCCAGACAAACACCAACTCCTGCTGATGTTCCTATGATAATGCTAGACTTCTCTGATATACAAGTACAGATCTAGCCATATAGTTGTTAAGGAAACTATATGCAATCTACAGAGCATGTGTGAACAACACGGAATGCAGTGCATATCATTCAAACATGAAACTTGAATATTGGTTCTGAAGTTCAACTTCTCGTACTTCCTCCTTGTTAAATCAGTAAATCCAATACGTAAGTATAACTTGTTAATGGTAGGAAATGATGCATGGCAAATAAGATGGTCGACTAAGTATTAGCTATCATACTTGCAGAGATGGCATACCCCTGAAACTAGCCGGTGTTCACTGCCTTGAGGATTGAGGTAGGACTGCTTGTGATGTGGAGGATTACTGAGAAAATATTGAGCAGGCTTACTTTCTAGCAAGTAAGTTGGGATCCATGTTATATTGTGTGTCCTTCAAGTCATGTTGAAGGTTTCTAGATAGATTTGGCCTGTACGTTGTCAGGATAATTGCAGTATCAATTAATTCACCAAGTTGTCATCACCATCACCATTATATTCCTTTATTATTTCATCCATGTTTGTGAAATGATTATTTTCTATGTCTACCACATGCCAAAACTTCCTTCACATGTCAGCTGCTGTACAGGTAACCTTCTGGAGTTATTTGTATTTCTGCCAAGTACAGTTAAGTTGAGCTATGTAACCTTCATCGTCCATGCTAGCTTGAGTGGAGCACTGGGAGGTGTGTGTACAATAGCTGCCAATACCTACGACTGCAAATATTCAATTTGTAAAGGCTCTTGGTACCATGGCAATGGTACATGCAGCCAAATCAATATTCAGAAAATTGATTTTCAGCACCCACGCTTGACTATATACGTAGTCATGTTTTAGTGCCTGATAGGATTCCTGGTGACACAGATTGTAATTCCAGCTCTCTAGACTTTCCAATCAGGAGCAACAACTGCAAAGAATTTTGGCATGTTTGTTTTGAGGTCCACGCATTTGGCTGCATGAAACCATTGTACAACATTTTTGTATCAAAAGAGAGCAGACAGAGCTGTGTGCTTAACATCAAATTCATACAGTGAAGTGTACAGAATCTAGGAGTTCCAGATCAAGATGGCCACAACACATTTCAGAATTCAAGAGGGAAAAGCAAGAATACAGTATTGATTACCAATCGTGCTTACTGTGCTAAAATCCATCCTCCAATTTGAAGGACATTGTTCAAAATCCACACACATAATCATACAAGAAAGTGTATAGGGGAATGGGCTGAGCAATCAATCAGAATGCAAGAATAAGCATGAAATGCGCTCCAATAGTAGTTTAAACAATTAGAGCTCATATTGCTTCACAAGTATTGTTTAGCTTGCCTGTGCTTCACGACACAGTTATACCCCTGTACCCCACCCATATTCTTCCCCCATGTGGTGTATATACGCCAATGTAATTTCCCCTCACATTGGGTACCCTTCCCTCAACCCAAACTTGGTGGTATTTTTGTCTTTACAAATGGATCTTCTATGGCCAAGTATTTATATGTATAAATCTGAGGCCATGCGTTATGAGGCTCTTCATATGATGAAATAAAGTAAGACAGGGCCCATAGAGGTCTTCTATGGCTAAATGCATGTATGATTAGGTAGAGTTAAGGCTGAGGTCAAGCACTGTGAGGGTTTCCTCTTCCCAGGAAAGGCATATCAAAGTATCTTTCTGTAGTATATGGTGTAAGGCTGCAGTGCATAAGCTAAAACATTCTTCTGTAGTTGTTAGAGTGGAACCTGAAGTGCAGATTTAAAGTTTAGAGTCAAACCGGAGATCTAGTTTAGAGAATAAGGTCCAGATTTAGGGTTTAGAGTCGAGACCCGTAGACCATTATTTAGAGTTTGGAGTCAGAATGGAGGTTAGGTGATATTGTCTTGGAGTAAGATTTGACATCATTGAATTGATGGTCAATAATCTGCTTCTCTTTCAATGCTGTGTGGTATGTGTTCCTCAGACACAGTTTACAGAAGTCAATTTTCTGTGTGCATAGTGGCATAGTGCATATAAGATGCTGGTAAAGTCTCTGTTTTTCTCAGCTGTAGAAGTGTAGTTACCTATTTCATCTTAGGCTAGCCTGCTTACTGAAGCACTGTTAACCGGATTCAAGTAGATATAGGAAAGTGATTACAGGCAGAGTAAATTGATCTCTCTCGAAAGGCATTCATATTTGTGGTTATTTACACAGTACCAGCTAGCAAGGGCCAGTTGTATATAGTAAAAAGCTGTATAGAGCCTGCCAACTTTACCAACATGCACCAACTGGGCATGTTGTTCACATTGTTTGTGTATTAACCCTTTCACTGGCATAAGCGACTTAAGTCGCGAAAACTGATTAGTCGCGATGAAAAAATTCGTAAAAAATTAACCGTTCACGGTATATACTTCAAAAATTGCACGAATATGCCTAAAGCATGCCTCTAACACTGAATATCAGAAAAATACGGAATGAGGAAAGGGAAGTAAACGTGCCAGCAAACATCACTTCCGGTTCATTCCCGGTCTCGAAGAAGAAATGGCGACCCGCTTTAGTAGAGACGAAGCGTTAAGACTTCCTATTTGAGGATGACTTCAGCCTGTTCGAGATTGACATTAGTGAAGAAGAGGAAGAAGGTGCCTGTGCTTACCTGGGAAGTGGCGTAGTTGATGGTGATGCTATGGCAGCTATAACAGAAGCTGTTGGCACCGACCACGAAGCAAGTTTTCAAAGTATAGGTCGCCCTACTCTGCCAAGCGAAGCTTCAGACGATAGTGATGATCATGAAGACTTCCCCCAAGGTAAGAATAGATAAGAGTTGTATAGTAACTAGCATAATAATAAGAACTATTTCTCCTTGGAAGGTAGTTTCACTCATGGACCTGGAGGAGGAGGAGGAAGCAGCAGAGGAGAAGACAGGGTTGGAGGAGAGGTTATTATTTATATATATATATATTTTTTATAATGTAGCATTATGTGTTTGTCTGAGTTATGCTGAACATGCAGACCTTCACAGTGCCAAGCATTGCCCTTTTATTTTTTATCTATATTTATTTATAATTATATTATGCACACTTTGCACATACTTTTATTTATTTTTCAGTACTATGGACCCTAGCCCTTACTTCCTCTTTGTTATGCTATTCACATCTTTGTGGTTTGATATAAAAATGTTGTTGACAAATAGTTGTTGTTGACCAAACGTTGACTAGCTAACAGTGCTGATTTCATGTGTATGAAACCGAGCTGAAATCAACTTATAATGATATTCACATCTTTGTGGTTTGTTATAATCAACCAAAAAATTGTTGTTGACAAACAGTAGTTGTTGTTGACCAAAAGTTGACCGGCTAACATTGCTGGTTTCATGTGTAATATGAAATTGAGATGATATAAACCCGATATAAACCCTTTTATTTTACTTCCTGTCTCTTATAACAATATTCACATTTCTGTGGTTTGTTGCTAAGCAACTAAAATTTACCATAACGTCCCTTCATGCATCAGCTATCACCTGATATATAGTTGTTGGGTACTTGTCTTCATGTGGTCCTCTATAAAATAAAAAAATGTGAAATTGTGTCAATTTTTGTAAAAAGTCCTCCGTAAATCTGCCAGTGAAAGGATTAAGCCTGCCAACTTTACCAACAAGCATGAACTAGACATGTTGTGCATACTACTTGTGTTGGTACCTGGCAGCAGCTATTGAGGAAGCCCCCCCCCCCCCCCCCCTCCCCTCCACTTGCATAATTAGGCTAGGAACTGGGACTATCTTTTGGTTGTGACATCATCAGCTGTGTTGACTGCTGATCCAGCTTTGGAATGCTGTCATGAATAACCTGAGCCTAATTAATTATCAGGTAGTAGTGAAGTGGTTTACACTCAGGATGTCATTATGATTACTTAGTGAATTGTGTTTACATAAAAGAGGTCATTACTACACACACTTGGCTGGAGTTTTCCAGGAATAGGAAACTACACTCTTGATAACAATTGGCACCCACCATGAGATAACCTTGCCAGAAATATTATATGTCCATCAAAAGAATCCATGGGAAGGGTACACATGGTGTGTGTGTGTGTGTGTGTCTGTGTGTGTGTGTGTATGTGTGTGTGTGTGCACGTGTGTGTGTGTATGATGTGTGTGCATGGTGCATATGAGTGCATGTGTGTATGTGTGTGTGTATGTGTGTATGTGTGTGTGTATGTGTGTATGTGTGTGTGTGTGTATGTGTTATGTGTGTGTGTATGTATGTGTGTGTGCGTGCATGTGTCTGTTGCCAGATATGACTGACACAAATATGGTTGTACCCACGCTAGAGATAGGTTGTCATCATTCTGGGTACAGTTATGTCCATACTGGCATGATTCACACTACACTGATATGGTTGTCAATATGCTCATATATATATTAATGTCTCAGACTGGTCTCAATGTCTGACTGCGAAAGGTCTAAAACTATACAAGTATACTAGTTTTAGAATTATGCCCCCATTCCTTCTGCTGTTATAACTATACATTAGTGAGCTGCCTAATATGGAATATTTCCTCTCCTCTCTTTCTCTACTTTTTTAGTATATTAAATAGAGAGAGTGAAAAACATGCCAGTAGGGGGAAGTACTTCACTCTCAGTTGAATTGTGACAGTTAAAGGTACTATCACTGAACACGATAAGCATATGAGTTTAGAGTGGAAGCTGAAGTGCAGATTTAGTCAAACTGAGATCTAGGTTTAGAGTATATAGTTAGAACTTGAGGTCCAGATTTAGGGTTTAGAGTCGAGACCCGTAGACCATTATTTAGAGTTTGGAGTCAGAATGGTGGTTAGGTAATATTGTCTTGGAGTCAGATTTGACATCATTGACAATAATCTGCTACTCTTTCAATGCTGTGTGGTATGTGTTCCTCAGACACAGATTACAGAAGTCAATTTCCTGTGTGCATAGTGCATGCTGGTAAAGTCTCTGTTTTTCTCAGTTGTAGAAGAGTAGCTACCTATTTCATCTTAGGCTAGCCTGCTTACTGAAGCACTGTTAATCGGGTTCAAGTAGATATCGGATATAGGAAAGTGATTATAGGCAGAGTAAATTGAGCTCTCTCGAAAGGCATTCATATTTGTGATTATTTACACCGCGTGTTGTTCACACTGTTTGTGTATTAAGCCTGCCAACTTCACCAACAAACACGAACTAGACATGTTGTGCATACTACTTGTGTTGGTACCTGGCAGTAGCTATTGAGGAAGCCCCCCCCCCCCCCCCCCCCCTCCACTCTACTTGCATAATTAGGCTAGGAACTGAGACTATCTTTTGGTTGTGACATCATCAGCCTGTGTTGACTGCCCAGACCAAGCCAGCTGTCATGAATAACCTGAGCCTAATTAAATATCAGGTAGTAGTGATGTGGTTTCCACTCAGGATGTCACTAATGATTACTTAGTCAATTGTGTTTACATAAAAGAGGTCATTACTACACACACTCAGCTCAGGAATAGGACTACACTCTTGATAACAATTGGCACCCACCATGAGATAACCTTGCCACTGTCCTTCAAAAGAATCCATGGGAAGGGTACATGGTGTGTGTGTGTGTGCATGTGTGTGTGTGTGTGTGTATGATGTGTGTGTGCATGGTGCATATGGGTGCATGTGTGTATGTGTGTGTGTGTATGTGTGTATGTGTGTATGTGTGTGTGTGTGTGTGTGCATGTGTCTGTTGCCAGATATGACTGACACAAATATGGTTGTACCCACGCTAGATAGGTTGTCACCATTCTGGGTGTAGTTATGTCCATATTGGCATGATTCACACTACACTGATATGGTTGTCAATATGCTCATATATACAGAGGCGGAGCGACAGAGATTGGAGTGGTCCGGTTAGAATTAGGATTTTACTTGGTCTCAAGGTCCACATAAATGGTGGCGGTGAGGGTGATGGGGGGGATGTATTGGATGAAACTAAATCTCACCATAAAATTGAAATGAGAGCATTTCAGCTAGATTCAAAATTCACAACTTTTACAGTTGACTAAAATAACAAAGACCAATCAAAGTTTTGTATTTAAAACATAATATTGAAATTAAAATTTCGCAAATATATGCTGACGTGATTCTTTTGCACAAATAAATTCATTGGCTATGGCTTTTATGTCCAAATTGTCCGTACTGTCTTGGTGATAATGAAGTACCATCATGTGGTTAAGAAGTAATGTCCCATGCCAGTAGAGCTGCCTAATATGGAATATTTCCTCTCCTCTCTTTCTCTTACACTTTTTTAGTATATTAAATAGAGAGAGTGAAAAACATGCCAGTAGGGGGAAGTACTTCACTCTCAGTTGAATTGTGACAGTTAAAGGTACTATCACTGAACACGATAAGCATATGAGTTTAGAGTGGAAGCTGAAGTGCAGATTTAGTCAAACTGAGATCTAGGTTTAGAGTATAATTATAGTTAGAACTTGAGGTCCAGATTTAGGGTTTAGAGTCGAGACCCGTAGACCATTATTTAGAGTTTGGAGTCAGAATGGTGGTTAGGTAATATTGTCTTGGAGTCAGATTTGACATCATTGACAATAATCTGCTTCTCTTTCAATGCTGTGTGGTATGTGTTCCTCAGACACAGATTACAAAAGTCAATTTCCTGTGTGCATAGTGCATATAAGATGCTGGTAAAGTCTCTGTTTTTCTCAGTTGTAGCTACCTATTTCATCTTAGGCTAGCCTGCTTAGTGAAGCACTGTTAACCGGGTTCAAGTAGATATCAGATATAGGAAAGTGATTCTAGGCAGAGTAAATTGAGCTCTCTCGAAAGGCATTCATATTTGTGGTTATTTACGCTAGCAAAGGCCAGTTGTATAGTAAAAAGCTGTATAGAGCCTGCCAACTTTACCAACAGGAACCAACAGGAACCAACTGGGCATGTTGTTCACACTGTTTGTGTATTAAGCCTGCCAACTTCACCAACAAACATGAAGTAGACATGTTGTGCATACTACTTGTGTTGGTACCTGGCAGCAGCTATTGAGGAAGCCCCCCCCCCCCCCCCCTCCCCTCCACTCGCATAATTAGGCTAGCAACTGGGACTATCTTTTGGTTGTGACAATATCAGCTCTATGCAGCTGTGTTGACTGCTGGTATTGCCCAGAGCCAGCTTTGGAATGCTGTCAGAATAACCTGAGCCTAATTAATTATCAGGTAGTAGTGATGTGGTTTCCACTCAGGAAGTCATTATGAGTACTTAGAGAATTCTGTTAAGAGGTCAATTACCACCACATCTCAGCTGGCAGGAATAGGACACTACACTCTTGACAAGCACCCACCATTAGATAACATTGCCAGAAATATATCTGTCCCCCATGGGAAGGGGGCATGGTGTGTGTGTGTGTGCATGTGCGTGTGTACACACATGGTGTGTACACACATGGTGCATATGAGTACCTGTGTATATGTGTGTGTGTGTGTATGTGTGTATGTGTATGTATGTGTGTGTGAGTGCATGTGTCTGTTGCCAGATATGACTGACACAATTGGTTGTACCCACGCTAGATAGGTTGTCACCATTCTGGGTGTAGTTATGTCCATACTGGCATGATTCACACTACACTGATATGGTTGTTAATATGCTCATATAATATTATATATTAATGTCTCAGACTGGTCTCAATGTCTGACTTTGATCAGTGAAAGGTCTAAAACTATACAAGTATACTGAATTATGCCCCCATTCCTTCTGCTGTTATAACTATACATTAGTGAGCTGCCTGATATGAAATATTTCCTCTCCTCTCTTTCTCTTACATTTTTTTAGTATATTAAATAGAGAGAGTGAAAATTCTATGCAGTCTATATCGGTATGTGCCTAGTGCTAGCCATTGATTTATACAATAAATAATCCATTATTAGTACATTACATAGCTATGTTAGCTCTCGATTGATAGAGTACATGTACCAATGCTTAGGCTTGATCTAAAGAAGGAGACATGCAGATGTTACCTACTAAGCTTACTAGAAGATTCCTGGAGTATTATATATATAATGCTCAACACAAATAAGATTACTAAAATTGGTGTACACAACTATATACTCAGATGCTGTCCAAAGAGCTGATATGCCTTCATTCGGCAGTTGTTCTGAATGATAGCGGGCACCTCGGCTTGCTACTCAGCTTGATGAGGATGTTTAGACCTCTGCTTAAGCATTAACTAGAAAATGACTGGTTAACAAAATGGAAGTTATGATCTACAAAGAGTAGATTTTTTTTTATCAGTTTAATTTCCGCCTCCCTCTTTTTCTGACCAACACTTCAACATAAATAGTTCACTTTATGGATTTACCTTTCAACATTTTTGGGGTATATAATTGATATTTCAACCAAAATGCCTCAGTCGTTATTGTACAAAGTAGTTCACTTGAAATGTTGGTGGAAAAAATTTATTTGACAAAATGGAAATCAACAATTAGCATTTTATTTACCAGCTGCCATGAAAAAGTCTGTTCTCACTTTTTGTTTGAAGGAATAACGGAGAATATGCATATAATTATTCAGAACTCCAAAACAGAACTGATTGGTGGTGTTTAAACGTTGAGGGCGCTATAAGAAAGCTTACCAGATCAGGGAGTAGGCCAGTCCTAGGCAATGGCCCAGGTGCTCGGAAGAGGCCTGCACACATGCCAGTAGGGGGAAGTACTTCACTCCCAGTTGAATTGTGACAGTTAAAGGTACTATAACTGAACATGATAAGCATATTATGATGGGGGAAGGAGGAGGAGGAATGTAACAGAATTTTCTTAATGTCTAACGACATTATTTCCCTTACCTAATTTGTAGATTGTGTTGCCAATCGTATGTTTCCCGTTGACTAAAGGGATGACCGTCACGGTTGTTAGCAGCAGGTCCACTGCTAGCAGTGCAAACAGCAGAATGTATGGAAGACGATAGTAGGGGTTGACCAGAAAGTCCATGGGCCTAGCAATAGTAATTTGTACAATGTGTCCATTCATTCCTCTGTATATGCAGTGTGTATATATTATATCTGTACAAGTACATACATACATACAGCTGTGTGTGTGTGTGTGTGTGTGTGTGTTTAAGCAGATACATGGTGCAGGACTAAGGGAAATGTGGTATAATCCTCTTTTTTAAAATAAAGATAACAAATTTTAATGATTTATTATTATTATTGTTATTATTATTATTATTGTTACTATTATTATTATTGTTGCTATTGTTATTATTGTTGTTTTGAAGCTAGGTGCTGATAAATAATAAACACCTACAGTACTAATTTGAGTATAGAAAGAATGCACAATAGCAATTGACCACATGACTATATATTTATTGATGTAAATAAATACAAATTTACATTAAAATTTGTCATGCCAAACAATTCATTTGAAGCAAACAAAAACTGTGCATTGTGATAGAGTAAAATATTCAGAAGAGAAATCTATCCAAGGGCAACTCATTTCTCAAGAGCAAAGGAATTCAGAGCGATTTCATTTTCAGATCTTTTGCAGCTTTTCTCCAAAGAGGCTTCCAGAAATAGCTATAAAGGTAAGGGACCATTCCTGATGGCAGGCCATTGTCAAGTTTTTCTCTTTCTTCAAACCAGTAGTAATGTTAATGACGTTATAGTCATCTACTGTGGCAGGTGCAGTTATAAAAGATGCTTAGCACATGTTGTTCATTTTTATCAATTTTATCAATTTTCGTAAAGCAAGTCTAGTACACACAGTGTATTAGAATCGTGAATGTAGAGGACATTACAATGACCTAGAGGACATTATTAAATATTCCAGGACGGACCATCATAAACGTAGACATGATAAATAATCTATGGTAGAGCCTCTAGAAATTAACTGCAGTATACAACACTATCATTACTAAAATATATAAAATAATTGCAGGTCAATCTTACACAGGAAGAGATGGTCGTGCCCGGCAGCAGTTAGGACAGAGACGGCGCCGTCTTTGAAGATAGGAGAGCACTACAAGAATGCTAATCTGAAAATAAGTGTTGTGCAATATGTTGTGTGCAAGATATATTTATGTATTTTGTTGTGTGTGATGTGTAGGTGTGAGCATGGTGTGTGTGATGTGTAGGTGTGAGCATGGTGTGTGTTTGGGAGGAGTATGGGAGTATTCAAAAAGGTAGACTAAATTAGGCCTAGCTAGTATATCAATGGACGTCAAGGCAAAAGGATACTTAATAAAATGGGCTAAGTCCATAATAGAAGAGAGCTAGTCAGCCATTTAGGTTGGCTCAATGGTATGGCTGGTTAAAATAATGCTATCAATAACAGGGCCAGTCTATCGCATGGTAATAGGATCAGCTAATTAGTTATAGGGCAATTAATAATAGGGCCAGTGCAAAGACCAGTTGATGATATGCCCAACCTATAACAAGGTTTGTAACTTAAGGTGCAGTCTATACAGGGCTGTAGGAACCACAATGAGATGACAGGATTTGGCTGTTTAAGTTTTCTTCTATGAGTGGGTGCAGTTTAATGGGAAAGGATGCTGTCAAATATTGTGCATGTGCAAAGGTCAATACCATAATATTGCTTAATATGTTGGTCATGGCTAGTAGATCAGGCAAATTGTCTATTTACCCTTGATTCCTGAATATCCCTCCCCCCCTCGATCCCTGAATATCCCTCCCAACTGCAGGCACTGATTCCTGAATATCCCTCCCAACTACAGCCACTGATTCCTGAATATCCCTCCCAACTGCAGGCACTGATTCCTGAATATCCCTGCCAACTACAGGCACTGATTCCTGAATATCCCTCCCAACTACAGGCACTGATTCTCCTGAATATCCCTGCCAACTACAGGCACTGATTCCTGAATATCCCTCCCAACTGCAGGCACAGATTCCTGAATAAGAAGCCTTATCAAAAGACAAAGATGTTCACGGCTCCTTTTAGAGTATTGTACAGCAGTGGAAGTGTCTTCACACTGCAGGGATCAAGCTTATCCTTTTATGTTTGGAATTTTCTTAATGAGTTTGTTGTAGGGAGGTGGCACAGAAATAGCATGTGAGTGTGCTCTATTAGCAACTATTCTGAGTTAAGTGCCCATTTTCTTTCTGGTTGGGATTAGAAGTGGGCGCTAAAAACCCAAGTTGATGGTAGCATGATAGGATAACTTTAGGTATTTAGTAGATATGGCAGTTGCTTTGACATCATAAAGTATCTTAGGGATCAATACAGCCAGAGGCAATGTTTTCCACCCCTATATGGTACATATAAGAATTATTTTTGTGACAATTATGGCTTGTGATTGAAGTTGAAGACGCTAGACATAAACATAACTACTAGTACAAGTAGTTTGGGAGGATAGCATAACTGCTGGTTGTTTAACATATATCCATATAATAATGAGTACAAGCTATTTTGTAATGAGATGTAGCACCTGCCAAGACCTTTCTCCCCTGCCTTTTTATTTATAATGTACAAGTGCTCAGCTCATGCAAGGTTGCAATAGTGGTTGCTATGCCACACAATGGACTGGCTATGAAGCAGGATTTAATATGTTGGAGAGAGAAAGGGATTTGTTGGGATATGTACTTGTAAGCAGCTTACTGGAAGTAAAATAAGGCTGAGGTAATCAAACAATGCTTGTCAAAAGAATCATCAGAAGACCATGCAGAAGCTGATAAGAACTTCAGATACTATGGGTAAGGTCATCAGGCAATACTAGCGGGTTGACAGGATTATCACACACACAAGGAAAGACCACGCCATAGTTGGCAATATCGTCAGACATTGTATTAACCTGCGTATACCGTATTCTCATTCTCATAATTAGAAAGCCTTTCCTCTTTGACAATATGAAATCAATTATCTTTCCCTGCGTAATGACTATGTAACCTACTCTCTTTTGTATTTGTCATGCGTAATTAACAGTAGATGCAAGCAATTGTAATTTTACCTTGCCAAGCTTACACTCACAATCATTATGTACCCACCTGCATAGTAATTGAGTAACTATACACAATAAAAATCCATCATCTTTGCCATGATAACAATCCCATTTAGGCAGCTAAGAAACTGCTAATGTAGTTTTAGTTGAGATAGTGTAAACAGCCTATTACCGACCAGAGCAGATAAGCAGTATAATATCCAAGCCTAACAAATCACATAAATATTCAATATGCGTGCACAGAATCAGTAAGCTAGCTCAAGCTAGTGAAAAGAAGTTTTTCAAGCAACGATTGTTTTAGTGAGGAGCCTAACTGTAAGTTTAAACCTTCATAGCACCTCAATTTCCCTGCTATTAGTCTACTTTATAAACAAAAATTGAACCCGAGAACTAGCTTAGTAATCTAAGAATTGTCATATTTTTTTGGCAATCTGCTAGTTACAACTAAGAAATTCCTCGAATAAAGAAACCAAAGCCAAGCCAATCATTCCTTATAGAACACCAGCAAAGAGGCTACTATGCAGCAAATGAGTCCATGGAGGCTAGATCCATCATCAAGGCTTCAAAGATCTATGGTGTGCCATGTACAACCCTCAAGGATAATTTGAGTGGAAGAGTTGTTCTTGGCATCAAGCCTGGAGAGCAGAGGCACTTCAATGAGAACAAAAGAGGCTCTTGCCGAACATTTGGTTCAGGTGTGAAAATTGGTTATGGAAAGACTAGGAGAGAAGTGAAGGGAATTATTGAAAAGGTTGCTATGGGGAAGAATCTGTTACGAAAAGATTGTGTGCAACAGATGACTGGTGGTGCAGGTTTAAAGAGAGACAACCGCAGTTATCTTTGCGACTTGGAGATACAACTTCCCATGTATGTATAGATTTGACTAATAAGAAGCTACTATGATCCAACTACAAAAACATAACTTGTCTAGTCAACCAGCTCAGATCTACAACACGGATTAGAGTGGGATACCCCTTGATCCCTGGCCCCATAACATCGTAGCCAAATGAGGCAAAATAGGTTCATTATGGAGTATCTGAGAAGACAAAACAGATAACTCTATTGGGATGTGTAAATGCCATCTTTTTTAGGGTAAATACAATCCAACAAGGAAATTCCAGGTACATACTATAGCATGAGTGGCAAAAGGTGGACAGACCAGAAGTTCTTAGTCATTGGCTCAAGAATCACTTCCTAAAATATGCTATTCCAAGTACTAAAGAAGCTGTTTCAACAAGGAAGATGAACTTATGAAGTTCTGGTGCCTGCCCAAGCAGCAAGGCTCCTTAATTGGATGACACCATCATCACTGATCAGTGTTATATGTGCTACCAGGCCTTTGATGGAGATATTGTGATTGGAGCTGGAAATAGCTGGGTCTAGTGCATCTGTACACAATGGCTCCATGAAGATTGTGTGCTTGACTGCACCTTTGATGAGAATGGGAAATGACAGTTGTGTCCCAACCATGTTGCTGGTTGGGAAGCTCCACTCAGTGATATTCTTCTTTAACTTCCTAGGAAATATATACTTTTTAAGTTCAGTGAAAAAAATTCAAGCTGAAGATGGAGGGAAGGGTCTGACCAAGTGCGACCTCACATGTTTGGGTATAAAGTACTATATCTTTGCACATGCTATGGTCCTGATTTATACTTTCTAATAATTTCCTTTGTTTTGCCATACATATTTTTGTTTTTGGAACTGCAAGTTTGAATGTGAAGTCAATCGCCCCACAATAACTTGTAACAGTCTAGCAACAAATCTTGAGTGGCTATAACTCTGTTATTGCTAGAGTAATCCAAGCACTAGAGGGTAGAGTCATTATTTCTTTATAAAAAAAGGAACTGTGTTCATGTGAAGGGTGTACAAATACAAACACTAACAAAACCTTGTGGTTACCACGTTAGAACCCGCTGTGTGAACTTGATAAATAGCGATAAAGATACTAAAAATGTGGCATTGGTATAATTATATCAAAGTTAATCAAAGTTAACTTCAGCGTTCCTCAAAATCTGAGTGCCTAAACCGGTTGCACTTGTGGTTTCTGATTTGAAAGAGTAGCTAGCCAAATATCTGTGGCTATATAGAGGAAGCATAAACTGTAAGGCACTAAAACGTGAAGCATGTAAAATCAATTTTCTTGCGAGTGATTTTCAGCACTTTGCTTGACTACTTCATCACATTTTAGCGCCTAATAAAAGCATGTAGAGCCTAATCTAGCCAGATATCAATCAGGAACCACAACTGCGGCACTCAGATTTTGAGGTGCCTCCACTTTGATTTTCAGGTAACTTTGGCATAGTTTAACATTTTTTAGTATCAAAATATAGGATGCAGAGACTTCTGAGGCGAGTGTGCAGAATCTATAGAGCTCCAAAGACATAACCACAACATAAGTTGACTTATAAAACATTTTGAAAAAACAAGGACACTATCCTCTAGTGCTTGCATTGCTAGTTATGGCCACTCAAGACTTGATGCTGGACTATAGCAATCGTAACAGTTTTTGTGACTGATCTCACATTCCCACCCTGCAGTTCCAAAAACCGAATAAGAAAAATTGCCATAAGAAAGCATATTGAAGGGGCTACAATAAATCAGCCACAACATGAGTGTGTGCAAAGATATGATACTTTATATATAACAAGACCATGTGGTGACACCTGATCCCTTACAGCACATTTGAGTGCATATACAAAGAAACCTATAACTCAGAGTGGATAGCCAAGTTGCTAAAAATATTAGGAATTCGTATGGCTGAAGAATTTCAACCAATGTTGGGATAGGCAATTTGCAATATACCTTGGTACATTAGTTTGGCCATGCAAGTGAATTGATATCACCCCATAAAAATCCAAACATACAACTGAACATTGTTGGTGATCATATTATTTTGCAGACTTACGGAGGCAATTACAAAAGTGAATTGGACAAATAGCTGCACTTCCATCAACTCTTTCTTAGTGTTGCACTCCTCGCTAGTATTCGTGACATTGTTCACTATACCGCTCAACTCGGATGCCATAGTTAATTCAGCACTAGAAGCGACCTCTCTCTCTCGCTGAGATTTTGCGTGACCCGTACGTAGATCATAAATATGCGCATGCTCCGCCACGTGACGCGGATGGAGGCGATAAGGATATTACAAAAGGGCAGATTTTTTTTTGCAGGATGTCTTCAGCAATCTGGTAGGGAGCCAATTATCATGAGAAAGAGAGGAAGATACAAGAGGAGGAAGGAAAGAGAGTCTGTGGGGAAATGGAGTGTATATGGTGCAGGGCATGAGTCAGCAGCAGCAAGTGAAGGGTCTCCACATGTAAAACAGCATGTGGGGAAAGAAGTCAGTATGGAAAAGGGTGGTGGGGAGAAGGGGGGAGTGGTTGGAGTGTGGATGGATGCCAGGAGGAAGAGTCAAGTGGAACGTAGTGTTCACCACAGCTTGGTATATGTCGGCTGCTGAGTGGTGGTGGTGGTGTGTGTGGGGGGGGGGGGGGTTTGGAGTGAGGCAAGGACCATCAGGTGGGAGCACCGGGAGGGGAGTCATCCATCAGGAAGGATTGTTGGCCAAAGAGAATATGTCCAAGATCACGAACATGAAGGACAAATCTCAGTTGTGAGTGCAAAAAGTTTGTTAAGGAGGGTGTGGGGTGGGAGACGACCAAAGATAGGGAAACTGGGAGGTCGAATGTGGTGTTTGTTAATTGTAGAGGATGGTGGTCAAGGGAGGTGGATTTGAAGGTAGCATTGGGAATGAAGAAGTTTAATATGCTGGGGTTAGCGGAGTCATTTTTGCAGAAGGAGGACGAGGTGAACGTGGCAGAATATGAGTGGTACAGCAGGAATAGAGAGGGTGGCAGGCAGGTGAGTGGAGGTGTGGGAGTTCTTGTGCATGAGAGTTTCGATTCTAGGGTGAGGAAGTCAAGAGAAGGTTTGCTGTGGGTGGAGATGAGCAGAGCAGGGAGAAGGAAAACTATGGTAGGGGTAGTGTATGTGAACCTAGAAGGAGTGAGAGTGAGAGAGACAGAAGGATTATTTATGGTATTGCAGGAGGATGTGGTGAAGTATGAAGAGAAATGTTTCGATGTTGTTATGATGATGGACTTCAATGCAAAGATTGGATTAGGGACAGAGCACAACCCAAACAGTAATGGAAGGAGGTTGCTGGAGTTGGTTAGGGCTGGAGGTTGGTTGTAGGGAACGAAGTATGAAGAGAAATGTTTTAGATTATTATGTTGTTTAGTGAAGACATGGATATAGCTAGGGTGGTAGTTGAGGACTCGGGCAAGCTGGAGGTGGGTCGGACCATAACATTATTTGGGGAGAAATTATGTGGGGTAGGAGAGAGGTACAAATGAGAAGAGAGTGATATAAATGGAGAGTTACAATAGGCTAGACTGGGAGTAGTATCAGGAGGGAGTGGGGGAAATGTTCATGGGGTGGGAAGAGGATGTGAGAGAGCTTGAGCAAGAGTTGGGAGGAAAAGAGGTGTGGGGTCGGCGGAAGGGGAAAGTCTTAGCTGCAGCGGAGAAGGAATTGGAAGGAAGAAGATTACAGACAGGTCAGAGGGATGGTGGTCTGAGGATGTGGAGAGGTTAATTTGTGTTAGGAAGGAGAAATATAAATGGCTGAGGGAAGCAAGGAAGAGAGGGGAGAGAGAGGATACATTAAGACAACTATGGGATGACTATAGAGAAGCAAGAAAGGAAGTGTTAGGAAAGAGAAGAAGGAATTGAGGAAGAGAATTAGAGCAAGATGGGACTAGCTGTAAGCTGTTTTGGAATGATTTAAAGCGGTCGCCTCTACCAAAGAACATAGACAGTCTCTTAGATATATAGCGGTGACGACTGAGGCAAGGCATGTTTCTTCCGAAGGACCAACCGCCTACATTTCTGGTGGAGACGGATGGGCAGGCGCAACCCCTCTCCCTCAATACCGGCTTTTTTCAACGCCACTCCTGCTCCCCTCCCCAAATCAGGCCATTTTTTGCATGACTCTTCACTAACTGAATCATAAATACAATATGCACCTGTTTTGTATGCCATGTGTTTTAGTATGCAGGAAGACAAAATCATTGGTTGACGACAAAGAAAAAACATGTCCTCTACTACTATTGTTATTATTTTCCTCTCTTTCTCTGCAGTCACACACTCTAATATGCTCGAGAGTTGGTTTGCTAAATGAAGACCGACAGAAAGCAAGAAAAAACTAGAACAAGCTGAACGTATCATAAGAATATGCAACCACAACTTCAACCTCATGTAACTCTTTTGTACCTTTTTTTATTTCTCGGCGAAGATAACTCTATAAATTTTTACTTACATCTCAATTTTTTATACCATAGGAAAGCCCTTTCTTTTACTCTATAAATTAAAACTCTAACTTTTGACTTCAGCAACATGATAAGGATGTTCTATGGCTTTGATGAGGATGACCTCTTCAAAGAGTCTAGTTAGGACATTAGAAAATTTATACTAATGAATACCACTTGGGTGCCACTTAAATTGGAGTTTTATTTTATAGAAGGGTACTTCAGTTACCCACACACCAAAAATGAACCCTATTGAAGTTCATGCCATGGAGAGATCTTCCCCGAGAGTCAATTTGAAGGGCCTTTTTTCTATTATTCACTTATATCATCTTAAAGCACGTAGAAAGCTCTATCTTTTGGTCTTAAAATTATTTCTAGATGCTGTATAGATGATGTATATTTTAAAAAAAGTTACAGATGTTAGAAAGTGCAATTTATTAACATTTTGACCTTTAAGGTGAACCAGAACAAGGCATGTGTGACTGAACCTTTGAATAGTTCATTAATGTGTGAATAAACCTTTAGCTAAGATGAACAGTATATTTGTGTATTTGTATTTTTGTGAGCCAGTTGGTGCTGTCCAATTCTCATTGGCCAGCTGTCTTAACACGTGTATCCTTTTGTCCATATTTGGTCATGATCGGAACAAACAGGGTCAGCCTATTTAAGGGCAGCTTTTTAGTGATGACGGTTCGATACAGTTAGACTCGCAAGAAGGCATATGTATGAATTAAAGTTTTAAAAACTCTTCGACTGAACTAATTGTGTCTGTTAGTTCCAGACAGTATCCACTGGAACCTCAGTTAGGTATGAGTGAAGAAGTAAGTTGGAAAGAAGTAGTTTGAAGAGAGAAAAGGCACCAGGTCCTGATGGAATGTTGAATGAGATGCTGATGTATGGAGGTAGAAGGTTGGTGGAGGTGTTGCATGTGATGAATGTGGTGATGAGGATTGTGAGCTGCCCAGTGGACTGGAAGAGGAGTTTGCTAGTACCCCTCCACAAGGATGGCGACAAGGACGAAGTAGGGGCATTGCATTATGTCTCGTAGTAATGAAGGTGCTTGCGAGAATGTTGGCGAGGAGATTGGGAGAGATTGCTGAGGATAGGATTTTGACGGAAGCACAAGGGAGATTTAGGAGTTGGAGGAGGTGTTTGGACCAGTGGTTGGAGTTGAGAGGAGTTTTGAAGTGAGCAACAGAGAGAAGAAAAATACATATCTGGCTTTCTTGTACATAGGTAAGGCATATGACAGTTTGTGGAGGGAAGGACTGTGACAGAAGTTAAGGCTGTATGGAGTAGAGGATAAACTTGTGAGGACATGTGTAGGATTATACAGTGGGGAGAAGATGACAGTGATATTGAACGGAAGGAGGTCAAGGTGGTTTGAGGTGGAGAATGGACTTAGGCAGGGATGTACTTTATCTCCACTTCTTTTCAATATTTATTTGACAGGAATGGCAGTGGAATTGGAGAGAGCTGAGCTAGGAGTCGAGGTGGAAGGCTCTTGGTGTGGAGCATGCAGATGATATTGTTCTTCTGGTGGAGTCAGGGGTGGAACTGCAAGCTATGTTGGATGTGGTACAGGCTTATATGTTAAGTTGGAAGATGAAATTTAATAGCAAGAAGAGCAAGGTCATGGTAGTAGGGAAGGAGGAAGCAGGAGATATTGGAAGAGGGCAAGTACCTGGGTGTGTGGTTTGATAAGAACTAGGGGTAATGTTCAGTTAGAGACGATGGCAAAGAAGGAAGAAGAGTGGGTTGGAACAGTGACATGGATGAGTAGAGTGAATGTGCAGGTGGAAGTAGACGGAAGAAGAATGATGTGGGCGCTTCTAGTGAGCCTAGTATGGAGTATGCAGCCGAAGTGTGGTGGACAAGGGGACATAATGCTTGCAAGAAGTTGGAGTCTGCACAGATGAGAGTGGGTAGGAGATTGTTGGAGGCAAGTAGTACAGTAGCAGGAGTGGCAGTACAGGGAGATATGGGGTGGAGGAAGCTAGAGGAGAGGAGGGAAGAGATGAAGGGTAAGAGATTAGAGGTATTGGAAGAGAGAAGATTTGGAAAAAATAGTTGTAAATAAACTAAGGTAGGATGGAAGAATAGGATGGGGAGAAGAATATGAGATCTTGAGTAGCTAAACAACGAGGTTGGGTCAGTACATAAGTGGAAGGGAAAAATGAAGGTGAGGAGAATGAGAATGATTGGAAGGAGGAAGTAAACAGCAAGAGTATGCTGAAGTTTTATAAATTGGCAAAGAATGGTGCAGGGGTGGAGCGGTAGCTATGTGAAGTTCATGCATGATCAGGAAGGTGTACAGTTGCAATTTAGAATGAGGACTGCATCAGCTGGATTGTTAGAGGATAAGAAGAGATGTGGGATAGTTAGGGATGAGAGGTTTATCATGTGTGATAGTAGAGCAGGGGAGGATGTGGGTCACTTCTCGGAAATGTGTGGGGAATTCGAGAGGGTCGACTGGTACTGATGGATAAGGTGCGCAGAATTGTAGGGGCTGAACAGTGGCTGGATGAATACAGAAGAGTGGGTAAGGATGGAAAGATCCTTCCTAACCTATATAGCTAAGGTTTTTATTGTGTCCCTTGTAGTCCTAGACATTGCACACCATCTTCTACCATAAGAATCTTGGCCCATACAATCCTAGCCATGAGAATCTTGGTCCTTGTAATTCTAGATATCATTTTATTCTATTATGCATCCTAGCCATGGTTCCACATCAAAAGAATGTGGAACATTGGGTGGGCCTTGTAATCCTAGACTTGCCGGCACCATCTTCTACCATTACAATGTTAACCCTCGGTAATCCCAGACATGATGGCACCATCTTCTACTATTAGAATGTTGGCCCTCACATTCCTCACTTAGAACTGCTTCTATCATCTACTAAATCCATAATCACCTGCATATACAGTATACTCATGTGCCACTTCTAGGGTTGGACAGACATCACACAATGCTGGATAGTACAACACTACATATAATTATTCAATTTGAAAGCTATACACAATCATAACTTTATTTCAACTAAATCTCACATCGGCAGCTTATTAGCTACATAGCTAACTATATTATGGTAGTTTCAGCTGCTATATCCAAAAATACTCGGTGTGCTTTGAATATTTGCTAAGGTAGTACACCAGCAGACCAATGAACTGTAGGAACAAAGCCTTGAAATTCATCTTCACGATCTGTTTCTAAGTTATCTATCTCTTATGTTGCCAATTGCATTACTTGCATACAATACAACATCTATAGTACCAGAAGACTTCCAAATGTTCCAGTGCATGTCCATGACTACTCTGTTTCTCCAAGCATTTGGTAAGGATTAGCTAGCGAGCAAATTTGTTGATGATGCAATCAAGCTAATGGGACATGCTGTATTATAACAAGAACAAATTCCAAGCTCAGTTCTGCTCGTTGAATTTACACTTCTGGGAAATTGATATAAAAATAAGACTGCAGCTGATACTCTACCTAAATATCTGCTGCTTGGTTTAATAACTGCAGCTAAAGTGGGGTACTTTAAAATCTGCACATGTTAATTTGCAGAAAGTGTCTGTTGCTCCAGATTGGAAAGTGCTAGCCTGTTATCTGGGCAAAAGTAAGTTTCAAATTAATTTTCAACGCCTACATTTGACCAACTCGGCACATTTTAGCACCTAATGATAACACTCATTCCTTGGGAAGGGCTCACAGAGGATGCAATTGGGTATTCCTGGGAGAGGATGTCTCAAATTGCACTATCAAGGCCCAAGTCAGCACATTTTAGTGCCTAATGAAAACACTGATTTATCTCAGAGGATGCAATTGATTTGTGGCTAGAGGATGTCTCAAATTGCACACCCACGCCCAAGTCAGCACCTAATGAAAATACTCATTAAACTGCCTCTTGCCACAAATACCAAATACAGATGGCTAGTATATACCCAATCAGGAGTCTCACTTGCAGCAAATTCACACGCACATTTTGCTGATTTTTAAGTACATGTGCCCCACTTCAGCAGCAAGTATAACTTGGGCATGATTATACCTAGAGCTGCAATATTTTCAAAAGAGGGGGATGCTGTATTATAAGCAGGACATACGCTCAGTTCTGCTCAATGGTTTATAAAATTCTCACTCCCAGGGAAATTGGAAGACTGTAGATGATCCTTCACCTAAATATATGCTGCTTGGTTTGTGGAATTGTCCTGTGTAACTGTTACCAAGTCCTTGAAGGAGGCTGGGTACAGTCAACATTAGTAACAAGACAAGGCATGTGTTGACATGTTTTGTACAAAAACAATAATAAAGAGTATAACACCTTTCTCAATGATGCTTCTTGATGTTTCTGGCTAGAGTATCTAGCTTGTGAAAGTAATAATGAGAAGCCAAGACTCATGGGAAGTTGATGGGTATATAGTTATCGCTTTCTACCACACGATGAGAATCTTATCCTGCCACGTGCAATATGCATAACATGATGTGGCAGGAATGAAGAGGGGAAAAATAGCTAAGCGCTGAGTGGTGAGCAAGGGTGCAATAAAGAGGGTTAAAAATATATTTATAATAGCTGAAGACCTAATATTACACACTGATCTATAAATTATTGGTCATCCGTTTGGATTGTGATGTGCAGAAGAAGCTAAGAATTGTATTTTATATATGCCTTACAGATTCTTCCTGATGAAGGCTAGAACATCTAGTCGAAATGTCGAGAGAGTAAATTTCAAGTTGATTATTGAGAAGGTCATAGATTTCTAACAGGTGAAAGGTTAGAACTAGTTCTAAGGTTGATCTTGATGATCATTTCCAGTTTAGAAAGCCTAAAGCATGTTGATGAATTAAGTGGCTAAGTCAGAATGGAACTTCACCATCCCTTCCTGTCAGCTATTAACCGTCTGTTCTCACTTCCCTGTGCAGCCATTTTTCTTTCTTTGAGCAGATTAGAATCTACAGCCTTTTTCTAGATCTTTCCCTTCACTATGATGACAATCATTCTGGGTCAATCAGTTTAATAGCTACCACCTAGGTTTATTTTATCCCCCCTTCTGCTTTCTTTTCTCTAGTGCATCTGCGATCATCAGCGATTTTCCACCCGCCAGCTTGGGCACCGTTTATGTAAACAGACTTGTTGTTGTTGTTTTCTGCTATGCTAATGTTGCAGGAACATCTGATGAATGGCGAATGTGTTGGTGGACAGAGAAGTCAGGGAATTATAGAGCCATGTTAATAACCTTTGGGGAAGTATGGGGGGTGGGCCTTGTAATCCTAGACTTGATGGCACCATCTTCTACCATTAGACCTCAGTAATCCCAGACATGATGGCACCATCTTCTACCATTAGAATGTTGGCCCTCATAACCCTAGACATGGGACTGCTTCTATCATCTACTAATTCAATTCAATCCATAATTACCTGCATATACAGTATACTCACTGTGCCACTATATATCAGCGCTGGACAGACATTACAATATCGGGATGCACAACTTTCCAATATTGGTTTGAACGCTATATCAAACTGGCAGATGGCATACCCAATCAAATCATAGCATATATTTCAACTAAATCTCACATAGGCAGCTACACAGCTATATGGTAGGTTCAGCTGCTTTTAGATACAGAAATGCTCTGTGTGCTTTGAATATTTGCTAAGGTATATAGTACACCAGCAGACCAATGAACTGTAGGAACAAAGCCTTGAAAAATTCATCTTCACGATATGTTTCTAAGTTATCTATCTCTTATGTTGCCAATTGCACAATACAACATCTGCAAATAATTTGGTGCCAGACAACTTCCAAATGTTCTAGTGCACGTCCACGGCTACTCTTTTTGTCAGATGCACAACCAGCATATTAGCTACTGAGAAAAGTTGTTGATGATTCAATCAAGCTAATGACATGGTGTATTATAACCAGAATAAATTATCCAAGCTCAGTTCTCTCACTGCTGGGAAATTGACAAGACTGCAGCTGATCCTCTACCAAAATATCTGCAGTTTGGTTAACTGCAGCTGACAAAATCTGCACATGTCGGATTGGAAAGTGTTAGCCCGTTATCTATGGCACGAGTAAGTCTCAAATTAATTTTTAACTACCCACACTCTTCATGGCTTAGCGCATACTTATTCCCTGGCAACCTCTCGCCACTGATATCCAATTAAGTATTTGTGGCGGCAAGAGGACGTCTCAAATTGCACACCGACGCCCAAGTCAGCACGTTCTAGCGCCTAAAGGCTGCCTCTTGCCAAATACAGCTGGCTGGTATATACCCAATCAGGAGTTTCACTTGCAGCAAATTCACACTGCAGATTTTGCAAGTACATGTGCCCCAGCTCCAGCAGCAGTAACTTTGGCATGATTATACCATTTTTTGGTATCAAGAGAGAAGACATGCTGTGTTATAAGCAGGACAAATGATCCACGCTCAGTTCTGCTCATTGAATTATTCTCACTCTTGATATGAAATGATCCTTTACCAAAATATCTGCTGCTTGGTTTGTGGAATTGTCCTGTGTAACTAGGCTGAGAACAGTCAACATTAGTAACAAGACAAGGCATGTGTTGACATCTTTTGTGCAAAAACAGAGTATAATGCCTTTCTCAATGATACTTCTTGACATTTCTGGCTAGCCGCTCTAGCCTGTCACAGTAATAATGGATGCAAATACTTGATATATATATATCTATTAGTATAGCTTTCTACCACGTGACGAGAATCTTATCCTGCCATGTGCATAATAGGATGTGGCAGGGGAAAAAATAGCTAAGCGCTGAGTGGTGAGCAAGTGTGCAATGAATAGGGTTAAAAACATATATTTAGAATAGCTGAAGGCCTAATATTACACACTGATCTATAGATTATTGGTCATCTGTTTGGATTGTGATATGTATTTTATATATGCCTTACAATTCCTGATGAAGGCTAGTCATTATTCCTTACTTAGTTACATCAGGCAACATTTATGCTAACCGTTCGCAGTATCACAGTTTATTTATTCTCATCCCACCTAGGTTTATTTTATCCCCCCCTCTGCTTTCTTTTCTCCGGTGCATCTGCGATCATCAGCGATTTTCCACCTGCCAGCTTGGGCACCGCTTATGTGAACAGACTTGAGTTTTTTTTTGTTTTTTTCTGCTATGCTAATGTTTCAGGAACAGCTGATGAATGGCGAATGTTTGGTGGACAGAGAAGTCAGGATGTATAGATCCATGTTAATAACCTTTGGAAGATATGATATTGATGCTTGGCCAGACCTCCTAGCCCGCATATAATATGGAGTGAATATTGTAATACTTCAGGAGTCATCCAGACAAGAACAAATGTATAAATTTATCTACCTACCAGTTTTGGTAAAGATTAGTCAAGCCGTTATTGATACAAATTTTTTTATGTACACACACATAACACACACACACATACACACATGCACACACACAGTTGCACAACTAAGGCAAATGCCTTACCACTATTCATTGCTGTGGGCAGAGTAGTGAAAGGTAACCAGGCTGATTTCACGTTCTATGAAGCAGTCTTTCAAGACATAGTTCCAGTGAAAGTGTAGCAAAACTCAGACATAACCATACATATATGGGGATATGTATAATATATGAGTAACTTGCACAAAATGGCTATCATGAACATCCATGTGCTAAGGGTGTCACTTCCATAAATTATTTTTGATTACATGGTCTGTATACAAGTGTATGTGCAAATGTTTGTACGAGAGTCTACTAACTTTAATAGAAGTTACTCAATTAAGACATTTGCTATCATTATGATCCACGCCCTTAGTTCCGAGGCGAGGTTTACAGAAACAAGTGGTCTCTTGATGACGTCGAATAATGGTGGCTTGTCTGGAATGGCGACCATGAAACTTCCTGCAATAGAATTCCTGCTGGTCCACTTAGCTATATATTTGTTTGTTTGTTTATTTTTGGTGTCTGTTTGAATATTTGTCATATAAGAAATCAGTCTCTAGCTCATGTGATCTGACCTTGGCCCAGGCCCCACCTGGCGGACCTCACTCTATGGTTGAGTGCTGATTGCCCCACCTGGGGACCTCACTCTGCATGGTTGAGTGCTGATTATGAGTGATGTGTGGTTTCCACTTTGCACTTTTTGTATTTGGTCAAGTGTGTTATGCTTATAAGGAAATTGCAATGCTATATAAAATTCTGCCTAAAACTCTCCTAAATAAAGTTATTAGCTTCCTAGAAATCTCAAAATAATGCTAGCATAATTTATTAAGGTCTAGTTGTCGGCCTAATGATCCAGGACTAGAAAGAAAACCATGCAAGTTGATTCACACATCATAGTGATGTAATTGGAGTTGCTTGCTCAATTTGTCTGTAAGCTGAGCTTAAATTGTATTCAAGCATGCTGAGTTTGTTCAGGCAGTTCTCAGTCCTCTCATTACTGGAGTTCAACATGAGTGCTTGTTTGACTTAGAAGCGAACATTTAATTAACTACCTGTGTGATCAAAGACATCAGTTACCTACTTACCCAGTCATTTGTAAAGGAACAGAAGTCTGGGCTGAGACAACAGGCAGCTTCTTTTGAGACCTTTTATACTATGGTGAACACTCAGCACTTTAGGCTCTAACCTTCGTTGTGTTGTGATGGATAAGAAAGAACAAGAAAGGCTCATCAAAGCTTGCCAAGATAACATAAATAATGGTCACTTAGAGAGAGACAGATGAGCAAGGTTTGTCCCTTAAAAAAACACCCAAGGGATTGAGCATGTCAAATTGAATTAGCAGTTATAAGTTGCATGTGAGAATGTCTTGAGCTGTCACACCCTTTTGGAAAAGGGGGTGGAGCACCACTTGCTCCTACTCTGCATGATACTCTGTTGCCATCTCTACTCTACCTTTTGAGTTAAAATATGAGCTACTTGGACAATGTGGCATTCAGAATTTCTGATGGGTCTCATCGAAAATGTGAGGTTTCTAAGACATAATTATTGGAAAGAAATGGTAGATGATATTGGAAATATTGCAAGTGGTGTGATATATGCCAGAGGGCCATCTAGGAATAGATTAGGCTGAGTTACATCCGATTAATTCACAGGAGGCCTCAGCTAACTGTTGCACAACTCATAAGGTCAACAGTTCTCTTTAACCTTCTTGAAAGTCAATTACATCATTGTCTCTAACAGCTAATTACCAACCACAATTACCACACAGATTCATTAATGACACCAAGTAGATGACATCTGGTCCATCACACTCCTTCATCTTTTCCAGCGAAAAACGTGTTACACTTTAGGTCACGTTCTCTAGAAGAGCGAATCTACATTTCCATTGTGCTGCTTCTGATATACTCGACAACTTCGACAGAAATCAGCAACATCCTAGTAGAGAGTAAGTAAATCTGTCATGAAATCTGCTGCGAGGTCTTCTTTTTCCCCAAGTGGTCTATAGTGGGTTTGGTGTGTTCTACGTGCAAAACCATTTTCCTACAGGATTTTGGTAAGATGATCTGGTCGACTCCCACTTTCTTGCCTTGTCTCCTTGGCATCATCCCTCCAAAAGAATCTCTTCTCCCCATATTCTGACTGCCTTCTACTGGTCTCCCATATTACTGCTTAAATCTCATCCCTCTTCTGTAGACAGCAAAGTTCCTGTCTATTGAGCTATCCAGACCTTTCCACCCATCTCCAGATCTATACTTGGCCCTTACAAACTGCCTCTCTCTCCTCTTTGGGCTCCAGGTGACCCCAGACCTCACTCCCTCAACTCCCTCATGGAATGCTCTTCCTTGACCTGTGTTGGGCTCCACAGCGCTTC
The DNA here is from genome assembly GCA_028752905.1 of Cladorhizidae sp. MBARI D1340-BT2. Lineage (NCBI taxonomy): Eukaryota > Metazoa > Porifera > Demospongiae > Poecilosclerida > Cladorhizidae > Cladorhizidae sp. MBARI D1340-BT2. The sequence goes on along the minus strand of JAQNBH010000017.1, from coordinate 42,231,693 downwards.
TCCTTTTCCAGAATTCTGCCTTCTTCTACTCCCTGTTACTTCTTCTGTGCTCATGTGGTAACAACTATCACTTCCTCCACACCATCTGTGCACTGTTCTTGGGTTAGCCTGCAAAAGTTGGTCCAAATTGCATAAATTGGTCCTAAGTAACACTGGTACAGGAAAACTCTCTGAAATTGTTTCTGATACTTTGTTCTACACTCCATCCAACTCCACCTTCACCGCCGCCAAGGGATGTAGCACTGTGTCCACGTGTGTATGTAGAAATGCTACCGCTTCTTCTTCCAGTACATTCCCTTGCAGCACTAGATTACGTCTCATAATTGTTCTGGAGTATCCTGTGTCCAAGATGATCCCCTCTACTACTCTACCCACTATTCCCAAGTGGATGGCTGCATCCCCTGGCACATACCTGCAGAAAATAGCATCGTTGTCACACTGCACTGCCATATGCCCTAGCGGTTCACTTTATTGCCGCACAATCCACCTGCTTCACGGCAGTCTACTCTGTTCTCTAGTCACCCCCTCAGTGCAGCTTCTGGCCAGGTGTCCCTCCTTCCCACAGTTGTGACATTTCCTTGTACCCCTCTGTGTGTCCTGCATGCTCTCCCTCAGTGTATCTCTCTAGGTGGAAAACCTGTTGCTCTAGACATGACAAGCAAGTGGTCATCAGCTTATTCCCAGCTGCACTTCCCGTCTCTGGTTTCCTCTGACTAACCAACCACTTGCAGCTCTGTAGGCATGTAAGGGGTGACAGTTGCATTTTGGGGGGGGGGGGGGGGGGGGGGGGGGAACTACTGCACGTGTATTTTCCCCCCTTTTCCCCCTTGTGGTTACCACTTTATAACTACATAGATTCGTAAACTTCATACTTGATATATAGCTCAAAAGATAGGTCTCTCTTTGTATAACTATAGCCAAGTTACTGGAGCTACAAGTGGAGGGAACCTCAAAAACCTGAATGACTGATCTTTTGGCAGAAACTCCAGATTGCAAAGTGATAACGAGTTCAAATTAGCACCAGTGGCTAGAGGAAGCTCTACGAGTGTTTTCATTAGGAAATTCAATTCCCACCCGCGCGCTTGACCGCGTGCTTACATTTTAGCGCCCAATGAAAACATTCGGTAGAGCTTACTGGTGCTAATTTCACTCGTTAGCACTTTGTAATCTGGAGATATTCTGCCACAAGATCAGTCATTCAGGTTTTGAAGTTCCCTCAACTTTAGGTCCGTACCTATAAAAAATTATTTTAGTATCAAAAGAGAGCATACAGAGAGACCTATCTTTTGAGCTATATATCAAGTCCATACCTTGTTTACAGAATCTAGGAAGCTATAAAGTGGTAACCACAAGTTTTTAAAAAATGGTCCTGTCCCCCCCTTACTGTTCCACAAGTACCTACTCCCATAACACCCCTTCAATGTCACAGCCTGCAATCCATTTCTTTAGTTAGCAGGTCCATTGAATGAAATGCCATTGCTATCTCCCTCTCCATCTTTCCCCCTTGTCAACCTGATTTTCAATCGGTATGTCCCTTCAGATATAGTAACGACAAAGAATAGCTGTCCCATAGTCGGCTCTATCCTCTGGATTCACAGCTGCATAGGCCTGCTTTTCTTTTCCAGATAGCTGTTGTGTCAGATTAAAGGCCCACCTAGCTCATTAATCTTATACACTCGCATCAGTCTTTTAAATGTCATCAGATATGCCTCTATATCTTCTGACTCTGTCATCTTCATCAACATTAGCTGACCTTGGTCTTTCCCTTACCTCACTCACTCCACTTCTCTGGCTGGACTATGCTCCAGCAGCCCCTCATCATGTCCATTTGACCCTGCATCAGCTCTACTGCTGCCTATGGTCAATCTCTCACCTCTCTTTCTCTGCTTTCAGTCTTCCATGAACCTAGCTACCTGCTCGTCCCTCCATCTCCTGTCTTCCAACAACAGATGTCATTCCCTCTCTGGTAATTTCTCCTTCTAAAGCATTCTGTTTGTAAACAGTTTTTTTTTAACCTTGTCGACATAAACACCATCTCCTTATGGGTTTCCAACAAACTCATTGTGATGATCCCACCTCACAACTTCCTTAACAATATCCACCTCTAATTACTTATAGCGTTATTGACAAAATCTCAGCACTAGAACAACACAGAAGACATCAGTTAACTGCCAAACTCACATGGTCAAAATTTTAATCTCCAAAGTCTTTTTCTCTAGCAGTCAATTACCAACAATTACCACATAGAGGTTAGATGTCTAATTACAGAATACCGAGACCTCTGGTCCACCCCAATTATCGCAGTCTGGTGCTTTTTTTATTGCCCAGGGCCAGTCCTGCCTACTGATGTGTGTGACATGTGTTAATGCACTAAGATAAGGAACCACCCACTGATATGATCAGTGACATTCTTCTGTCAGATCTACCGGTTTGTGCTATCCCAAGTTATATCTGTGGTCTTAACACCTTCCCAAGATACTTAGTTGAAACTTGAATTCAAAATCTAACTGGGGGTCGATTTGGGGAAAAAACATTAATATTATACCACTCAAAAACTCCTGCTATACAGTATCCCCCACCCCCTATGATGGACTCTTCAAACTTTATCCTTCCATTCCTTGTGGTTTCTCTCCAGTTGTTCCTTCTCCCTTTGCAGAGATGCAATGGTGTTCACTCAGAGCTACCAGCTGATTTCTGTGCAGCTTCTGCAGCTGCTCTATCTGTCTATCCCCATAGCTCTCTTCTCAGGAAGCTTCCACTGCTCCTGTAACAGCAGCTGTGGTGACAGTGGGATGTTTCTGGTAACTAGTTTTACCAGGAGAGATGAAACCAGCTGGTCTTCATGAGTATATTAGATTGGGTTGCTTGCTGACTTGGGCCAGTCTCTCTGTTCTGTTTATTCTCTAATTTCAATTTCCATATGTCATTCTCCTAGTAAGCGATGTACTGTACAGATGGTTTTCCAGTCTTTTCAAGCTGCTGCTCACTCTTGTGTTCTACCAGTTATTTCAGCTCGGTTCTCATTTTCATGTATGTCCACAACACAATATTGCTATTAATATATTGTTAATAGGTCATGATAACAAGCATATTACTCTCTCAATCCACTCAGCAGGTACATGTATGCCTATAACATAATTATGTTATCGAATATTTGTATCATTCAGTCGTTATCCAACACAATATAGACCAGGCCTTACTCTTTACCACACCTATGAATATGTACACGTAACATTGTTGATAATGCTGAATCCATTGTTACATAAATAATGAGGAGACAAAGGAGAGCCAGCAGAAACATATAAAAAAATTATTCAGTGTATATATATATAATTTAAAAAATCCCAGGACATGCTCGGCAAGTTAACTACAGGTTATTACCCACATTTTATACAGGGCAAAAAATAGCTACATGCACTGCTGTTTGGACAACTAACAGGCTAATAGCTACTATACCTAGATTCCTTTCATAAACCTGAGAAGCCTTCTTCAGCCATGTTTTCCTTGTCAGAGATATAGCCATCACTTTTCACTGCAGCGCTAAGCTTATCCACCCAAATTCCAACTGTTTAGATTAAGACCAATATACGAGCTCCACATTCACAAGAAGGCTCACCCAAGTAAGCATGGATGCATTCCTCACCAGAGTCGTCCTCTAATGAGTCGAGAGTACCTCATGTCACGAGAAAAATGACTTCTGCTAAAGAAGATTAAAAATGCACAGTTTTGATGACAAAAAATGACTAGGCAACTTAGTAATTTTTTGTCATCAAAACTGTGCATTTTTTTCCTTCTTTACTGGGTAGTGACATACTTGGATAAATTGAGCAGGAAATAAGCTATTTTACGATATACAAATTATGGCTCATAAATGATTGGCAAATTATATTTAATGACGAGCTCTGAGTGCCATATGGCACTGCTGATGGTAAGAGAGATAATTAACACTAATCATGCAAGCTATAATATTATAGCTCCAACACTGCCACTAGGTCAAGGGTTACTTCTGGATGTTTATGCATGGCATAATTGACACCTCTACTCATTGCACCAACAATATTATGGAGATCAGGAATGGAATTAGGGTCTTAAGTTAGTAAGGTTAAGATCATGGCAATGGCTAGAGTTAGGATCATGGCAAATGGCTAGGGTTATGATCGTGGCATTAGGGACCGTGCAATGGCTAGCCATGGCAATGGTTAGAGTCAGGGGCAGGTTGGGTTAGAACCAGGTGAATCCCTAGAACAACTGATAATACCTCATTAGAGGTCTAGGACAGTTGACACATGACGAATTAGTTGGTAAAGGGTCATCTGTAGGGGAAAATAGTGCCATTGGTTTTGACTTATATGCAAATAGCTGCATAACAATAACACAAATACGGACGGCAACTTTCAGCTGACAAAGAAATGCAGTAAAGATTCTATCCCAGATATAAGGAGTGATCGTGTGCAATACCAGTCGAATCAAACTTGCTGACTACCACTCTATTTACACTCATGATCAAACTTTAGTGACGACCACTCTATTTACGTACATGATCAAACTTGCCGACTACCACTCTATTTGTGTATTAGATCATCAAACTTGTGGTCAGTCACCAATGTAAACTGTCTGCCATAAATATACTTCTTCACTGCTAAGATCAAAGCTAAGGCTTCTTTTCTCAATTTGAGAATAATTCTTCTCACTAGGTTGTGGAGGCAAAAGCAACAGGATGCTCTGTTCCATCTGGCAGAATATGTGATAAGACTGCACCTATGCCATAGGCTGAGGTATCAGCTGCCAAATGAATGGGTAATGTACCATGACTTATGCTGAACTCAATGCTTGCTTAGCCAAGTTGAAGGCTCTTTCACAGACATCACCCCATTTACAACTTGCATGTTTCCTAAGTAGGTCATTCAGAGGGCAAAGTTTACCAGCTAGGCCAGCCAAAAATTGCCATAATAATTCAGTAGGCCTAGAAAGGCGAGACATCCCCGGGTCAGGGAGTATTCACAGCAGCATCCACTCTGACATATTTAGCATGGAGACTATAGAGTGCCCAAAATAATTGACTGAGTGTCACAAAAATTGCAACTTTAGCCTTTTTACTCCAAGGCCATGTTCTTTTAACACTTCTCTGCTAAATAAATATGCTCGGCATCAGTTTTGCCAGTGATGAACAATGTACACACCCACATTAGGAATTCCCTGTAACATTAATTCCATAAATTTAAAAATGGCAGGAACATAGGCCACACCATAAGGTAACCTCTTGTGCACTTATACAGATCTTTGTGCGTATAACGTACTGAGCTGATTGGTCACCAGTAGTATCTGCACGTATGCCTGCGACAGATCCAGTTTCGTGAACTTGGAACCACCTGTGAGGGTGGCAGATAGCTCTTCCAGCTTTAGTAAAGGATGTTGGTCAGTTTCGAGGACAGGGTATATGGTCGCCTTATAATACCTGCAAATCTTGAATTTTCTATCTTTCTTACTGCAAGAATTGGTCCTGCACACTCCGAATATGACAAATTCCTGCTTGGTCATGCCTGTCCAACTCCTCTCCTCAGCTCCTCTAATAGCAAAGGGAACACTTCTAGGTCTGAAGAACTTGGGACTAGCCCCTTCCTTGAGTTGCAAAGTTGCTTGATAAGTGTGGACGGTGCCAACTTCTTCTCTGAATATTTCTTCATATTCCATTTGGAGGTTTTCTAACTGTTAGGCTGCATTTATGATGGAAAGTTAGTGCCAGTTAAGAAACAATGACTTCAACCAATTGCTTCTCAATAAACTAGGTCCACTTCTGTTTACAATGGTCTCTACTAGCTATTTTGTCTGGCCATTATACTCGACACATGTCCACCCATAGCAGTTAAAGTTACTGCCATGTACGTCGTCAGTGCGACCTTCGACTCACAGAGAGTTAACTTTGGAAACAAGGATCTCCTGGTTTCCTGTGAGATGATAGTTACTGCTGCCCCTGTGTTAACTTCAATGGGAACGATTTTTCCAATAATTTTGATATCATCATTATTGGTTTTGAAGTGTCTTCATCAAAATTTGTGAGGAGCGGCAACTCCTCTTCCTCTCGATCCCCATACATCTCTCAGAGTTCATGGCCTTTTCTGGCAATATCATTAGCTGTAAAGAAGACCTCTAGGTAAGTGGTATTAGTTTCAAAATAGATCATCTATTTTCCTGAGAGAGGCTGCCATCATGTGCACGCTGGTCGGTTAGCTTCTGTACTTAACAATCTTATTCCTAATTGAAGTGACTAGTGTGAAGTCACACACCAAAGTTTAATAGTGACTGGTGCACTAACTAGGATGTGGTTAATTAACACACACAAAAACCATTACAACTATCACTTGTTGCACATGGCTGTACAAAATAGGGAAGATGCTATAAGAGTTGCTTTCATTACAGAACTCCAGTCTAGTCACATCCATCAGAATCTTCTAGAAAATATACCTCAGCCCTTACAATGGTGTTGATCAAGCTAGATCCTTAGAGTTGGCCCAGAAGAGCTCTAAATCATATGGCTTCACTGCCCCACCCACAGGAGCGACCATACCATCTAGTGTCCCTCTCAACTTGGACAATCCTCCTGATATAGGATCTTCTGTGGCACCTGGACAGTCTTGTTGTTAAGGACATAAGTGTCACTTCTGTGGATCACCTAAGCACCCAAGGATTAATTAGTGTCCAGCTAGAGAAACTACATGTCATAGTTGTCAATGGTGAGGACATTTTACAAATGTGTGCAGTAAAATTTGATATGAAACTGATGCCTCAGATTTTGCAATAGTGACAACTCTTAATCAAGCAGAAGTATTCATCGGAGTTGCAGTACTCATAGGCAGGTTCACATGAGCATTTGTTACGATGCTTGAGCTTTCAGGCTGTGGAGGATCGGTTGAACTTCTGGTGGATGTTCAGCTTTACATACATGCTTATTACCTCGCAAATAAAATCTCAATCCTGCTCAGATCCATAAAAATATCTATATCGTCTTCACTAGACTCCTGTTTTGTCTGCGGTATGTTAACTTCACCCTACTTCCTAGGATGATCATGATGACAATGCATAGTTCCTCCATCTCAAATTTGCTCTTTGAAGATAGTAGACTGGATGTTTGAGTGATAGTACAAGGTAATCTCTTGTCCCTTCATCCATTGTTTTTCATGAATATGTTTTCCCCCACACTGAATTGATGTGATCTCGACCTCTTTCTTTTCTTGCATGCTCCAAGTGCCAAAGACCTGCCATGCATCAGTAGAGAAGGAAGCACAAGCAATAATAGAGACTGCTTGGCATTTAATGGGTAAACCTTTCTCACTCAAGATGGATCAGAGATTGGTAGCATATAATAATGTTTGACATGTAGCAAGAGAGTAAAAATAAAAATAAGCAATGGCAGGGACAAGGACAATATTCCTCCCAACACTTTATCACGAGGATACTGCAATCCTACAAATAGTGGAAGTCTTACTGAGGTGCACCAAGCGCTATGTCAATCAGGCATAATGAATGCAACACTTCGTAAAATCCCTTGTTCGATGGAGGATGCAACCAAATATTGTAGCATTTGTGTTGAATGCTCACCACACTTACATAGATCTGATGCAGCACATTTAATAAAGTTACTCAACCCTTTCAACGATTAATGTCAATTTCAAGGGTGCACTCGTAACCAATAACACATTTTGACAGTGATAGATGATTGCTCAAGGTTTCCTTTCATATTCCCATATGCTAACATGACAGCTACAATGGTTTATCAAATGCTTTTGTGAACTCCTCTCCATGTTTGGCATTTCGGCCTATGTGCATGAGACAGATAGAGTTTCTGCCTTCATGAGCACTGAGCTTTCACAAGAAAGGTATAGCAACTAGCCTTATCAGAAATGGACAATCAGAAAGAGAACTGTCTGGAAAACAATTACTCTCACTCTCAAGACAAAGAGGCTACCTACATTGTGCTGGCAAGATGTTCTTCCCGATGTATTACACTACTCTATTAGTTCCTTGCTTTGCTACGATGAACACAACTTCACATGAACAAATATTCAGTTTTGGTCGGCAGTTTTCGGTTGGTCATTCCATCCCTACTTGGTTCATGACATCCAGTACAATCCTCTTAAGTGGTATGTCCGAGCTTACAAGTCGGAGCCCCTGGTGAATGAGGTAGAGCTCCTTGAGGTTATCCTCTCAAGTGGTATGTCCGAGCTTACAAGTCAGACCCCCTGGTGAATGAGGTAGAGCTCCTTGAGGTTATCCTCTCTAGTGGTATGTCCGAGCTTACAAGTCAGACACCCTGGTGAATGAGGTAGAGCTCTTTGAGTTTAACCCACCATGTAGGCCTCCCTGATGGATGTGAGATGATGGTCTCCATCCAGCACCTGGCCCCACATGAACAGGGGATCTCTACCCGCAAGGAACCATTAACTTTGACACCTTCATCACCTGAAGTAAAAGAAGTAACACCAACACAGGTATCAGAAACAGGACCAGATTCCTTTGCAGACACTCCCACACTGGATAACCCACCTACTCTTCAGCACCTACAACAGCTGAACCCCTCCTCTACACCAATCCAAGCAGAGCTGACAGGTACCGGAATGTTTGATGCTGTGAACATTTTTTTCACTGGGAGGGATGAATGATGTGAAAGACTTCATTACCCTGTTGCAATATAGATGCTTGTGATAACTTATATTAATGCTCACCTAGACTGCCTCATGATTTATTACTTTGTATTTGCTCTAGGTTAGTAGAAGATAAGGGCAACCCCATTTACTCATATGCGAAACTCAGTTAACGTATATAACATTAATGTTGAAGCTAACTGGTGCATGTGGTAAGGGTCATCAAGTATATGCAATGTCATTATTCTAAATGTCCTCTATCTCCCCCCAAGTCTTTATGAGGTCCCTTAGAAGCATTGTAAAGACTGATATATCAAGTCATGTCGTAATCCCCTGTGGTTTGACAACTTGGTGCCTTTCTAGTGCGGGATGAGCATCTTGGCATTGTAATAAGGGATGGTGGGGGTGGAGTAGAGATGGTAGGTGGAGGAATAGGATTTGAAGGAGAGGGCGAGATGGGGATGGCTGCAGGTGGTTCAATTAGAGACTTTGGGTTGTCCACTGTTAGTGGGCTGGGTGATGGGAGGGGTGGGGTCATGGATATGTTGGGCTTTGGTTCATCAGCGAGGGGTTTAAGATATTTCATGTCCTCTCGGATGGTTCTGGCTGGTGGGTGTGGGTATACTGGGGTGTATTTCCTGAGGAATTTTCTGTTTCGTAGTGTAATTCTCCCAGATCCATCAAGCTTGGAATGATGACATATTGATGGAACTGTTTGACCTCCACGACGATACCTGTCTTGTCCCATTTTCTTGGGTGATTTCCTGTTTGATTTTGTAAGCGAACATGATCTCCAATGACAAGAGGTGGTAGGGATTTAGTGTGCTCACTCCATCATTCATGGTTTAACATATGACGATTTCTGAGTGCCTCTTCTCTGGCTGATAGTGAACTGCACCTGGTATCATGAGGTTTATATTTGCCTGGTAAGATTGGGATGAAGTAATTGACAGGTCGATTGAAGACACACATTGCAGGGGACATTTTGGTGTCTCTGTCTGGGGTGTTGCGATATTGAAGGACTGCTAGTTGGAAATTGTCTAGGTCAAGTTCGCCTTTTGGACCAGTGTTGTTCTGGATGAGGCGTTTGATTGTCTTGACCCCTATTTCAGCACGGCAGTTACTGTGTGGGAATGCAACTGAGGCAATGCTGTACACAACAGTTCAGCTGGAAGGATCTGGTCGAGTATGCCATGAATTCTGGTCCTCCATCAGACGACAGCTCATCTGGAATTGCAAATGTCCGTCTTAGGGTGTTGATCAATCCTTTCGTGCCCTCCATTGATCTCTCTACTATTGGCCATCCAGAGTAACTGTCAATGATGACAACATAGATGATTCCTTGGTGATGAAAATAGTCAGCACATATGCACTGGAAAGGGTATACCGAAGGAATCGGTGGTGTAGGCGGCATGTTGGGTTGTGATGGTGCCATTCTGTTGCAGTGGTTGCGGTTGTTCCTAGTGGAGTAGATATCTGGGGTGATGCCTGGCCAGAAAATAAAAATGGATGTCTCAGCTCTCGCGATCATCTTGTCTTAGTGATGATGGGATGATAATTCTGTCTTTGTACATGACTACCCCATCGACAGTGTAAAGGTTATCACGGAACTGGTGGTACTCTTTTGTCGGTGTTGGAAGTTTGTGGCGGTAATCAGGCATGCCATCTTCTATGGTGGACATTAGTAGCATCATGTTTTCATCACTGCTTGTGGCTGGGCGGACTCGATCCCAGGTTATGGATTGCAGAGGGTGGAGGGAGCCAATTGCGTGGTATCGTAGATTATTGAGACTAGTCTGGGTGTCCTCTGTGATTTTTACTCCTGCTATGAGATTGTTAGGTATGTTGAGAGGAGGTTGGGTGGTTGAGTTGCTGATGTTGTAAATGTCATCCTGTAGATGCATTTTTGTGGGAAGCTGGTTGCCAGTGGGATGGCGAGAAATGGTGTTGGATGCCCTATTCTTCGCACCTGGGATGTCTACCATTTTGAATTGGTATCGTAGTGTCTTTTCTTTTAGATTGCGGAGGCGTGAGTTGCTGATGTGCTCCAATGAGCGATTCCCAAATAGTTTGAGGAGTGGTTTGTGGTCCACAGCTATGATGAGATTTGTACAGCCGAGGACGAAATGTCTGGCCTTGTCCAGGGCATCTGCTACAGCTAGGGCTTCACCTTCAACTGGAGCATATCTTGACTCTGCCGTGTGCGTGAAGCGACTGCCTACAAGGGTAATCTTGCAGCAGAAGAGGTTGTTGTCTGGGCATGAGCAATGTTTCTGGAATAACCAAAAACCAATGCCATTCTTGGACCAATCAGTGGCCAAGCATATGGGTTTAGTTTTGTCATAAATTTGCAAACAATGGGATATTTCCTTAATGATCATTGACTTCGATTCCTTGAAAAATGTATTGAGATTGTCATTCCATTGGAAGGGGGTGCTTGGTTTGAGGAGTAGGTGGAAAGGTAGCATTTTCTCTGTCATGCTGAATGTGTAGGCCACTTGATTGACAAGGCCGAACCAGGATCTGATGTCGGTGATGTTGTTTGGAGTGGGAAAGTCAGAGATGGCACGCATGTATTTTTGGCATGGTCGTACGGTATTTGCTGTAATCTCAAAGTCAGCAAATTGCACCTCATCCAGACCGAATCTGAACTTGCTGGGATTTAATGTGATGCCGTTTCTCCCGCAGATATCAAGCCATGCTGCAGCCTGATGAAAACATTCTTCAAGGTTGTCAGCTCAGAGTAGGGTGTCATCGATGCACTTGGTTTTGTTGGGAATGTGCGTTACGATCTCGTCATATCTTCTGGAATAGCCATCACTGGAGGCAATATAACCTTGTGGGGCTGTACAGTAATGATATCTTCCCCAAGGTGTTATAAATGTGGCGAAATGACGGTCCTGTTGATGTAATGGCACACTATGGTAGCCGTTCCATGCATCGAATACAGTCTTCTTTTTGTTGTGGGGTACTGATCTGGCCTGATGAAATGGTTACTGTGTGTGATGCATCTCTCTTGCCACATGAGCATTGAGTGCCTGGAAATCTATCGTTCTGCGAGGTTTGCCAGTCTTTTTTTGCATATATCACCATTCTATGGCACCAGGTCACAGGTTCACCAACAGGTACTGGCTCGATTATACCTAGCCTCACGTCTCTGTCCAGCCCTGCTTTCACGTCTTACTGCCAATGAAGGGGGACTGGTATGGGGGAGTGGTGGGCCACAGGGGTCACATTGGGGTCAATTATGAGCCTCATCGGAAGACCCTCCATCATTGGGAGTGGTTGGTGTTCACAAGTGTTGAACGTACTGGACTTGTAGTGATCAAGCAGGTATTGCTCCAGTTGAATATGATTTGCTTCAGTGGCTTTACATGGTAGTTCTTTTGGTAATGGTGGTGGTCACGTATGATTTGGACAATGGCAGTCTGATGTAAGGCTGCTGTCGCTATGTACCAGGGTGTTGCATTTGGACGCAGGTGCTGTCTCGCTGTTAGTCGGGAATTCGGGTGATACTAACCCTAGATCAATGCATGCCTCCCTGACTCCCTGCTCAAGAAGAGTTTGTTCGTACAGTCTGTGACATAAATGATCTGGCGGGTTTCCCTCTGGTTGCCTGATGCATCTTTGCCAGAAAGTCACAATATTGTGGCACCTAGCACTGTGATTGTTGACGTCATGCATTCTCATCTCCACTGGAATGAGGTCATCTTTGGTCAGTCCCAACTTTTTGATGACTCCGATGCCTGCCAGGCAACTTTGGCAACCTGATTCAGCCATGGCACTGATGAAGGTAACCTTCTGAGCAGTATGTAGTGTGAATCCAAAGTGTTTGTAGTCTTCCAGCGATGCCGTTGCTGATACCCTCATGAATGGTTGAGGCTTGGATGAGCGTCTTATCCATCTTCTGGATGGACCACTGTACAGATGGTGTTCCAAGGTGATGTGTTTTTTCCCTGAAAGGGTAGTGATCCCACATAGGGCATCTGATACTGCATCTCCGTGTCCTTCTGATTTCTGCGATCTGTTTTGTCTAGTGCTTCTGCACACACTCTCAAAGTGGTGGTCACAACCACAGTGATTGCAAATCATGTCATAAGCTGGACATTCTTTCTTGCGTATTCGAGTCGGAGCACTTTTCCCATGCCCTTTTCTCCCACAGTATGAGCATATTTCCTGGTCTCTTAATGCGTCGATTGACTCTGACGACATCCTTTCATAGTGTCCTTCCCTTGTTGCTTGTACGCACTTCCTGCCAGTGCATCTGAACTATGGGGGATCAGGAGTTGAGCAGCCGAGCGCTTGCCAGCTTCTTTGACGTCCACAAATCGAAGCATTTGTTCCAATGTCATGTTATGGTTTACGTCACCTAATAGGTCCATTTGTATCTCTGAGTCATCCAATCCACGACATAGTATATCCCGTAAAATGGCTTCAGTATAGCTCACCCCTGCCTCACAGTTGTTGCATTGAACTGTAAATTTGCACACTCCTACCTGGCCACGGAGTCGAGCCCCATATGCACAGACTGGTTCATCTCGATCCTGTCGCATGCTGTGAAGAGTTACTCGAGCAACCATAATGTTTTCTTCTCTCATTGCCAAGTTCTTTTTTGCAGCGAGGACTACGTCCTCGGTTTTTCCCGTAAGTATGCCGCCAGCATTGCATGTGAGGTCTCTGCGTAACTGCTCATCGCAACATTCCAGCAACTGGATCACTTTATCAGTGCCAGTCAGTTTTGTTGCTTTGACATAGTCACCCCATCGAGATCTAAAATATTGCCAGTCCTCGGATGTCCCAGCTGGCGAGATTCTTGGATGCTTGACTTTCTCTACCCTGGCGGTAGTAGCGCTTGACCTGGCTGGATTGTGAGCGGTAGCATGAGTCGTGATGAGGGCAACTGCAACTATAGGGTCCACATCTGGTGTTTCATATAGGCAGTCAGCTATTGGGCACCCTATGATAGGCATCTCTTAGCACATGGTGGTGTTCCATAAATGGAATGCTTCTTCCTGCTGCTTGATGGTCTACTGTCTTTGCTAACGACGATTCTTGCAGGCTAGTTTCAGAGTTAGCCTCAACATAGAAGATAAGGGCAACCCCTATTTACTCATATTCGAAACTCAGTTAACAATCGATGCACATATAACATTAATGTTGAGGCTAACTGGTGCATGTGGTAAGGGTCATCAACTATATGCAATGTCATTAGTCTAAATGTCCTCTAGTTAGTATATATGGCACTTATGTGTGTGTTATTTGCTACCTGTGGCTGAATAAAGCCTACTTCTATAATGGTTCTCCTCCCATATATATATACACCACCTGCTAATATAAATCACACTCCTAAATAACAGGCTATGGGTTCATATAATTATATATTTGATGGCATACATTATATTTATACTTGGCTTCTACTGTCAGGGGATGGCCTGCTATTTGGGTATGAATATTCATACGCAACTATTTTCCCTTCATAATTCATATTTTGTTCATGTTAGAGTCTACAGCCACAAGAGACCTAACAGATACCAATGTTGGTAATTCGCTGCCACCAGAGTCTCTCCCTAACTTCTTCTAGCTAAACCCCAAGCTTGACAAAAGAGTTTTAGATCTTAAGTATATAGCTTATATTAAAACAACAGTCGAGTAGCAGAATATGAAGATAGGATGAGACTGCCCAAGCCTGGACTGCAGAGGGGTTTAAATACTCTTGCAGCCAGGCTTTCACAGCTTATGATGTTGATAACAGTGTGAGAGTAGTAGAATTACTGTATGTCCCTACAGGACTTATCCAAGAGTGTGAGTTGATATCATGAGTGTCCTATGTGTTGATAGTCTGAGGTCATGAGTTCTAGCTCTATTTGTAAATTTAATTTATAGTTTGATTTTTGCAGGGATGCAGTCAGGGCTGAGGCCTGACATCACCCCCTCCTTGAAAAGGTTGTTGCCGTTCTTTTTCTTCTTCCTGCTCTCCATCCCAAGCCTGACGAGAGAGTCCATCGGCATTACCATTGTGCCAGAATGATAGCGGGTGGTGAAGTTGTAGGGTTGCAGCAGTAATACCCACCACGTTAATCTGCCATTGGGGTGAGTTGAAGAGTGGAGATGTGTTAGAGCTATGTGGTCGGTTTCAACAGTGAAGGACTTCCCCACCAGGCAAACACCAAAGTACTGGATGCTTCGTATGATGGCCAAACATTCAATCTCTGTGGCAGAGCACCTCATCTCTGCTGGACTCAGCTTCCTGGAGTACAACCCCACTGGTAATTCTTCATCTTCCCCTCACCACACTCAGAATACCAGCAATCCCCTTAGTGGATGTGTTGTCTGTAGGATAAATGTGTCTGTGGGAGTGGTGATAGTAAGGGAGGACACTCGGGAAAGGTTATGGCATAGATAATCATTCATAGCAGTAGACCAACATACAACATTAGCTGCACTCTTCCACGTCGCATTGGTGAGTTCTATGGACTTGTGGGTGTAATTAGAGATCAATTTCCTATAGTATCTGTGGTACCCAGGAAGGATTGTACGTCCTTTTTGGTTATAGGTCTCACATCGTTTCTGATCACTTCCACCCGGTGGTCTGGTGTGGACACCTTGTCTCTTCCTACGGTGTAGCCCAGAAAGCTAAGGGATGCTGCTCCCCACTGGCATTTCTCCGGCTTGGCAGTTAGTCCAGCCTTCCTTAGTCTGTTTAGCACACATTTGAAGTGTGCCACGTGGTCTTCCCAGGTCTGACTAAATATGATAATATCATCCATATATGCACCACTAAAATCTTGGATATTGTCTAGGACTGTGTCCATCATCCTTTAGAAAAGATGCCGGGGAATTCCTCAATCAAAAAGGGCATCATAGTAAAATGGAATTTTCGCCATGGCATGCAAAAGGCTGTCTTTTCCTGATCTGCTTGGGCCAGGGGAATTTGGTAAAAACCTCTGTTGAGATCTAACATTGACAAATAATTGGCTTCCCCAAGCTGGTCGATCATCTCGTCTATGCTGGGTATTAAATAGGCATTTGGTTTTGTGATGTGGTTAACCTTTCTAAATCAATGCACAGATGAATGGTGCCATCAGGCTTATGAACTGGGACCATGGGTGAGGACCAAGGGCTAGTGGATGGCACCACTGTGCCAGACTCTTGTAACACCCAGACCTCTCAGCTGGTCCCTCCTTGCTGGAGCTAACCTATATGGGCATGTCCTGATGGGCTTCTAGTTGCCAGTATCAATCTCATAACATATATCCCTGGCTCTACCAACCTCCTGCCTTACTACATCATTATATTCGGCTAGCAAGGCTCCCACCTCAATATTCTGCTCTGTCAGAGTTTCGGCTCTGCAAGTACTTTACCCTGCTCCTGGCCCTCGTCTTGCTCTTATGCTACCACTACCATACATAGTAGTGAAGCATCAGGAGGGTTCTAGGCCTTTAACATGTTGATATATGAGCTATTCTTCTCTTAATTCTTCTTTCAGGTACGGCTAGTTCATATGTAATAGAGCTTACTTTCCTGGTCATCTCAAAGGGGCCATCCCACAGTTCGTCTAGCTTTCCGCTCAGATTAAGGATTCTGACCAAGACTAGCATGCCTACTTCAAGTTCGGGGGCTCGTGCCTTTGTATCCTACTGGCCTTCATGGATGCTTTGGCTGACTTCTCAGAGTCATGAAGAGAGGCACAGCTTAGGCCTAGACCACTAAGGAGCAAGGTAGACTGGCCTTCAGCAAACTCCACTTGGATACCTTGATGTAATTGGGTGGACAAATACGTAGACCAAAGACCACCTTTGGTAGAGAAAGACGGGAACGGAGAAGAGAAAACTCCATTTGGGAATCCTGAAGATCAACTTTAGCCAAAACAACCTTCACTTTGACTACCCGTTGAAGAACAAAATTCTCACAGTAGGAAGGTGGCCCAATAGGGCACCCTAGAAGATTAAAACCATCACACGAGATCGGGATGTCCAGAGGAAGAGGATTGTTGTCGAAACAGGAACTCCCAGGTATGTGCAAAAGCGATTTTGTATGGTTCAATCTCAACCCACAAGAGTCATCAATGATGGCAAGAGTGGCACAGAGGTCCTTAGCAGAGCCACACAAGGTGCCATCATCAAGATAACATACATTAAGCAGGAGGCTGGGCACTTCATCTCTAATTTTTGGCTGAAGGGCCAAAGCAAACCCAAGGGGACCAAGGAGATCCACCTGCTGGACCCACTACAACTAAGAATGGTACGATCCGCTAGCCTAAGGTAAGGTTGTGCCCCATAACAACACTCCATCCAAGCAGCACGGAAGGAATGCAGGCTCTCACCTCCCTAAAAATGCTCTCATGGTCTACACAATTGAAAGCATTTGAGTAATCCAAGAGGAGGGTCCACCGATCGTCTGGCGATATGTGAGAATTCTCCTGTACCCGATTCATAGCATGGATAATAGCCTCACAACCAGCTGGAACCCCCACCCCAACCTGTAGAGGTGTTAGGGCATGCAAGGCATCTGACTGGAAAGCCCGGGAAATGCATTAGAAGTCAGACAATGCATCACTTCCCCCACTGCAATCGGACGGTGTCCACCATTCTTTACACAAGCAAGAAGTGATGCCCCACAAAGATGAGGCACAACCGCGGCAGGAACAAGTCCAGCACAAAGGAGATTGACAACGTCTAAAATGGCTAAAAGGGCAGAATTGGCCCAGTCTGGGGAAGGGCAAAATATATCTTCCTTGAGATGACTAGCTCTGAGGAAGGAAGAGCCAGGGGCAGAACCATTGGGAAAGGATTTCAAGGCTGAAACTAATGCCTCTGCAGAGGTCCTGACTGGAGAAGGAATAGAGGTGGGGGGATGGGGTGGGAGGCCACCTGAGGGTGCTTAGACAGCATCTCAGCAAAAATGTCATCAGACACTGGAGCAAGACCACTCGAATTCAAAGCTTGTGAAGCCTTTCTGTATTGGCCGTCCTCCATAGTGTGCGACGAGCCCGCTTGGCATTGGCTAATAACAGTGCTTATGGACTTAAAGTCTTAGCTCTCCTACCGTGCTCTTGTCCCTAGAAATCAATTCAGACCACAAGCCGAAGATATCCCCATCCTTACATCTCCTAATACAAGCTCTCGCTATTTTCTCTCTATCTCTCCAATTAGAGATGCCCTTTGTCAGGAATAGAAATAATACATCGTGCGAGCATAAAAAACAAACACCAAGCTTCAAGGTCTGAAGTATCAGCCTTGATTGACTGAAAAACACCACTAACAAGATCGGCCTAGACATCTCTGACCCCTTTAGGAACATGGTGGATGGTAGGGGTCTTCAATCCCAAAATAACAGCAAGGGTGGGAAAAGTACCAAACGAGAAGTAGAAGTGAGAGAGGGGGAGAGACACACCCTTATTGCTTGAAGAAGCAATCTTAGGAGGAGGACGCACTAGCTCCTGGTAAAGGATCGTTAAAAGACCACTGACCAGCTGGAGCAGTAGAAGAATCAACCACGGGAATTCCATCAGGAGCAGAAGTATCGGAACAGCCGACACCGGAGAGATCATCCCGAGATGAACTTCCAACTGAGGTAGCGATGGGTGGGAGAACCGAAGGGGCACGTGTATGGGGTTGGGTGCAAGTGGTAGTATTCTGACACTTGCTTAGCCGGCCAGGAAGACAGCCCGTGCAGGTTCTACCCTCCTTAACACAGGAGCAACCCTTACACGTTCCTAACCTATTACAGCGGCAACAAGGCATGAGCTAGAACATCATCGAAAATTACCGAATCTTGACCACGTACTTGCATTTTAGCGCCTAATGAAACCACTCGTTGCATAGAGTAGGGCTTCCTCTAGTCACTGGTGCTAATTTCAACTCTCTAGCAGGTCCAATCTGGAGATTAATTTTATGTGAAAAAATCAGGCAATCGGGTTTTGAGGGTCCCCCACTTTAGCAACAGTAACTTGGCTATAGCTATATCTATGAAATATATTTTTGTGTCAAAAGAGAGCACTCAGAGAGACCTATCTTTTGGACTATATATCAAGTCCATGCCATGAAGTTTGCAGAATCTATGCAGCTATAAAATGGTAACCACAAGTTTTTGTTAAAATGGAGGCATTCCCTGTTTTCTAACCGGTTGGAAGTTGATCTGTATCATTTTCCATGCACAAGAGTGAAAGCCGCTAGATACATATTCCAGTTTTTACAGTGTATAAATTATTGATGCAACACATAATTTTAAATAATCAATGTAAATATTTGAACATGTGAACAATTAATTTAATCAATACACGTTTGTGATGTTTCTTTGAAGATAATTGTTTTGTAATTGGTTGGAAGTTGATCTGTATCATTTTCAATGCACAAGAGTGAAAGCCAGTTCAAATTTTTCCTGTCCCACAGGGCTGTAAAACTCATTCTTTGTTATTTAAAATGAGCGCTCCCCCATGCAGGTTGTCACTATAATGCAAACTAACCCCGAGTGTGATTTCCACATTGGGAAACAGGATTTCAAGTGAACTGAGTTTTCTGTGCACAGGGAGAGTCACATTCTTAATGCTTGCGTTCATTCAGAAGTCCCCACCGTTCAGTTAGAAGTTGGATTTCCAATATCGTGTGTGGCTTATGCACGCACCAATGTGCCACTCTTCAAACAAAATCTGTAGCTGTTATAAAAAACATGAAAATGAAACGAAGCGAGCATATGAACAACGGATCAGGAATATCGAACACTCGTCATTCACACCAATCGTTCTTTCTTCTACAGGGGGTATTGCCAAGCAGTCCACAACCTTCTACAAGAGGCTGGCCTCCCTCCTTGCTGACCAATGGGAGCAATCATATAATTCAACCCTCTATTGGTTGCGTGTCCGACTTTCATTTTCACTCTTGAGATCAGCCATCATGTATTCGTGGTGGAAGATCTTATCGAGGACATGCAGAAAATTCTCGCTCCCCGATCGATCTGATCGATGCCTGCATTAATTTGTCTATTTTATATATATATATATACTCTTTAACATTGTTACCTCAGTCATTGTGTTGTTAAAAAAAACTCTCATTACTACCCGGAAGGTGGAGTGTGGGTCGGGTAATTTAGTACTGGCACGCACTATTCATGAGGCCATTAAAATCGGGGGCCCTGGGCTTTTGGCCTGTATGCCCATACACTATTATGGTTCTGATAACACTGTCTAGCGCTTTGTTTCCCAAAGTCAGGCCCAGGGCCGAATCCGGCCCCTGAGTCAGGCCGTCGGACGATTATCAGAAAAGACGCATTTTTTTACAAATTAAATTACACATAAATATTTTATCTGTATTTGTGGAGACACACCCTCCACATACCCTCCCCAACTGAACAGTGCCAGTCATCTTGTCTTGCATGTATATATATAATAGCTAACACACAAACTGTCTATGATTAACACACCACATTAACAAACACATGCACAAACTTCTCATGTTTAACACTTACAACATGACCACATAGGTCTAATTGGTCTTGGCCAAAAACCTATTTAAAGGAGCTGGCCTCAAGTCCCTGCAGATTTCTCCGAGATTCACTCCAATTTGCAACATTCACATCCTGTGTTTGGACTTCTCCACCTTGGATTTGGACTCCTTAAACATTGCTGCCTCCTCCAACAGTGCAGGGTCAGGATGGCACTGCCAAAGAAGTGGAAGGTAGATGTGGAAAATTGAGCATTAAATGAAGAATGGACCAAGGAATTCTTCTTCATCTCAGACAGGAGCAAGTGTCTCTGCCTCATCTGTCAAGAAAGCCTCGCTATTTAACATCTGGTGACACTACCAGTCAGAGCAGGTCACTTCATCTTTCAGGGCAAAAACAATGTGCTAGGCTGCCTGCTTCAGGTATAATGGACTGGTAGGAGAACAATGACTTGCCAAGGCCAAAGAGCTCAAGTCCAAGCTGTCCAGACAGCAGAACGTCTTCACCAGACCAGTCAACGAAGGCAAGGCTGCCACGAAGGCCAGCTTCATGGTGTCACAGATCATTGCCAAGCGAATGGAGCCCTTCAGAGATGGCGAGTACATCAAAGAATGCCTGCAGGCAGTGATGATCCCTGAGAAAGCGCTTCCTCCTTCACTGCTGTCAGCCTGAGCAACACGACGGTCACCAGGCAGGTGGAAGATCTGTCCAAGAACCTGAAAGAGCAGCTGCACAGCCTGGCCTCGGAGTTCACAGCTTTCTCTCTTGCCCTTGATGAGAGCACAGACATCACCGACACTGCACAGCTGGCCATCTTCATTAAGGGAGTTGATGCAGAGTGCAACATCACAGAGGAGCTCCTCTCTCTCTGCCCCATGAAGAACACATGCACTGGAGAGAATATCTTTGTTGAGCTCAACATGGCCATGCAGGAGCGAAAGCTAGACTTCAAGAGGCTGGTGAGCATTGCCACAGATGGTGCACCTTCCATGCTGGGGACCAGACGAGGACTGCAAAGCCAAGTCTTGGCTGAGCTGGACAGGAGGGGTCTGCCACATGACCTGATCTGGTGCCATTGCATCATCCACCAGGAAGCACTCTGTGCAAAGAGTATTGGCTTCCAGGAAGTGATGAGCAAGGTCATCTCGCATCAACTTTATCAGAGCACATGCCCTCAACCTCAGAAAGTTGAAGGAACTGTTGGAAGAGCTCTAGACCAACTTTGAAGATGTGCTCTACTTCACTTCTATCCATTGGCTCAGCAGGGGACGCACTCTGAACCTTTTTGGGGAACTCGGAGAAGAGCTGGAGATGTTCCTTGGCATGAAGGGCCAGCCAGTCCAAGAGCTCTCCGATCCCCAGTGGCTGTGCGACTTGGCCTTTCTGGTGGACATTACAGAGAAGCTGAACTTGCTCAATGTCTCCTTGCAGGGCAACGAGAAGCTCGTCTACAACCTGTTCAGGAGTGTGCAAGCATTTCAGGTGAAGCTGCAGCTCTGGCAGACTCAGTTGGAGGCTGGTAAACCTCGATCACTTTCCTGCCATGTGCACTGTGAGGACAGAGCTGATGATTTTGATGGGCAGAGATATGCTGCAGAAGTTGGAAACCTGAAGACAGAGTTTGAGCACCGCTTTGAGCAGTTCAGGTCAAGAAGCATGGACTTTGAAATCTTCTCTTGCCATTCACAACTGACCCAAGCAAGGCTCCAGTCGAGCTTCAGCTGGAGCTGATTGAGCTGCAGAGCAACATGGACATCAAGTCCCAGTTTATGAAGAAGGAGCTGAAGGAATTCTATAAGGCCCTGCCATGCAACTAATCCCGAACCTAGCTGCCAATAGCCAGAGGTTCCTTGCCATGTTTGGCACCACATACATCTGTGAGCAGGTTTTCTCCAAGATCAAGTACGCCAAGTCCAAGTACCGGAATTTGATCTCTGATGCGCACTTGGAAGACACTGTGAGAGTGCTGATATCGATGTCATCATGGAACAGCAAAAGCAATTCCATGTTTCAGATTACTTCGTGCAACTGTCATGTGTTTTCTGCTTCACTTGTATATATATACCAGAAATACTAAAGCAAAATTGTTCTTGTCCTGTTCCCCCCCCCCCCCCCCCCCCCCAATGGCCTCCGCCCTCGATACACTCAGGGTAGTCCCCACCGGCCCCTGGGCTAAAAAGTTTGGGAAACACTGGAGCTACTAGGTAGTTTTCGGTATGGCAGCATGAGAATATAAACAAAAAAAGCTAACGTTTCTTTTATTTTGCCTGCCTCAAGGAAGATACCATTCCACTAAACCTAAGTAGTTCGGAACCTGGACCTATGACTGTAATTCAGACAAATGCTCAACAACTAAATACAATTTTGGAAAGAAATGGCACCAGTTGCGTGCGGGAAAATTTCTTACGTTATTACTATTACTTTTCTGGAGCAACAGACAAAATTTACTTGCGATGATATTAATTTACTGTGACTCTTGCATTCCATAGCATAATACAGTTTTGCAAATGAGTATGCTGCTGCTATTTCTCAGTGTCGCCTTCAGCCTACGGTATTGTGAAGGCAAAGCAGTGCAGGAGAAAGAGGTCATATATCTGTTGTCATTGCTGCCGTATTTTAACGAAGAACCTTCCCTGAACCCGTCCTGGAATCACGGAGACGACGTTGCTCCTGCTCTACAGCTAGCAAAAGATCAGGTTAACGCTAATCCAGAAATCCTGCATGACTACAGGCTTGAGTTTATACTGGGACAGGCTGGCTGTCAGCAGGTGTCTAAGACTATTGTAAGTTTTGTAGAGGAAGCCTACTACCACAGAGGAAGGGAGAAAATAGCTGGTATAATAGGTCCTGCATGTTCCTCCTCCTCCATAGCCTTGGCCCCTCTCACCAACAGGTCAAATATTGCTTTAGTCATGCTGCATGGCTCAGGCAGCCCAACTCTATCTGACCGGAAAAAATATCTTTATCACTTGGGAACTCTAGGCTCTACTGGAAACTTTCTGAATGCAATTCAGTATTTGTTGAAACGCTGGAAAAGGGTAGCCATTCTTTTTGATGAGTCTAGAATATTCTATAGAGACACCAAGGACAAGCTAATTGAGAAGGTAAAGAACATGAGTCAAGTAGAGTATCTGTCACCTGTGTCTGTCAACTTCTTGCCATTGGATGATATTATAGGACAGCTGCTACGCGTTGTGGTGGTCATGTGCAATCCAAAACTCACTCGTTATCTCATCTGCTTGTCCCTTCGAAGGAATATGATCTACGATAACTATCAATGGGTATATATGGCACACACTGAGGACACCCTAGTTAGCAGAGTGGAGTTCAGGTATGGTAATGAAACCATTGCTTGCACTGAAGAAGAGATGGCAGATGCACTGAACCATCAGATCCTACTTGTATATGATCTGGAGACTTCCTACAGTGGCAGACTGGACCATCTCAACATTACCTATCAAGAATACCTCACCCAGTATAAAAATTATCGGGATCAGTACAATGCTAGAGGTGAGGCCATAGGCAAGAATTCCACATACACTGAGTGGGCCAGCTACTTTTATGACTCTGTGTGGGCATGGGCACTAGTTCTGGATAACCTGACTAAAACTGATTTGGAAATATTTAGAGTGAATGGAACCCCCCAGTTATATGGAAATGTTTTGCGTGCCAATCTGATCATGGAGCAGTTTTACAATACAAAGTTCGAAGGTATCTCAGGGCCTATCAATTACAATCGGTCCACAGGATTTATGCCAAGATCTGTCAAAATTATACAGATTTCCCACGAGGAGGGGATAAAGAATCGAGGAAAGGTCATAGCACACATTCACTCTGATGACAATATAGAAAGAATTATTCAACCAATTCAAATCAATGACTCTTTCTCTAAAGTTTACGTCAGAGAAAACAAACATTTAGCACGTTTGGTTATCTCAGTTGTCACTGCACTGTTCCTATTGACTCTAGGTCTTCACATTGTAACAGGCATGAATGTAAACCAGCCCACCATCAAAGCCAGCACTCCAAAACTTCTCCACCTGTCCTATATAGGAGTTTATGTCCTGTTGTTGGGTATGTTCGTCCATACCCTTTATTCGGCAGTGCCACTGGCTATAGGGCTGAAAGGAGTTTTCTGTCAGATATTCTGGAGCTTAACTTTCCCCATTGGTTTCTCTCTCTCACTGGGTCCTGTCGCCATGCGCACATGGAGGCTGTATCGCATCTTTATCCACTACCGCAACCCTGGGCCCTTCATCACCAACCGAGTCCTGTTTGGTGGTGTGTTAGTCATGGTCATGGTGGACATATTGATAGCTGTGACATGGAGATCACTAGAAAGTGTTCAGACCAAAATCGTTGAAGAGAAATATTTCCAAAGTCATTTAGGATTCAAAATTGTGCGAGTGTGGTGTATTTGCAACTCCCCTCTGATCGAGTTGTGGATCTCCTTGATTATTATTAACAAACTTTCCCTTCTCATATTTGCCACTACACTAGCCTTCTTGACTAGGACTATCAACAACCTGTCCTACACCACTAATTCCCTTCGTGTTCTGGTCTACATGATTGCCATCATCACTGGAATGGGATTATCAATTTCCTTATTCTTGACCTTCCGTTTGGTCAACCCTAATTTGAACCTCATAGCATTGTCAATCACCATAACTTCCCTCATCAGCGTACTCTTGGTGTATGTCTTTCTGCCTCCACTGCTTCCTATTTTAAAAAACTACTTCAAATCATTTAATTCAAAAGCTGTTTACCACTCTTTACATTATAGAAATTACATGACTAGTACTTCTTTTTAAACCAACATTATCTGTAACACATGTAAATAATCACACAATGATATATATATCTTTGGATACTCTCATTATTGTATAGGTTAGAGCAACAACAAATATACTAAATGTTACCCTTCAAGTTTACCTCATTAAAATAACCTGCACGAAGAAGGTTCTTGTTAGGCTTATAAATCAAACCTGTACTATTAGAAGAAAGTACTCCTAAACACAGTGGCCGAGCAAGTTGTCAGGGAAGTTGTGCAAATATACAACCATTATCTGCAAATGAATTTGTTCTCATACACCAGCTAGCTATATAGCTCTGCTGGTACTTTGCATCACCGTTTCTAATAGACAATATTATCAATCACCTGTGTTACTCAGGTATTAGAGCTGCTGTTGATCCAGTAAATAGACAACACTATCAATCACCTGTGTTACTCAGCTACTGTTGATCTAGTAAATAGATGACACTCTCAACCACCTGTGTTACTCAGCTACTGTTGATCTAGTAAATAGACGACACTATCAACCACCTGTGTTACTCAGCTACTGTTGATCTAGTAAATAGATGACACTATCAATCACCTGTGTTACTCAGCTACTGTTGATCTAGAATAGTACACTATCAATTACCTGTGTTAATCAGGTATTAGAGCAGCTGTTGTCTAGTAAGTGGATGACACTAACAAATACCTGTGTTACTCAGCTGTTGTTGATCAAGTAAGTAGAGATATTATCTATCATCTATGTTACTTAGGTGTTATAGCTGCTGTTGATCAAGTTCTGGAGAAGTTCAATCCCAAGAAGACCTCAGGTCAGGTAAGGTCTAAAGTCTAGTCTCGGTTAAGCAGGACAAAGTCTGGTTTCATAACCTTGTGGTTATCAAATTGGCGCCCTTCACTCTATGAACTTGATATATAGCTAAAATCTCTGTTTGCTCTCTTTTGGTACTGTATAGCCATAACTATGCTAAAGTTACGTGCAACCAAAGTGGGGTACCTCAAAACCTAAGCGCCTGAACAGGTTTAGTTTGCGGTTCCTGATTGGCAAATGCCAGTTGAACTCGTTACTGTGGCTAGAGTAAGCCCTCTACTGCACAACTTGCCAATTTGTGGGCGTTGTATTAGCTGGAGGAAAAAAATTCAGCACCCTTGCTTGCCTAATTAGTCACATTTTAGCACCCAATGAATACGCTCATTTTGTAGAGTAGGGCTTTCTCCAGCCACAAATAACAAGCTAGCACTTTCCAACCAGGAACCACAACTACAAACAGTTCAGGCACTCAGATTTTGAGGTATATACTCCCACTTTGGCTGCATGTAACTTTAGCATATTTTATACCTATGAGTATCAAAAGAGAGCACACAGAGAAATCTTGTTCATACAATGAAGTATGCAGAATTCCAAATTTGAAAGGTGTTTTTTAATTGATCGTATTTATAATTGTATACTCCCTTCACATGAACATAAGTCCACTTTAAAAAATATATAAAAAATATCTCTTAGGTTGTAGTGTTTGTAGAATCAACACAGTTGTTATAGCCATTCAAGACTTAATGCTGTTAGTTGTTACATGGATGAGTTGGCGGATGATTTTGCTTCACATTCCAACCTGCTGTTCCAAAACATAAACATGTAGAGCAAAACAAAGGCTACCATCAGCACTGGCTACATTTTGGTGTTAAATTGGACCATAAGAATGTATGCAAATAATGGTACTTTAAATGGTAAACCAAGGTTTCCAGACATTGTCCTGCCATGAGACTATTCAATCACCTGTGTTAATCAGGTATTAGAGCTGCTGTTGTATCAAGTTCGGGGTAGTTCAACCCCAAGAAGGCCTCAGGTCAGTGAAGGTCTAAAGTCTAAATGGGTTAAGGTTCTAGCTGCCTAGCTTCAACAGCATTTTTTTTAAAGGTTTACCAAGAGAAAGCTAGGTAAGGCAGAGAGATCCTTCAGGGTTGAGTGGTGTGATATCTACCTTGTCTATAGTTACATTACAATATGGAGTTACATGCAGCCTTTTGTCATTGACTTCTCTTGAAGGAAAGTTTTTATCTAGCTGAAGAAGGGATCCAACCTTTATAATTACAGAATTTGCATTGGGGAGAAATGTACTATAACCTCTAAGAAACACCAATCAAGTTTATGCCACAAGGCAAGCAAATGAAACTGTTAACTATAACCCTTTACAAACATAAAATGTGGAATAGGTGAAGCTATAAACTATCAAGTTAAAGAAAAAAGAGAAATCAACAGGAAAATGTTCTTTGTAGCTAATTCTTCATTACCTAGCATGACAGGGTCAACCTTTAATGGGAAGCAATGGAGTTTTAGAGTGTAATTTCATTTAGTTCTTACTACACTGAGATTTGCATATACCAACTTTATATACCTGGGTGAAGAAGACAAATAAATAAACATGTCATGGAACCCAAAACAAGTTCTTGGAAATTAGTACACTTAAACTGCAGATAATTAATAATTAATACGTAAGGTAGAATGACTGATCTCTGAAATTTATCATTTGAGTTCATTGTGTTGATGAAGATTTCCATGACCATGACTATTTCCTTGGCTTGTATAAGGTAGAAAACATTACTTCTGGCTTCCTTGCAATTAGGAACATCTTAGTAGACATTAGCTTCAACCGCTCCAATCATTATGGCCAATGCTACAACGGAATTTTTAACAGGAGTGTGATAAGGAATAGTGTAGCTAAAAAAATACTATCTGTAGGAAAACGTGCCCTCTATGCATAGTACTATGGACATGCCTCAACCTAGCATATAGGTTAAAGAATCAAAAGTGTGCTGTCCAATTTGGAACAGCTTTTGGAATTACAATGTTAATTGAATTTTCTCCCAAAAGAAATCCTGAGTTCAATACGATCAGAGGATGACTGCCCTGGAATACATAAATGTTGTCTAATACAATGGACTCTATGTGATGAGTCCATCAATAGCATATAGAAAACTAGAATGTTCTACAGGAGCTGTGGGAACACTGCCTGCAGGCAGAGCTACAACCTGACATGAAGACAGGAATATTAGGTGTTCAGACACAGATGTCATGTTTTTAAGTTTTTATATGAACTTAAACTGTAACTGATGTCAGCAATATGCTTCAAAATTAGAGCAGAAGGCAATAACAATTCTTACAGTCATGTTGGAGAAAATGAGAAGTGAAGGTAGCTTCAAGTTGTTCCTCCAGCAATTAGAAACCTTATCACTGTGCACTAATATGAAGAGCCCCATCTTCCCCAGGAAGAAAAAGTGCACCATTACCAATTGAAATAGCTAATGGAGTCACTTATCATGCTACTTGTATTATCGGACTCATTATTACGAAGCTTCCAACTAGCTGCTACCAAGAACCATTCAAAAAACTATGCATATATACAATGAAAAAGATTGTTAAAGAATTGCTACACAGAGCAGCCGAAGGGTTACTTAGTTAAGTTGAAGAAAGTCATTACACTGGTTTGAAAACTTCTATGGGAATATGCTAGGTATATACTCAACTACAGATCTTTAGTGCACATTTTACTCGAGAAGCTCATGTTATTCTGCTATTGTTTTCTCAGGAATATAAGTAGTGGCCAGAGAACATTTTTCACAAGTATGCCGGCTTGCAGAACTGATTATTGTTATGTCATCAAAACATGAAGCAGGTTAATCATTAGCAGTAAAGAAAGAAAAAACATATCTAAGGAGCACTATGGGTCAACATCCAGTAACATGATAGGTTTGTGATTTTATACCTCCTAAAGAATTTGCACGTGGCAGTAAGGACAGATGAATGGGATTCATAATTTATGTAATGAGCATAATTTAGACCTTGAGGGAGTACATTTCAAGTTGATTACTGATAAGGTCATTGAAATCTTGTTATCTCAACAGAGAGTTCACTGCGACTATAATAATATATTCCTTTCTTCAGGTGAGTCACTTTCATGGTCTTGGGGAAATAAGCATGACATATTCATTCCCTAACAGCTTCCTTGAAATATGCAATAAATACAAGACCTGAATCAATTGAGCAATAACTTTACCTCATCACCTGACTCCTTGTAACTTGCAAAGTAAACTCACTTGGCAAACACACAACCCAAACCAGTTCACATATATTTAGGCATGTGATAAAATCCCCAATTTTGGTCTAACTACTATTTTATAATGTTGACCTTTATTTTATAATCTTTGAACCTATTTTATAATAGGAGATGGCAAAAGACACACAAAACAAAGCTATAAAGTTATACTTCGGCTAAAACTCATTAAGGCAATTTCTAAACAGTAGTTTCGGCAGAATTTAGCTCCAAAAAAATTCCTTCATGATGGTACTAAACCAACCCTCCCCACTCCTCTCCTCTCCCCCATCCCCCCAAAATATATTGCCCTTCAACTACATTGTAAGATAAAAGTACCTTCCCCCAGTTGCTTTACTATCAGAATACAAATGAACAATATTAATCAATGTATAGATAGAACTAATGACACTATGCACTGGTGCATTCTGCACTGACTAAAACTAAACTTTTAATTTACTCTACATGAGATTGATATTATTCGTGTCCAAAGACATCATTGGTGTCCAAGCACATTCTCATTAGTGCATCCTGACATATATTCCAAATATGTTACTTCTGTCTAATCATCTATCCACTTTTTCCCTCCACTCATAACTTGATAACTTGTGAACTATGTCAACTATGCCATCCATTTGTAATAAAAAGATCCAATACACTGCAGAGACTAATATTTCTGTGAAATGTGTATCTTTGGTAAAGGGTCCCCATACACTACAAACACATATATTTGTCTGGCATTTTTACATCATTTGTCATGTCCTCTAATAATTGGTCAGGAGGCCTCAAATTTCTACAAAAAAAATTGTGGCAAGCTATCCCACAAACAACAGAAGCCATACTGTGTTTTGATGGGCATGCTATGATGCAAATTGTCTTTTGCTGCTTTAAGATCGTTATGTCCTCTAATAATCGGTCAGGAGGCCTCAAATTTCTACCAAAAAAATTGTGGCAAGCTATCCCACAAACAACAGAAGCCATACTGTGTTTTGATGGGCATGCTATGATGCAAATTGTCTTTTGCTGCTTTAAGATCTTGTATATATTGTAGGGTGGCAGATCCTCTTCTGGACATTTTATCAGAGATGTGAATGTAACCAGGAAACAGCAAAGGACCACACCCCACAACAAACTTAATTGAAAACCAGCACATTTATCAGGTTTCTAATTTTAATATGCTTCAGCCAAGTTTTGTCTCAAAAGGTACGCCCCTTTCTGTGTGCTGCCATGACTACTGGTGCTGCAATTAATTAATTATGACAAGGCAAGACAGGTCTGAAAACTGTGGTTTACCACTATATTTTTGTACACATATTTGCTATGGTCATGATTTATATAAGCCAATGCAAATATGCTTTCTGATGGTAGATTTTGTCTTGCCACACATGCTCTATCTTCTGGAAGTGCAGGTTGGAATTTGAACATTTCTAACTCGCTTGTGCAGCTAATTTCCAGCATCAAGTCTCTTGAGTGGCTAGGGTAGGGCACCCTCTAGCCTGAGGTCACAATTTCAACTGCTAGCACTTTCCAATCAACCACAACTACAGCCAGTTCAGGAGGCAGAATTTGAGGCCCCCACTTTTGACTGCATGTAACTTTAGTGGAGTTATAGTTATGCTACTTTCCAAAAGAGAGATCTAGACAATAATATAGTAAGTTCATAAACTAAATGATCACTCACTAGTTGCATTTGTAGTTGTATTAAAGTGTCAGTTTCACTAGAATAACCACATCTGATATGTGCACACGGTGCTGTAGAGACTTTACAAAATTAACCACCGACTGTAATGTAATGTCACTTGTTGGAACATCACCGAACTGGGTTCCAAGGAGCTCAAGCTCTACCTTAATTAAGATGAGGAGCTCATCATTCTGGTTTCTTGCAGCTTTGTTAAGAAGCTCTTGCAGATTAGAATATGTTTTAAACCCTAGTTGCTGTCAGTAATTTAAGTGATAATCAAGTCCAATGCTTAAAAATATGATGTTTGCTAGTAATTTTTTGGGGGAAAAAAAAATTCAGGTTCAACTGATACTATATTATAACTTCTTGGTCGTAAGGTTCATCTATTTCCAAGTCTTCCCCTTCATTTTGTTACCTTCTGCCAAAAAAGTCATATAGAGATTTGTAGGGTCTTTGACAGTGATCTTTGCTTGTTCTTGGCCGCCTGAGGCTGTGAGAGTCTTGAGTTGAATTGACCTGGTGAGGTTATCGGCATGACTCAATAACAATTCACCCAAAACGACTCCAAAATTAGAAAGGAAAATTTCTCCATGTAGGCAGAAACTGCATTAAAATACATCCACTACTGTCAGTATCATGTATATACTACTTGCTTTGCTTCATCCCAAAGTTAAAACAACACTTCATAATTGCACAAAATGCTATATAGCTAATGCTTCTGCTCTCACTGTGCACATGTTGGACAAAGTGCTCTTATAATAATACTATCAACGGAAAACTCTCTCTTCAAATTTTGAAAGATCGCACCACGACGGGGAAAATACTTCACCAACTTCATTATTTCATGGGTATCTTCAAGTGCATTCTTCATCAAAGCACTTCCTTCATGGCAACATTAGCAGCTAAGATTAATGAATGGGCATAGCTGTGTGCATGTCATCTGCACGTGGCTCATCATCCATAAACAATTTGGCTAAACTACTTTATCTACCAGCCATTGCAACAGCACTGTCATAACATTGCCCTCGTACAATTACTTACTGAAAGATTTTATCTCATTTTAACAACTTTTGCAAGCATTGAAGCTGGTGTTATCTCTACAGCATATTAGCCCATGAAATCTTCATGCACTAGTAAATCTTTAGCCATCCACCTCAAGACAATAATTGGCAACATCATTTGTTTCATAATAGTGAAGAATTGAACACCCCAAATATCACTTGGAATCACTCACAGGGCCATTAGCTGAATGAATCTTTGGAGAGAGAAAATTTTTCATTCTCTTCTCCATCAACGGAGCTGTTCTTTTCATCATCAATACTACGAAGTTGAAGGAGCTATGTAAAGTTGTCTTCTCCAACTGAACCACGGAATGGTAGGCCCTGACGTGCAAGAAAACTAATAATTTGTAAGATTTAATAAGAAGCCTTTTCTTCTTCATCTTCATTGAAAGTAACTCACCAACATTGGAAACTTGAGATAGAAGCTTATTAATCAAGCAGCTCGATGGCATTACCTAATTTTATGTTTCTTGAAAGAGGTTCTAGCATTATTCCAGTTCATATTTCCAGTTCATATAACCAAATGCTTCACCAATTTTTCTGGCTAGTGAAGACATTATTTCATAGCTGCTTGAGCACAGTGTGGCAAAAAACTGAGTCTGAGCCCTCCTCATAATGGATGGTCAAGTAGCAAACCAAGAAACCAGGAATGGACGAAGTATTACATTCTTTTCCCTAAAGTTTCTCTTTGGGAAGTTAAAAGGAGAGTGGCTGATGTGGCTACACAACGAAGTCAACACATTACTAAAAGCAGTCAATACACTCACTGAATTACTGTCTGTTGGATGCAAGTCAAGTGTTAAAAATAGAGTCAACTATGCGCATTGTTGAGGTTACATCATAATCATTAACACATTAATTTGTCAGTCACATTGAAGTCTAAGTCCAGCCTTACAAAACACATTTTTCCAAAGAGTGTAGTCATAATAATTGGTCTAGTCAAAGTGTGCCTTGCCCCACTGCCAATGTTAATTAATTAACTCACTCATAGGCCAGCAACTAGGCCTTAATAAATTATTATGCTTCCTAAAACGCAACTTTTTTTTGAGAGTTTCAGGAGCTAGAATTTTTTTTAAGAACAAGGTAGAATTTTAGCATTTTGAGAATTTTTGGCACTCTACATTATTGATATCATCATCATGTTGTAATGCTTGTGACGTCATCGTGTTGTAATGCTTGATATGTCATCATGTTGTAATGCGTGTGATGTCATCATAATGTTGTAATGCATGTGATGTCATCATCATGTTGTAATGCTTGTGATGTCATCATCATGTTGTAATGCTTGTGATGTCATCATCATGTTGTAATGCTTGGATTGTGATAAGGGAAGTAGCTAAGGATTGTACATCACTCAACTTGTACAGGGTTGTGGCAAGAGCTGCTCAGATATTCTTCCATCACCAAGACAATCATTATTTTGTAGTTTAACAATTTAATAAAGGGAGTATTTTAATTCCACAGCTAGAACATGTTGTTGAATTGAATAGCTAGCTACGTCAGAATGAAACCCCAGCATCTTTTCCTGTTGGCTATTAACAATGCAGCCCAATCTCACTTGCTTTGTAGCTAGCCAGTTTTC
This sequence comes from Cladorhizidae sp. MBARI D1340-BT2, assembly GCA_028752905.1. NCBI lineage: Eukaryota > Metazoa > Porifera > Demospongiae > Poecilosclerida > Cladorhizidae > Cladorhizidae sp. MBARI D1340-BT2. The sequence goes on along the minus strand of JAQNBH010000017.1, from coordinate 42,198,411 downwards.
TTTCCTCTAGCTTCTGGTCTGCTGTATTTTCTCTTCAATGCAATGACCATTCCAGTTTACAAACGCTAGCATTATTTAAGGCATAATATGTTGAGATATATAGATATGCCATGTGCAGAAATATCAATCCAACTCCTCATTGAGGGCTCACTTCGTTAGCCAATAAAGATTTCATTTGGCAAGCGAACTGTTCAGGGCATTGCCATATTTGTCTATGGATCTATTGGGACAAGAGGTAAGACTCCCTATAAAAATACACCCCTACCTAATGGCTAAAATGGTTGATTTGAATTTTAACATAATATGGTGTAATGAAATATGTCGAAACCAGCTACTATATACAGCAGAGTCTACAAGAGCCAAGAATAAGTTGAAAGGCAATGTCGAATGTCCCATTTATCTGAACCCAGTAGAGGATGTGTATCTAAAGATTATTCTGGACATAATTCCATCCTTTGTATATAAAGGTCGTTGTAATACAGAGTGATGGACTCTGCAAGGCTACTTATAATGCTGCTTGAAAGTCAACTGCTCCATTCTACTATCCTAAATGCAGTCCCTTACTGAAGAGATGACACCACTAGAAAATACTTTCGAGCAATTACCTTCTGACATATTTGTACTAAATTTCAACTGGTCCAACTGAACACAACACCTCAGGTTGTATCAACGTATCAGCTATATAGCAACGTATACTTCTGTTATTTCTCCCAGTTCAGGTGTTGTAACGGGTAGCAATACCAGCCATCCACTTGCCCCAGGCAACAAAACTACTCTTGCTGCTGCCTCCATCAAGACTATTCAGGGCATCAAGCTTAACACAGACCGTAAGTTTAATATAGTCAGCTTCAACATCAAGGAATGTCACAAAGGTTCTCCAAAGTACACCCCTTCACTAAAGGACCTGGAATCATCTGTTTCGCTTCTTTCAAAGTTAGAACCTTTTATCACTGATCAACCAGTTGAGTAGTTTTGTGGCATCTCCATCAAAGCATTATCCGTGTCATTTAAACAGTCAAAATGCTTATGTTAATAGGTAAAGGGTCCTCTAAATATTTGTTGTCTACTTTCAGACAAACATTTCTGTCTTGTTGCTATTTGAGGTTTTTATGGTCAAATAGTCACTTACAACGTAACTACCAGAACTAATCAACAGATGTTTTTTCCCCATTTCCCCCCCATTTTTATTATTAACATGCCTATTTTATGCAATGTGCATTATAAGTGGTACTCTGTTTTTGTTGAAGGTCTGTTCATTAATTATTATCTAATAGGTAAAGGGTCAGTGAACAATGGCTACCTACATCGAGAAATTCATATTTCATCTAGTTACATATTGTTTTGTAAAAATAAAACATCCACCCCCAAGCATATATATATATATATGGTTCATCATAATTTTACTAACAGAACACTCCATACTATTCAATGCATTTTATCTATCTCTTGATTAAGCACTAATCTCATCAACAAAATGGCTCAATCATAAACACACTTAAGAAGTTAGCCGCACAGACCTTCAACAAAACAGATCATTAATTACAATGCATGTGATGCCAATTTTTTATATTATATTTGTTGGTTATTTCTGGTATTATACTTGTATAGATGACTATACATTGTAAGTGACTATTTAAACATAAAAACCCCAAATAGCAGCAATGAAGGCAGACAACAAACATTTAGTGGACCCTTTACTTATTAACGTGATGAACACAAAATCTGGTTCGAATAATAGGTAAAGGGTCCATAAATGTTTGTTGTCTACATTAGTAAATTCTTATTTTTGATTCAGACCAATATTATATATTATATATCATTTTTGTCTTGTTATTCACTGAACATAAAATACTAACAGGTCACCCTGCCTGGGCTGAGACTTGGACGTCATATATAGTGAAGAGAGAGATAATACGGCAACAGATTCAAAGCTCACAGGCAAATGAGAATGGGCTGCATAGTTAGGGAAAGGATGCTGGAGTTTCATTCTGCTACTCAATAGATGTAGAGGTGCGACCCTGTCTTACATAGAAAGATTTATTTTATTTTATATATACTGGAAATGATCCTCTCAGTGGGTGGGCTCTTGCCTCAACCTTGCACCCTTGCGCACCAGTACAATCTCTAAGATTTTTAGCTACTTCTCTCTCTATATATATATTATATATATATATACAATCCAATATATATCAATGATGTACCAACTATACCGTATTTAGCCTACAAAGTGGGTAGGAAAATAGCTAGAGCATTTTAACAATAATAGGATTTCATTTTTGTTTTTACATCCCTCCCCATCGTACCTTTGCTCGCCTCTTCAGAAGTATTGTGCCAGCAAAATTTGTAGTTTTCCTACTAGTTTTGAGCAAACCAACACAAGGAGAGTATATACAGTACCATATCTGGTTTGTATTAATTATGAGAGTTCAATGGTATGAGGACTGACAGGTATGATTCTACAGTCAATTAATACACTTTAAATTGTTTAAATTGTGTAAGGTAACAATTTTGGGGGTGCGTGGTACAATACCAATACGATGCTCATTAGACATCACCTCATATGTACAATACGCAATCATGAATAGGAATTGAGATGGAAGTTACTGGCAGTGGTTGTACAAACTAGGGTCCTCTGTTATATACCAATGGATAGAACCCTCCACCCGTCATGGAAAGGTAGTTGATGTCTACTGAAATGCCTTAAAGAACAATTGAACACAAACACACACACACACACACACCATGCACACACACACACACAGTGCAGTACAAAAATAATAATGCCAGTAAATGAGGCAAGATGATTATTCTGTAATAAACACCATGACATATGTATCTGATAACACCAAGTTAATGTTCTATGTCAAATGAGAACTGCTTGACTAAGTTAAGTGGGTGGTGGGAGGCCATAAATCAGTCCCTCCTCTGCCAACACTTCTCTATGCATGCCAAAATGCACTCACACACTTCTTTCCTATGCCACCTTTCCCTCAGTGCCCATCTTCCTCCAACAATATTCCAGCTCCCTCAATGCCATCCAGCGCATTCATTAACATTTTCCTTCCCTTCCAAATTAATTATTATGGCTCTACTGCAAGAAGCACTAATACAGGCTGAATTTGAGAACCGCCTCTAGATCACTTGGTCTTTATCAGACTTTTGGCCTCTAGATCACTTGGTCTTTATCAGACTTTTGGTCAGTTGTCGATTCAGACTGTATCTCTGTCAGGTTTCTTAACTCTGTCCAGAAAGCTAGGAGAACACTACAGGTGCCAAGACTGGAGTAAAACCGAACTTAATTCGTTGTGACCAAAGATACAGTAAATATATAGAATGCAGGAAGGCAACATCTGGAGGCAAAGCTACTTCCAGTACCGTGGAGCTAAAAAGATGAAACCTTTTACCATGAGATGGCAGTCAGAGGAAAACGCCTTATTGCTCCTCACCTGACCCTTGGCCCCTAGAAAGGCGCGCACTCACCACACAAGACTTTCCTCTTCAGCGGCTACCCCACCCAATATTCATGCGCGTTCACCACGGCTGAGTACAGGGGTCACCAATTGTTTAAATAAAGATGGCTACTGACAGCAAGAAGGTAAAGATATTGGTGCTAGGAAATACAGGTCAGTAAATTCTCATCTTTCCTCCTTAGATAAAGTAAGATATGACTGACAATTCATGTCACACTAGTCCAGGCGTTTCATGTTTTATGTCGTAGCTATGGACGATGGACAGCAACTAGTTCTCACAATCATTTTAACACACTGCAAGCTCTCGACTGTACACTATTATTATCCTAACCCCATAATCATCTCCTTGCTCCTTTGCTTGCAAACTTACAACAACCGTCCTTATTTTTGTTAATGTTAATTGATACTGCCTGTGGTTTTCCAAGTTATTTCTTTAATAATAATATTATTATTGTCACTTTACAGTACACATGAATTACAGATGAGGTGACAGTGATATGAGGATGTAGCTTTGCACTGGTGTGGTTTACTAGAAATAAACTAGTATATAGCCAATAAAATAAAAATATTTGCAATCCTCTTACTAATTTAGTTAAGTAGTTTTCTATGTGAGACCACACCCTCCACCCCCATTTGTGGAGCGAGAGGGTGGTCTACCAAAACATTCTAAAAGCAAAACATTCTAAAAGTTGACAAGTTGACTACTCGATGTGACTACTCGATGTAAAAAAATTCTGTCCAATTGGATTGGCGAAGGTAATGATAAACACCTCATTTATACTTGGCCGTGTCTTTGAATGTGACTCAACAACTACTTGGGCATCTTAAGTATGCCTGCCAGCTATACCTACCAGCTACCTCACTCAGCCAGCTACCCCAGCCTCTAGGAAGCTATCTCATCATCCACTAGTTCCTTGGCCAGCCAACTACTTCATTCTGCCAGTTAACCTCATTCTGCGAGCTATCTCAGCTAGTCACCTACCTCGGTTTGTCAGCTACCTGAATCAGCCAGCTACATCAGCTAGTTAGCTACCTCACCCAGCCAGCTCTCTCAACCAGCCAGCTATCTCAGCTAGTCAGCTACCTCGCCCACCAGCTATCTTACCCAGCCAGCTATCTCACCCAGCCAGCTATCTCACCCAGCCAGCTATCTCACCCAGCCAGCTATCTCACCCAGCCAGCTATCTCACCCAGCCAGCTATCTCACCCAGCCAGCTATCTCACCCAGCCAGCTATCTCACCCAGCCAGCTATCTCACCCAGCCAGCTATCTCACCCAGCCAGCTATCTCACCCAGCCAGCTATCTCACCGAGCCAGCTACCTCACCCAGCCAGCTACCTCACCCATCAGCTATCTCACCTAGCCAGCTATCTCACCGAGCCAGCCACCTCAACTAGCATCTCAGCTGGTCAGTTTCCTCAGGAAGCTACCTTTTACTTAGGCTGATGCACAGGAAGCTATGAACACTTTGTGTTGCTGCCTCAGCTGCTGTAGTGGGTCAGATTCTGCAGCATAGTGGAGTGGGCCAAGCTCTCCATGCCTCCATGCTATATATAGTGGGTCAGCTCCTCCAGCACAGTGGAGTGGGCAAGCTCTCCATGCCTCCATGCTGTATATAGTAGGTCAGCTCCTCCAGCACAGTGGAGTGGGCAAGCTCTCCATGCCCCCATGCTGTATATAGTTGGTCAGCTCCTCCAGCACAGTGGAGTGGGCAAGCTCTCCATGCCTCCATGCTGTATATAGTAGGTCAGCTCCTCCAGCACAGTGGAGTGGGCAAGCTCTCCATGCCTCCATGCTGTATATAGTGGGTCAGCTCCTCCAGCACAGTGGAGTGGGCCAAGCTCTCCATGCCTCCATGCTGTATATAGTGGGTCAGCTCCTCCAGCACAGTAAGCTCTCCATGCCTCCATGCTGTATATAGTAGGTCAGCTCCTCCAGCACAGTGGAGTGGGCCAAGCTCTCCATGCCTCCATGCTGTATATAGTAGGTCAGCTCCTCCAGCACAGTGGAGTGGGCCAAGCTCTCCATGCCTCCATGCTGTATATAGTTGGTCAGCTCCTCCAGCACAGTGGAGTGGGCCAAACTAACCATGCCTCCATGCTGTATATAGTACACAGTGGAGTGGGCAAGCTCTCCATGCCTCCATGCTGTATATAGTGGGTCAGCTCCTCCAGCACAGTGGAGCGGGCCAAGCTCTCCATGCCTCCATGCTGTATATAGTGAGTCCGCTCCACAGTGGAGTGGGCCAAGCTCTCATTGCCTCCATGCTGTATATAGTGGGTCAGCTCCTCCAGCACAGTGGAGTGGGCCAAGCTCTCCATGCCTCCATGCTGTATATAGTAGGTTAGCTCCTTCAGCACAGTGGAGCGGGTAAGCTCTCCATGCCTCCATGCTGTATATAGTGGGTCAGCTCCTCCAGCACAGTGGAGTGGGCCAAGCTCTCCATGCCTCCATGCTGTATATAGTGGGTCAGCTCCTCCTGCACAGTGGAGTGGGCAAGCTCTCCATGCCTCCATGCTGTATATAGTGGGTCAGCTCCTCCAGCACAGTGGAGTGGGCAAGCTCTCCATGCCTCCATGCTGTATATAGTGAGTCCGCTCCACAGTGGAGTGGGCCAAGCTCTCATTGCCTCCATGCTGTATATAGTGGGTCAGCTCCTCCAGCACAGTGGAGTGGGCCAAGCTCTCCATGCCTCCATGCTGTATATAGTAGGTTAGCTCCTTCAGCACAGTGGAGCGGGCAAGCTCTCCATGCCTCCATGCTGTATATACTGTAGTGGGTCAGCTCCTCCAGCACAGTGGAGTGGGCCAAGCTCTCCATGCCTCCATGCTGTATATAGTAGGTCAGCTCCTCCAGCACAGTGGAGTGGGCCAAGCTCTCCATGCCTCCATGCTGTATATAGTAGGTCAGCTCCTCCAGCACAGTGGAGTGGGCAAACTCTCCATGCTTCCATGCTGTATATAGTTGGTCAGCTCCTCCAGCACAGTGGAGTGGGCCAAGCTCACCATGCCTCCATTCTGTATATAGTAGGTCAGCTCCTCCAGCACAGTGGAGTGGGCAAGCTCTCCATGCTGTATATAGTGGGTCAGCTCCTCCAGCACAGTGGAGTGGGCAAGCTCTCCATGCTGTATATAGTGGGTCAGCTCCTCCAGCACAGTGGAGTGGGCAAGCTCTCCATGCCTCCATGCTGTATATAGTGGGTCAGCTCCTGCAGCACAGTGGAGTGGGCAAGCTCTCCATGCCTCCATGCTGTATATAGTGGGTCAGCTCCTGCAGCACAGTGGAGTGGCCAAGCTCTCCATGCCTCCATGCTGTATATAGTGGGTCAGCTCCTGCAGCACAGTGGAGTGGCCAAGCTCTCCATGCCTCCATGCTGTATATAGTGGGTCAGCTCCTGCAGCACAGTGGAGTGGCCAAGCTCTCCATGCCTCCATGCTGTATATAGTGGGTCAGCTCCTGCAGCACAGTGGAGTGGCCAAGCTCTCCATGCTGTGTGTATTAACAACTCCTCATTTGTTTGGTTATAAAGTTTATGTGGAAGAGGAATTTCCCAGTCGGTGTTAAGATTCCTGAGCAGCAACCAATATTATGCTTTGCCTCGCCACCTCTCACCATAATTATGTGTGAGGGAGATTTGTGTGTTGGCATTTTTTAATTTCTTTATTCTCTTCTGCACCCACCTCTATCATGTGACTCGATATTAATAATTCATACTTATTTACATTACTAAGTGGGTGGGTGGGTGTTAACCTGTGCTAACTGCTCCCTACGCACTAGTGTGGTGACCCTTTCCCCATTTGATGTATACTCAAGCTGACCCAGAGCCCAGAATGCCATGTAACTAGTGTTATTTGGTTCTTTGTTGTTAGGTGTTGGTAAGAGCAGTCTGGTGCACCTCATGTGCCACGACGAGGTCTTGTCACATCCTACTTGGACTGTAGGCTGCACTGTGGAGGTCAAGGTACACATAGATACACCTACAGGTTATTGCAGCAAAAAATAATCTTAACAACCAGCCTTCTGTCTAAGGTGTATGTTTATATATTTACACTCGGCAAAGATTTGGCCTCTGATGGCCGTAGGGCACCTGCTAGTGGTGTGAGAGGTCACCAGATCCATCATGCTATAGTACAAGGGCACCTGCTAGTGGTGTGAGAGGTCACCACATGCATCATGCTATAGTACAAGGGCACCTGCTAGTGGTGTGAGAGGTCACCACATCCATCATGCTATAGTAAAGGGCACCTGCTAGTGGTGTGAGAGGTCACCACATGCATCATGCTATAGTACAAGGGCACCTGCTAGTGGTGTGAGAGGTCACCACATCCATTATGCTATAGTACAAGGGCACCTGCTAGTGGTGTGAGAGGTCGCCACATGCATCATGCTATAGTACAAGGGCACCTGCTAGTGGTGTGAGAGGTCACCACATGCATCATGCTATAGTACAAGGGCACCTGCTAGTGGTGTGAGAGGTCGCCACATGCATCATGCTATAGTACAAGGGCACCTGCTAGTGGTGTGAGAGGTCGCCACATGCATCATGCTATAGTACAAGGGCACCTGCTAGTGGTGTGAGAGGTCACCACATGCATCATGTACAAGGGCACCTGCTAGTGGTGTGAGAGGTCACCACATGCATCATGCTATAGTACAAGGGCACCTGCTAGTGGTGTGAGAGGTCGCCACATGCATCATGCTATAGTACAAGGGCACCTGCTAGTGGTGTGTGAGGTCACCACATGCATCATGCTATAGTACAAGGGCACCTGCTAGTGGTGTGAGAGGTCACCACATGCATCATGCTATAGTACAAGGGCACCTGCTAGTGGTGTGAGAGGTCACCACATGCATCATGCTATAGTACAAGGGCACCTGCTAGTGGTGTGAGAGGTCACCACATGCATCATGCTATAGTACAAGGGAACCTGCTAGTGGTGTGAGAGGTCACCACATGCATCATGCTATAGCACAAGGGCACCTGCTAGTGGTGTGAGAGGTCACCACATCCATCATGCTATAGTACAAGGGAACCTGCTAGTGGTGTGAGAGGTCACCACATCCATCATGCTATAGTACAAGGGCACCTGCTAGTGTTGTGAGAGGTCACCACATCCATCATGCTATAGTACAAGGGCACCTGCTAGTGGTGTGAGAGGTCACCACATGCATCATGCTATAGTACAAGGGCACCTGCTAGTGGTGTGAGAGGTCACCACATGCATCATGCTATAGTACAAGGGAACCTGCTAGTGGTGTGAGAGGTCACCACATGCATCATGCTATAGTACAAGGGAACCTGCTAGTGGTGTGAGAGGTCACCACATGCATCATGCTATAGTACAAGGGAACCTGCTAGTGGTGTGAGAGGTCACCACATCCATCATGCTATAGTACAAGGGCACCTGCTAGTGGTGTGAGAGGTCACCACATGCATCATGCTATAGTACAAGGGCACCTGCTAGTGGTGTGAGAGGTCACCACATGCATCATGCTATAGTACAAGGGCACCTGCTAGTGGTGTGAGAGGTCACCACATGCATCATGCTATAGTACAAGGGCACCTGCTAGTGGTGTGAAAGGTTACCACATGCATAAGACTGGAAAGCAAAAAAGTTCAAGGTTCTGCTCTGTCTGGGAGAACATGTGTGTGTGTGTGTGTTTACTTTCACCTGTACCATGCACTTTCGGTGGAGGATAGAAGTATTAGCTTTTTCATGCATAAATATGCAATACAGGAATACAGGCTTATAATTCTTTGATGGTTGTGATATGCAGTACAGGCTTTTAGTTGTTGTGTTGTTGTGATGTGCAGTACAGGCTTTTAGTTGTTGTGTTGTTGTGATGTGTAGTACAGGCTTTTAGTTGTTGTGTTGTTGTGATGTGTAGTACAGGCTTTTAGTTGTTGTGATGTGCAGTACAGGCTTTTAGTTGTTGTGTTGTTGTGATGTGCAGTACAGGTTTTTAGTTGTTGTGTTGTGATGTGTAGTACAGGCTTTTAGTTGTTGTGTTGTTGTGATGTGTAGTACAGGCTTTTAGTTGTTGTGTTGTTGTGATGTGTAGTACAGGCTTTTAGTTGTTGTGTTGTTGTGATGTGCAGTACAGGCTTTTAGTTGTTGTGTTGTTGTGATGTGCAGTACAGGCTTTTAGTTGTTGTGTTGTTGTGATGTGTAGTACAGGCTTTTAGTTGTTGTGTTGTGATGTGTAGTACAGGCTTTTAGTTGTTGTGATGTGTAGTACAGGCTTTTAGTTGTTGTGTTGTTGTGATGTGTAGTACAGGCTTTTAGTTGTTGTGTTGTTGTGATGTGCAGTACAGGCTTTTAGTTGTTGTGATGTGTAGTACAGGCTTTTAGTTGTTGTGTTGTTGTGATGTGCAGTACAGGCTTTTAGTTGTTGTGTTGTTGTGATGTGTAGTACAGGCTTTTAGTTGTTGTGTTGTTGTGATGTGTAGTACAGGCTTTTAGTTGTTGTGTTGTGATGTGTAGTACAGGCTTTTAGTTGTTGTGTTGTTGTGATGTGCAGTACAGGCTTTTAGTTGTTGTGTTGTGATGTGTAGTACAGGCTTTTAGTTGTTGTGTTGTTGTGATCTGCAGTACAGGATTTTAGTTGTTGTGTTGTTGTGATGTGCAGTACAGGCTTTTAGTTGTTCTGTTGTTGTGATGTGCAGTACAGGCTTTTAGTTGTTGTGTTGCTGTGATGTGTAGTACAGGCTTTTAGTTGTTGTGTTGTTATGATGTGTAGTACAGGCTTTTAGTTGTTGTGTTGTGATGTGCAGTACAGGCTTTTAGTTGTTGTGTTGTGATGTGTAGTACAGACTTTTAGTTGTTGTGTTGTTGTGATGTGTAGTACAGGCTTTTAGTTGTTGTGATGTGCAGTACAGGCTTTTAGTTGTTGTGTTGCTGTGATGTTGCTGTGATGTGCAGTACAGGCTTTTAGTTGTTGTCTTGTTGTGATGTGTAGTACAGGCTTTTAGTGTTGTGTTGTTGTGATGTGTAGTTTGCTTATGCAAATTCAGGAGAAATATTTTCACTTGGATGACTAGTTGCTGATGACCTTACCTAAGCACAAGTTTCCTCACGAGACAATTGCTCCTCCAACTAGTGACAACAAACTACTATTCAAGACACATCATCGCAAATCGGCACAGCCTTGCCAACACAGGGACATGTAGTGCTGGAGCTCGTGACTAGCCAACACAGGGACATGTAGTGCTGGAGCTCGTGACTAGCCAACACAGGGACATGTAGTGCTGGAGCTCATGACTAGCCAACACAGGGACATGTAGTGCTGGAGCTCATGACTAGCCAACACAGGGACATGTAGTGCTGGAGCTCGTGACTAGCCAACACAGGGACATGTAGTGCTGGAGCTCGTGACTAGCCAACACAGGGACATGTAGTGCTGGAGCTCGTGACTAGGGACATGTAGTGCTGGAGCTCATGACTAGCCAACACAGGGACATGTAGTGCTGGAGCTCGTGACTAGCCAACACAGGGACATGTAGTGCTGGAGCTCGTGACTAGCCAACACAGGGACATGTAGTGCTGGAGCTCGTGACTAGCCAACACAGGGACATTAGTGCTGGAGCTCGTGACTAGCCAACACAGGGACATGCAGTGCTGGAGCTCGTGACTAGCCAACACAGGGACATGTAGTGCTGGAGCTCGTGACTAGGGACATGTAGTGCTGGAGCTCGTGACTAGCCAACACAGGGACATGTAGTGCTGGAGCTCGTGACTAGCCAACACAGGGACATGTAGTGATGGAGCTCGTGACTAGCCAACACAGGGACATGTAGTGCTGGAGCTCGACTAGCCAACACAGGGACATGTAGTGCTGGAGCTCATGACTAGCCAACACAGGGACATGTAGTGCTGGAGCTCATGACTAGCCAACACAGGGACATGTAGTGCTGGAGCTCGTGACTAGCCAACACAGGGACATGTAGTGCTGGAGCTCGTGACTAACCAACACAGGGACATGTAGTGCTGGAGCTCGTGACTAGCCAACACAGGGACATTAGTGCTGGAGCTCGTGACTAGCCAACACAGGGACATGTAGTGCTGGAGCTCGTGACTAGCCAACACAGGGACATGTAGTGCTGGAGCTCATGACTAGCCAACACAGGGACATGTAGTGCTGGAGCACGTGACTAGCCAACACAGGGACATGTAGCGCTGGAGCTCGTGACTAGCCAACACAGGGACATGTAGTGCTGGAGCTCGTGAGACTAGCCAACACAGGGACATGTAGTGCTGGAGCTCGTGACTAGCCAACACAGGGACATGTAGTGCTGGAGCTCGTGACTAGCCAACACAGGGGCATGTAGTGCTGGAGCTCGTGACTAGCCAACACAGGGACATGTAGTGGTGACTAGCCAACACAGGGACATGTAGTGCTGGAGCTCGTGACTAGCCAACACAGGGACATGTAGTGATGGAGCTCGTGACTAGCCAACACAGGGACATGTAGTGCTGGAGCTCGTGACTAGCCAACACAGGGACATGTAGTGGTGACTAGCCAACACAGGGACATGTAGTGCTGGAGCTCGTGACTAGCCAACACAGGGACATGTAGTGCTGGAGCTCGTGGACTAGTATGGAATGATTGGAGACACAGCTCAAGGGGGCTTGGGCTATAGGCACTGATAAAACCAAGATACATGTAGCTGGCATGGACCCACACCAGACATGCCCATGCCTACCTGGACCATGAAACTCACTCATGTCTAAAGAACCCTGCAGGAGCTCTGCACAAACTTTGAACTGCTCCTGCATCTGGATTTGTAGAGCTGGTATAGTTAACATGGGTGGCTGCATGGCATCTCAAGGCACTGAATATGAAGTAGCATAAGAAACCTATTCGTTGTTGCTCTTAGGTTGGGAAACTGCCTCAGGGCAAACCTTTGCTGTGGTCATGTGTTACAGTTCAGTTAGCTTAATGCAAGTCTGCGAGAGATCATGAATTATCCATAAATAGCCTCCTTTAATTAATAAGAGTCACGTTGTGATGGAGACTGTGAGTGTAATTCTGTGTCACTCCCTCTGCTTGTGTCTAGTTACATAGCTTCACTTCCTCTACACATATCCCTGCCAACACCTCCGACTACTTCCTGGAGTTCTGGGATGTGGGTGGGGCTCCATATCACAAGAAAGGCAGGCCTGTGTTCTACCAGGGTGTTAATGGTACGTTTTGATACTGTTACTTTAAGGACCCTGTCAGATGCACAAGTTTTGCTGATTTGATTACCCTGTACCACATGGTTACTGCGACCCTGTAATTCATGGCTGCTTCAAGTGGGACATTTATGTTAATTAGCGTGGGATGGCGGTATTTTTGGTTTGTTCATGAATATATTCATGAACCAGTTGTGAAGTTCTGGGAATTGTTTGAGTTCTTCTTGCAACAGCCACTACTAGTAGGGCAGATATGTGCTGGGAAGTGTTTGAGTTCTTCTTGCAACATCCACTACTAGTAGGGCAGATAACAGCCACTACCAGTGAGGCAGATATGTGCTGGGAATTGTTTGAGTTCTTCTTGCAACAGCCACTACTAGTGAGGCAGATATGTGCTGGGAAGTGTTTGAGTTCTTCTTGCAACAGCCACTACTAGTGAGGCAGATATGTGCTGGGAAGTGTTTGAGTTCTTCTTTCAACAGCCACTACTAGTCCTCCGCTGTCCATGCTCCTCCGATGCACCTGCCCATCCTCCGCTGTCCATGCTCCTCCCATGCACCTGCCCATCCTCCGCTGTCCATGCTCCTCCCACGCACCTGCCCATCCTCCGCTGTCCATGCTCCTCCCATGCACCTGCCCATCCCCCGCTGTCCTAGTGAGGCAGATATGTGCTGGGAAGTGTTTGAGTTCTTCTTGCAACAGCCACTACTAGTGAGGCAGATATGTGCTGGGAAGTGTTTGAGTTCTTCTTGCAACATCCACTACTAGTGAGGCAGATATGTGCTGGGAAGTGTTTGAGTTCTTCTTGCAACAGCCACTACTAGTGAGGCAGATATGTGCTGGGAAGTGTTTGAGTTCTTCTTGCAACAGCCACTACTAGTGAGGCAGATATGTGCTGGGAAGTGTTTGAGTTCTTCTTGCAACAGCCACTACTAGTGAGGCAGATATGTGCTGGGAAGTGTTTGAGTTCTTCTTGCAACAGCCACTACTAGTGAGGCAGATATGTGCTGGGAAGTGTTTGAGTTCTTCTTGCAACAGCCACTACTAGTGAGGCAGATATGTGCTGCGAAGTGTTTGAGTTCTTCTTACAACAGCCACTACTAGTAGGGCAGATACATGTATGTGCTGGGAAGTGTTTGAGTTCTTCTTGCAACAGCCACTACTAGTGAGGCAGATATGTGCTGGGAAGTGTTTGAGTTCTTCTTGCAACAGCCACTACTAGTAGGGCTAGTAGGGCAGATATGTGCTGGGAAGTGTTTGAGTTCTTCTTGCAACAGTCACTACTAGTAGGGCAGATATGTGCTGGGAAGTGTTTGAGTTCTTCTTACAACAGCCACTACTAGTGAGGCAGATATGTGCTGGGAAGTGTTTGAGTTCTTCTTGCAACAGCCACTACTAGTGAGGCAGATACATGTATGTGCTGGGAAGTGTTTGAGTTCTTCTTGCAACATCCACTACCAGTGAGGCAGATATGTGCTGGGAAGTGTTTGAGTTCTTCTTGCAACAGCCACTACTAGTGAGGCAGATATGTGCTGGGAAGTGTTTGAGTTCTTCTTGCAACATCCACTACTAGTGAGGCAGATATGTGCTGGGAAGTGTTTGAGTTCTTCTTGCAACAGCCACTACTAGTGAGGCAGATATGTGCTGGGGAAGTGTTTGAGTTCTTCTTGCAACAGACACTACTAGTGAGGCAGATATGTGCTGGGAAGTGTTTGAGTTCTTCTTGGAACATCCACTACTAGTGAGGCAGATATGTGCTGGGAAGTGTTTGAGTTCTTCTTGCAACAGCCACTACTAGTGGGGCAGATATGTGCTGGGAAGTGTTTGAGTTCTTCTTGCAACAGCCACTACTAGTAGGGCAGATATGTGCTGGGAAGTGTTTGAGTTCTTCTTGCAACAGCCACTACTAGTAGGACAGATATGTGCTGGGAAGTGTTTGAGTTCTTCTTACAACAGCCACTACTAGTGAGGCAGATATGTGCTGGGAAGTGTTTGAGTTCTTGTTGCAACAGCCACTACTAGTGAGGCAGATATGTGCTGGGAAGTGTTTGAGTTCTTCTTGCAACATCCACTACTAGTGAGGCAGATATGTGCTGGGAAGTGTTTGAGTTCTTCTTGCAACATCCACTACTAGTAGGGCAGATAACAGCCACTACCAGTGAGGCAGATATGTGCTGGGAATTGTTTGAGTTCTTCTTGCAACAGCCACTACTAGTGAGGCAGATATGTGCTGGGAAGTGTTTGAGTTCTTCTTGCAACAGCCACTACTAGTGAGGCAGATATGTGCTGGGAAGTGTTTGAGTTCTTCTTTCAACAGCCACTACTAGTAGGGCAGATATGTGCTGGGAAGTGTTTGAGTTATTCTTGCAACAGCCACTACTAGTGAGGCAGATATGTGCTGGGAAGTGTTTGAGTTCTTCTTGCAACATCCACTACTAGTGAGGCAGATATGTGCTGGGAATTGTTTGAGTTCTTCTTGCAACATCCACTACTAGTTAGGCAGATATGTGCTAGGAAGTGTTTGAGTTCTTCTTTCAACAGCCACTACTAGTGAGGCAGATACATGTGCTGGGAAGTGTTTGAGTTCTTCTTGCAACAGCCACTACTAGTGGGGCAGATATGTGCTGGGAAGTGTTTGAGTTCTTCTTGCAACAGCCACTACTAGTAGGACAGATATGTGCTGGGAAGTGTTTGAGTTCTTCTTACAACAGCCACTACTAGTGAGGCAGATATGTGCTGGGAAGTGTTTGAGTTCTTCTTGCAACAGCCACTACTAGTGAGGCAGATATGTGCTGGGAAGTGTTTTGAGTTCTTCTTGCAACATCCACTACTAGTGAGGCAGATATGTGCTGGGAAGTGTTTGAGTTCTTCTTGCAACATCCACTAGCCCATCCTCCGCTGTCCATGCTCCTCCGATGCACCTTCCCATCCTCCGCTGTCCATGCTCCTCCCATGCACCTGCCCATCCTCCGCTGTCCATGCTCCTCCCACGCACCTGCCCATCCTCCGCTGTCCATGCTCCTCCCATGCACCTGCCCATCCTCCGCTGTCCTAGTGAGGCAGATATGTGCTGGGAAGTGTTTGAGTTCTTCTTGCAACAGCCACTACTAGTGAGGCAGATATGTGCTGGGAAGTGTTTGAGTTCTTCTTGCAACATCCACTACTAGTGAGGCAGATATGTGCTGGGAAGTGTTTGAGTTCTTCTTGCAACAGCCACTACTAGTGAGGCAGATATGTGCTGGGAAGTGTTTGAGTTCTTCTTGCAACAGCCACTACTAGTGAGGCAGATATGTGCTGGGAAGTGTTTGAGTTCTTCTTGCAACAGCCACTACTAGTGAGGCAGATATGTGCTGGGAAGTGTTTGAGTTCTTCTTGCAACAGCCACTACTAGTGAGGCAGATATGTGCTGGGAAGTGTTTGAGTTCTTCTTGCAACAGCCACTACTAGTGAGGCAGATATGTGCTGCGAAGTGTTTGAGTTCTTCTTACAACAGCCACTACTAGTAGGGCAGATACATGTATGTGCTGGGAAGTGTTTGAGTTCTTCTTGCAACAGCCACTACTAGTGAGGCAGATATGTGCTGGGAAGTGTTTGAGTTCTTCTTGCAACAGCCACTACTAGTAGGGCTAGTAGGGCAGATATGTGCTGGGAAGTGTTTGAGTTCTTCTTGCAACAGCCACTACTAGTAGGGCAGATATGTGCTGGGAAGTGTTTGAGTTCTTCTTACAACAGCCACTACTAGTGAGGCAGATATGTGCTGGGAAGTGTTTGAGTTCTTCTTGCAACAGCCACTACTAGTGAGGCAGATATGTGCTGGGAAGTGTTTGAGTTCTTCTTGCAACATCCACTACCAGTGAGGCAGATATGTGCTGGGAAGTGTTTGAGTTCTTCTTGCAACAGCCACTACTAGTGAGGCAGATATGTGCTGGGAAGTGTTTGAGTTCTTCTTGCAACATCCACTACTAGTGAGGCAGATATGTGCTGGGAAGTGTTTGAGTTCTTCTTGCAACAGCCACTACTAGTGAGGCAGATATGTGCTGGGAAGTGTTTGAGTTCTTCTTGCAACAGCCACTACTAGTGAGGCAGATATGTGCTGGGAAGTGTTTGAGTTCTTCTTGCAACAGCCACTACTAGTGAGGCAGATATGTGCTGGGAAGTGTTTGAGTTCTTCTTGCAACAGCCACTACTAGTGAGGCAGATATGTGCTGCGAAGTGTTTGAGTTCTTCTTACAACAGCCACTACTAGTAGGGCAGATACATGTATGTGCTGGGAAGTGTTTGAGTTCTTCTTGCAACAGCCACTACTAGTGAGGCAGATATGTGCTGGGAAGTGTTTGAGTTCTTCTTGCAACAGCCACTACTAGTAGGGCTAGTAGGGCAGATATGTGCTGGGAAGTGTTTGAGTTCTTCTTGCAACAGCCACTACTAGTAGGGCAGATATGTGCTGGGAAGTGTTTGAGTTCTTCTTACAACAGCCACTACTAGTGAGGCAGATATGTGCTGGGAAGTGTTTGAGTTCTTCTTGCAACAGCCACTACTAGTGAGGCAGATATGTGCTGGGAAGTGTTTGAGTTCTTCTTGCAACATCCACTACCAGTGAGGCAGATATGTGCTGGGAAGTGTTTGAGTTCTTCTTGCAACAGCCACTACTAGTGAGGCAGATATGTGCTGGGAAGTGTTTGAGTTCTTCTTGCAACATCCACTACTAGTGAGGCAGATATGTGCTGGGAAGTGTTTGAGTTCTTCTTGCAACAGCCACTACTAGTGAGGCAGATATGTGCTGGGGAAGTGTTTGAGTTCTTCTTGCAACAGACACTACTAGTGAGGCAGATATGTGCTGGGAAGTGTTTGAGTTCTTCTTGGAGCATCCACTACTAGTGAGGCAGATATGTGCTGGGAAGTGTTTGAGTTCTTCTTGCAACAGCCACTACTAGTGGGGCAGATATGTGCTGGGAAGTGTTTGAGTTCTTCTTGCAACAGCCACTACTAGTAGGGCAGATATGTGCTGGGAAGTGTTTGAGTTCTTCTTGCAACAGCCACTACTAGTAGGACAGATATGTGCTGGGAAGTGTTTGAGTTCTTCTTACAACAGCCACTACAACAGCCACTACTAGTGAGGCAGATATGTGCTGGGAATTGTTTGAGTTCTTGTTGCAACAGCCACTACTAGTGAGGCAGATATGTGCTGGGAAGTGTTTGAGTTCTTCTTGCAACATCCACTACTAGTGAGGCAGATATGTGCTGGGAAGTGTTTGAGTTCTTCTTGCAACATCCACTACTAGTAGGGCAGATAACAGCCACTACCAGTGAGGCAGATATGTGCTGGGAATTGTTTGAGTTCTTCTTGCAACAGCCACTACTAGTGAGGCAGATATGTGCTGGGAAGTGTTTGAGTTCTTCTTGCAACAGCCACTACTAGTGAGGCAGATATGTGCTGGGAAGTGTTTGAGTTCTTCTTGCAACAGCCACTACTAGTAGGGCAGATATGTGCTGGGAAGTGTTTGAGTTATTCTTGCAACAGCCACTACTAGTGAGGCAGATATGTGCTGGGAAGTGTTTGAGTTCTTCTTGCAACATCCACTACTAGTGAGGCAGATATGTGCTGGGAAGTGTTTGAGTTCTTCTTGCAACATCCACTACTAGTTAGGCAGATATGTGCTAGGAAGTGTTTGAGTTCTTCTTTCAACAGCCACTACTAGTGAGGCAGATACATGTGCTGGGAAGTGTTTGAGTTCTTCTTGCAACAGCCACTACTAGTGGGGCAGATATGTGCTGGGAAGTGTTTGAGTTCTTCTTGCAACAGCCACTACTAGTAGGACAGATATGTGCTGGGAAGTGTTTGAGTTCTTCTTACAACAGCCACTACTAGTGAGGCAGATATGTGCATGGGAAGTGTTTGAGTTCTTCTTGCAACAGCCACTACTAGTGAGGCAGATATGTGCTGGGAAGTGTTTGAGTTCTTCTTGCAACATCCACTACTAGTGAGGCAGATATGTGCTGGGAAGTGTTTGAGTTCTTCTTGCAACATCCACTAGCCCATCCTCCGCTGTCCATGCTCCTCCGATGCACCTGCCCATCCTCCGCTGTCCATGCTCCTCCCATGCACCTGCCCATCCTCCGCTGTCCATGCTCCTCCCACGCACCTGCCCATCCTCCGCTGTCCTAGTGAGGCAGATATGTGCTGGGAAGTGTTTGAGTTCTTCTTGCAACAGCCACTACTAGTGAGGCAAATATGTGCTGGGAAGTGTTTGAGTTCTTCTTGCAACATCCACTACTAGTGAGGCAGATATGTGCTGGGAAGTGTTTGAGTTCTTCTTGCAACAGCCACTACTAGTGAGGCAGATATGTGCTGGGAAGTGTTTGAGTTCTTCTTACAACAGCCACTACTAGTAGGGCAGATACATGTATGTGCTGGGAAGTGTTTGAGTTCTTCTTGCAACAGCCACTACTAGTGAGGCAGATATGTGCTGGGAAGTGTTTGAGTTCTTCTTGCAACAGCCACTACTAGTAGGGCAGATATGTGCTGGGAAGTGTTTGAGTTCTTCTTGCAACAGCCACTACTAGTAGGGCAGATATGTGCTGGGAAGTGTTTGAGTTCTTCTTGCAACAGCCACTACTAGTAGGGCAGATATGTGCTGGGAAGTGTTTGAGTTCTTCTTGCAACAGCCACTACTAGTAGGGCAGATATGTGCTGGGAAGTGTTTTGAGTTCTTCTTACAACAGCCACTACTAGTGAGGCAGATATGTTCTGGGAAGTGTTTGAGTTCTTCTTGCAACAGCCACTACTAGTGAGGCAGATATGTGCTGGGAAGTGTTTGAGTTCTTCTTGCAACATCCACTACCAGTGAGGCAGATATGTGCTGGGAAGTGTTTGAGTTCTTCTTGCAACAGACACTACTAGTGAGGCAGATATGTGCTGGGAAGTGTTTGAGTTCTTCTTGGAACATCCACTACTAGTGAGGCAGATACGTGCTGGGAAGTGTTTGAGTTCTTCTTGCAACAGCCACTACTAGTGGGGCAGATATGTGCTGGGAAGTGTTTGAGTTCTTCTTGCAACAGCCACTACTAGTGAGGCAGATATGTGCTGGGAAGTGTTTGAGTTCTTCTTGCAACAGCCACTACTAGTGGGGTAGATATGTGCTGGGAAGTGTTTGAGTTCTTCTTGCAACAGACACTACTAAGTGGGGTAGATATGTGCTGGGAAGTGTTTGAGTTCTTCTTGCAACAGACACTACTAGTGAGGCAGATATGTGCTGGGAAGTGTTTGAGTTCTTCTTGCAACATCCACTACTAGTAGGGCAGATATGTGCTGGGAAGTGTTTGAGTTCTTCTTGCAACATCCACTACTAGTGAGGCAGATATGTGCTGGGAAGTGTTTGAGTTCTTCTTGCAACAGACACTACTACTAGTGAGGCAGATATGTGCTGGGAAGTGTTTGAGTTCTTCTTGCAACAGCTACTACTAGTGAAGCAGATATGTGCTGGGAAGTGTTTGAGTTCTTCTTGCAACAGCCACTACTAGTGGGGGCAAATATGTGCTGGGAAGTGTTTGAGTTCTTCTTGCAACATCCACTACTAGTGAGGCAGATATGTGCTGGGAAGTGTTTGAGTTCTTCTTGCAACAGCCACTACTAGTGGGGCAGATATGTGCTGGGAAGTGTTTGAGTTCTTCTTGCAACAGCCACTACTAGTGAGGCAGATATGTGCTGGGAAGTGTTTGAGTTCTTCTTGCAACATCCACTACTAGTGAGGCAGATATGTGCTGGGAAGTGTTTGAGTTCTTCTTGCAACAGCCACTACTAGTGGGACAGATATGTGCTGGAAAGTGCAAACCCTTGCACAGGAAGACCTGTGGATTTTATGTATATATATATATAGCATTGTAGCAAACCCTTGCACAGGAAGACCTATGGATTGATATATATATATATATATTATATGACAGGTCAGCACTCGTGGCAAATCGTTGCACAGGAAGACCTGTGGATTGTATACATCTGCAGGTCACTAATGTTGGATGTGATTATTGGGAGTTTAGGTAAAAGGTATAGCCTACAGTGTCATTCCTTGGTCCATGAGAACTGTAAATATAGATAAGAACGAAAGTGTTTTTATTTAAGAACAAAGGACAGATAGAAAGGAGGCAAGACTGCTCATGTAGACACCAACAATGTTGACGATACTTTACCAATTTAAATTTAGCTACTTACCAGTATGCAGTTGGGGGGGGGGGGAGAGAGTAGATCGATACAAGATACACACAGATCCTTGAAGACGGGTTGCATGGTAGGTTGTTTTGTGCAGTGCCAGCTTTGGCGCAGGATTCAAGGCAGGCTGGGAGTCTTTTTTTTTTAAAGCTAATATCTGCCGAAATTACCATTTAGGCAGCTGAGATGTAAGCTCCAGGGGGGAGAGGGGGGGGGGGGGGGGCTGCCTCTACTGAACTTCCCAATATAGATGTCATAGGAAGGTACAGATTCAGGTACCAATCTACTGATGCAGGGTAAAGGTGATTCACACTATGTAAAATACTCAAGCAGTGCGACACGATGGAATGCGATGCGTCGTTTTTTAAAAATATTGTGAACACAAAATCGCACCGCCACGTCATACTGCTTGAATAGAATCGAGTTCTATTCGAGCGGAGTTGCGACCTGTCATTGCATCATTCTGGTGTGCGTTTATTTTAGTTCTTCGTCATTCGGGTGTGCTTTATTTTGATTTTTCAGTAAAAGCTGGTGATTTCAAATCTGAACAGATGATGAAAGGCTTAATGAAGCAGTGAGGGCCAGGTCAGCGTTACTTTTGTTACGACTTTTCAGCTTGTCAAACCTGTCACTCTGGCATGCATCAACTTATCAACCCAAACTAAGTTTGTTTATCAAAGACATAGTTAGTTCTTGTTGCACGCCAGGTTTTATTGAAAAATTCCAACGGTCTAGCAGCTAGACATTAAAGAGTGCCCGTTACTTTCGTTACGAATTTTGGACATGAAAAATTGTCTTCAAAGTTTGTTTGTGAATCCTAGAAAAAAGGCTCCTTCAATTTTTTGGATTTTCAATTATGTCTTACAGAATGTAGTTGACTATCAATTCCCCTGGTTTAGTTGTTATATGTTCAACCATAATGGGTGGAGATGTTCATATATGGGAGGATGGACCACTTCGAGTGATCAGTAGAATCTGAACAGATGACACCACTGTGGTGTTCTCCCCCGTACCACAATTAGTGGTGAACAGAGAGACAGGGATGTGGCCCCAATGTGCTGACTGTATCTCATCTTGTTAGATGCACTCAAAATTCTCCGAGAAGTCAACTTGAAGTAGTGCATGAAATTTGTTGAAGTCGGGGGAAGTTGCTTCTGTATCTGCACGCTCTATGTTGTAGCTCTCGGCTTGAGCTCGCTTTACAAGGCTGTGGATCAGGAACTGGGAAGAAGTTTGAGAATGTGCTGTTTGAGGTCCTCTGTTATCCCCTCATGTATGGACTTTGTGCAACCTTTCATTGCTGTCTTTTCCCCATGACAACCAGCCCACAGCTTTCTCAACCATCACCACTGAATCATATTGCTCCAGGAAGAGCAGGCCGTTCTGACACTCCTTGCATTTGCCATGCCAACACTCTGTCTTAGGGTTCTTGCACACCCAGCTGTCTGGGGTTTTAGAACTATACTTCTACAATGCTGGCTCCAACTTGTGGAGCGCATCAAGTGCAAGTAAGATTTCCTCGTGGTACTGGCAAACACAGCCATTCTGTGGAGTCGGACTTGAATATAGGACATGAGGTGGGCGTAGACTTTAGAACTTTGTAAGACAAATCTGAACATCGGGGTACTGTGCCAAAAAGAGGCCACGAGTATCTTTCAGCGTACACACCAAATGGCGTGATTGTTTCTTTTCGCCAGCATGAGTAGTTGCTTGGGCGCCTTTGCGACCTGTTTGCAACGTTAATGGCCTGATCTCCCTTAACAGTGCCAGATCCCCATCTTCATATGTACATACATGTATGTCTAATTTTACGTTACTTTCGTTACAAGCTTACCTTCCACTACTTTTAAGTTATTTTTGTTACGTTACTTTCGTTACAAACCTTTGAACTGAAATAAACAAAAATTTGTTCCTGCGATCTTTACCAAAAAATTTGGTGTGGATGACATTGTTGGGAAGATTATATCTAACTTTTATGAAGTTAGGTTTAGAAATCCATGAGCAAAGGGAACTTCTTGAAGTTGAGCGTTACTTTCGTTACATCAAAACATCAGGTTTGAAATTAACGTGCAATACTCGGGTAGATAGCTCTGAGCCAAAAATTGTTCTAGATATTGGTAGACCTTTAAAATCCCCACATAAAGATTTTGGGCCCTACGACAAAATATTTTTTTAGCTTTCTATGTCATGATTTTGTGACCTGGCCCAGTGAGAACTTTCCCTAGTATATGGGATACACCAATGAGATGAGCGCTGGCTTCCATTAATTAGTGGGCGTGGTTCCAGATAGGTGAAAGTTCAAGTTTTGCTCAAGCGGCGACTCTGTTATTGTGAACAGCTAGAAGTGATGCGACGCGACGCGAAGGCCTAGCAGCGTATTGTGAACCAGCCTTAAAGAAGACCATTTGCGAATCACTTGCAGATTTGCTTGTGTGGGAACTGCCTGAACACACTTAGAGCAATATAGTACAAGTAGGGGGGAAATGTCAACCTAATGTATGTGCAACGCAAGACCCGTTAGCCAAATCAATGTTGAAGAAATGTACATACAGCACTTTTACCTCAAACACATGGTACGATTTATCAAATCTTATGGTGGACAAGCGCAAGCCTTGACTACATCATGAGCTGAAGCAAAATCAGCTTCTTTGGGTTGGACTGTTGTTTTTAGAGCCTACTGATCCCATAAACTATTCTGCCCAAATTGTTCTCTAGATCTTTTCTGCTGAGTCTCTCAAGAGTTTAAGGAACGTGTTGAGGGAAGCTATCTCTGATAATGGAGAGTTTCTCCCTCCCGATCATGCTTGCTATAATATGACTGGGTTGTCACTAGAGTCTACTTGATCTGGAGATGAAGGTGTACGTACCGTGGGAACTTCCAGGCCTCCCTACAAACCAGCCCACTTTCATGATGCACTCCCAATTCTGTGGGAATCTAGTAGTTCAATTCGAGCCAAGTTGGGGGGAAAAGCTTCTAGGCCGTTCAGCAGGCATCAGAGAGGATACAGAATGTATGACATCACTGTTTATTTTGTTTAAGTAGCACTGTAGTATGGACTTCATTCGACTCCTCCTGTGAGTCTCTTAGTTGCTCGGAGACTTTGTCATAATGCAGTACTTATGGCTTAGCTAGGGCAGAACCAACTTCATATGCTTGCAATGACTTTCTCAATAATCAATGATGAAGGCTAGAGCATCTAGTGGAAACATCGAGAGAGTAAAAATTCGTATTGATTATTGAGAAGGTCATTGTTATGTATATATGTCAGCTGAGAGTTCGTTGAAAGTTCATATGATGTAATGCTAGAATTTAAGACCCACACTGACAACATATAATTGTACATGAGATTCCCATTGTAATAAGATTTCATAAGCTATAGCTCCAGTAAATGCACCATTTTTCCAATTTGTATTTTTGAGATCTCGGCAGTTGATTTGGTAACGTGTGAACAATGAAATACAAGGACACAGAGTATGTGGTCATGCACGTTGGATGTAAATCATTTTCCTAAATTTTCAACCAATGCGTGGCCGTAGGTTTTAGTGCCTAATGAAACCACTCGTGTATAGAGTTGAGCTTCCTCTAGCCACTGGTGCTAATGTCAGCTCTCTAGCACTATGAAGAGCTAGATCTGCTGCATAATCAGGCATCAGGTTTTGAAGTCCCTCACTTTAGCCGCAGTAACTTGGCATAGTTGTACATATCCAACATTTTATTATCAAAAGAGAGCGCACAGAGAGTTCTATGAAAGTCCATGCAGTAAAGTGTGCAGGAATCTATGGAGCTCTAAAGTCGTAACCACAAGTTTGTTAGTTTCGTATTTTATGATACTGTCTACAGTAATGTCAGAATATACCGATTCCCCATTGACAGAGACTTTTTACAGGCCCAATGAAGTCAATGACTACATGCTACCATACATGTACCATACAGACAGTGTCTTGACCACCACTGGATGGGGATAGCAGAGTTGGAGATTTATACGCAGGCTACAAACATCACGTCTTAAAAGAAACAACAGCCTTTAGATTGTGATGACCCTGTACCGTATTGAGGTGTACTAGGATAATGTTTGTGATGATCCTGTACCAAGTTTAGTGCAAACTGTTCCAGGTCATGTGATAAGGCAAGGTTTCATTTAAAGGGGGGGGGAGTTGCCCCCCCTTGGAACCTTTTTGCCCCCCCCCCCCCCCCCCCCCCCTTGGAAATTGTATTATTTAAAACTTACAACTGCAAACTGTTCCAGGTGTGATAAGGTCAAAAAGATATCCCCATTTCATGGGTATAACAAACAAACACAGCTGTTTGCTGCAAAAGCTTCATGTCATAATGAAAGCCTTCGTGTGTTTTGTGAACTCTTTATAGAGGTAATAATTAAACAACTAAACAACACATGTTGTATGCAGTTGAGTAAACTTTATCATGTGACGTGGAACCCCCAAAGGTCTTGGCTATTTTAGTCATGTGACATGGAAACTACAAAGGCCTTGGCTATTTTAGTCATGTGACATGGAAACCACAAAGGTCTTGGCTATTTTAGTCATGTGACATGGAAACTACAAAGGTCTTGGCTATTTTTGAACATTATGTGACGTAGAAACTCCCAAGGTCTTGGCTATCTTAGTCATGTGACATGGAACCCCCAAAGGTATTGCCTATTTTAGTCATGTGACATGGAAACCACAAATGTCTTGGCTATCTTAGTCATGTGACATGGAAACTCAGTCATGTGACATGGAAACTCCCAAGGTCTTGGATATCTTAGTCATGTGACACGGAAACTCCCAAGATCTTGGCAATGTTAGTCATGTGACATGGAAACCACAAAGGTCTTGCAATCTAAGTCATGTGACATGGAAACCACAAATGTCTTTACTGTTTTAGTCATGTGACATGGAGACCACAAAGGTCTTTGCTGTTTTAGTCGTGTGACATGGAAACCACAAAGGTCTTGCAATCTTAGTCATGTGACATGGAAACCACAAATGTCTACTGTTTTAGTCATGTGACATGGAGACCACAAAGGTCTTTGCTGTTTTAGTCGTGTGACATGGAAACCACAAAGGTCTTTGCTATTTTAGTCATGTGACATGGAAGCTCCCAAGGACATGGGTATCTTGGTCATTGCTTTCAGGCTCTGACAGAGCTTGCCTAGTGACGATGAAAGTGAGCAGATTCTGGAAGTGTGTTGTTTCTTTGCTTCTCTAACGTTTCTGCATTAGGGCAAGTATTGCCATTCTACATGTACGTGTGTGTACTTAGTGTCATGCTCATGTTTGCGCCATGCCAGGCATAAAGCTTGTCTGAGATGCTTCAACGCTCTCTTCTAAATCATTTGCAAGCTATATGACCCCCCCCCCCCCCCCCCCCCCCCCCAAGACCATTGACGACAATGCTTCCTGCTGTAAACCATTGCAACTTTGTTTTTCTAGTCGAGGGGGTAGAGTAGGGACAGGTGCAGTCTCGCTAGCATATAGCTTGTGTAGGGTAGGGACAGGTGCAGCCTCGCTAGCATATAGCTTGTGTAGGGTAGGGACAGGTGCAGCCTCGCTAGCATATAGCTTGTGTAGGGTAGGGACAGGCGCAGCCTCGCTAGCATATAGCTTGTGTAGGGTAGGGACAGGTGCAGTCTCGCTAGCATATAGCTTGTGTAGGGTAGGGACAGGTGCAGCCTTCATGCTCCATTTTCATAGGTTTACATGTATCACCGCTTGAGTTTTCTCCACTTTTATACATTGGTGACCCTGTACCCAATCTGATTATGTTATTGTGTGTCTACGATGTAGGTCTGATATTGGTGCATGATCTGACCAATAAGAAGACTCACAGCCATCTCAGTAAGTGGATGGCGGAATTCCATAATGACACAAACAAGGGGGCAGGGTCTCCTCCCAAGATCACCACATCCATGAGGAGGAGTAACGTCAGGCTCGATTCATTCAGGTCTGAATGTGTGGTTATGCTTGTGGTGTGTGTGTGCATGGCTATTAGCACTGGCACTGCATACAGGTCTGCATGTGTGATTATGCTTGTGGTGTGTGTGTGCATGGCTATTAGCACTGGCACTACATACAGGCCTGCATGTGTGATTATGCTTGTGTGTGTGCATGGCTATTAGCACTGGCAGTACATACAGGTCTGCATGTGTGATTATGCTTGTGGTGTGTGCTATTAGCACTGGCACTGCATACAGGCCTGCATGTGTGATTATGCTTGTGGTGTGTGTGTGTATGGCTATTAGCACTGGCACTGCATACAGGCCTGCATGTGTGATTATGCTTGTGTGTCTATTAGCATAGGCAGTACATGTGTAATTATGATTATGCATGTGGCAATATGTACTGCAAGCGTTATTGCCGATTTAGCACCTTCAGGTTGACAAGCATTTCAAGAGTGCAAATGATTGTAGTTTCAACATTATGTGGAGTGTACTGTGTATACACAGTTCCTTCTTCCTTCCTCTCCTCATCATCGCAATGTCTCTACCAGCATCTCTCTGTTCCTCTGATCTCGTGTTTGCTAGCTTAATGGAAACTGAAGTTATTATAAGAAGTGAATATTGAAACCTTTTGTTTCTTCTAAGATAACTGTTTCTAGATGAAACAAAACATATCACCAGTGATTATCCTGTGTTGTATTGTAGCAACTTGGACTATGACCCTGAACAGTTTGTGGACCAGGAAGTACCTTTGCTAATAGTAGGCACAAAACAGGTCGGCAATTAATATAAATTAGCACTAGGACAGAGAGAGCTTGAGTGAGGTAGTGTTGATGGTGAATGTATATCTAGTTGTGGCAACTCTTCACTATTGAAATAGTTTTTGCATGTCACTAACCTACGAAATATGGGAAATTGATTAGCTATTGTTTGATTGTGTACGTACTGGTGATAGTTTTGAGGAATGTACTAGATGGCTTAGCTTGAAACTGATGTACTCCGCTGAGAAATCTGTGGCAACAGTCCCAATGCACCATCTGTAAATAATAATAATAATGGACCTCTTGTTCAATTTAAGTAAGAATTATTTATGTGGAGTATTCCAAACATGAAGTTCCCCTGGTTTATGGTACTTCTTCCTGCTTGTTCAAGGACCAGGCGCAGATGTCGGGGAGAGGGTCCAGCAATGTGACTGGGGCAGCCGTCATACAAGTAGTAAGTCACTCGTACCTTGCCATGTATCTATAAGGATCCTGGGCTCTCATTGGCCGAGTCCTGTAGGCTGTCCTATCTACATACTATAGCCCCTGGATGTAGTTATTGTTGTAACAAGAAGGGTGTTTACCTATTAGAGTGTTTTAGGTGTGGCTTGATAGAAGCCAAGAAAAAAAGTGTTTTACAGCTCAGCAATTAAAAATATATATATATTTAGCAAATGGTTATGCAAGGGGGCGGGACTGACCTCCCCTCCCATTCATATTTATGGTTGCCACCTGTTCATATTTAGGCTGGTATTTAGGGTTGCCCCTGTTCATATTTAGGCTGGGATTTAGTGTTGCCACCTGTTCATATTTAGGCTGGTATTTAGGGTAGCCCCTGTTCATATTTAGGCTGGTATTTAGTGTTGCCCCTGTTCATATTTAGGCTGGTATTTAGTGTTGCCACCTGTTCATATTTAGGCTGGTATTTAGGGTAGCCCCTGTTCATATTTAGGCTGGTATTTAGTGTTGCCCCTGTTCATATTTAGGCTGGTATTTAAGGTAGCCCCTGTTCTATATTTAGGCTGGTATTTAGTGTGGCCCCTGTTCATATTTAGGCTGGTATTTAGGCTGCCACCTGTTCATATTTAGGCTGGTATTTAGAGTAGCCCCTGTTCATATTTAGGCTGTTATCTTTGAGAATGTGGCTATAATCTTTTCCCTTCGTTTGTTTGTCTATGTTTCCGGGTTGTGCAGAGCCTAGACATGCACCACGCTTTGGCTCATCTGCCAATGTCTATTGCATTAATGACATGCATGCTTACTAATGGTACAGAAAGGCATTCATTTGGTTTGTCTGTTGTGTTTCAGAATTGTAGAGACCCACACCAGTTTGCAGTGCACTCTCCTCAGAGAATTGAACTCAACAAGTTCTTTGACAAGGTTTGTTTCCCTCCTCAGGATGTACCGTGATGCCCTCACTGGTCATCAATCAAGCGTGCACTTGTACTCTCCTCTGGTTACTGTTGGATACCTTAGTTTGGGTAGTTAGTAGCTTGGTCACCAATATAGCAGGTCCTTCCACACTTCTCCATCCTTAGCTTCAGTACCCGCAGGAGAAAGCCTGGATATGAAATTTCAGGTGGTGTTATTTGTGGTTAATTTGGCACTATTAAATTATTCCTGCAAACACTTTTAAGAGTTCTAGTTTTTTATGCTGAATATTTGGAGCAGTTATACATGTGGTGGGTGTGTTCCTATGAAGGTGCCGCAGTTCATAAGGTGGGCGAGTGAAGAGAGTGCTGATTCTTCACATCCTAGCATTGCATCATCTTGATGCCCATTACATCATCATCATCATCATCATCGTCATCATTTGTATCATTAGAGTGCCCCATCCTTGCCCTAGCTACAGTATGTCTTAACCTTGGCTCTGATCTTTATCCCGGCCCTAGCTCTAGTTGAAGGCCTAATTCAACATAATGTCATCATGATGATGTATTGCAGAAGTAGCCAAGGAGGGAAAGTTTAGTATTGTGTCTTGGCTGTTCTAATGAACACTTACCTCTTCACCACTAGCAAACACACATTCACTCGCATTATTGCAATATTGCTGCAGGTCATAGAGCACAGATTCTTCCCTGAAAGGGTCAGTTATGCAAATGTGTCGCACAGTGTGTGTGTGTGTGTGTGCGTGCATGTTTTTTAAAATTTATTTTAATTGATTGTTCTCTCTGTGCATTTCAGTAGATAGCAACTACCTTGCCTGGAGGAGGGGCAGGTGGAGGGAGGGAAAGGTTCCACCCATTGGTACAGAGGAACCTAAGTTCTGCAACCACTGCTAGTAATCAAAACTTTCATCCTAGTTCTAATTAATTACCACTGATTCATATTCATTGCATATTGTATATACATGTTGTGGTGATGTCCAATGAGGTATATATGCCAGCCCTACTTAAAGTATATGTTTTGTGTCATGTCTGTCAGTCTTCTCATACCACTGAACTGTATACTCACTCTCTCATAATTAATACAAAATTGATATATATACTTACTTGGTGTTGGTCCGCTCAAATGCAGTCATGTACAAACCCTGTATGCATACTATAATGACGGGGAAAGAGGTGGAGTTTGGGAGGTTATTACTATTTAGTCAAACACTAAGGCAAGTTGACAAAATCCACTTCAGGGAAGACTGCATCCAGGTTTCAGGGAGAAAAAGCTCATTTCAGGGAGAAACACATTCATAACTCAAAATGACTAAAATGACTCCACTAGTGTTTTAATTTGCATCAGGGTCATTCCATGTCAAATCAACTGAAAATCTGCCTTCATCTCTCAGATTTTTGTAAAATTTTGGGGAATGATTGGGATCCATGAGTAACGGCCAGAGCTAAAATATGTTTGGTCACACCCACTTAATTAATGAGATACGTGCCGACGAACTTTGGGCTAATTAGCACTACCTCGGAAATTCAAATCCCCGTATCTTTGGAAGTATAGCTCCTGTAGAGCTGGTTCTGGGGTCATTTTGAAGCTCTTTTCAAGGCCTATAATTTGTCTCTGATAATCTTTCTTTTCAAATCAACCAGAAAAAAGATATCACAATTTATAAACTTCAAACTTGAACCCCCAAAAATTATATCCTTCAAATTTCTTCAATTTTTTGCTAAAGGTATATACCTTATGATGTAAACGAGCTTCCCTGTAAATTTTGTGATGGGAACTCCGACAGTTTTTGAGTTATGAACAATTATGTATGGCATGTCAATTCAAAAATCGCAAATTAATGGACTACAGTGGAACCTCTGAATAACGGACGCATTGGGACGAGGACTTTTGTCCATTATTCGGAGGTTTTCCCCCATTAATCTCATTTTATCATTATAATAGGTGGAGAACGTGGATTGTTTGTTCATTCATCAAGTTCATTTACCAATTGTAGATATCACATGCATATTATATTATATATGTGTACATAATAATTATAAGATACTTGTTAATTGTAGACATAAATTGATGGAGTTATTCAGTTGTGAAGGGCAGGGAAGTATGAATGTAGAGTACTTTGTCTGGTAACTGAATGAAGGCAAGCTACTTTATCAATTAGAGAACTGGTACTCAAGGCTTCGGTAAAACATGTACGGCTTTCCTTTGACCTCCTCTAATGATGGTATAGCTTCTCCATAGTTTCTCAATTTGGGGGGAGGTAGTAGTAGGTCTAGGTCTTCTCCATCTGTAAGTGCTTCCTCACATTCAACAATGGATGACTATTCAGAAAGGCTTGCTAAGAAGCTTTCTTCCCAGGTATCATCATCAAACTCAGTACATACAGGAAGATTGCTGTCTCCGTTGACATACTCATCAGGTGAACAACTACCCTTGGAGCCCATTGTCTTTGAAATGAGTGCATCTAGTACAAATTCGACATCAATGTCTTGAAAAGGATCTTCTTCATTAAGCTGGTCACATCCAACTCACTATTAAGAACACCACCACTTCTGAAGCACTTAGATATCATTTCTGGTTTTACTTCACTCCATGCCTGAGATATCCACCTTATTGCAGTTAGTACATTAATAGACTTCGTTATCTCAGAAGCACAACTGCAATCATCAATCTTAGCTAACACATAGCGAAGGAGAAGCCGACGATAATGGACCTTGAAGTTCTGGATGATCCCCAAGTCTAGTGGCTGTAATTTAGATGTATTTGGTGGAAGAAAAACTATTTTATATTTTTCTTTTAAATGTTCTGGGTGGCAACTAGCATTATCCATAAAAAGCAAAATTGATCTTTTTTAATGCTCATTTTACGGTTAAAAGACTGCTTCCAAGATTTCTCCTGTCATCCAGGCTGGTGATAATACTTGACTGGTAGACTATTTTTATCCATACCTCGAAAACACCTGGGGTTTTCTGATTGCCAGATTACAATAGGAGTCTCCTTATCACCAGCTCCATTCACTATGAAAGTCATTGTGACCCTCTGCTTACACTTCTTCCCACCCTTGCATTTCTTCCCCTTCTGCTCTGGAAGAGCCCTCCAAGAGCATCCTGTTTCATCTAGGTTATAGATATCTTCCTTTGCATATCCCCTCAAAATCTCGGGCAATCTCTCCTTCCATGACTCAACAGTATCCCCTTGTACATCACCTGATTCTCCACACACAGTCACTCTTCTAATGTTATATCGCTTCTTCCACTTTTCCTGCTTCCCTTAAACTCCCTGTCCAGGATTACAGAAATTCCCTTGGCTTTTTCAGTAAGCTGGGGCCCACAGGGGTAAATGTTCTTTGAACATGCCAGGAGGTACCATTGATATAAAGCGTCGTTAATCTCCGAGTATTCGGACACACGAGATCTCTTGTTTGTACGAGACAAAGAGCTTGAAGCATTTGATTCATACAAGGTGACAATAGATTCCTTGTTTTTCAAAATATCTGAAATTTGGGTCTTTCCACAGCCGAAGAGTTCACCAAGTGAACGTACAGTAACACCAGCATTCTTCTCAGCTTCCTTGATAACTTCAATCTTTTTCTGTAAAGAGAGATGATATCTACGCTTGCTCGAAGAAGCCATGACTCGAATGGAGCAGCTGCTAAACCGGCACGCGTTCGATAGATGGGCATAGCCTTGACGCAGTTCGTGCGGCTGGCGCGTGAGATCGCTTCCAAGCGGATGAAGCCTGTAGTCAGTAGTGGACCTGGTGGTGGTGCAATGTCTTTGAGTGTGACAGAGATTCAGTCCTATATCAGAGGACACCATGTGTACAAAGAAGTGTGGACACCTCACATTGGGGAAGTTCTGCTACTCAAACGGGAGCCAGATAATGCCGAGGACCAGTCTGCTGTGGCCGTAATCAAAGACGGCGAAGTTATAGGTCATGTTGCATACAACATTGCCTCTACAATATAGGTCATGTTGCATACAACATTGCCTCTACAATCTCACAGTTCCTGAGGAGAGACTGCAATAAAGCATTTGCTGAGGTCACAGGAGGCAGAGTCAACAGAGGAGCGGGATATGGAGTTGAAGTTCCAGCTACCTACCGTTTGTATGGACCACAGCCTTACGTTAACAGAATAAGAGATATAGCAGCATCTCTCCAAGCAAGAGGCCTACTTTAGACTACCATATTACTGCATTTCACAATAATTATGTTTCATGCATAAAATTTATTGTTATTATAATTATTAATTGGCATGCGCACGTGATCAGTACTGGCCCCACCCACTGTCCGTTAAGAGGTTTATTTCTACAACGATGAGCTTTGGGTGCACTAAGAGCTGTCCGTTAGCCGGAATGAGAGGTGTCTGTTACAGGGAGGGTGACTGAGTACTATTTCAATGGTAGAGCCAATTGGTGCGTGTGCTCCTGTCCGTTATAAGGTAGGTGTCCACTATAGGGAATGTCCATTAGTAGAGGTTCCACTGTACCAGAATTATCTAAATTGTGTGGCACAGTATGGTACATACTAAGATATAGTCAACTTGTATTGAGTTCATGTTCACACATATCTGTAACTGTTAAGTTTTCATTTTCTTTTTCAACGCAGCAACAGCAGCACTGGATTCTCTGTTGGAAATGGAATATGTTCTTCCCGTCGCAGTGATTGGTTCAACAGTTGTTAGCACATCTTGGCAGTGAACTGTCAGTTGGTCTGATGGGTCTGGATATATGTATATATGATGGGGACTGTCCATGGGGATAGAGGAAGGTAACCTCCACCTCATGGTTCTCTGGTGTGCATTCCTTGACACATGCATCCCACCAGTGGCCATCATAAGTCACTGTCACATAACCATTTATGGCTGAAACACTGATCAATCATCTCGGGAGTGAGATTCACAAGTTCCTGTCGTTCCTGAGGTGAGGATGAAAAGGTTCAAACTGTGACCGTTTCCTTAGAGATTGGAATGAAGCAATGCAACTTTTGTGTGCCCGGGATTGTGCGTGCCTCTTCAAATTGAGTTTGAGTAGTTTGGCTTCTTGTTCATACTGTTCCGTTGTTGTAAACTGACAGTTTATATTCTCTATCTCTGAATCTGTGAATTCAAAAAGTTGGCGAGGAGTGGTGATCTGTTGATCATATGGTCGTTGGAGACTGGCTCTAGCTGCTAACCTCTTTATTGTCCCACCAATTCTATCGGATGGTCCTTTCCCATGTGATGTAGCAAAAAAGTGCCATTCAGCTTGGACACTAAAATCATCTTTATGGAAGTATACAGTTCTTCCGATTCTTGTATTGGGCAGCGCAACCATCAGAGAAATAGTCAATTCTTTTAGGGTCCTGACCAAGTTTCTTAGTGAGGAACTGAAGCAGCAGTTTTTGAAACAGATGAACTGCCGCAGTATCATGAATGTTACATTCTGATATGATGATGAAATTTGTGTGTTCAGGTGTTTTATCTTGCTTGTCACGTCGATAATAACACACGAAAGGGTGGATTGTTCCCTGGAGATTGTTCCAGTGGAATGACTGAGCTGCATCCTGAATTATGAAACTGTAGTTCTCCGCGAAGTCTGCAATGACCAAGAACTCTCCAGGTTCAAGTGAATTTAGAAGTGACTGTACCAACTGAGCAGGACTTAAACATTATATAGCCAACCAACCTGGAATTACCCCCTGGGATTTTTCATGAGATTCCTCTAAGACCTGCCAGCTCTTGGGAACATTCCCCCCAATAGATGTCAGGGATTGATAGATCTGTCACCTGCGATCAGGTGCAAATTACGATAATGCACATTATACCTATTACTAAGGCCTGGAGAGCATCAATAGCTATATAATGGGCGTCCCTAAGTACTATGAGTACATTTTGGTATGGTTATGCTGTATATAATTGCTTATTGCTCAAAAACTGTCAAAGTGCCCATCACAAAACTTACAGGGAAGCTTGTTTACATTATGATGTATATACCTCTGGAAAAAATTTGGAGAAATTTGAAGGATATATTTTGGGAGGGTTCAAGTTTGAAGTTTATAAATTGTGATACCTTTTTTCTGGTTGATTTGAAGAGAAAGATTGTCTGAGACAAATTATATGCCTTGAAAAGAGCTTCAAAATGACCCCCGAACCAGCTCTACAGGAGCTATTATACTTCCAAAGCTACGGGCATTTGAATTTCCGAGGTAGTGCTAATTAGCGCAAAGTTCGTCGGCACGTATCTCATTAATTAAGTGGGTGTGACCAAAAATATTTTTGCTCTGGCAGTTACTCATGGATCCCAATCATTCCACAAAATTTTACAAAAATCTGAGAGATGAAGGCAGATTTTCAGTTGATTTGACATGGAATGACCCATGATCAGCTCCTAGGCTGTCATTCACCGACAAGTGGTGGACGTGAGCGGTGGGCTGGATTGGGTTCAATAAGGAACAGCCGAGCTGGTGAGGCGCGCTAGGTGGGAAGAAAAGTTAGGACGCAAAAGTTTTATAATTGTTAGTTACTAAATAGTTTCACACTGTGCTGTATTATATATGTGATGGCCTTAACAGGCTCAGCAATAGCAACATTAAATCATTACAGGTGATCTTTCCCCGAGGCAATTCAATGTACGAGAGAACTTTTGTTATTTCTCGGCATCCGTGAGATGGGTTCCAAATCAGGCAGTTTTCGGATCTTGAGGTGCGAGAAGTCGACTATAGGTTCCTTGAACCCAAGAATACTGTATAGTGCTTTTTTCCCCGAGCAATTTTTCCCCCAAGATCTTCGAGCAATTTTTTCCCCGCAGACTTTATCGTAGACGCGAAAAGTTCGCTCTCTATCCTCCCATCGGTTTAACAATGTCTGGTAAACGACAATCGGTAAATGCATTCTCTAGAATTTAGTAAGTATTATGTTAATAGAACAATATTTTGTCACTTTCTGGTTGTTTAGGACATAAAAAAACAAGGTTGGTTGTAAAACGAGAGACCACCTAAGAAACTCCCCTTTTCTGTTGGTGTAGAGATGAGGCCAAGCAGCTGGTGCAAGTAACCCATTCTGCTGCAGGAACCAACCGACAGAGTTCACTTTATATTCCCAGTGACGGAGCACACACATTTTAAGTGGTAGGGCCAATGTAACACCTGGCCATCAAGCTATGCACTGTAAGAAGGGGGGATATCACATGGAGTGCAAAAACGCAAAAACTGAAAATCAATACCATATTGAGTAGTATAGACATAGTATTATAGACATCACACTATTTATTATTATGATTGTAATACTTTCCAAATAGTCTCTCTCTATGTTCAGAATTACTTATAAATTGATTAGCAACCTCTTTGAGATTGAGTGAATCAGTGCGCTCCTTGTGAACGTGAAGTACCATTAGGTGATTCAGTCTTTGTTGTAGCATAGTATTACGAAGGTAAGTTTTAACCTTACGTAAAGCACTAAAGGAGCACTCAGATGTTGCATTGGTTGCTGGCATGATAAGTATCAGCTTCAAAACTGTACAAACCTGATCCAGAAGTGCTCGTACCAAGAGGAAGACTTTGAAAATAGTCTCTGATGTCAAATATAATTACATTGGGATCCAATGGTCTACGTCACTCAAAATTGATGCCAAAAGTGAGTAACTGGGCATGCAATAGATCGGGCTTGAAATCGCCTTTGCAAAGGTGCAAATAGACTGAAAATCTTCTTCAAAGTCAACCCCCTGACATGCTCTGCATAAAAGTTGCTCCAATTTTGAGTAAATTCTATATCCTGGTTGGTCAAAGCGATCCTTTAAACAGCTGACAATGTTATCCAGTGCTTCCAAATATATCTGGCGATAATAGAGCAAGGGACTGTCATGATACTCTCCACTGGACAGTCCATCCTCATATATCTGTGGAACATACATTTTATCAGTACGTAGAGACAGCAGTGTATCTACAACCATTTCTCCTATCTTTTGACACTCAGCGGCTGAAATCTTTACCTTCTGCAGAGTCTTGCTCAAGTTATCAGTGTGAAGGAAAATAACTTGACTGAGCATTGTACCAAACAGAAAATCAAAATGTTTCATCTGTGCAGAAACTCCTTTTATCCTAGCTCTCATCTCTGTCCTTTATGATTTCAACAGCTTCATCCCGCATAGCTTGTAATGCAGCAGCATAGTTGGCTAACAATGCTCGCTAGTGCATTTGCACATACAGTCCACCTCATTGGGCATAGCATTCGAATTCCTGGTGATGTCATGCCACTTTCAGAATCACAAGCTTCCTTCAAAGCCCTTCCCTTTGTGGTGAAAACTTGATCAATTTTGTTATTTCCTTCGTCATGTCAAGGACATCTCTCATTATCTTGATCTCT
The DNA here is from genome assembly GCA_028752905.1 of Cladorhizidae sp. MBARI D1340-BT2. Lineage (NCBI taxonomy): Eukaryota > Metazoa > Porifera > Demospongiae > Poecilosclerida > Cladorhizidae > Cladorhizidae sp. MBARI D1340-BT2. The sequence goes on along the minus strand of JAQNBH010000017.1, from coordinate 42,161,132 downwards.
TTCAAGGTATCACTCACAGCCAGATTAATTGAATGTCCATAGCAGTGTGTGCACACTTCAATATCACTTATTCTCTTGGCAACCCCTGATTTAGCTCCCTTCATTGCACTTGCCCCATCGTAGCATTGACCACGTAACTGATTGAAGGATAAGTTCAATCGACTAAAAGTATCCACTGAAATTTCAGTAAGAGTACCTGCATCAAGAAGGAACGTGATATAAACCTAAAAATTCTACACTTACTTCAAAGTTTTCAGTGATCCAACGAATTATAATGGTTGCCTGCTCCTTATTAGTGGTGTCAGTTGTTTCATCCATCATCAGGGTTAAAAATAAGGAATTTTGCAAAGAACTAGCAACATTCCGAAGTACAGACATAGCCATCACTTTGATGATGCATCTCATGTGATGTGTACTTGTAAGATTTTCGTTTTAACCCCCACTCAATAGCAGCCTCCAATTGAAATAGTTGTACGAAGTTTCCATCTTCTTCAGTAATCCCATTCCCTCCGAGTGGTAATCCTTGACGAGCTAGATAGCGTATGTTTGAAAAGACATTGCACGGTTTTCTCCTTGTTCCTTGGCCCGCTCTTTCACAAGTAGATTGCCAATACTTGTGGTTGTAGCTGGAAGTGTAAGAACAACTTCTACACCTTGTTTATGGCAAGCACTCTGTTGATGCTTGTTAAATGATGTAGTGGCATTCTTCCAGTTGCAGAAGGCCTTTGAGACGTATGAAAGGGCTTCTGCAACTGGAAGAATGCCACTACACATTTTTATCTTTCTTAGTAAGGGAAAACCCACCATGTTGGTCCGGTCTAGCAACTAGACTAAAAATTATAACAATAAAAAATAAAATTAGCAAAAAGTGGTAGGGCCAAAGCCCTACCAGCCCTACCATGTCCTCCGTCCCTGATTTCCGCAAGTACTATTCAAGACTCAATATGCAGAATGTTTGCTGATGACTCCCTCCGTATTGATCTCCTGCTATGAGCACTAGAGTGTAGGTGGTTTAGGTGGTTTCCATTAATATAATTATAATTATAACTCCTTGGCGTTTTTTTTTGTCTTCCTGGAACGCTTGGTAAAGGGTCTGGCCAGCGAGACTATGCGGTCGAGCAGCAGAGATCATGCAGTTACTTTAACGAAGTATCTACGTAGGCCTGTTTATAACGGTCAAATTACTCGGATGAATTACAGGGTTTAGATCTAAAAGGAGCTAGGAAGTTACGCCGCTATTATGGTATTTCTTTAACAGTTGGCACAGAATATCAACTGCGTTTGAAATTCCAATGACCTACACTTTGAAATGTACTCTCTCCCCGTTTTGACTAGCCTTTATCAGGAATGCTAAGATGATGGTTAGAGCATCCAGAAGTAAATTTTTGAAGTTGATAATTTAATTGCTGTTAGGCTTTGATCACTAAGTATATACGTATAAACAATAAATCACAATGACTACTAGGGGGGGGGGGGGGGGGGGGGGAACGTGAATTAACTATTTTAATGATTATGATTTAATGTTGCTATTGCTGAGCATGTTAAGGCCATCACATATATAATACAGCACAGTGTGAAACTATTTAGTAACTAACCTAATAACAATCTATATTTTAAAAAGAAGTCAACAGTACTTAATTAATAAAATTATCCACAATATTAAGTTACGAGTGTCCCGCTGGGGGGGACAGGAGTGGACCAAAGATCATTCCTCAGCTGACCATACAACAATTCCTTTCTCCTCTGCCACCACTTCCCTACCCAATACATAACACACTCACCCACCTCCTCCATCACTGCATCACTTACTCCCTCCACATCTTTCCCCAAAAGCAATGCCACCTTTCCATCCTTACTCACTCTTCTTAATTCATCCAGCCACTGTCTTGCCCCTGCAATTCTGCGTACCTCATCTATCAGAACCAGCCGATCCCTCTCAAATTCCCCGCATGTCACCAAGAAATGTTCCACATCCTCCTCTGCTCCACTATCACACATTATACACCTCTCATCCCTAACTATCCCACATCTCTTCTTATCCTCTAACAACCCAGCTGATGCAGTCCTCAGTCTAAATTGCAGCCGCACACCTTCCTGACCATGCATGGACCTCACATACCTCTCCACCCCTGCACCATTCTTTGCCGATTTATAATCATTCAGCGTACTTTTCCCGTCTACTTCCTCCTCCCAGTCCTTCTCATTTCTCACCTTCACTTTCCCCTTCCACTTGCGCACTGACCCAACCTCGTTGTTTATCTTGTACTTTCTCCTCAAGATCTCATATTCTTCCCACCATCCAATTCCTCCATCCTCTCGTAGTTTATTTACAACAACTTTAACCAATCTGCTCTGTTGCAACGCCTCTAATCTCTTGCCAAACAAAACCTTCATCTCTTCCCTCCTCTCCTCTAGCTTCCTCCACCCCATATCTCCCCGTATTGCCACTCCTGCTACTGTATCACTTGCCCCCAACAGTCTCCTACCCACTCTCATCTGTGCTGACTCCAACTTCTTGCGAGCATTCCGTCCTCCTGTCCAGCCAGAAGAACAACATATCTGCATACATGAGTGCCCCACACCAGCAGCCTTCCACTTTGACTCCTAGCTCAGCTCTCTCCAATTCCTCTGCCATTCCCATCAGATATATATTGAAAAGAAGTGGAGACAAAGGACATCCCTGCCGAAGTCCATTCTCCACAGTGAACCACCTTGACCTCCTTCCATTCAATACCACCGTCGTCTTCACCCAACTATACAATCCTACACATGTCCTCACAAGCTTCTCTTCTACTCCATACTGCCTCAACTTCTGCCACAGTCCCTCCCTCCACACACTGTCATATGCCTTACTTATATCCAGGAAAGCCAGATATGAAGCTTTTTTCTCGCTCTTCCTCACTTCACAAACTCCTCTTAACACCAACCACTGGTCTTAACACCAACCACTGGTCTGAACATCTCCTCTGTCTCCTAAATCCTCCTTGTGCTTCCGTCAAAATCTTATCCTCAGCGAACACTCCCAACCTCCTTGCCAACACTCTCGCAAACACCTTCACCACATTACAACACAATGAAATTCCCCTATAATTCCCTACTTCATCCTCGTCACCATCCTTGTGGAGAGGTACTAGTAAACTCCTCTTCCAGTCCACTGGGCAGCACTCAATCCTCATCACCACATTCATCACCTGCACCATCACTTCCACCAACCTTCTACCTCCATACATCAGCATCTCATTCAACATTCCATCAGGGCCTGGTGCCTTTCCTCTCTTCAAACACTTTAATACCTCTACTACTTCTTCCCAGCTTACTTCTTCACACATACCCAGCTCATGCCCACCCACTTCTCCCATCTCTACTTCTTGTACTGTGGCATCCTCTTTTTTCCTCCCCAGCTCTTCCCAGTGTTTTGCCATCACCTCCAACACATCGACTTCCTCCTCTACCATCCTTCCCTCTTCATCTCTCACTCCTTTTATCCTTCTCTCCTTCCTCTTTGCTCTTAAATCATTCCAAAACAGCTTACAACTAGTTCCACCCTGCTCTCTAATCTTCTTTATAGTTCTCTTCCTCAATTCCTTCTTCTCTATCCTAATAGTCTTTTTCACTTCCTTTCTTGCTTCTCTATAGTCATCCCATAGATGTCTTAATGTAGCCTCTCTCTCCCCTCTCTTCCTGGCTTCCCTTAGCCTCTTACATTTCTCCTTCCTGACACCAATCAACCACTCCACATCCCCTGACCACCATCCCTCTGACCTGTCTGTAATCTTCTTCCTTCCAATTCCTTTCTCCGCTGCAGCCAAAACTTTCTCCTTCCACCTACCCCACACCTCTTCAACTATGTTTCCTCCCAACTCTTGCTCAAGCTCTCTCACCTCCTCTTCCCACCCCATGAACATTTCCTCCACTGCCTCCTGATACTCCATCCAGTCTAGCCTATTGTCAACTCTCCATTTATGTCGCTCTCTTCTCACTTGTACCTCTCTCCTACCCCACGTAATTTCTCCCCAAATAATGTTATGGTCCGACCCCACATCCAGCTTGCCTGAGTCCTCAACTACCACCCTAGCTACATCCATGTCCTCACTAAACAACATATAGTCTATGACCGACTTTCTCTCCCCACATTCCCACGTCCACCTGCCCTCACAGCACTGCAACTCGTTCCCCACAACCAGACCTCCAACCCTAACCAACTCCAACAACCGCCTTCCATTACTGTTTGGGTTGTCCTCCACTCCTAATCCAATCTTTGCATTGAAGTCCCCCATCATAACAACATCGAACCCTTTCTCTTCATACTTCACCACATCCTCCTGCAATACCTCAAACAATACCTCCGTCTCACTCACTCTCACTCCTTCTGGGTTCACATACACTACCCCTACCATGGTTTTTCTTCTCCCCGCTCCGCTTAACTCCACCCACAGCAAACCTTCTCTTGACTTCCTCACCCTAGATTCCAAACTCTCATGCACCAGAACTCTCACACCTCCACTCGCCCGCCTGCCACCCTCTCTATTCCTGCCATACCACTCATATCCTGCCACACTCACCTCATCCTCCTTCTGCAAAAATGTCTCCGCTAATCCCAGCACATCAAACTTCTTCGTTCCCAACACTACCTTCAAATCCACCTCCCTTGACCACCATTATTACAGCAAAAAACAACAACGAATTATAAAGAATTTGCTTGGTGCCAAAGACAGGACCCTAGGTGCCAAACATTAAGTATTTCCTCTTCTCCCACCATGTGAGCACATTTCCCATTACAATTCTGTCTACCTTATCCAACACCTCTTCCTTCACCCCTGCTTCTGATCTATATACCCCCCTCTTATCTTCATTTCTCCATTTTATCACTCACCCTTTAATGCCCTCAACCATATCCAATAATATTTCTTGATCACCAGAAAACTCCCCACAGTGCTACAAGAAATGCACAACATCTTCCACAACACCTTCATCACATCTAACATCCCAGCACATACCACACCTCAGCTTGTCGCCCAAGAGGTCTCGCAAGGTCACTTATTCTTTACTGTATGGTATAAAAGTTGAATAGTGGGTGCTAAAAATTAAATGATATCTCGATGTGATTCCATGAGCTTCCTTCCATCACTGAAAGCTCCACTCCCTTCTCACCAGCATGCTTCATAGTAGTCCTGGCAAACTATATACAGGCTCTCAATGAACTCTTTAGTTGTCACGGTATAACCTTCTCAATAATCAACTTCAAATTGTATTTTCTCGACGGTTTATAGATGCTCTAGCCTTCATCAGGAGTAAGCTAACTTACACTTGGAGAGCAAGTGATATATATACATGGCTAGAGGTCTACATGTATATAGCTATATATATATACCGCAACGAAATAATAAACAAACACTAATCGACCTGTTGAAAAGGAATAGAAATAGAGTCATTAATTTTAAACTTCATCAATTTAGATTACTCTTCACCATTTAAAAATATGCACACCAATCGTAATACTAAAAGTTGTTTAATGATGTGTAGGGCATATCCTGGCCACAACCAACCGCCAACTTCCAAAGTACAATTTTTGTACTTTGGAAGTTGGTGGTGGACTACTCGTGCAGTACCTCAGATGTCGTTGAAGTGAGGGGAATTACTACTGCTTGCAGATAATATACAGGGTGTTGTCTTCTGCCAATGTTTCTCACATTTGGAATCTTCGTAGCTCAGCAGAACAGATGGAAAGAGACATGTTGAGGAGGTGGACAAATATTCTAAATTGAACTCAAGCCATGTTCACTCCAGTGGCCAGACTTCTGGAGTTGTTAGCCCTGGATTTCATCAAGGATCTTAGCTGTCAAGTGGAGCATGTTTTATAGGACAGGAGACAGCACACCAGTGCTTCATACAGAGGCTTTTCTATAGTAGTGCAGAGGAGGAACTCTGTCCTTGGCACTTTGGGACAACAAATTTGTTATCTTTGTGTGATTTATTTATATTTTGTTAGATTAAAAACAAAAAATTATTATTATTATTATTATTATTGCTTGGGGATCATTGATCATTTTAAAGCAGCAGATTTCACAAACATAAATTGAGTTTGTTGTGGGATGCAGCTCTCTGCTGTGCCATGGTTATGTCCACTCTCTGGGCCATATTTCTTGCTTATATATCTTCACTATAATTATACTATATAGCTATGTTTCAATTTGGGCTCATCATTTATGAGTTATGATACTTTTTATGCTACCATTCTATTCTATACCAGTTGGAAAATGAACAAGGGGAAATCAACGCGTCGTTTTCTTTCAGGAAAACTCCACGGTTAAAAAAAAGCTCTCATGTAAAGAATTTTTTTCATTCCTTCATTTTGTATTAATTCCCTTTTTTTGCATTCACAAATTTTTTCAATCAAATCAAGAGGAACCGATTGCTCTCCATAA